>OZ010800.1:301334431-302534431 GCA_963932465.1 Maratus speciosus
GCCGTTCATTCGGGTACACTCGAGTTGAAGAGCCGAGTCTTCCCGAGCGAGAGAGAAAACTTTAAACACTTACAATTCGGATCCAATTTTCACAAATAAATATAAAATTCAAAAGACCCTTTAAGCCTTTCATTTAGATTTATTAAATGGCTTCTTCTGTGAGTTACCTGTTGTAAACAGCAACAAAAATTGGAAAAAGTTTAAAATATATTTTATTTTAATGAAAATTTCTAGACACATAGCAAACTTTTCCCAGGGTAGCGATAATAAGTTTGAGACGTCACGCCCTCACACGTTCATTCAGGTACACTCGGGTTAAAGAGCTGAGCGTACCCGAGCGAGTGAGAAAACATTAAACACTTACAACTCGGATCCAATGGAGGATATTCCATCGGCGTCACCATCAGGTAGTCAAGGTAAAGAACTTCTAGCATAAAGAAGGAAAGGCTCCATAGAAGTAATGTAAATTCCCGTCCGCCAATGAAACAGCTCATGGGCAGGGCCCGACTTATGCAGGGGCATGCGGGGCAGCTGCCCCGCCCCGCCCCCTTCTTAGGGGGCCCCATAAGAGTAATCAGGATTTTCAAAAAAATGTGCCGAATGATTAAAATTAGCCAAAAGTGACCAAAATTCTTATATTTTCAAACATTTAGGAAGAAGTGCGGTCCCCCTTCCCCTCTCTACTTCCAGTACCCCCTACACCCATGCAAAACACAAACTATATGATTAAAAAAATTAATGTTTAAAATTTTATTATGACAACTTAGTATTCTATTGTTTTCGAAAGAAATTCTTTATTAACGTTTTTCTCGCAAAGTGGCAAGTTAAAACCATTCATTATGATCAATTTGGGGCATTTTTTTTAGACATCTTATAACGTACGTAGATAAGCAAAGCAAAAAAAAAAAAAAAAAAAAATACTCGTGTCAACCAATCTATCATTTTTTCTGCTATTATCCTACTAGTATTTTTTCTTAAAGTTTTGACCATCATTTTCTCATACCCTGTTTACAGATGGGAGCAGTACCGGGTACAAAATTTATGCATACATACAATACGTATGAAGTTTAGCATTAGCCAATTCCACATTATTCCAAAATAATTCTATAGATATATAGAAGGGGACCCCCCAGAATGATGCTTGCCCCGGGGCCCCCCATAGCCTTAGTCGGGCCCTGCTCATGGGGTAAAGCATTAGTAGCTTCCATTCTTAATCAGTTTGAACTTCTTGGGGTAAATTAACGGTATCACGTGACTAATTTCAGCCTCGAACCCAGATTTGGAATATTGTCCATTCTCCAAGTCCATTACAATTTTGTATAGTAAACGTAATCGTTATAAAGGGGAGCTGTTTTCCATCAAACACTTGCTTATTTCATTATAGCGTAAATATAAGGTCCCAGCAACTTAGAACTCGTATAACTCATGCTCTAATTATCATAGCCAACCCAAATTTTGTATAATAAATGTATTCGTTACAGAGGAGATACTACTGTCGTTTTTAGGTGCGTTCATAATTATATAAATACGTAGCACCTATCGTCGTCGTTCAGTCCGTCTGTCCGCATATAACAGAGCAAAAACTACCCAACCGAATGATCTGAAATTTTAAATATATAATTGCTGCAAAATTTTGTCAAGTCATTTCAAATTTTATGATAATCGGATGTATAGTTTAATTACAGGGAGAGTTTTTCCCGTTACATTACGGCGAATGGGAAAAAATTATTTCAAGTGCATTTCCACGCTCAACAATTCGAAATTTTCTGACACATTTTCAGACTCATTTTTAAAAGTAAAAACATGAAAGTTGTTGATGTGATTTTTTGAAGAGATTTATGAGCGACCTGCATTTTTATTTTTCGTTCGATTAATTAGAACTTGATTTACAAAAAAATATTTTCTTAGTACAACCATTTTTTTTTTTTTTCGTTTCCAGCACTAACGCTTCGGAAAATTCAGTTCAAAATGCCCACTTTGACAGCATTTTTAGGGTTTCCTTCATCTGACGAAACCCTATTCGTCTCGCTCCTCTGTCTGTCTGTCCGTCACAGAGCCCGTTCTCAGAAACTATACATGTTGGAGACTTGAAATTTTGCATACTTATAGATGAACACCACACATCATACGACAAATCATAAAATTTTGAAAAAGTCTTACATTTAACCCTTTGGGCTCCCACATGTGTATTTTAAACAATTCTTTCTAAGTGAGTCCCTAATTAGGTTGCATGCGTGAAATATTGCGTACTTATAGATGGACACCTCAGATCAAACGACAAATGATAAAATTTTGAAAAAGTCGTACATTTAACCCTTTGGGCTCCCACATGTATATTTTAAACAATTCTTTCTATGTCAGCCTCTAATTAGGTTGGAGGCGTGAAATTTTGCATACTTATAGCTGAATACCTCACATCAAAGGACAAACCATAAAATTTTGAAAAAGTCGTACATTTAACCCTTTGGGCTCCCACATGTGTATTTTAAACAATTCTTTCTAAGTGAGCCCCTAATTAGGTTGGAGGTGTGGAATTTTGGATACCTATAGCTGAACACCATCATGCGACAAATCATAAAAAATTGGAAAAGTCGTACATTTAACCCTTTGGGCTCCCACATGCTTTTTTTAAGCAATTCTTTCTAACTGAGCCCCTTATTAAATTGGAGATTTGAAATTTTGCATACTTACAGCAGAACACCTGAGGCCAGGCGACAAATCATAAAATTTTGAAAAAGTCTCACGTTTAACCCTTTGAGCTACCACATATGTATTTTAAGCAATTCTTTCTAACAGAGCCCCTAATTAAGTTGGAGACATGAATTTTTGCATACGTATAGCTGAATACCTCAGAACACACGACAAATCATAAAATTTTCTAAAAGTCTTATATTATTTACGCCTCCGTGCTCTAACTTGTATATTTTAAGCAATTTTTCTAACCTCCGCCCTTTTCACCCGGGGAGCACTTTTCCAACTTTTGCCGACACCACTTTGACCATTCTTTCATATTATGCACCATAGCCTTACATATTTTAGTTCCACTTTTTACCGCCAGTGGCACCTGCTTATCTCGGGTGCTATGGGCCCAATCCTTTCGACTAATATAAATACGGATAGTATGTAAAATGGAGTTTCGTTCGGATAGAGGTTTTTTTAGAATAGAGTGCGCCCCTGGTTGCGAAATGTGGAACTAACAGATTTATCAAAAGGATAAAGTTATTTTTAGGGTCTCGTTCATCTGACGAAACCCTATTCGTCTCGCTCCTCTGTCTGTCCGTCTGTCTGTCCGTCCGTCTGTCTGTCACACATCCCGTTCTCAGAAACTATACATGTTGGAGACTTGAAATTTTGCATACTTATAGATGAACACCACACATCATACAACAAATCATAAAATTTTGAAAAAGTCGTAAATTTAACCCTTTGGGCTCCCACATGTGTATTTTAAACAATTCTTCCTAAGTGACACCCTATTTCGTTTGGAGGTATGAAATTTTGCATACTTATAGCTGAACACCTCAGATCAAACGACAAATCATAAAATTTTGAAAAAGTCGTGCATTTAACCCTTTGAGCTCCCACATGTGTATTTTAAACAATTCTTTCTATGTTAGCCTCTAATTAGGTTGGAGGCATGAAATTTTGCATACCTATAGCTGAATACCTCACATCAAACGACAAATCATAAAATTTTCAAAAAGTTGTACAATTAACCCTTTGGGCTCCCACGTGTGTATTTTAAACAATTCTTTCTATGTGAGCCCCTAATTAGTTTGGAGGAGTGAAATTTTGCATAGTTATAGTTGAATAAATCACATCAAACGACAAATCACAAAATTTTGAAAAAGTACATTTAACCCTTTGAGCTCCCACATGTGTATTTTAAACAATTCTTTCTAAGTGAGTTCCTAATTAGAATGCAGGCGTGAAATTTTGCGTACTTATAGATGGACACCTCAGATCAAACGACAAATCATAAAATTTTGAAAAAGTATATTTAACCCTTTGGGCTCCCACATGTGTATTTTAAACAATTCTTTCTAAGTGAACCCTACTTAGGTTGGAGGCGTGAAATTTTGCGTACTTATGGATGGTCACCTCAGACCAAACGACAAATCATAAAATTTTGATAAAGTCGTACATTTAACCCTTTGAGCTCCCACATGTGTATTTTAAACAATTCTTTCTAAGTGAGCCCCTAATTAGGTTGGAGGAGTAAAATTTTGCATACTTATAACTGAATACATCTTATCAAACGACAAATCATAAAATTTTGAAAAAGTACAAATTTTGAAAAGCCCTTTGGGCTCCCACATGTGTATTTTAAACAATTCTTTCTAAGTGAACCCTAATTGGGTTGGAGGCGTGAAATTTTGCATACTTATAGCTGAACACCTCACATCAAATGACAAACCATAAAATTTTGAAAAAGTCGTGCATTTAACCCTTTGGGCTTCCATGTGTGTATTTTAAACAATTCTTACTAAGTGAGCCCCTAATTAGGTTGGAGGCGTGAAATTTTGCATACTTATAGCTGAACACCATCATGCGACAAATCATAAAAATTTGAAAAAGTCATACATTTAACGCTTTGGGCTACCACATGCGTATTTTAAGCAATTTTTTCCAAGAGATCCCCTAATTAAGTTGGAGACATGAATTTTTGCATACGTATAGCTGAATACCTCAAACCACATGACAAATCATAAAATTTTCAAAAAGTCTTATATTATTTACTCCTCCGTGCTCAAACTTGTATATTTTAAGCAATTTTTCTAACCTCCACCCTTTTCACCCGGGGAGCTCTTTTCTAACTTTTGCCGACACCCCTTTGACCATTCTTTCATATTATGCACCATAGCCTTACATATTTTAGTTCCACTTTTTACCGCCAGGGGCGCCTACTTATCTCGGGTGCTATGGGTCCAATCCCCTCGAGTAATATATCTATGGATAGTATGTAAAACGGAGTTTCGTTCGGATAGAGGTTTGTTTGGAATATAGTGCGCCCCTTTGTTGCGAAATGTGGAACTAACAGATTTTTCAAAAGGATAAAGTGTTTTGAAAGGAATATTAAACGAAACCCTCTGTGCGATCTGTGATCACACTTACCCACTTGTTTAAAATATATTCTGCTTTTATCAAAAAATCGACCCGTACGGCACATTATAATTTCTGAATAAGAGAACCTGCGAATTGGATGCGTTTGAGAGCAAAAATTAATTTAAAAATAAGTTGGAAAATAAGCAGTTTGGATTTGAGTACATCCTTAATACGATAATTTTTTCGCCAACCCCTATGTTTGTTTAATTTGTTTTTGCGGTAAAAATTGGTTCTGTCAAATACTTGTCAATATGAAAGTTGTAGATAATATTAAGACGATGTTTAATAAATTTAAGCGGATTGGATACCTTATGAATTTTTTTCTTCTTCAACCCCTCCCCCCCCCCCCCATTTTTTTCGTTTTTAATTTTTTGCAGTAAGAATTGTTCCTAGCAAAAACTTGTCAATATAAAAGTTGTTGATAGTATTAAGAAGATTTATGTGCATTTGATATCTTGAGAATTGACGAAGTTATGAATCATTTCTCCCTAAAACCTTATTTTTTCGCCCCTTCAGCCCATTTTTAATTTTATCAAAAATATGTGATACATAAATTTTTGGTCCTTTTTTTAGAAGTAATAATAACTTTAAATTGATTTGATAAGTATTATAATTAGGAAGTTATGGGTTTTTCTTCTGTTTTCACAAAACCCCTCCGTATTTCCATCCTCTTGGTCCGATTTTGCCCATTAACGAACTTGACCGAGATTTTCTATCCCTTGATTTTATGTATCAGTTTGGAAGAGATTTGTGCAGAATTATAGAAGTTATCGTGTCCATAAAAAAGTGATCTCTCTCTCTCTCTCTATATATATATATATATATATATATGATATAAAAAACTGGTGGAACCAGAGAGAAAAGTAAAGCTCGATCTAAAAAAGTTACAGAAAAAAATTGTCAAATAGTTTCAGTTTAAAAAAGTAAGTAGTGCGTAGAAAAGTAATGGAATCAGATTATCTGTAAAGCTCATGAAATTACCCAAATTTTTGTTGATAGCTGAAAATGTGGACTGAGCTTTACTGGTGCCTTAAAATCAATCAGGGAAGTAAAGGCATTTTGAACTCATTCTGAATTCCAATCATTCATAATCAGTTTAAAAATTTGGGCTCATAAGAATAGGTTAGAGGTTGATTTGGAAATGAGCGAGAACATGAGAGGTATCGAGAACATGGGAGATCGTTCAGTACGAAGTACGGACCAAATTCTATTCCAGGGATCACTGATAAGCCTGGAAGGTCAAAATCCAAAATAAGCCCAAAGCCCTAAGCATGTACGATTCAGCCATATGCTAACTACTTGTCTGGCTTAAGTCCATTGACATAAGGCTCCCTTTTCACAGTAATTACATGAAATAAAAATTATTACGCTACATGTGTTATGTCAGAAATGTTAATACTAACAATTCCTCAACAACTTGACTATATTAATGTTATGCTTAAAATATTACTTCATGGTTTACATTCTTTCAGCTTTGTGGAGTTTAGCTTGACTTGATGCAATCATGTCCACAATTCTGGGCCTGACAGAAATTTTTATGCACATAACTACACGCTCTGTTTACTATATCCAGTACTCATTTTGAGTGGTAATATGATTTTGAATATAAGGCACCAGTAAAGCTCAGTCCACATTTTCAGCTATCATCAAAAATTTGGGTAATTTCATGAGCTTTACAGATAATCTGATTCCATTACTTTTCTACGCACTACTTACTTTTTTAAACTGAAACTATTTGACAATTTTTTACTATAACTTTTTTAGATCGAGCTTTACTTTTCTCTCTGTTTCCACCAGTTTTTTTATATCATTTCACAGCTTTTTCAGATCCTTTCAGGAACTTAATCAACCAACTTCAACTAACCAAACAACCGCCCCAATTAACCAACCAATGATTCCAATTAACCGGTCCAACCAATTGTCCCAATCAAAAATTAACAGAAACATTGGTTCACCAGTGTATTTCAAGAGCTCTGATGACCCCATACTTATTGCTAAACCCCATATTGGGATATTGACCTATACTTTACTGACTGCCAGACTAGTCCTTAGACTAAGTTTTATACGTAGTGTGATCTCTTGAATTTTTCTGCTATTTACCTAAGCTCCTCTGGTTGAAGGGACTATGCAGTATCCTAGGCTAACCCCTCAAACACAAAAAAAAACTAGGGTAAGAAACAGTCATAAGAAATGAATTAAAACTGCAAAAAAACTATAAAAAGGGAAAATTTCTGTCTTTGGAACTTAATGGGAATTTAAAATTAAAAAAAGTCTGAAAACGTCTGAATGCAGAAAAATGATCAAAAGTGATTGAAAATATTATACAATACACCTGTAAATAATATCAGAAATATTACTAATCTTGGATATTTATAATAATATTTCGGAGGACAAACTAAAATATCACGATAATGACTAACATATTTACATCTAACGGTAACCATTAATCATAAAATCAGGAAAATTGGAAAGTAGGTGTCCTTTGTAATGTATGCATTAATTAAGGAGATAAATTACGTAAACGAGTCTATTGACAATTGGTGTATTTGGTACGGATAAATTATATAATTGAGCCTACAGACAATTGGCGCATGTTAACGGGCGTTGTTTAGGACATAATTAACTGAACCGTATATACATGCACCTATTTTTGTAACGTTAACATACGCATGAGGTAAATCTCACCTCATTTTGTCTCCCATTATATTTTTGGCTAAATGCGCTTTAAAAAAAGTCTACTACTCTATATTGTAAAATGCATCAGTACTACTTCTTTTTAGGAAAAAATCAAGCGTTTCATATTTATTTTCCGATTTTATAACAGTTTCTGTAAAAATTGTGGTTTTTTCTCCTTAGAAAATATGCAACAATTTGTTTTACCTGTTAAAACATGAATTATTTTATAAAATTTACAGTAATTACATTTAATGCACTTTCATCAACATATGAAAGCAGCTTTTATTTCACTCTTTCAGTAAAATTATTTTAGTGTGTGTTATCACGTAACGAATGAACATATCGAAATATAACGTTTGTACACGCGCGGGATTATTTAATCCCAAAAGCCACATTTCTACTTTTCTAGCCAACAAACTTAAGACATTCCTTCATACAACCTTTCTCAACCTTGGCCTTGAAAGGTACAAGGAAGGTCAGAAGTGTTTCATGAAGTAATTTTGAAGTTTTTTCACCTGCACAACCCCTTCTCCCGCAGGTGTGAACGCAACGTCTCCCGTCAGCCAGACCGTCTGCATACATACTACAGCATAAAACGGAAGAACATATAGAAAAATGAGCTTTGATAAAATGACGAATTTTTGAATTTTTTTCATCTGCATAACCCCTTCTCCCGCAGGTAAACGTAACGTCTGCCGCCAGTCAGACCGTTCGCATACATACTATACCATAAAACGGAAGAGCATATAGAAAAATGAACCTTGCTAACATCAAGTAACGAAAACGTTGCTAGCTCTTAGACCAGGGAGGGCGAAGCTTTTCACGTCCACGTGCCAAATTTCCCCAAAAATATACTTTACGTGACCATGACTTGCCAAAAATAAAAAAAATTAATGGATCAAATAATAATGAATAAAAACTACTTAAAATTTTGTTTTTAGCATTAAAAAAATACAGGTGATATTTGATGTTATACTGTAAAAATTTATTTAAAAAATATTATTTCTGTTGTCTCATCTTAAATGCCAAATAATTTATATCCGCTTTGTACTTAGTTATTTTCGATAGAATGCAAGTTTAATTGCACTCACTTAAAAAAACGTTTTTAGTTGAATTTTTTTTTTTTTTTTTTTTTTTTTTTTTACGAAAAGAATGTCTTGCAGAAAAAATTGTCAGAATAGCAAGCGCCAGAAACTATAGCTTTTAGTGTCTGGAATTGAATTCCAAGTTGTAATAATTTTAAAATCAGCATTTTTGCTTATTACACTTTTGTTTAGCGATAATCTTCTAATTCTCAAAATGTTCTGAGACAATTTTAAGCTAGATTCGGATAAATTAAGTTATATTTCAATTTCTTCAATCTGTGTGACAATCACAACCAACCGAACTAATCGGATTCAAGTGACACAGACAACATCTAGATTAATTAATGCATTTTGTGAAATTCTACTATATTTTGATGTAAGACTTAAATCTATGCCGTGTCAAAAATAATCTGCAGCGTGCCACTTATGACACGCGTGCCATAGGTTCGCCGTCCCTGTCTTAGATTATTACTTTCGGCCCAACAATATTAATTTTTTTTAAACTGGCGAAATTGAATTTCATTTGGCGTTATAATGACGTAATTATACTAAAGTGTTTCAGCTTTTAAAATTAAAATGCATGTTTTATTTGGCACGTGCAATAGGAGTATACGATTTCCTTGACAATACGCAGGAAAATGCAATAAATACAACCAAATGAACTAGCATATACCGAAAATTTCTTTCGTATGACATAAAAATAAATCTTTCATTTTATGGATGATAATAATAACGATTAATTTCAGAATCAGGAGTCTCTTTTCAGAATAAAACATCATTACAAAGTTATGTCAGTGAAACAGAAATTGACGTCATACCTAGCAAACGATTTTTTTTTTTATCATTATCTTTTCCTAAATTGTTTTTTTTAATTAAAACTCCTGTATTAAAATAGTTTTTTAAACATTAAAAATATTCAAATGAATATACTGCGTCATTTTAACACGTGTTTAGTTAAAGTTTTTACATATATATAGGAAATATTTTCATTTTCTGATTAGAATGATGTCGATTTGAAAAATGCAAAAATATAGCGAGAAAATTCGATTTTTATTTAAAACAAAATACGCGTGTTATCACTTTTTTAAAATTATTGTGCCGCTTCATGTGGCAACAGCAAAGAAAGATTGAAGGAGATATTTCTATATTGTTAAATTATGGATCTCTCTGTTTCCACCAGTTTTTTTATATCATTTCACAGCTTTTTCAGATCCTTTCAGGAACTTAATCAACCAACTTCAACTAACCAAACAACCGCCCCAATTAACCAACCAATGATTCCAATTAACCGGTCCAACCAATTGTCCCAATCAAAAATTAACAGAAACATTGGTTCACCAGTGTATTTCAAGAGCTCTGATGACCCCATACTTATTGCTAAACCCCATATTGGGATATTGACCTATACTTTACTGACTGCCAGACTAGTCCTTAGACTAAGTTTTATACGTAGTGTGATCTCTTGAATTTTTCTGCTATTTACCTAAGCTCCTCTGGTTGAAGGGACTATGCAGTATCCTAGGCTAACCCCTCAAACACAAAAAAAACTAGGGTAAGAAACAGTCATAAGAAATGAATTAAAACTGCAAAAAAACTATAAAAAGGGAAAATTTCTGTCTTTGGAACTTAATGGGAATTTAAAATTAAAAAAAGTCTGAAAACGTCTGAATGCAGAAAAATGATCAAAAGTGATTGAAAATATTATACAATACACCTGTAAATAATATCAGAAATATTACTAATCTTGGATATTTATAATAATATTTCGGAGGACAAACTAAAATATCACGATAATGACTAACATATTTACATCTAACGGTAACCATTAATCATAAAATCAGGAAAATTGGAAAGTAGGTGTCCTTTGTAATGTATGCATTAATTAAGGAGATAAATTACGTAAACGAGTCTATTGACAATTGGTGTATTTGGTACGGATAAATTATATAATTGAGCCTACAGACAATTGGCGCATGTTAACGGGCGTTGTTTAGGACATAATTAACTGAACCGTATATACATGCACCTATTTTTGTAACGTTAACATACGCATGAGGTAAATCTCACCTCATTTTGTCTCCCATTATATTTTTGGCTAAATGCGCTTTAAAAAAAGTCTACTACTCTATATTGTAAAATGCATCAGTACTACTTCTTTTTAGGAAAAAATCAAGCGTTTCATATTTATTTTCCGATTTTATAACAGTTTCTGTAAAAATTGTGGTTTTTTCTCCTTAGAAAATATGCAACAATTTGTTTTACCTGTTAAAACATGAATTATTTTATAAAATTTACAGTAATTACATTTAATGCACTTTCATCAACATATGAAAGCAGCTTTTATTTCACTCTTTCAGTAAAATTATTTTAGTGTGTGTTATCACGTAACGAATGAACATATCGAAATATAACGTTTGTACACGCGCGGGATTATTTAATCCCAAAAGCCACATTTCTACTTTTCTAGCCAACAAACTTAAGACATTCCTTCATACAACCTTTCTCAACCTTGGCCTTGAAAGGTACAAGGAAGGTCAGAAGTGTTTCATGAAGTAATTTTGAAGTTTTTTCACCTGCACAACCCCTTCTCCCGCAGGTGTGAACGCAACGTCTCCCGTCAGCCAGACCGTCTGCATACATACTACAGCATAAAACGGAAGAACATATAGAAAAATGAGCTTTGATAAAATGACGAATTTTTGAATTTTTTTCATCTGCATAACCCCTTCTCCCGCAGGTAAACGTAACGTCTGCCGCCAGTCAGACCGTTCGCATACATACTATACCATAAAACGGAAGAGCATATAGAAAAATGAACCTTGCTAACATCAAGTAACGAAAACGTTGCTAGCTCTTAGACCAGGGAGGGCGAAGCTTTTCACGTCCACGTGCCAAATTTTCCCAAAAATATACTTTACGTGACCATGACTTGCCAAAAATAAAAAAAATTAATGGATCAAATAATAATGAATAAAAACTACTTAAAATTTTGTTTTTAGCATTAAAAAAATACAGGTGATATTTGATGTTATACTGTAAAAATTTATTTAAAAAATATTATTTCTGTTGTCTCATCTTAAATGCCAAATAATTTATATCCGCTTTGTACTTAGTTATTTTCGATAGAATGCAAGTTTAATTGCACTCACTTAAAAAAACGTTTTTAGTTGAATTTTTTTTTTTTTTTTTTTTTTTTTTTACGAAAAGAATGTCTTGCAGAAAAAATTGTCAGAATAGCAAGCGCCAGAAACTATAGCTTTTAGTGTCTGGAATTGAATTCCAAGTTGTAATAATTTTAAAATCAGCATTTTTGCTTATTACACTTTTGTTTAGCGATAATCTTCTAATTCTCAAAATGTTCTGAGACAATTTTAAGCTAGATTCGGATAAATTAAGTTATATTTCAATTTCTTCAATCTGTGTGACAATCACAACCAACCGAACTAATCGGATTCAAGTGACACAGACAACATCTAGATTAATTAATGCATTTTGTGAAATTCTACTATATTTTGATGTAAGACTTAAATCTATGCCGTGTCAAAAATAATCTGCAGCGTGCCACTTATGACACGCGTGCCATAGGTTCGCCGTCCCTGTCTTAGATTATTACTTTCGGCCCAACAATATTAATTTTTTTTAAACTGGCGAAATTGAATTTCATTTGGCGTTATAATGACGTAATTATACTAAAGTGTTTCAGCTTTTAAAATTAAAATGCATGTTTTATTTGGCACGTGCAATAGGAGTATACGATTTCCTTGACAATACGCAGGAAAATGCAATAAATACAACCAAATGAACTAGCATATACCGAAAATTTCTTTCGTATGACATAAAAATAAATCTTTCATTTTATGGATGATAATAATAACGATTAATTTCAGAATCAGGAGTCTCTTTTCAGAATAAAACATCATTACAAAGTTATGTCAGTGAAACAGAAATTGACGTCATACCTAGCAAACGATTTTTTTTTTTATCATTATCTTTTCCTAAATTGTTTTTTTTTAATTAAAACTCCTGTATTAAAATAGTTTTTTAAACATTAAAAATATTCAAATGAATATACTGCGTCATTTTAACACGTGTTTAGTTAAAGTTTTTACATATATATAGGAAATATTTTCATTTTCTGATTAGAATGATGTCGATTTGAAAAATGCAAAAATATAGCGAGAAAATTCGATTTTTATTTAAAACAAAATACGCGTGTTATCACTTTTTTAAAATTATTGTGCCGCTTCATGTGGCAACAGCAAAGAAAGATTGAAGGAGATATTTCTATATTGTTAAATTATGGAACGCTATGTAAAGTTTAAATGGGTGTCATTCCCTTAATATTGGATATTTTTTGACCCGACCTTCGAAAGGCACATCGCTAAATTAAGACCTTTCCAAAAAGCCATTATTCATCAGTGAATGTTTTCTGGTTTGGATTGTAATTGAGTTGTTGTCTGTTCATCATGTTTCAAAACGTAAAAGATGCGGCTGAGCTCTACTATACAGCACGATCGTGCTGTATGATATTTATATACCGGGTGTCCCAAAAAGGACTGACTGATTTTAAAATTCGATAACTTGCAAACGGTGACAGATATTTAAAAAATTCTTGCAGGAGGGTTATGCATAAGGTCAAAAGTTTTATTACAGTGATTTTCAATTTTAGTTCGATTAACAAACAATAGATGGCGCTGTAAGCAATAGTCGCTAAATTCAGGCTCGATTTTTGGTACTTCGTGGCCCGGATAATACATTTCCATCTCCTTTTTCTGCATGGAACAAGATAAAAGACCGAAAATCGAGCCTGTATTTAGCGACTATTGCTTACAGCGCCATCTATTGTTTGTAAATCGAACTAAAATTGAAAATCACTGTAACAAAACTTTTGACCTTATGCATAACCCTCCTGCAAGAATTGTTTTAATATTTGTTACCGTTTGCAAGTTATTGAATTTTAAAATCAGTCAGTCCTTTTTGGGACACCCGGTATATATATATGTGTGTGTGTGTGTGTGTAGACAGATAGATAGATAGATAGATAAATTTTTGAACTGGGGTTGGTTTGGGGTTCTAGGGGGATCGGTGTAGATCTGCAAAAAATTTTCAGAAATTCCAACAAAGGGGAGAATGGAATAGGTAGTATTTCATACGAAATCTACCTAAAAATGGTAATTAGAATTTTGAAATTTGAATTAGTTTTCAATAATTTATGTTCATGTTGTATATATTTTAAATTACTCCGTTTTTGCGGGGAAAAGGAAGGAAAGGGGAAAAATATAGGGATTATTAGATTTCCTTTCTTTTTCGTCATTTTCAAATTGAAATTGAAATTATCTTTTATTATATTATATTATATAAAGTGAAGATAATATTGTGATTAAATTATGTTTTTCAGGAACATTTGAAAAAATAATTCATTAAATGATAATAATAATAATAATATTATATAAATAATAATTTTGTATTTATTTTAATCAAATTTCCTCGTTTCAATAGATATTTTTTTTTATCGTATTTTAGAAATGGTTATCATTTTAAATTGTTGCCTTAGTTGTATAAACAACGCAAAGAATAATATTTCGTTTCAATTAAAAATTTATTTACACGTGACTATTATAAACAGAAAAACAAAATTTCAAATTAGATGTAAATGATCGCGTGTTAAAGCAGTAAAATATTGAAAATTACGGCTTAAAAATTGTATTTACACGCGACTATTAAAAAAGAAAAAAAACTTTAAAATAATAAATTCATTAATATGCGTTAAAAGTAGTAAATGGAGGAAATTACGTCATATTTAAAATGGTCAAATAATAAGTGCGAAACAGTTTAAATTAAAAAAAAATATTTACGAGACATTTATTTCATATTTCGAGACGATTTTTTAAATTTTTGTTGTCAATTCTAAGGCAACGCAAATAATATTTCCTTTCTATCAACAAAAGTATTTTCACGTGAATATTAAAAATAGAAAGAAAAATTTAAAATGATAAATTCATTAATATCCGTTAAAAGCAGTAAATGGGAGAAATTACATCATATTTAAAATGGCCAAATATTAATATTGACAAACAATTAAAAAATGAAAAGTATTTTTATGCGAGACATTTATTTTATATTTCGAGATGATCTTATTAACTAACGTTGTCAATTCTAAGACAGTGCAAATAATAATATTTTCTTTCTAAAAATAAAAGTATTTTCATGTGAGTGTTAAAATGAGAAAGAAAATTTAGGTAAAATAAGTTCATAAAACGATACATTTAAAATGCCTTTTTTAAAACAATCTTTTTATAGAATTGTTAAAAAATACAGGGAGCAAAGACTCTGTTTACTTAATTCATTTTATATTAGCCTATTTTCAAATGTTTTACTGATCTTATTGAATCAAAGATGAAAACAGCCATTGGATGTCTTAAGAGCAGCCTTAAAATTTCCCAATCAAAGAGAAATGAATGGAAACCCGTTTAAAGGGAGATCGCTACTAGTTTTTAAATTATAATTCAATCTTCTGTAATCTTTTTAAAACCGATCAAATTAGTATTATGTTTTTTTAATATTTTAAGAATTAAATCGTTACAAAATAAAGTAAACAGTAATGAGTATCAAATTGAATATCCCCACCCCCCACCCCCAGCAGACGTGCAGGCTGCAAATGTCCAGAGTAAGCCTTTCCCTATGAAGCTATTGCTCCGACCTGCCTTCTTTCTTAAAAAAAAAAAAAAAAAAAAAAAAAAAAAAAAACTTGCGAGTAGTATTTTGTTATGCACAATGAATTAAAAATCGTTTTCGGGCAAAGTAGCCATATCTGGTCATTTTGCCCGATCTCCTTGTGGCCACTTTACACGGAATGAGCCATTACAAAAACTGTGGCCTAGCATCTAATCTACATGACTTGGCGTTTTCAAACACACATCATTTAAAAGGTTATTTCACACTGATCTAAGAGGATAAGAGCAAAGAATTATACCACTACACATTAGCTATAATCAAGAATTGTACCACTCGCCTAAAATAACAAATACGAAAAAACAATAAAATGAGTTCAGAACTAGAGAAATATAGTCTCCCGCTTCAAAGTCGTAAACAGTACTACCAGCATGTGAAGCACACTGTAATCTACCAGGATATATAAAAAAATAAATTATTGGACTTAAAAGCATTTTAAGAAATTTAAATTGTGTATGGACGAACAAGTCGCCAGACAGATTAATTATATATAGCCTATGTTTGGCTGCTTTATGTAACACATAACTGTCAACTCTTACGCTTTTTTGTACCAGAAAAATTTAATTACATTTTTTGCCTTATTTAATCGGCCGATTACGACGATTGAAAACCCGACCCTTGCAAGTCAAACTCGCCTTAATCATGTCAGTGAGACTGTACGTAACTTTCTGGCTATCACCCCAGATGATCCCCCCCCCCTACTATTCAACCCATTGTTATACATAATATAATTTTAAAAAACTCAAAAAACGCAAGACCCCGGGATACGATAAAATTACTAACTCTGCTCTTAGAAACCTCCCTCCTAATTGCATTATCTATATTACTGACCTCACTAACGCTATCTTAAAATTCAACTATTTTCCAAAACCCCGGAAACTTTCAATAATCTCTCCTATTCCTAAACCTGGAACTAACTTATCTGACCTTACTAATTACAGACCTATCTCCCTTCTACCTCCTATCAGTAAAGTAGAGGAACGTGTCATTCGTACCCAGTTGCAAGACTTCATACTGCGTAATAACATTCTTAAGCCTGAGCAGTTCGGCTTTTGCCCAAAACACTCGACCCAACACCAGCTACTCAGTGTTGTTGAGTTTCTCAGTGAGAAACTTAACGCGAAAATTCCCGCAGCTGCCATTTTTCTTGATGTCGCAAAGGCATTTGATAAGGTCTGGCATGAGGGCCTCATTTACAAACTCATTCAGCTTGGATTTCATCCCAGACTTATACATTTAATATACTCGTACCTTTGCAACCGCTCTTTTCAAGTCCACATAAACAACATTCTTTCAATTATCTTACTCATCCTAGCGGGCATCCTTCAGGGGAGCGTGTTAGACCCATTTTTGTTCAACATCTTCTTTAACGATATCCCACGCTCCTTTGCACACATATCTCGCTCTTTATGCGGATGGCACCTGTATTTATGCTTCAGCTCACCACCCGTACACTCTTTACAGGTACCTGCAGACATACATAGAAGATTTCCTGAACTGGTGTACGCAATGGCGCGTCTTAATAAATGAAAACAAAACCACTGCAGTATACTTCTTTCGTAAATTATCTTTTCCTAGTAGAATAATAATCAATAACACTGTCATCCCTTGGTCTGACCATGCTAAGTATCTTGGAATCACTCTTGATCGTCGTTTAACTTGGGGTAAACATATACTTTCCATTAGAGGTAAAGTTGCTGGTGCCTTCAACTCTATTAAACCTCTCCTCAACAGTAAAACACTTTCAGTTCATAACAAACTAATTTTTTACAACTCATGTATCCTCCCACTAATTACCTATGCTAGTCCGGTCTGGGGCTTCACCTGTAGAACTTCTATGGACAACTTAAGTCGCCTACATAATAGACATCTGCGTATTGTTCGTAACGCTTCCCGTTACTTACGTAACTCTACGGTCCGTAGGGATCTAAAAACAACCACCCTGCGTAAGCGTATCAACGACTTAGCAAAGAAATTCTACGGTAAAATCTTTGATCTACCTAACGACATCGTAGCGGGGCTACCGGATTATGACGCCTCTGAGCCCCACCACCGGAAACGCCCCCGGTTTTCCATAATTATGGACACCCAGTAACATCTGGGTACACCACGCCTCTGTCTATATTTTCTCTTTTCATTTACTTTTTTATTTCTTATATATATATAAAAATCTCTCTATAAGTGCTATAGAGACCATAAAAATTGTAAAATATAAAAAATATATAACCCTGATTAGTCCCTTTTTTTTGTGGTTAATGTGGACTTTGCTACCTCTAGCTTTTCTTACCCATGCTTGGCGAGAGCATCACTGAACAGTGCTAACTTTTACCTATTTTTAAACCCTTCTAGCAGTTTCTCAACTACAGTTGGACTATTTAATTTAACTTTTTAAGATTCTAATTCACTTTTTATTCCTCTTAAGTCTTAACTTAATTTGTAATTTTTCTTCCCATTTTTAATCTTAATTTTTAAAATTTTTTCTTAATTCATTTAAATTTCTCTCTTTAGTAGTTCTCAACTACAGTTTAATTTTTTTTTTCAATGGCTCATAATAACATAAGATACTTCAATTGCTAGTCTGGGTATTAAGCTATTATCAGCTAGGAAACCCCTTAATGCTGCTCACCTGTTCAGCACCTGTTCAGGCGATTTAAAAAGGTAAAACTTACTATTAAATTTTTGTGGTACAAAAAAAGCGTAAGATGTTGGCAACTATGCTAACAGCTTAAGTGATTTTTTTTTTTTAACCCTCAGACTGTCTTGGAAAAGGGCAAATTTGTAATATTGTTTTCTCCTCATTTTGTTTTAAATGCTAAAAAAATGATTCTTTGAACATTTTATAAAAAAAAAACTTAATAACGAATATGAATGCAATCCTTGGAAGTATTAATCATTGTTCAATGTATTAAAAATACATTAAATCAATAGAATTATATTACTTTAAATATTGCTTGTATTGCAGTGAAACCTGGAGCTTAGTGAACGTATTAACACGGGCTTGTCAGTGAGGGGAGTAGAATTAATGAATTACTGCTCATGAAACTCAGGTTAACTTAAATTTTCTGTTGCTGTGTGATGCTTATAATACGTAAAATATATCTTCATCTTCAACGTTTCTCCAAAAAATAATTCTAATAGAAATATTTTGTTTACAGCCTACCTAATTTAAGCTGTTTTCAGAGAGCAGAAAAATACAGGCAAGGGCTTTTAGATGTGTTTTTTACTTAGATGTCGAAGTTTGAAATTATTTTTTTAAAAGAAAATTAAGGAATTTTTTCATAAATCATATTGTTCATTTGGGGGGCAGGGGTCCCCTTAAAAAGTCTGCGGTGAGTCAGTTTGTGCGGTAATCAGACCCTGTATAAGGTGTCATCCGTTAGTTACATCACATTTCAAGGGAGGAGAGTGGGAGGGGGCGGATAAAGTGTGACTGGTGGAAGGGGTAGATCAGCACGCCGTGATCTCACATCATCTAATATATAAAAGTGATCAGATGGGTATTGTTTGAAAGCAGCAATGATAAATTTAATGTTTAAAAAAAAGCATTTCTTTTAAGTAGTATAGTACATTTTAACTTTTTATTTGAATTGAAACAACTTAATATAAAAGCACGGAATATTTTGACGGTTAGGATTTTTTAACACTTTCTAAGTAGTTGAAAAGTGGTTCGTCTGTAGGTTTGTCTGGCTGACTTGGCCGTCTGTCCGCTCTCTAACTTGCGTAACTATACTGGTATTGATATGTAATTTTCATATGTTAATGAGGTTCACTATAGTATGTTCGCTATTTAAAATGAAGTGTGTAGCATTCATAGTTCGTTTACAAGGACAAACAAAATAATTTTGCTACATCATGGTCTATGGGGGAAAATTGTTTGCGTTGCATTTTATTTAAATTGTTTATTTAGATATCTCATTTCATTGCATGAAAAAATGAAATTTCGTAATAATATTCTTATAAATGTTGGAAAGTGTTTCATAATCTATGCCTGATGCATGAATTTTATTTCTTGTTTAATCCGTCAACTCCACTCTAGTGCAAATTTGCACCGATCAGAATTTCAAATGTCTGCATTTTTTCAAAGCATACTTTTATTAATTTGCATTTTCCATTTAAAAAATGAAATTTTTATAAAAATAAATGTCATAGGGGGCATATATACAGAGTGCTTTAAAACTATATGTCAGAAATGTAAAGGCAGGTAGAATGGACTAAATAAGCAGGTTTCGTATAGGGATGTGGGTGCGGAATGTGCAGTATTGAGGCAGTAGAGGGCTCTGTTGAGTTCGGCGGATGAAAATGCTTCGCTGACTTGTATCGTCATTCCCCGCACAGATTTCGAACAACATGCGTCGTTACATCCATTTCATGTATGGGCTGCGCAAGGAAATGAAGCGGCTGCTCAAAGGATGTACATGGGACGATTCTCAGGTAGGAATATGACGAATCG
This sequence comes from Maratus speciosus, assembly GCA_963932465.1. Lineage (NCBI taxonomy): Eukaryota > Metazoa > Arthropoda > Arachnida > Araneae > Salticidae > Maratus > Maratus speciosus. The sequence goes on from OZ010800.1 coordinate 301,354,481, forward strand.
CTCAACATCTGAGCGTCTTCATCGGGAGTTGTGCGCGAATGGATCGTTTTATGCTTCCAAGCGTGATACGGGCACTTCATGCAGTGGAAGAAGCAGTATTGCGCACAATAGAGGATAGTCCTTCGAGAAGCTCGAGAATTGTTAGAGGTGTTTTGGGCGTGAGCTATTTCCTTGCGCAGACCCGTACATGAATAGCATGTCGGCAAGCTCCGCATCAGTGTAAAGATACATGTTGCTCGAAATCCGTGCGGGGAATGACGATTCAAGCCAGCGAAGCTCTTTCATCCGCCGAACTTAACAGCGCCCTCTACTGCCAATGCGCTGCATTTCCGCACCCACATTCCTATAAGAAATCTACTTATTTAAGTTCCCTCTACATGTCTTTACATTTCTGACATATAGTTTTGAAACACCCTTTATAATTCATATCATATAATTATCTCATTAAATTTCGTATAGGATTCATGTGTTATATTTCATTATCACTATATTGCCAACAAAGTTATACGCGGCTGAAGTTACGGAATCCCGAATCGCATTAGTGCGGGATGTGCGAGCATTGAACGGAAGTGTCCATGGGTGTTAAGATTAATTTTAATTTGTTAACACATTCGTAAAATATTAAAATAATTTTAAAAAATAACAACCATGATGTTGTTTTAACCAAAATTATCTCGAAATTAGCGGATGGGTCAAAAATTGCAAAATATCTGATCTCACAACAGGGGATGACTGTAGTGCGACAATCTGTGACATAGGAAGAGAGAGGGGTAAAAACAACTACGAATTCGCAGTTATGCAAATTTTACCTTTTCTATCATCGCGTTGCATATCTGCAACATACCCAAAAGTCAATGTTACTTATACAGGGGCAGGGCCGTGCGAAGAGAAAACTGCGCCCGGGGCAGCGTGTCAATTTGGCGCCCCCCCCCCCCCCCCTCCTTCAAATTTGATAAAGAGCAGAAACAGAAATAAATTATTTTGAAAAAATATTTTGTGTTTATTTTAGAACTTTAAAAGATTTAATTTTAATTCAGAAATTCCAAACAAACAAATAACAGAAAAGAAAATTGCACTTATTTGTAAATGAGATCATGATGCTTTGAGACAGATTTTTCTTAACATTTCTCACATATTTTTCTTGCCATTTTTAGTTCTTGTTAGTCTTTCAGCTTCAGAAAATGGGTAAAAATAGCTAACAACCAGATTGGAAACAAGCGGTCCCTTCAACCAATAAGTACTAAAAAAGCAAAACAAACAAAAAACCTGCAGAACATAATGTATAAGATAAAAATAAATTATAATTTCAGTACATTAATTAAGAAAGATAACTGAAGCAATGTTTTAATTAATATAAAATATAATATCAGGCAAATACATTTACTTCCATTTTATTTTTCTTGCATTTAAAGGTAACAAAATCGTTAATTATTTTATGTGTAAACATTGTGAGACACTGAATTTTATAGAAAGTAAATTCAGGTTGCTTAATCTCTCGACTCATAGTAGATCTTAAGTAGTTTTTTACTATTTTATTTTTACTGGAATACTTATAAATTGTGTACGCTGTCTCCATGTTTTTGTAATTCCTTGTTTTCCCAAAGTTAAAATTATGGAACAACTAAAGGATTCTAAATTGCTAAATGATCAATTTTATAAAAGTTCTTATATAATGGTAGAAATAAGGTTTTCGCATTTAAAACCTCGCTTAACAATTCAAGTCCATTCAAGTCAGCAATAAAGGGCAAGGTCCAGGCAATATTAACAGATTTTCGATAACTGATTTTAGATTCGCACCAGCCAGAAACTCAAATTCTTGTTTTACATTTCTCAGTTTCTCAAACCTCCAGTTCAGTTGCACGATTATAGTGTCTCTACATAACACGAAATCCTTCACATTCATATAAATTTCCACTTTCATCAGAAGTTTCGTAGTCAAATTGTTCTGCGAATTTTACGTTTTCTGTTTTACTCAAATAAGGACTCTACATTTACAGACATAACCAAATCTTCGCTTTCTTGTTCAAAAACTTCCTCTCTTATTGTCTGAAATGTGTTTTTTAGTGTTTCAATCAGTTTGCTGGCGATCAAAACATTGACAGTTTTTTTTTCTTCTTTTTTTTCGCGAGAATAATATTAACTTTTTCTATTTCATTTAAAATGCTGTGTCAAACTAGTAGGCCGTAAATAAAGGGGAATTCTTTATTTGCTTTATTAAGCTTTTTGCTCCTGAGTAAGTTTACTCATTTTACTTCATTTCTATAAGGTCTTCCAGAGCTTTTAAAATCTGTGGCAATTGTTTGTAAACTGCAGATATAGCTTTATTTTTTAATGACCATAGAGTATCGCAATGTTTCTTTAAATAAACTGATAAGTGGGACATAAGTATATCCCATCTTTCAGCAGAAGAGAAAAAAAAAAAAAAAACACATTTTATGCAGTTCCGGAAATTTTTTGGACATACACCAGCAGCACGAACTCAAAGTTTAGAGAATGTGCAGAACATGGTAAAAAATAGACGAATTTATTTACTTCGACGATTCGAGCTTGCACAACATTATATTGGGAAGCCATATTTACACCATATCACAACATTGAGCTCTGAAGGGTTGATATTGGTATTGCTTATGACGGCCGATTATCTACAAGTTGGATATAGTAGGCCGGAGTGGGATGAAAGTGTCCTCTGTAAGGTCTTTCTAATGGAACCTAACCCGTATTTATGCAAGGTTCGAAGAAAACTACGGACAATTTCGAACGATTAGGCTGACGTGCGCGATTGGGTCGAATTCAGCACCTCCCGTCTACCGTCTTTGAGAACAGAACATCTCGTGCAGCTGTGAATGTCGAGATTGTCGGACATTAGCTTATCTTAAATTTCTTATGCTATTTTTTTCCCTTTTTGACTTGATGTAGCCAAGAAACCTTTCCACGAATGAAAATTTTCTATTTTCGGTATCGCATAATTTGCGTCATTTATTCTTTGTGAGGTGTACTGGATTCCTAAACTGGACTGTGTTTAAAATTCAGTAACTTGCAAATGGTTACAATTATTAAAAGAAATTCTTGCAGGAGAGTTATGTAAGATATTAGAAATATTTTTACTGCGGTTCTCGGTTTTAGTTTCAAATAACAGAAATAGATGGCAAGCAATAAGCACTCAGTTGAAGTCTAAACTGAAATTCCCTAGCATCATACGAAGGAAGGAGGTTAAATATATAGAATAGGCCCCTAAAAATAAGATTGTATTGGAGAATGAGACCCACTCCATACATTTAGCCTCCTCTTTTCGCATCAGTGTTGGGCGATTTCGGTTTTGGTCTTGATTGAGCACCTATGGCGCTAGATGTTTTCTTAATAGTGCTTGTGTGGTTATACATTGCTGGCATAATTGTCGATTCAGTATAAACTTGATTGATTTACACGAATATGGTTTAATAAAGTATACTGCTGTAACCTGAATTGACTATAAACCTGTTTAATTCTTCAACAAATCATCGATATTTATGTTGTAATGTGAAATTGTAAAACTGCAGTATAAGAATTGAAAAAGTCATTTGTAACGTGAGCAGCTAGTGGATTTGGTCTGCCCCTCGGGATTGCACAATCGTTCTAAAGTGTAAGCTGAGTTCCCGAGGTGGTCATCCCTGCTTGCAGCGCCATCTATAGTTGCTATTTGGAACTAAAGTCGGGAATCGAGGTAAAAAAAAAAATACTGACATTTTACATTACCTTCCCGCAATTTTTTTAATAGCTGTCACCATTTACAGGTTACTGAATTTTAAAAACAGTCAGTCCATTTTAGGACACTCGGTATATGGAGTGCGATCGAACGAAATTGAAAAATACCTTGCTCTATTAATTTCTTCTACAATCGTTTTTCTTACTTCATTGGCAAGAAAGTTCATAATTTCATCCTGAATATATTTTGTCATTTATCTTTTTCACTTTCAATAATTTTCACTTTAGCTCTTTTCAAATTTGCTGTCGATTATATGATTTAATTTTAAACGTCTCTCAAGTTTCTTTTAGCGAATGCATGCATTCCTGTGTTCTAGAGCATTTTTATGCTCAGGAATTTTAGGATTTAATTTCTTCCACATGAAAAACCCACAATCTGGATTGGCTAACTTTGGAGGGCGATCATGATAATTGATGAATAGTAAAAAGAGAAAACAAAATATAGTGATCCCCTTAATTAAGTTATCCAATAAGCCGCAATCACCGTTAATAATTTCTTCACTAAGTATAATTTTCTTGAACGTTAGTTTGGAAAATTGTAGTCCTTATGCAATCGCAGATTTCATGTAATCAGCATTTTCACCCTGTGCTAGATCTTTTTTTAACAGCAAAGTAATGACCGAATGACTATAAGAATGATTCCATAGTGGAATCAGAATAGGTTAGCAATTCATATTCACTGAGTGTGGCAGGTGGCAGAAACTTTCGTATACGATATAAAGGGCCCGCAGAGTGCAAAAGCTTAAGAAACACTGCAATAAAATATCACAAAAGCATATTATAAAATCATCAGATCTAAAGAGCTCAATGAAAAGTAAATGTGAACAACGCAATAATTTTGAAATGAAAAATGTACAGGGTGTTTCACAAAGGACCCCTAACTTTAAAAATCGATAACTCGGAAATGGTTGTAGATAGAAACATGAAACCAGTGGTATGTTTAATAAAAAAATCGTAAGAATGTTATACGTAAATCTCAAAATGTAGTTCAAAATAGCCCCGAAAGATGGCGCTGATAGCGTTAAGAATCCTTGGGCGTGCTCAAGATGATCGCGCGCTCGAGCTCAGGAGACAGGCACATGGAGTGGGTCTTTATCGTAGATAGAATAAATGTTCAATACGTTCAGGAAAGGATCTTGGATTTGATTAATGCTAATTATAAAGATAATCTTTTGCAAATAAAAGGTGAGCTAGACAGCTGAATGGATAGAGCATTGAACTCGAACTAGGGGTTATGGATTCGAATCCTTCTCGCCCCAAATTGTGTTTATGATTTTTTCATTTTTTTTGGTTGCTTTATATTTTTCATAATAAATAAGATATTTTTGATAAAGATAAATATTTATGTTATTGATACAGAAGCACATGTGAATTTTTATCGAGACTAGGATGCAGATCATATTTTAAGGTGTTAAAATCAGCATGGAAAATATTATAAAAATAAAATGTAATAGATGTACAATATTTTAACTAAAAATATCTGAACACATATTTTCTAGAAGAGATAAAATATATGAGGTTTGTCGTCTAGTTTTGTAGTGAATAAAGTATGATTAGAATGTTTATAAATTTTCTACTGAAAGTATAAGTAAGTATTTTGCTTATACTAGCGTGATTTTGAGTGCCATTTGTTTCTCATGTTTTATGATGTATTTTGGTCTGTTATCCACACGGTGTTAAAATATGCAATCATAAACTAAGAAATATATATACTAAAACCTTCTCTGAAAAATTATCTAACAGTTCAAATTCCATTGAAATCCCTCTAGTATAGTAGATTATAAATAAATCTATGCTAATAAAAGAACAAATCGTTCTGTCTGTGTGCGATGGCTAGCAAAATCTACGGCACGTACGAGGTTCAAAATTTTTGTGAGAATAGCCCAAAGTCTCTCCAGATATACCTCGTTCTCAGAATTTCAAAATTGTAATTAACAGTTGAGTTATTAATTATCAACCGTCACTCACTTTCATTAAAAATTCATCTCGAACGGGAAAATCTCTGACGCATGCGCTGATGGCGCTGATACGCAAATGAAGAATGGAAAAAAGTATTTCGGGTGTATTTTGTCATTATTTATTAAATAACATCGTCCAAACCGCTTAGTAAAAATAGAAATAGAAGGCATGTTTTGAAAGATTGTACTCTTACGTCTCAAAAGCTGCAATCAATTAAAAAATATATCGCAATTAACCCCTTGGAATAAAGTTCAAAAAGGATGGTTTTTCCGAAAAACGTTTTTCTCCCTTATTGCAACATGCAATAAGGGAATTGGCATGTTGCAAACTCCCTTACTGCTTGGGGATTGTTAAAATAATATACATCTATTACATTTTATTTTATAATATTTTCCATGTTGATTTTAACACCGTAAAATATGATCTGCATCCTAGTCTCGATAAAAATTCACATGTGCTTCTGTATTATTAACATAAAAATTTTTCTTTATCAAAAATATATTATTTATTATAAAAAATATAAAGCAACGAATAAAATGGAAAAATCATAAACACAATTTGGTGCGAAGGATTCGAATCCATAGCCCTTAGTCTCGAGATCAATGCTCTACCCATTCAGCTTTCTAGCTCACCTTTCATTTGCAACTGGTTATCTTTATAATTAGCACTATAATTAATCAAATCCAAGATCCTTTCCTGAACGTACTGAACATTTATTCCATCTACGATAAAGACTCATTCCATGTTCCTGTCTCCTGAGCTCGAGCACGTGGCGCGCGTTCATCTTGAACACGCCCAAGGATTCTTATCGCTCTCAGCGCCATCTTTCGAGGCAATTTTGAACTAAATTTTGAGATTTATGTATAAGATTCTTACGATTTTTTAAATAAACATACCACTGGTTTCATGTTTCTATCTATCACTGTTTCCGAGTTATTGATTTTTAAAGTTAGGGGTCCTTTGTGAAACACCCTGTACATACTTCCATTGGGAAAAATATTCCCGAAATGTAAATAGACGGGTTGCACATGACGTCACATTTCTGAAATCGCTTCCTATGGCGCCCAAATATAAGGCGAATTTGGTGCTCTCCATTTGATTTTTTAGACTTATTTGCACTATAATAATTAAAATAAGGAAGCTCTAAATTAAAGAGAAAGATAACACGTGCTTTTAACGGCAAACGGGGAGTTCTGTGCTCCACGTGTGTGCTCCAGAAGCTATAGTATCAGTCGTTGCTAATAGCAACGTGACGTCAATGCAAGGGGTCTATAGTATATACATTTAGTTTTACAAAAATATAGAATATCGAAGAGTGAAAAAAAATTCCAATGAAAATGATCGACGACAATTAAAAAAAAAACGGAAATTGGTAGTACAAATTTGGCGCCCCTAAATTTCCGCGCCCGGGGCGACCGCCCCCTTCGCCCCCCCTTTCGCACGGTGCTGTACAGGGGCTTTAAAGGACGATTTTATTTATTGCTTCTATCTTCCAACACAGCAGTTAATATAAATTGTTCGTCGAATCCTCAACAGACAGCTATAGTGAGTTATTTTTTCATTGCAAAACTTTATTTATCATTTGAGCAGTTTCACATTGTTATTGCTGAAACGAACTTCGTAAATTTTATCAAATTAAAACGGCTGGAGAAATCCAAAAATAGATTTTTTTATGAAGGTAATTTCGTCCAACAGCTCTCGACCTTCTCGAAGAACTATCCCCTATTGTGCGTAATACTGCTTCTTCCGCTGCAAGAATTCTCCGATATCTTCCATATCTATCACGCCTGGAAGCAAATACAATTTCGTATTATAAAATTATAAATTTATGAGAATGCATTTATATGAACTATGTAATTTTCTGTTTATTGCAGATGTGAAAAAGTTCCATTCTAGTCAATATATGTTTTAATGTTCTAAATTTTTTTTATTATATTTTACATGCTTAATATGATATGTTCTAACATCTGAGTAAATATTTTTGAAATCGGAATTGTTGAGTCATAATGGGTTAAATTTGCCTGATGTTGTTAACGTATGGCATCTAACTGCATCCTGATTAACCCATTAACAGCCAAAACTCTAAAGTAGGAATTTTCAAATTTCTTGTTGAAAGTCGTTTACCACCACTTATTCAGAAAGGTAATTCTTGCTTTATTAAAGTCGCCAACTTTCTGCCCACAAGTAAGGCCATTTTTTTAATTCTAAAATACTGGTACCAATGTAATTAATTTAAGCATGAGCAATATTTTTACCGTTGCGCCAACGCAACACCAGCGGGTAATGGGTTAAAACTGAAAATGTTGATTTCGGGTTGGCGGAAAGAAAAGAAAAGAACTAGGAAACAGGAATTCTTTCGAAATTTAGTGTCAACCCCGATGGAAAAAAAAATGTATATAAATATAGATAGTGCAAAACATAGAAGTTTATAATTCAATGTTTAATAATTCAGTTTTAAGACTTAAAACACACGCTTTTGTTTTATGTAAAATGACATCATTCGTATCCGCTGAAGAATTCCACACTTACGATCTAGTCTTTAAACAACATCTACAGAAAAGTATGCATAACACGTCACTATCGCTGAATAATACCCAAATCCAGCAAAATCTGATGTCGTCATACAAGAAACTCGACACAAAAAATCGGCTATCTAATGATACATATGCCTTCATTTGTTTGTAACACTAATATGGATACTTAAAATAAAATATAGTTTATAATAGCTCCATGTTTAATTAGAAATCATTCCTATTATATTTTCTCAAAATGAATTTTCAATTACTTTTTTTTTATCAGTTGTTATGGGAAAATAGCAAAAAAGAGATATAATTACTATTTTCCAACTATTTTTCCTTTACTTTCTACAGAAATGTAGTTGCCAAAATTAAAGAAATGGCACTAAAAACTACAAAAAAAAAAAAAAAAAATAATATCTCAAAAGTAATTAAGATGCAATTAAAAAAAAATTGCATCTTAATTTATTTTATCCCCCTATCCGACGGTATAAAAATTGACAATGTGCAATGCTTAGAAGTTTAAAAAATTACGATAGAGATTATCAGTATTTAACAGTACAATAATACATCTGCTTTATTTTACGGCTGGCTTCTATAACGGAACGTTATTTTTTAGAGACGACACTTTAATTGTTGACCGAAAGAAATAGCATATAGGAGGCTAATACATTTAAAATAGATGGTATACCTGTAAAGACTGAAACCTGCTTACCGCGGAACTTTTCCCTATGTCCCTTGTAATTCCGTCTTAGTAGTTTTGCTGTACTTTCAAAATATATTAGAATACTAGCAGACCCGCCCGGCGTTGCCAGGGGTTTGTAAATAATAACCTTAAACAAAACTTAAGTTTGTATGATTTTATATCTTTGGAAATTCATTTAAATGAACCTAAATTCGGAGGTTCCATTGCCTTCCGCGGCGTCTAATGTGTTCCCATAAAACTTCTTTCCGAACGAACCTGTAATCTAGATCCCCACTACATATGCCACATTTACCGGAAGTGCCCGCATGTGCCTGAGACAATAGAAAACCAAGTTGAGTGAGCCAAACCTCGTAGGGAATCAAACTCACAGAAACAAAACAAAAAAAAAAAAGAATGCGCCATTAATGTTAGAAAATGTTGGTAACTAAAAGTCTAAGATAAAATTTCATAATACAGAAAGTAGCTGAATTGTAATCTAAGTTGAAGAAAGCAAATCCCGTTGAAATTGGGCCCTTAAACGAACCCGAGCAAATAACGCGCCACCAAGCGGTGGAAAAAGCCTCCTCACCTTGTAAATTTCATAAATCACTGTTAGCATTAACACAATATTTAATAAACGGATGAAATCCCTTCTCTAAAGTACTCTCCTCACCTTGTAAATTTCATGAATCACTGTTAGCATTAACACAAAATTTAATAAACGGATGAAATCCCTTCTCTAAAGTACTCTCCTCACCTTGTAAATTTCATGAATCACTGTTAGCATTAACACAATATTTAATAAACGGATGAAATCCCTTCTCTAAAGTAACCTTTAAAGTAACGCGATTTTTAATTTACGGCTGTAGTCAGTAGACGTAAGTTAATGCTGAAAAAGGAGATAAATGTTCGAAAAAGGTGGTAGCTCAGGTATAAAGAAAGACCGGGCCATGGGGGCCAGGGTCTTAACTGGAATGTAGCTGGGTACAAGAAAAATTTTTAGGGGTTTTAAAGTAGCTGGAACACGCTAAAACTATGTTAAAGAAAATTGCAATAGAATAGGATAGTTTTTAAAGAAGCTGCAACAAAGGCCCCATGAAGACGATTAATACAGTCGAACTCGGTTATAGCGAGCGCGAAGGGACCGTGATATTTACTCGTTATAACCGGGTGCTCGTAAAAAACGGGTTCGTGAAAAATTACATAAATTCATGCAGACTTACTTTATTATACATACTTTATTTATTTTTTATTTCTGTACAGTACAAAAGAAGTTGGTTAATTTGCTTTGAACTGCCTTATTGTCTCTTTCTTGTGTTATTGTTCTCTTGACCCCAAAAACATCGTCATTTGAACCCCTGGCTTCGGAAAAAGTTTAAAGTTTTTCTGCATACTCAATTTCTGTTAATTTCGGAATGTCAAAGGAATTTTTCCAAGAAACGTTATCTGAGCTGGAGAGGCGGAAGTCAATAGAAATTTTATGAATCACAAAAATATTGCTCGTTATAACCGGGGTTTGCTCGTTAAAAGTGAGTTATGCTCCAACAGACTTAACATTGTACCAACCAAGTATTTATGATTTCCTCGTTAAATCCGGGCTCTCGTTAAATTAGGGCTCGTTATAAGCGAGTTCGACTGTATTCAAAATTGGTGGTAGCTGAAGTCTGCAAATTTTTTTTTTGTCGTTCATGTAGTAGCTGGAGAAACTAAGAAGTTGTTAGGAAAAAAAAAGTTCGTGAATTAGACCATTTTTAAGGGAGCTATAACAGTGGTCCCAAAAGGGCCCAACTGTTAGTTGAGAGCAGGGCCCTAACATGAAAACATGTTTAAATGTTTTAGTACTTAGCGCTTTAGATCTTCAATTAGTGAAAATTAATTATAGGGTATGAAATAATCATTAGAATAATATTTTAAAGAAATGCGCAAATATGGGGTCAATGCTTAAAAAGGGGCCCTAGAGCTCCAATAAAAATATGAGGTTGTTGGTCTAGGGGGAGAAGAGTCCAAGAACCAATTTTAAAATTATGCAATGAGAAGGTGTGAAAATTAGGGTATAAAAAATGCATAAGACACAAAAAGTTCAAGGGGCCCCGGGTCGGGCCCTACAGGACCCTAAGGTGCCTTAGGATTTTAACTGGAATATAGAAATTGGAGAATAACTAAATGGAAAAATGGTTCCAAAAATGAAGATCGGATTAAGAGAGGCAATTTATTAATAATTTATGGTGCAAAAGCTTCAAGGGGCCTTTTACCGGGCTCCAAGGGGGGAGGGACTAAGTTGCATGTAGTTTGGTATAAATACACTTTTTAGTAGTTTTTAATGTAATCTGAGGACGCTGGAACTATGGTAAAGAAAATTGCAAGGAATTCGGATCATTTTTAAAGAAGATGCGCCAAGGGCCCTAAGAAGACGATTTACATTCAAAATTGGTGGTAGTTGAAGCCTGAAATATATATATATATATTTTTTTGACGTTCATGTAATAGCTGGAGAACCTAAAATGTTGTTAGAAAAAAAAAGCTAGTGAATCGGACTATTTTTAAGGGAGTTATAATAGGAGGTCCAATAGGGGCCAACTGATAGTTGAGAAAAGGCGTTAACATGAAAACATGTTACAACGTTTTAGTACTTAGCGTTTTAAATCTTCGATTAGTTGAGATTAAGCATAGGGTACGAATTAATCATTAGAATATAATTTAAAAGAAATGTGCAAAAAATTGGGGAAAGGCTTAAAAAAGGGCCCTAGGGCCCCAATAAAAATATGTGATTGTTGGTCTAAGGAGAAGAGTTTAAGACTCAACTTTAAAATTACGCATTGCGAAGGTCAGAAAATTAGGGTGTGAAAAACGCATGGAACACAAAAAAATTAAGAGGCCCTGGACCGGACCCTACAGGACCCTAGACGGCCCATGGTCTTAACTGGAGTGTAGACACGGGAGTATAACTAAATGGAGAAAGTATCCCAAAAATGAGGATCGGATAAAAAGGAAGCAATTTATTAACAATTTAGTGCACTAAAAGTTCAAGGGGCCCTGTACCGGGCCCCTTGCAAGGGTGCCAGGGTCTTAACTGAAATGTAGAAATGGGTCAGAAACTCAAAAGGAGAATTAACCCCAAAAACTAGGAAGATCGGATAGAAAAGAGGCATGTTATTAACAATTTAGTTCACTGAAACTTCAAAGGGCCCTGTACTGCTCCCCTTGCAAGGGTGCCAGGGTCTTAAGTGAAGTGTAGAAATGGGGCAGAAACTGAAAGGATAATTCACCCCAAAAACGAAGAAAGTCGGATAGAAAAGAGGCATGTTATTAACGTTTTAGTGCATAAAAACTGAAAGGAACCCAGGGAGGCCCCGGCCCTTACAAAATTAAAAATCTGAGTCTCAGGTGTATCAGGACCTGTCTTGGACTAATCACATCTGAATTTTCAGACTTCTACGTGCGGTAGTTTTCACTAGCCATCGCACACAGATAGACAGACAGATACACACACACAGAGAGCGATTTATTCTTTTATTAGTACTAGGGGAACGTACCCGGGCTTCCCGGGTTAAAGAATATAGGTGAAATCATTTTTTAAAATTGAAAACTAATAATTTTTTTATATTTCATAATATTTTTAGATTGACAACTTACATTAAAAAAGTATTTTTCATATGGAAAATACGAATTATACAATCAAATAAATTTTTGAAATTTGTCAAAAGCGATATTTTCTTATTAGCCGCATGCTAAGAGTTATTTGCCAAGATTTTGCTACTTATGGCATCCTTTTATATTCTGATAATTTCAGAGCTTATACATGTCTGGTAAATTTGTGTTTTATTTATATTATTTTATTTATTTATTCATAGGGAATTTTTTTAATGGATATTAGCCGTAAGAAAATGATGAAGTCTGTATTTTGTTTTAAGGGCAAACGGATTAATCTTTCGTAATCGAGCTCCGCGCGATATAGATAAATTAAAAAATATTTCATGCTTAAAAATTGTTTTTAAAACTATAGACAATCAGTAAACTGAGATGGACTTTGCAAAGTTATTCCATTAAAAAAAATCCTATTTGGTGATCTAAAAATTTAAATTGTACGATTATAAATATGTTAGATTTGTTGTTTTTTCAATATTATTCTTTTATTTGTTTATAAAAGAAGTATTAATTTCGTTAATTTGTCTTTCACAAATATGTTAGATTGGTGGTTTTTTTTAATATTATTCTTTTATTTGTTTATAAAGGAAGTATTAATTTCGTTATGCAAAAATAGCCAGAAACAAATGCTGAAAAATGTTTGTTGCTTTATGTGAAAAATGTTTATTATTATTATGTATTGAAACCGGCACGTGATAAGATAAACTTAAAAAAAATCATGCTTAAAAATTATTTTAGAAAATATAATACATCAGTCAATTAAGATAAAGTTTTTAAACAAATTGCATTTGAAAGTAATTTTTTTCTCTATGCGACGAAAATTGAAAATGGTCAGAAGATTGAAAAATATAATTTATAAAGATACTCTAAATTTTTGTAAAACATTGCGTTTTATCAGTGTGTGATTTCGAATACATTATTTTTAAATGTGAAGCATTTTCACCTGTGAAGAATTTCAAAGCAGCTGGGCTGTGAAAATGACGCACTTCTACAAAACATAATTCAGGTTTAAGAAATAAAATACACGCTTTTTTATAAAATGACGTCATTTGCATCCGCTAAAGCAATCCAATTTTACAATCCAGTTTTAAACTTCGTCTATAGAAAAGTGTGCATATGACGTCATTATCACAGAATAACAGACAATATTCTTGACGTAGCCCATATTTTAATTTCAACTTTTTTTTTTTAGGTTTTATGAGAAAATGGCAACAGAAAGATACCGTATCTCCTATTTTCGACTATTTTCCGTTTACTTTCAATGACTTTCAATGAAATGAGATACTTTTGTTGCCACGATAAGAAAAATGGTATCAAAAACTACAAAAAAATTAATATCTCAAAAATAAATTGTGATACAGTTTTCAAACAAATTGCATTTAAAAGAGCATTTTTTTCCTTATACGACGGTGTAAAAATTTAAAATGTGCGATGTTTAGAAGTTTAAAAATCTGCAGTAGAGAAAATTGCAAAGCCAAAATTTTATTTCAAATTTCAAAGTGTTGCCATTCGCAAAATGACGTATGCGTTACGCACAGATATGTTTGTCCTTTATACTTATACGACGGTGTAAAAATTTAAAATGTGCGATGTTTAGAAGTTTAAAAATCTGCAGTAGAGAAAATTGCAAAGCCAAAATTTTATTTCAAATTTCAAAGTGTTGCCATTCGCAAAATGACGTGTGCGTTACGCACAGATATGTTTGTCCTTTATAATATAGATAGATAATCATACTTATCTTATATTCCCAAGTGAAATGATTTAAATAGACGACAAATTAGATGGAAAAATTACTCACAGAAGAATATTTAATGTAATTTAAATATATTATTTTAAACTAGACTATTGATTTCGCATACCCAAAATAATGTCTAACAACAAGCTTGTTTCTCTCTCTCTCCAGTATTTAAAGATGTATTTTCGTCTTAAAAATCATTCAACAGTATAATACACAGGGATGTAGTGGAGGGTATACGGGGGTATACGCCGTATACCTTCTGGATTTTTTTAAGGAATACCGTATACCCTCTGTTTCTCAAGAAAGCGTATACAAGCAAGAAAGTATATACACTCTAGGGTATACGCTCTACCTTGAGCGTATACCCTCTGCTTAGATCGTATACCCTCTGTTTGTTTTACGACTACACCACTGATAATACATTTTAGAATGTTAGGAAGAGAATTCCATTTGACATTTTATCAATAAAAATCGATAAAATATGAGATATCGGTGATTATGTAATTTGTATGATGTAGTTATAATTTTTAAGTTATTAGAAGGGCAATAAGTACTGTTTACAAAAATATAAGTAAACTAATTATCTTCACTAAAATGCGTTCCGGATAGTTTTCTCCTAGTTTACATAAAAAAAAGTAATGATTTTTTAACCAATGAAACCGAATGAATCTCGCATAGTAGTCTGTAATTAAATGTATAGATGGCAGCACTAAATTTTGAATCCAATTGACAAAGATCCATTTTTTAAATGGGAGTAGGAATATAAGACGCCAGTATACCTCTTCCATGTTCTTTTATTTTATATCGACCACTTTTTTTTCAACAGACCTGGGTGAATCATGATCAGGGCGCACGGTTTAGTGGCGACATTTGCAGGTGGAATATTGGTGAAGTTTCTCCACCCAAGGAATTTGATATTTCAGAATGTGGCAGTCGTCTCAGATTTAAAAATAATTTCACAAAAGCTAAACTTAATTATGAAATCAACTAAAATAGAAACATTAACATTAAATAAATACTTTAATTCCAGAAGTTACTAATTATGAGCAATATTTGCTAAAGCTTAACATTTTTAACATAAGACAATTTATCTCCAAGACTTTGCTAATTTAAAAATATATGTGTGAAACAAGCTTTACCAGTTATACAGCTGAAAAAGTTGTTTGCAGCAAACTGAAAAAAAGTGCTCTTCCACCCGCCAATACTTGAATTTCTTTTTTCCCGGTCCGAGAAAGAATCGGAATTCGCTCGCAGTGTTCCTAAAATTTTTGCACTTTGCTACCACTATTGTAAAACGATAATCTTTATTGTATAATTCTATTATAGATGTTTGAGAAATCTACCACGAAGAATTTTTATTTAAAATGCTGGTAGCAAAGTGGTAAAAATTTTAGGAACGTTGCGAGCCCTGTATAATACTATAGTTTAATCAATTACAGAGAAATATTTTCAAAAATAGTGATTATTATTTTATTTTATTTTTGATTTTTAGTAAGTATTTTATGTACACAATCGTTAATTAATCTTGCTATTATGTCTTCAGTGCGTCACGAACACATAATCTAAAAAAATGCTGGACTTTAAAATTTCTGCATGGAATTCTAATTTTTTTTTTTTTTTTTTTTTTTTTTTTTGAGTTACCGAACTTGCCATGTCAACTTTTCGTCATCATAAAGGCAAAAAATTGAATTGTTTTGAAACGGCTTTGTTATGTTCCGCCTGTTTTACTGGCAAAAACTCTCAAATAGGCGTGGATTGGATCTTTTAAAACCCCATAAATTTGTTATTGCTGTTATCAGGCATTGTGTCTAATATTTAGAAATAATTGCGAGAAATCCATACAAAAATGACTTTTTAACTTCATACAGCTATACTAAAGCATAAATGGCAAAGTGTGTTTTAAACAAATGCTCCAAAATCAGTGTCAAACAATCTGGGACAGAAGAATTTGTTATCTCCGCCTATTTTACTGGCAAAAACTCCCAAAAGGCGTGGATTGGTTTTTTTAAAAGACCGCAAATTTGTTATTGCATTGCAGTTATCATGCACTGTTTGTTCGCCGTACTCAAAGCGCGTGCCCTTAAGATGTTCCTTCAGCTTTGGGAATAGCCAAAAGTTACAAGGCGCTAAGTCCGAGTCACCTAACGGGAGAACACTTTAGTGAAGCCAAGTTCGTCCTTTAGGATGTGATTAACTGCTCCAAGCGATGTTCCAAGAATGCTGGCAGTCACCCTCTTCTTCGCTGCGCTACCCGAGATTTCCTCGGGCAACGTAAAAGTAGCAAAATTTGCGCAACCCCAGATTTCCTCGAGGATGCATTTTTTCCGTCTAAATTAACCCTCCTTGGTTATTCCCACCAGTTATTTTTTTATTGTAAATTTTCCTTTATTTAATCGGAGCATTTTCTTGATTAAATTAGACAAAAATTTTTGTTTTGAAAAATCGGTGGCAAAAGAATAAAAATTCTTAAAAGACGCTCGTCGCGAAGGGGTTAAATACGCAATTTTTGAAGCTATTTTGTTAAAACAATTACGCAGCGATAGGGTTAGTGCACCGGTCATCACGAACAGTTCACTAGGTTGATCTCTATGCTCTGTACTGTCTGCGGTCTTCGACTGCCCACAGCGGGAATAGCCAAAAGTCACAAGGCGCTAAATCCGAGGCACCTACCGGGAGAACACTTTCGTGAAGCCAAGTTCGTCCTTTATTAGGATATGTGTGTGTCGCGTCTTTAGCTAATATTGTAATGTATTTGTCTTGCTCGTTGAATTGAAATCGAAATTTGGTCATAATTCCGGTCTATTAGCAACATTGAACGCATCATTGGCTATGCTACTCTTTTGTTTTTGTTGACTTCCAAGCACGAGCTGCTAGCCAACTTGATATAAACCTTTGAGAAAATACTTTCTTTACGTATTTCTGGAATGAAAAAAATAATTCAAAGGTAGTTTTTACACATACTAAGCGATGCCCTAATTTGAAGATAAAATGCATTTTTTTTCTATAATGCATTACTGATGCAATATGTTCTCATATAAAAAGATATTAGCTTATGAATTATGAAGGTTTAAAGTTTGGAACTCATGATGCTAAATTCATTCGTAATTGGTGAAAAACATGTTGCAATGAGCGTAGTTTCCCAATTCATAACTTGTGAACTACTTGAGGAAATGAGCTGTAATTTTGTATTCGTATGTTTAAAGCTTTTAGAAAGCTGCTACAAATTTTTGAACGTTACATTGCATATTTTTTTCGAAAATTAAATTCAAACTGTGCATAGTTTCGAAATAACTTTTCGAAAAAAATTATGGATTATAACCTTTGAATGTTTAACAGAAATAGATTTTTAAAAGCTTGAAATATGCGGATCCAAAAGTGCATATCAATCAGCCAAATTGTTCTTGTGTTGTGCTTAAAACGCTACCTGCATTGCATTTTGCACCCTGCTACCTGCAAACTTTGCTACCTGCCTGCATTGCAACGATTACAAATGAATTTAACATTAGCTATTCCAAACTTTATACTTTCATAATTTATGACATGACATCGCGGTGCTTAAGGAGTGCAGACGCGGCGTGCAACGCCGCCGCGCGTAACCTCCAACTAAATATGAAAACGAACTAAGGATGAATTTCGAAACAATGCACGGCCTAAAAGTATAATTTGGAAGCTCTGGTGGAGTCCCGAGGGCCATTCCAGAATTGGAAGCACGAGGTTAAATATAACCTCCAAAAAAAAGGGGGCGCATAAGGCATTACAGCTTCGGTTGTAGTATGCCGGTTGCGAATTGAATTTATTTCATGAAGCTGTTTAAATTAAGATCAACATTATGTTAAAGTTGTCTGACTTGTAGTCAGAAGGACGATGAGAAAACTCCTACCAGTTACTACATTTAATAAACAAATTAGGATTTACATATTAAAACATACAGAAAAAGTGAGCGAGATGAAGTGCGTCAAACTAGCACAAGCTCACGAGAGGAAGTAAATATGATTGAGTTCAGTTCAGTTCAAGCAACGCAGTGACGGTTGCCGTTAGAGTAAAGTGCACAGTTAAAGTCTTAGTTCAGTTGCACCATGGAGTTAGCAGTGCTAGTGAGTTCAGTTCAGGACACTGCAATACCCCTTCCTAGTGGAGCGTTACCTTACCTGAAGCGTGCCGGAAAATGGACTTGCCGTCTAGAGCGGGTACGTTTAACCTCTGGGAGTTCTGGTTCTTCCTCCATTTCTGGCTGACGGACTTCTGAAGTGGGCTCTAGGGCTTTGTTGACAGGTACAGATGTTGGTTCTGGACAGTTCAGGATGAACGCTGGCTTTAATCGATCAATAGATACAAACTTGGCTTTATCACCGATCTGGAGTTTGTAAACTTTGTCGGATCGCTGGAGAACGATAAAAGGTCCATCATATGGCGGTTTCAGAGGTGGCTGGACTGCATCGTGTCGCACGAAGACTTGGCTGCAACTCCTGAGATCCTTCGAAACAAAAGAACGGTTCTTGGTGTCGTGGTTGCTGGATGGAGCTGGGGATACTTGCTGCATGATTTCTTTCAAGCGTGTAACGAACCTAGCTGCATTGAAGTCTGTGGGAGTGGGTGCGAAAAATTCACCAGGTAAACTCAAGGCAGTACCATATACCAGTTCGGATGTGGTTGCATTAATGGTATCCTTGAATGCAGAACGCATTCCAAACAACACTGTGGGTAAGACCTCTGTCCATCGATCAGTTAAATGAGCTTTCATTGTTCGATGCCAATTTTCAATTAAACCATTAGACATTGGGTGGTATGCTGTGGTGTGTATGTGTTTAATACCTAATAATTTCATTAAGGTTGTAATTAAAAGAGACTCAAACTGCCTGCCTTAGTCTGATGTGACCAACCTGGGAACCCCGAAACGAACTATCCAATTTTCATAAAACGCTCTAGCTACAGTTTCAGCAGATATATCGGAAATTGGACAAGCTTCAACCCAACGTGTGAAACGGTCAATCATTGTTAAGCAATATGAATATCCCTGAGAAGGGGGGAGGGGTCCAACGAGATCGACATGAATGTGTTCAAATCTCTTATCCGGAATTTTAATGTTTTGTACTGGGCTGTTAGTATGGCGGTATATTTTGGATCGCTGGCATGGAATACATGTACGCGTCCAATTGGCAACATCCTTTTTAATTTCTGGCCACACGAAACGAGACGTTAGGAGTTTCACGGTAGCTTTGACACCTGGATGAGCTAAATTGTTAAGAATTTTGAATGCGTTTTTTCGAAATTCCCGAGGAAGATACGGGCGAACGTTTTGTGTAGAAGTATCACACAAAAGTTTAATTTCAGTTCCCGGTAAAATCATATGTTGAAATTTTAAAGCTGTCTCAGAGTTAATTAGATCTTGCAACTCAGTATCAGCATTTTGAGCTTGTGCCACTGCGGTATAGTCCAAGACGTTTGGGAGTTCTAAAGCCTCTATTCTCGATAGCGTATCTGCTGGTATATTATCAGAACCTTTTACAAATTGGATATCGGTACTAAATTGACCAATAAAATCCAAATGACGCAGTCGTCTGGGAGAACATTTATCTGCCTTTTGTAAGAACGCATATGTGAGAGGTTGATGATCAGTGAAAATTGTAAATTGACGGCCATGCAGCATGTGTTTAAAATGTTTAATGGCAGCATATATTGCATACAATTCGCGATCATAAGTATCCCATTTCTGTTGTGATGGAGAGAGCTTGGCTGAGAAAAATGCCAAAGGTTCGAAACTCGTCTCATTGTCAGATTTTTTACATTGGTTTAGTGAAGCTCCTACCGCTGAATCACTAGCATCTGTGAAAAGAGTTAAATGTGCTTCTGGATCTGGGTGAGCCAAAATTGCAGCATCAACAAGCTGTTTTTTGCAAGCTTCGAATGCTGCTTTTTGAGCTTCAGTCCAGTCAATAGTAATGTTTGGTTTCCCCTTTTTAGTGCCTTTTAGCATGTCATTGAGTGGGGCCTGAATATGTGCAGCATGCGGTACATTTCTTCGATAATAATTTAATAAACCAAGGAAACATTGGAGTTCTTTTACAGTTTTAGGTAAGTCATACTTTAAAATTGGCTCAACGCGTTCTGACTGAGGCTTAATTCCATCTTTATTTACCAAATAGCCCAAAAAAGATAATTCGGGAACACCGAAGACGCATTTCTTTAAATTAATACGGATGCCATATGCGGAAAGTCTTTTAAAAACACATTCGAGGTGCGCTTGGTGTTCTTCCTCCGAACTGCTTGCAATTAATATGTCATCCAGGTAATCAAAAACAAAGTCAAAACCTTGCAACACCTCATTTATAAACCTTTGAAATGTTTGGGCTGCGTTAGACAAACCGAAAGGCATATATAAAAATTCAAACAAACCAAATGGTGTAGTAATTGCAGTTTTTGGGATATCGTCTGGGTGGACTGGGATTTGATGATATATTCCACTATCCATGATGATATATTAACTAAATCCACTTTAGAAAAAAATAACTTTCCCATGTAATTGACTTGAAAAATCCTGTAGGTGAGGGATAGGGTATCGGTCTGGTGTTGTTATCCGATGTAGAGCTCTGTAGTCGCCAGTTGGGCGAAAATCTTTTCCAGAGTCTTTCGGGACAAGGTGCAATGGGCTAGACCAGTTAGATGTGCTTGGTCTGCATATCCCTTGCTCTAACATGTATTCGAATTCACGTTTAGCGGCAGCTAATTTTGCTGGGTGAAGCCTACGCGGGCGTGCAAAAACCGGTTGCCCTTTGGTTAAAATCCTATGTACAGTATTATGCTTAACTTCTTTCAATTTTGGATACGGGCGTACAACATCATTGTATTTTTCCAAAATATTTTTATAGGCCAAATTGTTCGCGATTAAAGTAACCTGTGGAGTATTATCGGTTGATTTTGTCCCGCTGCTTGCCAATTTAGTAAGGGGGTCTCGGAGGCATCCCTGTTTGAGATCAATTAACAAACCATAGTGACGTAAAAAATCAGCGCCTATAATCGGCTTGCTAATGTCAGCAAGGACAAACGCCATTGAAATTTGCGGCGTAAATTTAAACTTAGAGTTATTACTTTAATGCCATATGTTTTAATGGTAGAGCCATTAGCCGAGTATAAATTAATGTGTTATTTGCTTTGGAAATGATTTTGTGAAACGGTAATACACAAACATCGCTGCCACTATCCACTAGGTATGAAAGTTTTGAAATTGGGTCAGATACAAAAAGGCGACTTTTGTTATTTGGCTGGAAATCGCATTGCGCAGGTTATGCGATTTCTGCTCTAGTTTTCCGGACGTTTGTAGTTACATGGGGATTTGCAACGCCTAGCGGCCTCACCGAATTTAAAGTGATACCAGCACTGGTCACGCGAGCCCCTGTTTTTAGGTGTTTTTGAGCGTGATCGCTTAGAAAAAGATCTGTTACGGAAATTATCTTGCCGCTCACGGCTTCTCGAAATATGCTCAACTTGTTTTGTAAGTTCTGCAATTTGAGCACGTAATTCACTGAAATCCGAAACCGGAGCTTTCGGGCAATGCACCTCATCAATGCTCGCGCCAGCGGTCTCATGTATTTTGTCAGCCATTAAGGTCAATTTATCAAGGCTATCTTCCGATACAGAAAGGATGGCTTGGGCCTGCGTGGGTAAATGCTGTAGCCAGAGCGTTTTTAAGAAATCCTCACCCAGTGTTTTCCCTGCAAGTTGTTTCATCTTGCGCAATAAATTTGTCGTCCCCCAAAACTAATTCAGAAAGAACGGCTTTAATCTGTCTCTGTTGCGAGTCTGAAAAATCAGACACAAGGCGTGCTTTTAGAGTCTCATATTTATCTGTCTGGGGAGGTGCTAACACTATATCGCTCACATAATTTAAACTATCTGAAGTGAGAGCTGAAATAACACAGTAATATTTAGTTGCATCTTGAGTGATGCCTGAAACAACAAATTGCGCCTCGATATTAGCAAACCACAATATGGGGTGTTTATCCCAAAAAGGTGGCAGCTTTAGGCCTACTTTATGAACCTGAAGTTAGGGCTGAGACACGTCGTCTGGCATGACAAATTAAAGAAAAAATTCAATTTTAAATAAAAGCTCAATTAACCAATGTTGATATAATATGAGGTCTTACCAGAAGGCTCCAGGATCGTCAGTTACTGCATCACCTTGAATCAGCACACGTGGTCGATGAGCTTGGCTTATGAAGATTCAAAACAGTCCGCAATGTTCGTAAAATTAACGAAAAATGTGAAAATATTGTCGCACATTTCGCCGAAATATCCTAGTCGACAAATTAAGATACACTGTTGGCGTTCAGGAAAGACTCCTACAAAGATGTTGACAGATCGCATCACTGCAATCACAAGTTCAATAAAACGACGGGTCACCACTACAGCTTCGGTTGTAGTATGCCGGTTGCGAATTGAATTTATTTCATGAAGCTGTTTAAATTAAGATCAACATTATGTTAAAGTTGTCTGACTTGTAGTCAGAAGGACGATGAGAAAACTCCTACCAGTTACTACATTTAATAAACAAATTAGGAATTACATATTAAAACATACAGAAAAAGTGAGCGAGATGAAGTGCGTCAAACTAGCACAAGCTCACGAGAGGAAGTAAATATGATTGAGTTCAGTTCAGTTCAAGCAACTCAGTGACGGTTGCCGTTAGAGTAAAGTGCACAGTTAAAGTCTTAGTTCAGTTGCACCATGGAGTTAGCAGTGCTAGTGAGTTCAGTTCAGGACACTGCAGCATCCAAGAATTTTTTGGTTGCCCTATACTTCGATGTCATTTCACCAACTGGCGTCGGCAAAAACGGAAAATGCAAAGACAGTAGGGTACCAACGAGCACAGAAAGCTATAGCATAAGGTAGTCAAGCCTAACTAACCTTTCTAAGAACTTATAAAAAACAAAGGGGGCCACATAGCTCACTAATTTTGATGTCAAGCCTAATGCGCATTACAGGTCGCGGGTCTCCCGGCTTTCACACAAACCGTTTAGCCTTTAAAAAGGCTTTGTGTTACTAGACATCGAAAGAACACCGCTAATGCAAATTGCATTTTGGCATTGACAGTGATCGAAAATGGGGACAAGTTAAGATTAAAATTAAATGCTAAAATATAAAATAAACAATCAACTTCAAAATTAACTATAAACCTGGGGTTTGAATTTCGTGACCGGAATGCCTAAGCACTGCCTACTATACTTGACTCTAGGACTTCTAGTTTTGTATCATAAAAATTTTGTGAAAAAGCCAAATATGTTATCAAGATTAGGTTTTCATATTCAAAATTTTAGAGTTTGGCACCATTTCCATATAAAGACGATCTTTTAAGCTTATTTTTTTAAACATAAATTAAAAGAAGAAATAACTACCAGTAGTAATGGGTAATTCAACAATCGAGAAAAATCGTCATCTAAGAAAATATCTATTTATACAGTCATCGATTAATTTCCAAATCCTACAATCGAGATGTTCTACAATCAAACGAAAAATCGTGAATGTAAGATAAAAATTAAGGACATTTTTCCTAAAACAGAAATGAATGCAGTTTCTGAGTGTGTGTGGATGGGCGGGATGCACTTATACATAAATAATAAGGATAAAATCCCAAAACTTCCGGGGGGAGGGGTGTGTCATACCGGAATACCCCCTGAATTTATCATCGCTTAAAGGACTGGGGGAGTATAACATGCGTTTATTTTAATACTTCTGCCCATTTTACCTGTGTGTGTTGTTTTTTGCTAATATCGTGCCATATTCGTTTTACTTGTTGAATTTTAATTGAAACGGACAGTCTTAACTTTTGTATTGTCGGCAACACTGAATTATGAGTTTTAAGCTATCTCTAATTACAGACAGCTTATTAACATGATTATATATGAATCAAAGGACCAATCTAAAGTATTGGTTTGCAGCAGTGTAATTCTTAAAACATCAGTCTTAAATTTATTCCGGTGTGAAAATGTGAATTTATTGCTCCAAAAAGGATAATCACATTTTATTTAACAATTTCAATAATGTCGATTCACATATTCCTTCATGTATATAATATGAAGTGTAGCCTTTGTCAAGAAGTATGCGTTAACATAATTTTGGAATTATATATCAATGTAGGTTCGATGTTATTTTAGTAGTTTATTAGTCCACGCAAATTCTTCGCGATTGATTGAATGAAATTGGATTGAACATATTAATAAAAATTAGAATTCGAGGCATCCCGCTCCATAATGCCCTATTTTCAGCATTCTAGAGAAGAATACCCACTGTATCGCTGCCTCACTAAGTATAAATATGATACAAGGGGTATTCCACGTCAAATCAGGCAGTAAAATATCAATATGTAACCCACCATCACAGATTTTAATGAAACTGCGTGTGTTTGTTCTTACTATTAAGATATGATCACCAGTAATTTTTTTTGCTCCTTGGTGAAATAGTTTCTGAGAAAAAAATTGTCAAAATTTTGAAAAACTGCCGTCAGTTGGCATTCTTGATAGCTCGGTTTTCAAATGTAGCATGTCATATATATAATCATATTTCAATATCTACTCTACAAATCATCTTCAAATAATTTATGCACAATATTTAGGGTACGCAGCTTATGAAAAAAATATATTGTTACGCTTATAACATTTTAAGTGTGTCTAAAAAAATATTTAAACTTTGAAGTCGTGAATTTTTTATGAAAAATAATGCATTAACAAAAAAAGCATTATCAACAAAAGGCGGTATTTTTATTAAATTTATTTTTTATGGGAGATATACTTAAAGGTGTCCTTTACCTGATTCTGAAATAAAAATAGTGGGATTTTGGATGTTTTTCGTAGTATTTCCTATTTAAAAATATTTTTAGGTGCATTTCATATCAAATCAAGCAGAGTCATTCCATGTCAGTTCCCCTAAGCCATTTAATCACTGTCACAAATTTCAATGAAATTGGGTTTGTTTATAGCTTATTTTAAGACGTAATCACCTTTAATTTTCTTGATCCTAAGTAAAATATTTTTTAAGATAAAAAATATCAAAATTTTGAAAAATTGTTTTAAATTTTTTTAATGACAGTTCGATATTCAAAGACTGCATTAAAAAAAAAAAAAAAAAAAAGTCATTTCAATATAAAATCACTAAATAGGTTTCAAATAATGTATATGTGACAAATAATGTAGGCTGATTATTATTTCTTGTTTTTTATCATGTTTAAACACTAAGAGTGTCTTTTATCTTATGAATTTCTAAAATCAAGAATTTTGTCAAAAATAATGTGTTAATCAAAAATTTATTACTAGGACTTCCCTCAGAGGGATTAGTCTGAGCGATATTACTGAGAACATAGATATAATAATAACATGTGGAAGCAAAGAAAATGAGATGTTATCTTTAATTGTCCATATGCTGCGATAAATTGAAATGATGAAAATAAACGAATCGTAGAATTACAAAATCTTATATATAAATTCGTATACACTGTTTTAAAAAATGGGAA
Organism: Maratus speciosus; assembly: GCA_963932465.1. NCBI lineage: Eukaryota > Metazoa > Arthropoda > Arachnida > Araneae > Salticidae > Maratus > Maratus speciosus. The sequence continues at coordinate 301,380,265 of OZ010800.1, forward strand.
ATCTAACCATTCAAGACAGCCATGCATGGATATAGAATTGAAAGTACGCAATATATTAAAAGTAAAATAGAAAATGAAATACTAAATTACTTATATCGGATTTTTAACTGTATAAAATGATGTCAAGAGCATAATCAGACGCTCCGCACCAATTTGAGTAACTTTAAATGACAAATATATGATGTTTAAAAAGAATGGACTATACTTTATATGGTGTGTGCTCCACCGGAATAGTTAATATTGTACAATATCTGTTTTCCACGGATGCAATGAGGTTGTCGATAACATTTAAGGAATTCTCTCCTCAAAATCTGATATAGTATCAAAGTACCAAATACATCAACAGTGGCACGCAATGCTTCGTTTGAGTGTGTTTTAGATATGCTCGATCGGATTTGAATGATGAGTGTATGCTGGCCACTACATACGCTGTATTATTTTGTTTTCAAACATATTCTGCACAAGTTGAACTGTATTTAGCATGTATTAAATAAAAGAAATCGGCAATGATTACAACATAAAGTATGACACAAGATCTGAATATATCGTCTGCATAACTTTTGAGCTGTCAAAGTGTCATTTGAAGTAGTTTACAAATCCATACATATTTATTCAGCAAATCATGCAAGCTAACATACGCCAATATGAACCGGATTATAAAATTTCACAGAATAAGTTAATATATAAAAAATCTGCTAGTAATAATTGAGAATATGACCTTATGATAAAATGTCTAGAAAAATGAATCGGATAAAAAATTCATATCACATTTAAAACGGCACTTCCCTCTGTTAGTGGCCTTGCCGAGAGAGAGAAAAGCCTAGAGTAGGAACACTTTAACAAGTACTTTCGGTCAACCTACTCACTGTTTCATACAGGTCTTTATTCAATATTTACACAATTTATTTAATGCTAGGTGGGTATCTATCAGTTTTGTTTCATTTAAATCGCATGTTTTGCGGAGGAAATGCAGCATTATGAAATATTTAAAGTTGCTGTACCTAATAATTCCAAATTAATAGTAATTGAGACCGCTTTCCGTTAATTTCATCTTTTTAAATTTTTTAGAAACCATTCATAGAGACAATTGTATATTTTAAAACTAACCCGAAGCAAAATTTCAAGATTTTGGGCTCAGCAGTAACACAGAAATAGAAAATTTTTGAAAGTTTTTTCTTTTTTCACTGTTTTATATAGCGACATTTTTAGAAATTGTTCTATTGCGAGAATTTATGTCATGATAAATACAGCCATGTCAATTTTCATGTTTATATTCCTAACAATTCCATGTACTTCGTTACTTAGATCATCCTTAGATCTTTTTCCGCTTTGTTTAGTCTTTCTATTTTTTAGAATTCGTTCTACAACGAGCATCTTATCTTATCTTATTAATTACTGCCATGCCAAAGTTCTAGTTTCTAACCCCAACAATATCCGAAAAATTTCAGTATTCCAAATAAATCATAGTTTAGAACCTTTCTAGAAATTTTTACGTTTATCCGTCAAATTGAACCTTTTATAGAGCGTTCATTACGAGTATTTATATCTTAAAAGTAACTACTGCACCAAATTTAAAGTTTCTAACCCAATCAATATCGCAGAAATCACAATTTTAGAACTTTTTTGCTCCTGCAGCGATGTAGGTTCTTGCACTGACAGTTCTTGCACTGACTTAAGTTGGCTATGTAGTTTCAGAGATAACACCTCACAAACGTACAAGCATTAATAATATTATATACTTTATAATATTATAACGTTTTAGAATATTAGCATTAGATGTACAGATACAAAAGCCATTTATCCGTTACAAACTAAAGTGCCGGCGTTGCCCAGAATTTGAAGGATGTTTGTTCTGAAAAATCAATTTCAAAATTTAACATACAACGCAAAACAAACATTACAAAAAGCAGTCGAAATGTTGTATGAATGAATCATATGAAAACGCTACATAAATGTATATAACATACGCAAAAGAATACAGCTATAAATGAGCTTATTTCAATTTATAATTGGAGCAATAATGTTAAAATTGGCCAATAATTTCCCTAATCGGGTTTTTATCATGCTTCAATACATTTTCACACTCATATGACGTTATACTATATCCACCACGTCCTTTATATTTCCAATATGACGTAATATTTTCCTCTTTCACGTGGAAACCTTGAAATGTTATGAAGTTATATTCACTTTCATTTAAATTCCTCAAACCATTTATTTCATTTTCATATTTCACGTGAATATCTTGCAATAGAAAAGTTATGACGTAATATTCACCTTTTTTTTAAAATTCATCAAAATATTTATTTCATTTTCATTTTTCACGTGGAAATCTTGCAGTAGAAAATTAATTGTTGTAGTAATAATTTTATTGTGTTTTTTAATTGTTGGCAACTGCTATAACGAAAAATGTTTAAATTTGATAAGAAATTGCTGTTAAATTGGTGGTTTTTTATTAATTAAAAATTCACTATAAATTATTTCGATTCCGGATTACTTTAGTTGCCTCGGCCATGTTTTAATACACATGTCCGTATCTTTTCACAATTTTGGCTTCTAAATTGTGGATTTTTATAAAATTACAAACAGACAGATAGACAAGTTTTCATTTTTATATATCTCTCTATTCTAAAAAAAAGTAACTAACGCTGTCACCGCCGCTGCCGCCGCCGGTTTTGAATTTTTTGTGACAGGAGGTCGTTCTTCGTTAATATTAAGAAAACTATTGTTTAAAAAATATGAAAGTCGGTGGTATTATAGCGAAATGTTTGATCAACACGCTAATGCATACAGTTTTCAAATCGAAGAATTATTTTAAGAGATATTTAATGCTAAAGTTGGACAAAATCGTTCCATTAAAAAAAAATATATATTTAGAAGCAAAAGCTATACATGGGAATTTAATCATTTTTAGATCATTTTATTCAATAGAAGATACCGGTGCGCAGATTTCATTAATTTTTTTTTTAATTTGACTCATTTTTTGAGGTTTTATTTCTATTTTAAATTCAAATATTCAGCATCTTGACAGATATTTTTTACATAATTTAGAAAATGGTATTAATTTCAACTGTTGCCAACTGTATAAACAGCGCAAACAATAATGTTTGCTTCAAATAAAAAAAAATTATTTACACGTTACTATTTAAACAGAAAAAAACCTTCAAATTAGAATTAAATAATTAGGTATAAAAAGCAGGCACTTATTGGAAATTACGCCATAAAAACTATATTTACATGTGAATTTTAAAAGAGAAAGGATATTGTAAAATAAATTCATTAACATGCGTTAGAAGTCTGAAATAGAAGAAATTACGCCACATTACACTTATTATGCAAAATGAACAAAAAATAGTATTGCAAAACAGTTTAAATTAAAAAATTGCGCGAGACAAAATATTAGAGGTTAAATATCAGATTTTTTCAAAATTTTATTATTTGTCTTTTGATGTGAGGTGTTCAGCTATAAGTATGCAAATTTTCATGTCTCCAACATAATTAGGGGCTGAGTTAGAAAAATTGCTTAAAATACACAAGTTAGAGCCCAGAGGGTTAAATATTAGACTTTTTCAAAATTTTATAATTTGCCGTTTGATGTGAGGTGTTCAGCTATAAGTATGCAAAATTTCATGTCTCCACCTTAAATAGGGGCTGAGTTAGAAAAATTGCTTAAAATTACACAAGTTAGAGCCCAGAGGGTTAAATAATAGACTTTTTCAAAATTTTATTATTTGTCGTTTGATCTGAGGTGTTCAGCTATAAGTATGCAAAATGTCATGTCTCCAACTTAATTAGGGGCTGAGTTAGAAAAATTGTTTAAAATACAGAAGTTAGAGACCGGAGGGTTAAATATGACTTTTTCGAAGTTTTATGATTTATCGTGCTATCGCAAGTGTTCAGCTATAAGTATGCAAACTTTCATGTCTCCAACTTAATTAGTGGCTGAGTTAGAAAAAATGCTTAAAATACACAAGTTAGAGCCCAGAGGGTTAAATATTAGACCTTTTTCAAAATTTTATTATTTGTCGTTTGATCTGAGGTGTTCAGCTATAAGTATGCAAAATTTCATGTCTCCAACTTAATTAGGGGCTGAGTTAGAAAAATTGTTTAAAATACACAAGTTAGAGCCCAGAGGATTAAATATTAGACTTTTTCAAAATTTTATTATTTGTCGTTTGATGTGAGGTGTTCAGCTATAAGTATGCAAAATTTCATGTCTCCAACTTAATTAGGGGCTTAGTTAGAAAAAAGGCTTAACATACAGAAGTTAGAGACTGGAGGGTTAAATATGACTTTTTCAAAATTTTATGATTTATCGTGTTATCGCAAGTGTTCAGCTATAAGTATGCAAACTTTCAAGTCTCCCACTTAGTTAGGGGATGAGTTAGAAAAATTGCTTTAAGTACAGAAGTTAGAGACCGGAGGGTTAAATATGACTTTTTCAAAATTTTATGATTTATCGTGTTATCGCAAGTGTTCAGCTATAAGTATGCAAACTTTCATGTCTCCAACTTCATTAGGGGCTGAGTTAGAAAAATTGCTTTATATACACAAGTTAGAGCCCAGAGAGTTAAATATTAAACCTTTTTCAAAATTTTATTATTTGTCATTTGATGTGAGATGTTCAGCTATAAGTATGCAAAATTTCATGTCTCCAACTTAATTAAATTAGGGGCTGAGTTAGAAAAATTGCTTAAAATACACAAGTTGGAGCCCAGAGGGTTAAATATTAGACTTTTTCAAAATTTTATTATTTGCCGTTTGATGTGTGGTGTGTGGTGTTCAGCTATAAGTATGCAAATTTTCAGTCTCCGACATATATAGTTTCTAAGAACGGGCTCTGTGACAGACGGACAGGCAGACAGACAAAGGAGTGTGACAGGTAGTGTTTCGTTAGATGAACGAAACTCTAAAAACATGCTGCGGATGACTGTAACAACATCCTAAAATTACATTACCATCAGCGATCTACCAATCCCGAATTTAGTTTATATTCGTTTCATATATTCTTATTCTTCTGTGTGGCCCTGTAAAATAACTATCAAAATTATATATAGTAAAACCTCTGAATAGCGGACACCCCCTGAATGCAGAATTTGTCCTCTATTTAGAGGTGACTGCTACTGAGAGTAAAACACGTACAGTTATTTCAGAGTTGGTAATCGAAAAAATGTCCGCTAAATAGAGGTACCCGCTAATCGGGTGTGTCCGCTATGGAGGTTTTACCAGTAAAACCTTTGAATAGCTAACACCTCGGGAGGGCAGAATTTGTCCTCTATTTGGAGGTGCCCGCTACTGAGAGTAAAAAATGTACAGTTATTTAAGGGTCGGTAATCTAAAAAATGCCCACTAAATAGAGGTGTCCACTAATCGGGTGCGTCCGTTATGGAGGTTTTACTGCATAATAATATCATCCTTTACAAGAAAATTGCATGCTGTATGATAGACAGACAGACATCCAGAGAAAGTTGACCTCCCGGAGCAATAAACACTCATGTCTTTTGTTTTAATCAACCACAATTGTATATTTCATACAACAGGCTAAAAACGGTCACCGTGGTACGGAGTACTGTATTATTATTTGTTTACCCACCAAAACTGGTTGCCACGGGTTGTTGCAATGTTTGTGATCACGTGGTTGAAACTGATCTATTCGATATTACTGCGTGCGTATTTTTTTTTTATTTGCTCCATGTGTTCAAACCAGTTGTCTACGAAAACATCAACCGGTGAAAGTGATGCACACCAAATTTCTGTGACGTATGCAGATAAATTGTGCTTTTTTATCATTTTTTTCTATATAATTTTTAAACGGTTTGGAACTTATTTTTCATAGTAGGTGCATTCAGTAGGCGACCCTCATAGGTACCTTCTGGTGCAATCAGAAACGAAATCCGATAAATATTTTTTGAGTTATGCTTGACGAAAGGTTTTTATTAGGCTTTTTTTTTAGTAGGACATGGCGTTAATATCCATCGTAGTAGTAATTTGTCCGGACAGTAATATTTCGCTGAGTATTAGCCTTCGCTTCGCTCAGACAATTAACCGAAGGCAGGGTGTTATTGCTTTTTTTTAATTGTACGTAAAAATATCTTTTAAATGGTTATAAAATAAAAATAGTGAACATATGAGAAAAAATTATCAAAATTTTGGAAAAATGCCACGAGTTGCCATTAATGATTGTTCAATTTTCAAAGGCCTCATTTTATATATAAAATCATATTTCAATAACTAATAAAGAAATCTTCTTCGAATAATTTAAGCAAGATAAATAAAGTATGTAGATTATGAAAAAAATATTGCTGTAATGTTAAAAAATATTTAAATGTGTCTAAAAAATTGTATAATCTTTGAAATCAAAAATATTTTACAAAAAATAATGAAATTATTAAAAAATCTTTATCAATCAGAGGCGGAGTTTCTATGACTAATTTTTTAATTTTAAATTGTACATAATACTACATTATAACTGGATCTGAAATAAAAATAGTGGGATTTTGGTTGGTTTTAGTAGTATTTAAATCATATTTAAAATTATCAATATTTTCAAATGTAAAACCTATCCAATGTATCATCCCTGGAAATATTTTTATTTATACATTTATTTTATTTTTCAAATTATCTTTTATGTTCGTTTCTTAATGAAAAAAATGAACAATATTGTTTTTTAGTAAAACTTCTAGGGCGAACAGCAATTATCCCTTTCCAAAAAAGAGAAAAATCACTAGCTCCTCACCGCCCAATAGAAATTTTCAAAATGACAGTCCTAATCTTTAAACACATATTTGGCTGTTAATATTGAAAATTTAGCATTGAGCTGCTAATATTGAAAAAAACTACCAAATTTCACTCTTTTGAAGAAAATTTTGACGTATTGTGCTTTAAATATATGCAAAAAATGCATAATCCATTATATTTATATCTTTCAAATAACTATATCTAAAAAAATATTTAAAACTTAATGAGTTGCACTTTTGTAACTTTATTCAGTTTCTAATGATATGTACCGTAATTTCGGGTGTATAGCCCGCAGATCAAACAATTCAGTTTGGACCCAGAAATTTTATTCAGTATTTGAAGACCAATATTTACTGTGATCTAAAAAGTTACATTTTATTTTTTAAAATTTCTGGGTCGAAACACGATTGTTTGATCCGCGGGCTATACCCCGGAAATTACGGTAATTTGATTTATTTCATCACAGTATTGCTGAAAGATGGATTTTCAACATATATATGTGTGTGAATAAATCCCTGTTCTCAAACAAATTATTTAAAAATTATTCATTATGTTTAATAAAGCATATATATATTGTTTATACACTTATAGAAAATACATATAGTAAATTTTATGATATTATGTCAATAATGTCTAAAAGTAAAGAACTTATCTAATAGTATGTAACGAAAAATTTAACATCTGGTGTAATGACAACAAAATTTTATAATTGTTTTACTTAATTTGGATGAATTTGGATGATGCTTACATGTTTATATTTTATTGAAGTACAGGTGAAAATGTCACAAAGACATTCCTACCTCAACAACCACTGAGTATGTCACATTCACACTACAGATGATTTTTTTTTCTTTTTGATCTTTCGGGTTTGATTTCAGATGGTAATGAATTAATTAGTTTTGTTAGAAGTGTCATTGCAGTCAGCATATTAGGCTCACTATTTTTTTTATATAATTTGTTTTGATTGACTCGATGAACAACAATATTTAAAGGGACCATTTCATGACTTTTCAATTAAAAGCTGATTTATAAATTCATCATGTTGTTTAGTTATTATTATCGTCTTAAGATAATAAGTTGATATTAAAATTTTTAAATGCAGTTTATTTATTATTTGAACAGTTGAAAGTATTTTTCAATAAGAGTGGGCTGTTGATTTTAAGTCGGCTGTTGAGCAATGTAGTGTTGGTAAAGGAACTGGTACTATTTAATTTAATTTTTATTGCTGTAAATAATATTTGTTATTTTATTATTGTATGTATTATATTTAAACAAGAGTAGAAATACACGATATCGTAGTCATTTTAGTACATCTTAGCATGAAAAGCTTCAATATTTATCATTACACATTCACATTTTATGAAAATTTTGTTAAAATTGCTCATATTTTCACTATTTTTATTTTATAACTATTGAAAATATACTTTTACGTACAATTAAAGAAAGTAATAACAACCTGCCTTCGGTTAATAATAAATTTTTGATTAACACATTATTTTTCACAAAATTCTTGATTTTAAGAATTAACAAGATTAAACACACTCTTAGCATTTAAACATGACAAACAACAATAAATAATAATCTGCCTACATTATTTGTCACATATACATTATTTGAAACTTATTTAGTGATTTTATATTGAAATGACTCTTTTTTTTATGCAGTCTTGGAATATAGATCTGTCATTAAAAACATTTTTAAAAAAATTTCAAAATTTAGATATTTTTTTTTTATCTTAAAAAATATTTTACTTGTAATCACCTTTAATTTCCTTGATCCTGTCTTAAAATGAGCTATAAACATACCCAGTTTCATTGAAATTCGTGACAGTGAATTAAATGTCTTAGGCGAACTGACATGGAATGACTCAGCTTGATTTGACTTGAAATACGCCTCAAAATATTTTTAAATATGAAATACTACTAAAAACACCCAAAATCCCACTACTTTTATTTCAGAATCAGGTAAAGGACACCTTTAAGTATATCCCCCACAAAAAATAAATTTAATAAAAATACCGCCTTTTGTTAATAATGCTATTTTAGTTAATGCATTATTTTTCATAAAAAAATTACGACTTCAAAGATTAAACATTTTTTTAGACACACTTAAAATGTTATATAAGCGTAACAGTATTTTTTTTTTTTCATAAAATACGTACCCTATATATTATGCATAAATTATTTGAAGATGATTTGTGGAATAGATATTGAAATATGATCATATTTATGTCATGCTACATTTGAAAATCGAGCAGTCAAGAATGCCAACTGATGGCAGTTTTTCAAAATTTTGACAATTTTTTTCTCAGAAACTATTTGACCAAGTAGTAAAAAAAAATACTGGGAATCATATCTTAATAAAAGGAACAAACACACGCAGTTTCATCAAAATCTGTGATGGTGGGTTACATGCCTGCCTGAACTGACATGGAATGACCCACAAATAAATGGACAGTATCAGAATCAAATCTCTTAAGTGACCGGGTAAGCCCTATATAGACCGGGAGGGAGGCGGTAGCACAGGCAATCACCTCATCGAGTTCACGGCTGAAATTCCAGAATTAATTAAAACTCGATTCAAATATTAAAACGCAATCGGTCTGCCAAGTCCTATCTTGGTGGAAACCACCTGAAAACCCGATTTTAGCGGTTGACTCGTAGGTTTACCATTGGGTTTTCCTGCTCCCAGTCTTCCATGTTTTCATACACTGTTAAAAATCTGCAGTATTTGCTGCATAGTTACTCCACCGCTTTTATAGAAAACGGTTACTTGACTATATTATGGAGCATTCTCGTTGGTCAGAGTAGAGATACTCTATAATAGTGGCGGAGTGACTATGCAGCAAATGCCGCAGATTTTTAACAGTGTACCTTTGGGTGCAGGAAAACGCAATGGTAAACCTACGAGTCAACCGATAAAATCGGGTTTTCAGGCGTTTTCCACCAAGATAGGACTTGGCAGACCGATTGCGTTTTAATATGCGAATCGAGTTTTAACTAATTCTGGAATTTCAGCCGTGAGCTCGATGAGATGATTGTCTGTGTTGCCGCCTCTCTCCCGGTCTTCTACCTTCGCCATGTTAAATTCACCAACTTCATGTGCATTTTTTCTCAGAAATGGTGAAAGATAGAGGTGTAGATTTTTTATGGTAGCTAAATATAACATGTTTTACATATTTTAACAGACCGTTTTCTTTATAAGTGAAACTAAAAAAATATTATTGATTATTTATTGAAAATCATTTTTAAATTAGCATTTTTGGTAAGATTTCACTGCCGAAAATAAATAATTCTCAATAAATCATCAAAGCCCTGTGTTAACCCTGAAATGTCTGGTGTTGCTTTTCGGCAACATACCCAATTTAGGCTCTAAAATACTATTAGATTAATATTGAAGCTATAATGCCTAATGTTGCCAATAAAATACATTCTGAAAATATTATTAAATCGATTTTCAACACGTAGATGACAACACTTGTGCTGTTTAAGAATAAAGATAAGATTTATTTTTTCAATTGTTGCTACTTGTTCTTTTTGTTTTGTTTGGGAGCTTGCGAAATACCCTATTCTGACCTGCAGTGAGCAAGTAAAATTTATTTCTTATTATAGTTCCTAAAATTCTTGTGTGTTTAATATTATAGAATTTTATCAAGGGAAAATATTTTTTCAATTAAACACCAGTATTGCCGATTAGTGACAAACTGTTTTTTAGCCGTAAACTATACTTAAAACAAAATATGATTTTTTAAAGAATTTTTCCCATGATTTATTTAAAAAATGAAAGCCGAAAAACATTATTACAATGATTTTTGAAAAATCAGAAATTTAAGGGCTATAGTGTACAATATAACATGATATAAGTGCCATTAAAAATCTGAGTTCTTAAGTTTCATAGATATTGAAAAAAAGGAACACCAACCTGAAAAATCCAAGTTTTGAGAAAAAACCAATTAAAAATTTAAAAATGGCCATTAAACTGTGAAGAAAGCATAAGAATGAAAAATAATGAAAAGAATGAAAGAATGATAAAATCCAACACTACTTTTTTTTTATAAACATGTGTAATACATCGTTGGAAAGATTAAAGTTTAAACTATTTAATGATATAAATAAACAAAAATCGATTTTTTGGTCGAATTTTGCTTACCTGATCCCCTATAGGAAGATTCCAAAATCTGTATTATTAAGAAAATAAGTTACAAACGTGTCCGTCAGTAAAGCTGGTGTGAGATTACTAACAACGGAGTTACATATGTTGTAAACTAGTTAAATGGAGTTAAATTGGCCAATTGGTTGTGAACCTGATCATAGAACTTTACCCATATTTGAAGGAATGAAGGAACTAGTTAAATGGAATTGGCCAATTGGTTGTGAACCTGATCATAGAACTTTACCCACATTTGAAGGAATGTCGACATATACCTACATACAAACAGACACATGTTCGCACGCGCAAACACACGTTTTCGTACTAATTTGGCATAAAAAGGAAGTGAAAAATTTCTAAGCAGGCAATAGCGTAGCCAAGGTGGTGGTCCAAAGGCTCTGGGCCCCACCAGTGGCTGAGAGGTTCTGCTCTCGAATCTGGTTGACGGGAGGTGCTGGGTTCGATCCCAATCGCGCCCGTCGGCCTAATCGTTCGGAGTTTTCGTGGTTTTCTTCGAACGTTGGATTTCCAAGCGTTAATACGGGTTAGGTTCCCTTAGAAAGACCCCCACGAAGGGCACTCCCCCCGGGCCTATATCCCTCGTGCAGATAATTGGCCGTCATAAATACAACCAACCAACCAACCAAAGGCTCTGGATATGACTATCTCAAACAAATATTTTTTGCTTCATGTAATCGCCTAATTTGCAGTGAACAAAGGGAAAAAACTTTAAGAAATTATTGGTTTCCAGAGCATTTGCACGTAGGACATTGGCTACGGCAGTACTAAAAGGCCAATTTGACAAAATTCCGTGTAATACATTTAAAGTAACACTTACACAATTTATCGCTCAAAATTGATGAGGTCGCCTTCTTTTGGTTTGTTTAAATCACTGTGGCCAACTGTGGCACGCCGGGTACCAGTAATTTTTTAAAGAAATAGCCGACTTCTTGAATCGCAGCGATTCAATGATTAGATAAGGCAATTATGACTGTAAGATTTTAGTGGTGTCCAGCGTGCCACAGTTGGCCACCCCTGTTTTAATTAAAAAGTTTTTCTCCAACTACAATCATACCAGTGCCGGCTTTTAAATACGATTTCTACTTTCATTTCGTGTGTGTTTGTTGTTGTTACCAGGACTAATCCGCAATTTTTTCATTCTGCTTATCATTTTGTTTCAGTTAAATAAAATATTCTTTTGGTTTCGGCTTTCGTCAATGGCGCCAACTTATATGGGCCCATGGGGCGCGAGCTCACCCAATAATTTGACCTCCCTGCCCACGCAATTTCACAATTTCAGTTGATTTAATTCATAATGTATTTTTTTCAATTCCTACTATTAGTTTACACTCTCCCTATATTTATTCATTTATGTATCTTGTTCAAATTTTCAATCGTTAATAAAATACTTATTATTCATCCTATCAAGTTCAAATAAATTTTTTAAAACTTGTACTGGATGACAGTTGATGTTAATACAGTTTTTCAAATATAAATTCATTAATTAAATTTTAATTAATTAATTTTAGTTTTACAGGGGAGACAAGATGGCGGCCATTGTTTATTGAAGCATTTAATGCATCTTCATATCTATAAGGGGGGGGGGGGTTACATAGGGGGGGGACCCTGTTCTGTCGCCAAATATCTCCAAATTTGGCGACCAAAATGAGTCGCCAAAAGTGACGCCAACTTGGCGATATCTCTAATATTTCGCCAAATTCCCATAGACTTCCATTGTAAACCTACTTGCTTACAGAAAATCAACAAATTGAGATATTTTAATGCAACAAAAACTAATATTAGCTTAAGGGATTATATTAAATTTTTCTTTGATGACCTAAGTAAGAATTGACTTTAAAAACAAAATTTTTATATTACTTGTTAATTATTTAATCGCTGAAATGAAATTTGGTTTTATTAACGTTCTCAAAATAGTTTTGTTTGAAAAACAGTAAGGACATCAATGAGACTTACAGGAGCACTGAAAACACCTTCAGTGGATGCATAGTTAAATTTCTCACGAAAACAAATTTTTTGCATATTTTGCCATCTGTTTTAATGTCTTGAACTGATAAAGCACTTAGGTCAGTGTTGCCAGATTAGAGACTTTTTTAAAATACTATAATTCGCCTTATTTTTCAGAAATTTAATCTATTTTTAAATAGGCCGAATATTTTTATTAAAAAAAAAAGCGGTGACAATCAGCAATCTGGGGACAAAAAAGTCCCCAATCTGGCAACACTGACTTAGGTGACTAAAATGCATGCTTTTTTGACATTTAGTTTTTTTCACTTTCAATAGTTAGCAATTCCAATGTAATAATAATCCAATAAAATAAATATTAATGTATTTATAAAGAAGAATTAACCTCTTCGCTACTGAGGTCCACATATGTGGACCTTGAATTTTAGCCAATTGTAATAAAATCAATCAAAATATTTAAATTTTGATTATGAATTCACATTAATTATAGTTTAAGCTGCAAAATGCATCTAACAGATTTGAACACTTGACTTATTTTCATGTCTAAACCGTTGGTTGCAAGTGAGGTTTTGAAAAATGTCGTGAATTCAGCGATTGCGTAAAAGTAAGTAATATTTATGTATATTAAAATTGTAATTAAGATGTCATTTTTTTTTTTTATTGCTAAAAACATTATAAAGGTTCACTAGATAACTTCCTTTTATTTATTTTGTGAATTTTTTTACTTTAAAAGTATAATTTTATTGAGGTCCACACACGTGAACCTCAGTACTTAGCTGCTATAAATATAGGCTTAAACTCAAGGAACACTGTTACCGTGTTTAGAAATAATAATAAAATCCCACTATATTTAATTAACTTTATATGTGTGGGGGTTTCTTTTTAAACAGAATATGCTATTTAAACTAGATTAAATTGATTTTGTATATTTGTTTGATTAAATATTATTTATTGCTGATTAAATTCTGCAATTTTATTGAAAATGCACATATGCATTGGAGACCATATATAATGAATTTTTTACTCAAAATAAATAAAGATGATAATTTTTATACGTATTGTTATATTTGTAAATTATTATCTCGCATAAATAATACATAATAATAATAAAATATTTCCTTAGGTCAGCTTTTAAATTTATTTTTTTAACCCAATTCTGTTAATACTAATACATATGTACTTTTTTTTCTTATATATTAATTTTAAACTACGTGATGGAAATCAAATAGCTGATTATTTTTAAGCGTACAAACATATTGTCTAATCGTGTTAAAATTAATAATTTTCTTCAAAATAAAATTTAACCGCAGTTAACAAGATTGAGCTTTTCGACAAACTAGCTGCACAAACAAATTTACATTCAGTGCAAAATCGAGATCACAGGTCAGTGAATACTACAGTTTACGATATGATGAAACTTACAGGCCGGCATATTTTCATGGGTACATCGAAGCTCCCCCAAGCCAATTTGATCACAAGACATGCCAATCCAGCTACTTGTTGATATAATGACAAAAATAGATTCTTTAAGCTAAGGAATTATCTGTATTTTGTTGATAATTCTGCCACTCTTTTTAGATTTTACAAAATAAAAATGTTTAAGCTTACCTCGACCTAAACATATTTCTTTGGACCAGAAAATATTTCCTTTTCTGGGCAGTGTGATTTCCCCGCAATATGGACCTTCAAAACAACATCCTCTAGATTTATAATATTTGTCCTGTCTGTTAGAGATGAATTGGTATTAGATTTCTGTATATACATATGTTAGCAATGGCAGTATTTCCTCAGAGGATATGCAGGATTTTCGTTTAGGTGGGGGTATTGTTAAATTATTGTGTTAAAGTGTTCCCCAATATTTTAACCATATAATTTATACAGGCAGATTTTTTACTAGCTTGAAATGTGCAGGATACCTTTTGCAAATTATTTTTTTCAGCAACTATTACGTCAAATAGAATCGTTTCTGCTACACAAAAATTGAGAATTGGTAAATAACAGGAAAAAGAAGAGTGGGATGAGGTTCTTAGAGATGATGAGATTTCCGTTTTAAGGTGGAAATATAACAAATCAGTTACTTTTCTTTCAACATGTTTTGAAAATTGAAGCAATTTACACATGTTTGAGATAGTCGAAAGAGGATAAGGAAAAATTAAAAGTAGCCAGCCAGCTGCAGCACGAATATACAATATATCTACAGGTGGTACAGATCTTTTATTGGTAATTAGCATATTATGACTGTGCAGAAAAAACAAAACAAATGGCCAACGCGTATATTTAATCACTTTGTTTATTTATCGATTTCTAATTGCTGGAAACATTTCGTAAGAGATAATAAAGCGATGAAGATGAAAATACATATCATTATTAGATTATAGGATGTATGTTGCTACAGTTCTCATCAAGTACGAAGGAAGAAATTATATAATTCCCCGTAGACGTAGGCCACCAATAAATTAAAGTTCTGAAAGAAGAAATGACAAAGAAGCAAAGAAAAATTAACGCACCCTCAAAGGAAATCCGTACCAATGTACACATCCGTACCAATTGACAATGTAGCACATTTACCAAGACTTATAGACATAAAAAATGCGTCTTAGCGTTACTTGGAAGAATGTAGATAACGAAGAAGAGCTATATGTATAAAGTGTAAAGTTTATTTATGCATTTTGAAAACAATTGCTTTGAAAATTTACACACTAACAAGGGAATCACTTTTGGTGTTGCTCGCACCTAGCATTGATACCTGGTGCATTTTAAAGCCCTATATTATGAAGTTATAGAATCGATAAAATTTTTCTATTAAAATAATATTTCTTGATTATACAGCAGCATAACTTTCTGAAAATGCAATTTTCGAGACCCCTTATCGGACTATTAACATTGAATTTTTTTTTAAGAAAAGCATTTAAAAATAAAAATTTGTTAATAATAAGTATAAAATATTGAAAAAAGTTTAAAAATTTCTTCAAAAACCCACGAATTTGATTTTGAAAAATTGCAACTTTATATTCATATTTTTGGCGGGGAAACAGTTGGCGTTTATTTTCAAAAGTAGAGCTTTCCGGCAACCCTAGCCAAATGTCATAGCTGAATTTGTAATAGCAAAAAAATTGCAATGCCCGACCTATTTCGCCACAGTAATTTTTCTAAATTGTGTAAAAATATTAATTTACTTTATGATTACTTTTACCGAAGGACCATTTAATGCAGCAACATTTCATTTTAAACATTCGAAACGTTATTTCATTCGATTTCAAAAGAAAATAGTTTGCTTATTTTGTATTTCACTAAAAAATAGTTTTCAATGATCTTCGAAGCTTTTACAGAATCTTATTTATTACTTATATATTTATCGTCTGCATAGAAAAAAAAAAAAATAAAAACCTAATACTTGTTTCTTATGCTATCAATTATAAAAAAAAAAAATCGCAATCTGATATAATTCTAGTAATTTGTTCTGTACATTTTCCCTTTGGATAAAGCGGGCGGAAAAATTGTAGCGCCATATTTGGCGACTTAACTCACTTTTGGCGTGAAATAAACAAATAAATATGTAATAATAAAAAATTAAAAGTATAAAAAAGTATATAAAATATTATTTTAACAGAGAAATGTTTTCGGTTCTCTAACTTTTATGTATAGGGCTACAAAACGCACCAGGTCTCGATGCTATGTGCGAACAACACCAAAAGTGGTTCCCTTGTAAGTAAAAAATATAGTAATAATATTTAAATTTTGCAGTCATTTCTTAATAATAGTTCAAGGTAAAAAATATTTAAAAATTTTTAGATTTACGATTTAATTAATTTAATACATTTAAAGTAATAAATATAATATTTAATTATGTTATATAAAAAAACATTTATTTTCACAATTTAAAAAAAAACAAAGATTTACAATGATTTTCCAAAATTTTTAACTTTTTATGCAATTGTGTCCCAAGGTCCACATATGTGGACCTCCATTTACTAGTACCCTGGTGCATCAATTTTTAAAATTTTTCTATTATTATCATTTTTGAAACTAAAATAGGTAAAAAAACCTATTCCAACATTTTTACAAAAAATATTTTTTGTTCAGTAACGAAGAGTATAAATTATAAAATTAGAATATTATTTATAAAAATAAATAAAATATTATTTATATAAATAGAAAATTATTTATAAAATTATAATTAAATTATAATAATTTAAAACTTTACTTAGGAAAAACAAAATTTAATTTCGAATTATCATCTTAGTCATTCGCTCCTCCCCTTTCTCCCTCTGCAAAAATACACACTAAGGGAAAAGAAATTATATGTGTTATTTTATTCAAAAATTTTTAAGCCTACCCAATATTTTTGAAAAGTACTGGCTTTCGTTCCCTTAAATATGACATTTTTCGGTTCAAGTCTGGTTTTTGTTCCGTTGTTAATAAAATATGCAAACATACAAATAATTTTCTTTCATTTTCTTTATCGGTTTGAAACTTCGACTTCTGTCGATGGAACTGGGCATAGGACTAGGAAATAGAGCATGGAAGCTCTATTTGCTGACATTTAGAAGAATATCAAGAATTTCGAAGATTTTTCTGACTAGTATTAGATAGTGTTACCGTATTCTGAAACGCTAAAATGTGGCCATCCCATCGGCCTACCAATCTGTTCCCATCACAGATATTTAACCTTCCTACCCTGTTGAAGCTTTACTAAATCTTCATAAAAACATTTCACACCAGAATTTTTATTTAAAATTATTTTAAATATCTATTTAACTTAGTTGTCGCGCTTTTTATTTATTTTACTTTCATAAAGAAATTTCCGGTTCGAATTGAATGAAACGAATTATAGAAATTGGTCGATTAGTCCCATTCAGGGTAGGAAGGTTAACGCACAAATGAATGTCTGTTGTCTGAAATCGTTACCTAAAATTTCCGGCTCAATCGAATGAAATTGTAAAAGAAATATTTCAAAATAACAAGCTTAGAGTTAAGATATTTCGAGAGGGAAAAAGTATTATGAGTATAAGTAAATACTTTATTTTCTCAATTTACAACGGTAACTTATTATTAAGAGTCTAAACAATAATTTTATAAAAAAATAATAAACTTGGATATTTTCATAATTTTAAAGGGGCGTTATCACTTAATTAAACTTTTCTTTCATTAAAATCATGCAAAGAAATTTAATTCTATTTTCTTGTTTAAACTATTAAGTGATTATAAATACATATTTGTGATTATGTATAATGTTATTAGATTATTATAGTATACATCATTATGTTATATTTTTATCACATGGGAATATTAAAATAGATCTGTAAGAAAAAAACTCAAAAATTTTAATATCGATTATAAAATAATCATTTCTTTTTCATCTAAATGTACAAATATTATTCTTTAATATTGAAGAAAAAAATGTTTCACGTTACTTTTAAATCGTGTATTTTATGCATATTTTAATCGATTTTTACATTTTTAAAAAAGATTGCGAAATTCCAATATTTTTTCATTATGCAAATTTCTGCACGTGTTGTGTTTTATAATGTATACTAAAGATCTAAGGAAAGAGTTGTTTTAAAAATTTTATATTCCCCTTAATATATATATAAACTATATTGTAAATTTCTATGAAACTTTTGAATTTTTCATATCGATTAACTTACATAGAATTTTCTATTTGCTTCATTAATAAAAATCTTTTCCTGTGTTTTTTAAATATTAAATCAAAAATTAAAAATTATAAACATTTGAACTCTGAGGCATAACTAATAAAATCATAGCACTTTAAATTATGTCAAAATTACGAAAAAATGATGTTGAAATAATTGATTTTAAAAATGGCGGTCAGTGATTTTAAAGGTTCGCAAGTAATTAGAAAATGCTAAATTAGAACGAGTTTTAAATGTCCCCAAATTTCGTATATGGGTTACCGAATAAGCGTAACATCATTTTCTAAAAATGGAAAAAAAAAAAGATTTCTTTGGAATATTTTGCAGAAAACAAGATATAGGCCTCCCTTAATTTTGTCACAATTCTTTAGTATTCTTACTTAACTCATATATTTTCGTACGTAAATATCTATCGTTTGTAAATGGCCATATAGTTAATCTTAATCAATGTAATAGAATCTGCTAATATTTCTTTTCGAGGTGTAACAAATACTTTTAGGTGTCCGAAATTTATAATACTAGGGGTTCTGCTCTCTAGTCAATGGTATCATAAATTTACGACTACGGGGGCGAAACTACGAGCTAAGAACTACGAACTACATTCGTGAGCCAGCCCCCCCCCCCTCCCTCCCGAGCACTTCATAGTATAAAAACTCACTAATTTTCTCAAATAAATAAAAGATTACCCGACTACCGAAGATTGAAAAATAGCTGCTGCTCCCCCCCCCCCCTCCAAGGGCTCGGTGATATATGTGAATGGAAATATATCACCGAACCTGATATATATCCGATATTTATTTTCAAAATATATCATGAAATTTGATATTTTTGATAGTTTCATATACTGTTTGTTTTCGGAACGCAAAACCCTCCGCGCTTTTGCGCATGCGTCCGGTCTGCTTTGCTTTTATTAAAATAGGGATGAGCGGAGTTTGTTTAGCTGCGTTTGGCTGAGCGCCAATCTTAGTGACAACGTACAAGTGAACGCCGAAGTAGAACTTCGGAAAATACTTACCTCAGCGTAACACCCCTTTGGATTGTAGAATCGTCTCAGAGTGCTAGGCGCGGCTTTCGAAAACGAACAGTATAGGTGCAGATTCCCAAAATTTTTAAGGAGCCAGTGGCTCCTAGTGGCCACATTGTGAAACAAACTCATAAAACAATAGTATTTATATGGAAAAAACTTAACAAAAAAACTCAGGAAATAGTTTAATTAATAAATACACATGTACAACAAAACACAGACTAATTACAACAAATGTGTATATTTAATTTAATCCTAAAATTCCTGAAACTTTGATATTAAAAAGTATAGTATAAATCTGGAAAAATCAGAAGATAAAGTTGGACTTGTTACAATTGAATAGCAAAACATGTATTGTATAAGCTAAGCAGTCATGATAATGGGAAATATTAGGAAGACTTTATTTCTTATTTTGATTTTTCCATATAAAAGTATACGTATAAAAAAATTTAGGAATGTGTAAGATTATTTTGCACTACAAAAATCTCGCACTTGCAGAAAACATTTACAGAGGAAGAATATACCTCGCGTTAAGTATTTTTTCGTGCGAGTTTCTTTTTTTTTTTCTTCAGAGTTCGGAATCCTTTATCCTCGCGACTCCATGATCCAAAGCCCTTAAATAATCTCCATCGCATCGGGAACTTTGGACTGTCTCGTGAGAAGATCTGCAGTAAAGGAGTATTTATTTCAACTCTGGATTTCGGACGAAACCTTCGAAGAAAAGCTTGCTTTCGCTGGTGTCCAAAGGAGAAGCTTTACCATTAGCGCGCTCAAGTGCCGAGCTTCGCAGCTGCAAAGCTTTGTAGTGGAGCGGATAGGCGCAGAATTATATTCGGACATAATGTCCGGCAAGAAATCAGTACATCACAGGGGCATCATTCACGACGGTAACTGAGATCCCAAAAATTCCTTGACTTTTTATCAAGGTCATACTTGATCTCGGCCATGGACGTAACTTTAGGGGATAGGAGGGGGGGAGCCTCCCCCCAATATGTTCGAAGATTAGGGCGCCAAAGAAGGTTTAAGGGCGTGTCCGTAAAGAAAGGTTTTATTAGTAGTAACAATTATAAAATAATTTTATTTTAAATGTAAAATTACAAAGTAAGTTACTTTTTACATACGAAACTTATATAAGGTATTTAATTTTGTTACTACCTCTATTCCCTCACACCCCGAAGAAAATTTATAAATTCGGAAGAAAAAATTTTGGAAACAGGTATTGTAATCAACTGTAGGATAGAAATACAATTATTTAATCTTATCTCAGTAGTTGTTGCCTTTGTAGTACAAAGAAAGTAAAAAGAAGTGGAAGTGAATGGAGGGGCTTAGAATGGTTCTATAATATGTTTATGTAATAGGGCGCCACAGAGGGTTTAAGGGCGTTGTCGGTCACCCACAAAAAAGGGTTTAAATTACTACCTCTATTCCCCTACCTCGAAGAAAATTTATACATCTGGAAGAAAATTTTTTAAAAATAGGACTTGTAGTCAATTGCAGGATAGAAGTACGATTATTTCCTTCTTATCTCAGCAGTTTTGGATCTCCCTTGGAAGTAGGGAGAAAGTGTAAAGAAGTGGAAGTGACTGGAGGGATTAGAACGGTTCTACATTATGTTTAAGTAGTACAGCGCCACAGAAGTTTTAAGAGCGCCGTTATTCACCTACAAAAAAAAGGGGGGGGTAAATTACTACCCCTATTCCTTAACAAAAACAATTTATAATGCGGAAGAAAAAATTCTGAAAACAGAAAATTGTAATCAATCAAAAGATAGACGTACAATTATTTCCTTCTTATCTCAATAGTTGTTTATCACCCTTAGTGGTAGAAAGGAGTGGACAGAAGTGCAAGTGATTGGAGGGGATTAGAACAGTTCTATAATATGTTTATGAATTAGGGCACCGCAGAAGTTTTAACGGCGCCGTTATTTGCCCCCCATAAAAAAGGGGTTTAAATTACTACCTCGATTCCTTAACAAAAACAATTTATACATGCGGAAGAGAAATCCTGAAAACAGCAATTGTAATCAATTGCGGTTCAGTAAGAGGATTTCCATCCTTAGAAGTAAAATTATTTTCTTCTCATCTATTTGGTTGTTGGTCACCCTTCGTAGTAGAAAAAAGTGGAAAGAACTGGATGTGACTGGAAAGGGTTAACAGTTCTCCAATATATTCAAGTAGTAAGGCGCCACAGAAGGTTTGAGGGCGCCGTAATTGATTTCCTGACGTATTCCCTACCTCCGCACGAAATTTGAACGATAAGTTTAGAATCACCCTGTAAATAATCGTTGCAGAATTTTGTCGCGTCATTCAAAATTTTATGAAAATCGAATCAAAACTTAAAAAGATATTAATAAAAGTTTTCTTCATACTATTAAATCAGATCATGCGTAATTAATTCAATGATACCCTACCCCATGATAGGTAATGATTGTAGGTTGACATGGTGATTATTCTATTAAATTCTATCATACGTAATTATTTCAATGATATCCCACGATAAGTAATGATTCTAAAATAAGTTGCATGGCTATTTCGAATCTCAAATCAATTCAAATCTAATGAAAATAGGATCAAAACTTAAAACGATATTAATAAAAGCTCTCTTCAGTCTATTAAATCGTGTCATACTTAATTAATTCAATGATATTCCATGATAGGTAATGATTGTAAGTCGCCATGGTGATTACATTTCTATTTAAGGTGGAGTCCTATTATTTCCGTATTACTGAATTTAATATATATAACCGTAATAAATTTTATAATCATACATTTTTGCTCAATAGTGCAACAGCTATTGCACGAAGATCTGAATGGTATTTATAAAACTAGTTATAGTACGAACGCACTTCATTTGCCACGTTTGACGTACATTTTCCGACTTGTTTTTGTTTTTGTATGCTATAGTTTTTTTAAAGCTCACAGGCTATCAAAGCCTAAGAGCTAATGTGCCCGCCGGTTCTGTCTGTATGCATGTACGTACGTACGTAACGCGATAACTCTTGATAGAAATATCCAATGTGCTTCAATTTTTTCTTCTAGGTTCATTTTGATAATTCGCTTCCCTGATTAGTTTCGGGGGTTCATTGGTTAAGTATTAAGGTGGGAACGGGGGACTAATTTCTTAACTTAGATAAAAAAGGTTTTACATGCACAATTATCAAATTTTCTTCAAATTTGGAATTTTGGGATCGGGGCTCCCCACTTTAATTTAGATAAATGGGTTTTTCTGTCCGATTTGCTTCAAATTTGGTATACAGGTTTAATCTGATAAGGCGCTTCCCTGATTAGATTTGGAAGTTCATTGGTTAAATATAAAGGGAGAGAACGGGGGACTAATACCCCCTTTAATTTACAAGGAGAGGGCCAACCTTGTTAATCACAGATTTTGATTATTTTAATATATATTGTAGGATAGAGACTCCTTAGTGTAGGTTCAACGGATTTTATCCAACGCTCCTTAGTTCTTGAGAAACCGGGGGGTCTAATAATAGTACACAACTGAAATACTTACATTGCAACTGCAATGGTAGGTTGGTCGTAGCTCAGTTGGTATGGCGTTCGCTGGCTGATCTGCAGACCCGGGTTCGGTACCCGAACGCGTTACGTTTATTTTTCTCCTTTTTTGTTTTATAAATATATTTGTAATTATAATTTTATAATTTCAATTACAAATTTTAATATCATACATTAATTGAACCACCAATTGGAAGAAGGGAATAAACGCCACTTTTTGATAGATTCATTTTTCTACATTTTTGCATTCTTTAGACGTGTAGCGCTCAATTGTGAGTTCGAAGAAAATAACAAAAACCCTTCGCTTCGTATGTTTTTTTTATTTTCTTCGAACTCACAACTAAGCGCACGTCTAAAGAATGTAAAAGTGTAGAAAAATGAATGTGTCAAAAAGTGGCGTTTATTCCCTTCTTCCAATTGGTGATTCAATTATAATGTTAAAAATCTTAAATTTATCATTTTTTATTTTTAAACTATTATTTTTCATCCTTTAAAGAGGTTTAAAAAGAAATTGGATCTATTATTGTATGTACTATCTTTATATTATATAAAATTCCAAAATCGTGACAAAATCTGTTGTGGTGCCACCTAGTTATGATAAAATAAAAGAATATTCAAATGAAATATAAATAAACGCAGAAAGAAGATAAAGGTGAAAGCAAAATAATTGAAAGTACAAGCATACGTATTACAAATTTAAAAATCTTTAATATGCAAAAAATTGGTTGTAATTTAATTCTGATGCTAATTTTTAATATAATTATGCTTGTTACTTTAAAAACAGAATAATAGTATTATCGCATTGACTTCCTTTATTAAAGCAATGCGTAAATGATATTTCTTTAAAATCACGAATTGACACAATTGCTCAATATCATTGCATCGATAAAGAATATATGAAATACATTTTAAAAGTGATTTTTTAAAAATTAACAGTTTTATGATGTTTTATACAACTATTTAGTTAAAAGTAAAAAATTAAATAGGTTAAAATTATAATTGATATGCAATATTATAAATTTTAATTGACAATGAGATTATTAATTATACCTACAAGTATATTTATAAAACAAAAAATGAGAAAAACAAATGTAGCGCATTCAGGTATCGAGCCCGGACCCGCGGACCAGCCGGCAAGCGCCATACCAACTGAGCTACGACCAACCTAGCATCGAGGTTGCAAAGTAAGTTTGTAAGTTGCGTACTATTATTAGACCCCCCGGTTTCTCAAGAACTAAGGAGCGTTGGATAAAATCCATTGAACCTGACACTAAGGCTTCTCTACCCTACAACATATATTAAAATAATCAAAATCTGTGATTAACAAGGTTGGCCCTCTCCTTGTTAGATAAATGGGTTTTTCTATCCGATTTGCTTTAAATCTGGTATATCGGTTTATTCAATAAAGCACTTCCCTGATGACACTCGGAGGCTTATTGGTTAAGTATAAAGAGGGGAAACGGGAAGGGGGCAATACCCCCTTTAATTTATTTTTCGAGGGGCATTATTCTTTGAAATAGGAGTATAATATACAAATAGTGTGAATAGCCTGTGAGCTCAATGCCATCAGTTTAACTGGGCACTTTTATTTTTTATTTTTAATTAGCAGAGAAAGAGCCCAGCTGCAATAAATACAATTACTGCAGCAACAGCGTTCGTTATTCTTGGGGTTTACCTAAATTTACTGATAACATGCACTCAACGAACTAAATGTTGCACAACATAAGTTTCGAGATAAAAAAAGATTATTTTCCTTTCAAATAAGATAAATCATCCTTACAAAAGAAAAACCCACACACTGTGGAAACATTTTAAAATTGTAATTCCTTCCCAGAAAGTGGGCACTTTCTTTAGGTTTAATGACGTTTTTTGTCATGCTGAAATTCTATGCTTTTCGCCGATTGCCACTTGAAATTTTTAATCAGTGTTAGAAATAAAAATTTTCTAATACATTTATTGAATCTGTATAATGATTATTGTCACCAAGATTTACATCCAAGAGACCTTTTGAAAAAAAAAAAACCCAACACTTATACGGTGATTATTTTTAGCTTAAAATATTCCCTAGTGTACAAGAATTCTACTATGAAATGTTACATTCTAATTAGAGTCTTGCATTGATCGAGTAACCTGGTTTCAGTGGCGTAGCTAGGATTGGTGACACCCGTGGCGGTGTAAATGGCGTCACCCCCAACCACCATGGTTTTACCCCCCCCCCCCAATCCGTCATGTTTTTTTCAATCACAATTCTACGTTATTACAAATAAAATTAAATTTTTTCGAGAATTTTTAAGAACTTTATATTAACAAAGAAGTAATATTTTCAATAATAATAATTATAATAAGAAAAGAAATATTTTATTGTTTTTTGTTGCTCTATGCTTTAAGTCAATCTATTCGAAAGTATCTTTCGATAAAACGTATAAATGAAATTAAGAATTTATTTATATCGAGAAAGTAAATGTTTTACTTTAGAATATAATGGAATAAAATGCGATTTAAGATTCAAAACGTTTAAATAACATAAACTAGTCGGATTTGCCAATTCCAAAACTTTCTTCTTTCTCACACCTTTTAAAACTACAAAATTCGGTATTACAGTGCCAAAATTAAATGACAATCTATGCCCATCATGAAGATTCTAAAGGTACAGGTTCGTTGAATTCTGTGCATTCAAAAAAGGAGATCGCATCTTAAAAAAAAAAAAATCATTGCATTTCGGCACGCCCCGCTCTTAGATGTCTGCAACCAAAATTCATATCCCAAACAGCATAAAAGCGACACCTGTTGGACAATATACATCCAAGCCTGATAAGGATGTATTTATGTGAAAGTGTAACGGAATGTGATGTTTGATTAAGTTCTGTGCATTAGTTTTTCAGATACAGCTATAGCGAAAATCGTAAAAAATTCAGCATGCAGCGTAACCTATTGGTCGATTTACAACAAAACCTAAACAGCACCAATTTATATCAAGATATAACTTAATCTGAAGTTTGATAAAAATCCGTGGATTAGTTCTTGAGATAGAGCTATTGCGGAAATCGTAAAAAATGCAGCATAGAAGCTAGGGTGGGGCGAAAAAAAATATGTTTTATAATCAATTTCTAATAGCGCGGAAAACTTGCGTATCAGCATCCTAATAACGGGAAAAATAATATAAAAAAATTTAAGTTGGTTTTAAAATAGCGCAAAAGCCCTAAATTTTAGAAAAAAAAAAAGAAAAAAATATCAATCTTTAAAAACGTATAAATTTTTTTATATAGTTTACTTTATTTCTATTAGTGTAAAAAATACTCCTTGCTAGTTACCTAAATGCGTGAACATTACTTTTAGACACATTTCCGCTCATTTGAGTTCGCGCAGAAAGCCTTAAAATACCATTTATGTTTGTAAAAACCGCATATTGTGGCTCTTCGCACATTTCAGAATGTTTTTCCTTTATGCTTAAATGCCCCAGGACTCACCACGTGGAGGTGACTGCAAATCGAGTCCCACCCACACCTTACCCAACAAACCAACCAATTTGGGTGTGGTTACTTACATTGAAGTCCCTTTAAATTCTGACTTCGTGTCAAATTTTGGCATCAAAAACCTTGATCTTAAAGTTGTCCTAATAAAATCTTCTTGTTTTCATGCCTGCAAACTTTTCTAGCGCCCTCTGTAATAAGTTTCACACTTCTCACTACCGATGGAGTGTGGCATAAAAATTTCAAACACTCAAATTCTGGCAGTGCTTTGTCTTTCAATAAAGTTGAAATGTGTTCTGTTGCCATATTTGTCAACATTGGAGGTGGTGTCAGCTTACATTTTGTCCAATCAATAAGTTCAGTATATTCTGTGGCTTGAAAATTTATTAAAAAAAGCTTGAAGGCTCTAACGTGACCTACTATTGACTGCACATTTCTGGCTTTCAGTATCCTTCTGTAGCCTAATTCTCGAATGTGTTGTCTCTCGTCCGATATCATCGCCAATGTCATATTCTCTGGAGAACGAGTTTCTCTGAATGACAGGATCGAGGATTTTTTTAATGTTATCCGGGAAGTGTCTTGTTGTTTGTATGACCTTCAGTATGTGCTTCGGACCGTCTTTCACAGGTATAATGCATCTTAATATCAAACTAAACATGAGCGTATGTCTTTAGAATGTAATTTACAAGTGTCTTAATTTAGGTTGTCGGACTAATTTGGGAAACGAAATTTGCGATTTTTCCGCGCCTGATCGACAAAATTTGCGATTATTTTCGTGCCCGACCAACGAAATTTGCGATTATTTTCGTGCCCGACCAACGAAATTTGCGATTATTTTCGTGCCCGACCAACGAAATTCGTGATTTTTCGGAGCTCGATCGACAACAGTCGCAATTTTTTCGTTCCCGATCAACGAAACTTGCGTTTTTTGAACGCCTGATCGATGAAATTTGCGGTTCTTTCGCGCCCGATCAACGAAATTGGCGATTCTTAACTGACTGAAAAATTTTGCATTTTTCCCGCGGCAAATTGACGAAATTCGAGATAAACAGATGAAACACGCAATTTTTCCGCAGCCCATCAAAAAATTTTGAGATTTTCCTGCAGCCCATCAACGAAATTTGAGATTTTCCCGCTCCTAATAAAAAAGACTTGCAATTTTTCCGCCCCCGATCAACGAAATTCGTGACTCTTAACTGACTGACGAAATTCGCGATTTTTTCTCGCAACTGACGAAACTCACGATTTTTACGCAGCCAATCAACAAAATTTACAATTTTTCCGCGCACCATCAACAAAATTTACGATTTTTTCGTACCCGATCAATGAAATTTGCATTTTTCCGCGTCTGATCGACAAAATTCGCGATTTTTCAGTGCCGGACCAACGAAATTCTAGATTTTTCCGATCTCGATCAACAAAACTCGCGATTTTTCCTTGCCCGAAAGGTCAAATTTGCAATTTTTCTGCTCCCCATCGACAAAATTCGCGATTTTTCCGTGCTTGATCAACGAAATTTGCGATTTTTCCGCGCCTGATCGACAAAATTCACGATTTTTTCGCACCCGATCAACGGAATTCGCGATTCTTAACTGACTGACGAATTTTTCAAATTTTCCCGTGCAAATTGATGAAATTCACGATTTTTTCCTTGCGACCTATGGACAAAACTTTTTTTTGTCCGTAATGACAATTGACAATTTTTTGCAGTTATAAATTGACGAAGTTCGCGGGCCACACGTAAGACCATCGCGGGCCACAGGTTATGCATCCCTAATCTAGAAGATACTGCTGATCTTTACTGAGGTCAGTTTTATTTATTGTGATGACAAATTCAGATAGAATCGGCACAAAATCAACGACGGGATTTTTCTCACAGCTAGACAGTTGCTTGCCAATTGGACCACTGAATGACGCTGGCCCAGCTGTTGTTCCGTCTAGGTGATCAAACAAATGTTTATAAGGCAATTCATTAAAGTGTAGCAAGCAAATAAACCACTGCATTGGTCGCTGACATCTAACCTCAATGTTATGTACAACACCA
This sequence comes from Maratus speciosus, assembly GCA_963932465.1. NCBI lineage: Eukaryota > Metazoa > Arthropoda > Arachnida > Araneae > Salticidae > Maratus > Maratus speciosus. The sequence goes on from OZ010800.1 coordinate 301,408,839, forward strand.
CTCTTCACACCGGTGTTTGTGACTGTCCCATCACATCCGATGGCTATCACTGCACTCATGTAAAAATCTTTCTTTTTCATGTAGTCGAAAATACTTTCGGCAATATCATTAGAGGTTCCTTTTTTTGGTGTAACATGGCCAATGTATTGGCCACCATGTTCACTAATTACGTTAATATGTTTTTCTTTTCTTACTCTGCGGTACATTTTAGCTCCTATTTTTGTCTTGTGTTAATGTATTATCTTTTCTACAGTCGAAGTAGATTCATGTTACTTCTTTCAGCTGGTGCTCTTTTTTTTTTTTTTTTTATTGCTTTTCGAATCTTCACTTTTTTCCCTTCGAATCTTACTTTTGTCAATCACTCGTGACATATCTGAAGCAGAGATCTTTCCAAGATCATGCAGGATACCAGAAGCTATTGCTGCTGTGGTCCTGTCAGAAACACCATACCTATCGCTTAATAAGAAAGTATACGACAACTTTGAACGCATTTGCGATGTAAAAGGCAATACAAAACTCATGTCACTGCTTGTTCTTATGGAAGTGTTTTGATTAACTTTGCTCTTACTTATGTCAGGACTGACTGGATCAGAAGTAATAAATTGTTGCATCGAAAGCTGCTCTCTTCTTTCTTCTCTTTTAATCAGTTTAATTTTCTCTTTTCTATCTAAATTACCAATAAACACCATCCTAGTTGATCGCTGATCGTGCATAAGCATTAATTCAATGTCAGGAATTTCTTTTGCTTTTTCACATTTGCATTTTACAACCACTGGTCAGCGACACGGACAGTTACTGTCATTTGGTTTATTCCCACATGTACAAGATAATGTCATAAACATTTACACGCTGCAATATCGAAATGTTTCGTCTTAGACATTTATACGGTTATAAACACATCTAAACCATAAAATGGATGATTAATGGTGTATTTTTTTAGCTTTATATCCGCTTGCGAATTTTTTAAATAATGCAACTTCTGCTAAAAAAAAATGGTATTTTAAAGCTTTTTGCGAAAATTCAAAGGAACGGCAATGTGTCCAAAAGTATTTTGTACACATTTAGGTAATTACAAAGAGCAGTTTTTACACTAATAAAAGTTAAATAAGCTATTAAAATTTTTACTTATAAATTTTTAAAAATTGCAGATTTCTTTTTCCCCTAAACTTTAAGGTTCTTGCGCGATTTCAAAACCAGTTTATATTTTTTTATATTATTTTCCCCGTTATTAGGATGGCAATGCGCAAGTTTTCCGCACTATTAAAAATTGATTATAAAAAAATAATTTTTTTCGCCTCACCCTTAGAAGCTCCAGCTGTTGGGCTATTTACACCAAAAACTAATCAGCACCAATTTATTTCAAGGAATAACTCAATCTAAAGTTTTATTAAATTTACTAGCATTAGTTCCTGAGACAGAGCGCCCACAAAATTTATGCCACATACAGACAGACTGACATTTTCTAAAAACAGTCAAATCGTGTTCTCTAAAACGTAGTAATCCGTTAAAAGTCGGAAGTCGAAATTTTTCAGGAATCTTCTTGAAAAGATAGAAGAAAGCAAAAACGCGAGAAAATTCAACGTGTGAAAGGTGCTTTACTTTATATTTCATTTTTATTTTCTGGATTTGTGAAAAATTTCGACGGATTTGTACGGTTTAGAAGGTCCTGAACACGATTTGATGGTTTTTAGAAAATGTCTGTCTGTATGAGACACAAATTTTGTGGGCGCTCTATCTCAAGAACTAATGCACGGAATTTCACAAAACTTTAGATTCAGTTAGACCTTGATATAAACTGGTGCTGATTAATTTTTGGTGTCTATCGTCCAGCAGGTGGCACTGCTATGCTGCATTTTCACGATTTCCGCAATAGGTGTATCGCAAGAACTAATGCACGGATTTTCATAAAACTTCATATTGAGTTAGTCCTTGATATGAATTGGTGCTGATTACTTTTTGGTGTAAATCGCCAGACAGGTGGCGATGCTATGCTGCATTTTTTTACAATTTCCACAATCTCAAGAACTAATGCACGAATTTTCAAAAAACTTCAGATTCAGGTATACCTTGATAAATAATGGTGCTGATTATGTTTTGGTGTAAATCGGCTAACAGGTGGAGCTGCTATGTTGCATTTTATACGATTTCCGCAATAGCTCTATCTCAATAACTAATGCGCAAATTTCCATCTAATTTCATATTCAGTTAAGACGTTGACACAAGTTGTTGTTGATTAGATTTCTGTGCCAATCGCCTAATAGGCGGCATTACTGTGCTGGATTTTTCTCGATTTTTGAAATAGCTCTATTTCAAAAACTAATGTACGAATTTTCATCAAACTTCAGTTAGACGTTGACATAAGTTGTCGCTGATTAGGTTTTGATGTAAACAACCAACAGGGCGCTGCTATGCTGCATTTTGCATAATTTACACGACTTTAGCAATAATCATATCTCAAGAACTAATGCACGGAATTTCATATCATTAGAATCCGCATGATGGCATAGATTGCCATTTAATTCTGGCACTGTGCTAGCGAATTTTGAAGTATTAATATATACGGGATAGAAGAAAGTTTTAGGATTCGCACATCCGACTAGTTTATTAATAAAACTGTTAGGCGTTCCAGAATATTTAGACGACATTCGTTTATGCTAAGTTTTCCCTTTCAGAAAGCAATTTCTTTTCTAATAAGAACTAAATAAAAATGTTTTGAAGATAAATGTAATAGCTAACATCGTTTAAATTACGTATTTATATTTTCCTTCAATCGCAATCTTGTAAACATAATGCATAATTTTATTTTCCTTCGACATCAAAAGGCGATAACTAGCCAAATAAGGTAATCTTAAATCAAAGCGCTTTTTTGAAAAGTTCTCTTACCATTTCTCTGTTGCTAAATTGCAGAAATAGACTTTTCTGACCACACGTGACTCATACGTCACAGCCGTTTTCTTCTGATGGTTGAATATTACAGTGATTGTAAGCATGAAATCTACTAGTTTACAATCTAAAGTATATGCTTTCTTGGTATTCAAGGGTGCAATTAGACTAAAGTATAGATTATATTGTCTGTGGGTGCAATTTCTTTCGAAAAAAGGCAAAAGAACTCAATTCAACAATATTTAATAATATTTACATATAGGCAACAATATTAACAATATATATACAAGGCATAGGAAATTACCATACCATTCCTTATTTACCTTTTCTTCTTCCACATAAGAAACCACAGGGGCGACTCATCACTCATCCCATAGTTCGCATAAGTCAATGTGGTGCCTATATGTAGAAGAAAATTATCTCTTTTAAAGTTTTCGTCTGCAACCCACTCGTTGAATAGATAGGTTTTTGTTCCCTGGTGTATATCTTATTTAGACAACCCCATTCTGTATAAAATTTCAGATTATCCAAGAAAAGAAAATGAACTCTGTTGCGTGGTGCGCTAGAAATTTCATTTTATTTCAGAATTCTTTTCCAAAATCAAAAAGATTATATATATATTTTTGCAAATAAAGATTGGGTTTCACCCCTTAGAGGGTGACACCCGGGGCGGACCGCCCCGTCTGTCCCCCGTTAGCTACACCACTGCCTGGTTTTGCACGAACCCTACCCAATCCGCGGTTCGGCTCAGGTCAGAATGATTCTACTATTTTTTCGTCTCGGATTGAGTTCCGGTCGTATTGACATGAAATATTTCGGCTCGGTTCAGCTTCAGGTCGGGTTTGGATTGACCTGATAATTCAAAAGAAAGTCCTGAATATTTTTCAAAAAAAAATATACATATATTTGAATGTTAATGAGTGTATATGTGTTCATTTTTATTAAAAAAATGATGAAATTGATATTAGAGATAAAATTTCCATGATTGTATTACGAATTAATTTTCTTTCACTTTGTGTTTGGGTTGAGTTAGAATATTTCGGGTTCGGGATGAAGTCAGGGCTCTAAATGTATCGGAGCAAACCGGAATGATATTCCGGTTCGTGAAATTATGACAAATATTGTTCCGGTTCGTAAAAATTATGGTAAATATCGTCCCGGTTCGTGCAATTATTAAAACATATTATTACAGTTTGATATATATAGCTTATATTACATTACAGAGTTATATCACTTTTTCTTTAATATTTAGAATCTTGAATGCATTTTTAAAATTGTTTTTCTATGGTTAAGTATAAATTCGTCTATATAATTAAAAAATATTTTTTAGCCAACAATAATTTTGAATTAGCATTCCGGTTCGTGGATTTTTCAATTTCTAGCCCTGGTTGAAGTGTATCTGGTTCGTTTCGGATTGACTTTAAACAAAATTTCGGGTGTCGGGTACAACCAACGCCCCCAAGATAAGGAAGAAAGCCTTGACGCGCTTTTTGTGGCGCCACGAAACGTCGCACGAAGCAGTGAAAACAAAGAAAAAAAATAGTTTTGATTTCGTTGGCTTGTAGAATTATTAATTATTATAAGTAAAAATTAATTAACAGCTCCATGAGTCAACGAAATCGAAACGTACAAGTTGCTCGAATTTTTCTTCTTTGTTTTCTCTGCTTCGTAAATTAATTAACAGTTCCATGAGTCAACGAAATCTAAACGTAGAAATGGACTATATTCTAAATCTGGGTTCGAGGCTGAAAAAAGTCACGTGGTACCGGTAATTTACCCAAAGAATTTTTAACTGATAAGAAGGGAGGCTACTACTGCTTTCCGCATGAACTGTTTCACCGGCTGGCAGGGATTTACATTACTTCTGCGGAGCCTTCCCTTCTTTACGCTAGAAGGTTTTACCTTGACCATGTGATCATAACGTAGATGGAATATCCTCCATTGTTCGAATTTTTCTTCTTTATTTTCCCTGCTTCGTGAATTAATTAACAGTTCCATGAGTCAACGAAATCTAAACGTAGAAATGGACTATATTCTAAATCTGGGTTCGAGGCTGAAAAAAGTCACGTGGTACCGGAAATTTACCCAAAGAATTTTTAACTGATAATAAGGGAGGCTACTACTGCTTTCCGCATGAACTGTTTCACTGGCTGACAGGGATTTACATTACTTCTGCCGAGCCTTCCCTTCTTTACGCTAGAAACTTTTACCTTGACCATGTGATCATAACGTAGATGGAATATCCTCCATTGTTCGAATTTTTCTTCTTTGTTTCCCCGTCTTCGTTTGACGTTTCGCAACGTCACAACAAAGCGTGTTACGGCTTTCTCCAAGGGGGCGTTGGTACAACTCGACCCGTGCAGGACACTAATTCTAATTTGCTCTGTAGTTGTTGAAACAATTGTGGACAAAGGTACATACCGGGTGTCACAAAAATGACTGATGGATTTTAAAATTCAATAACTTGCAAACGGTGACAGATATTTAAAAAATTCTTGCAGGAGGATTATGTATGATGTCAGGAGTTTTTTTACTTTGATTCTTGATTTTAGTTCGAATTTCAAGCATTAGATGGCGCTGAGAGCAATAGGCGCTCAGTTCAGACCATGGAGCTATAAATATTAAAAGGAGACGACATATCAATCTATCCCCGTGGAGAGTGTGGAAGCTAAAAGACGGGTTCTTTCCCCTCTCTCCAGCGTCCGCCATATTCGACTTTTCCGTAGTTGATTTGCGCAGCGAGAAGAACTGGTTCACAGCGCAGCTCATCGCGGTCAAGTATGGCGGAAGCAGGGGGGTAATAATAGCTTCAAGTGACGTCATTTATGTCGCCTCCTTTAGTCTTCATTCCTCCATGGTCCAGACTCGATTTTTTGGTACTCCGGGATCCATTTAATACAATTTAATCTCCTTTTTTCGCATAGAAGAAGAGAGAGGTCGAAAAATCGAACCTGGATTTAGCGGTTATTACTTGCAACGCCATCTATCGATGTTATTTGTAACTAGAACTGAGAATCGCAGCATAAAAACTCCTGCAATCTTATATAACACTCCTGCAAGAATTTTTTTAATATCTGTCACCGTTTCCAAGTTATTGAATTTTAAAATCCAACAGTCATTTTTGGGACACCCGGTATATACATGCATACATAAAGGCCAAAAACTGAATCTCCTTTTTTGAAATCGTGTAAAAATAATAATGCACTTTAATTCGTTCTTTAAGTATACCTGTTCAAATTAATAAAGTTGGAAAAAGATGGAGAATACAAGTAATGCTTTTTGTATAGAGTGTAATAAAATACTTAATTATTAATGTTATTTAGTGGAACTAAATTATTATTAAAAAAAATAATATAAAAAATTTTGTCAAAAATATTTTGAAAACAAATATTTTTGCTTTTCTCATGAAAAATTAAATCATATAAAAAATCGTTATTAAAAGTTCTAGGTTCAAAGGGTTCACAATACATCTTTTTAACCTTTTTTGTGGATAAAGGAGGGTGGCACACACACAACTATTACAGTCGTGGGCAAAAGTTTAGGACAACCGTGCAGAAACTAGCGTTTTTAAAATTGAAAACACTGATAACGTCATAAATCAAATCGATTTTCGTCAGATGGTGTCATTTCGTCTGACAGTGGAGTTACTGTATTCGCTTTTCGTTTGAACTTTGAGTAATAAATGTCGCAGACGCAATTTATTATCTGGATCTTAAATTTCAGTGGTGGTCCTAAACTTATGGCCACGACTGTATATCTCAGTAAACTAATGCTTTGGTTACTGACCATGAGCATACCAATATAAAGGGTTAAAATAAAACACAGTAATATAAACACCAGATCAATTCACTGTCCTTCAAACTATACCCTGATTTATCTCGACCAAGTATATGATATCTGTAATAGCTACAAAAATACAATTCCATTTCAAAATGCATAATGTTTTAATAATTTCGTTTTATTGAAAAGCAAGTAAATATTTGCTTATGTGTCAATTCAATGAAGAGAAAATGTACATAGAGGAATTCATGGTTATCAATTTAAATCGTAGCATTCACTACAAACTTTTAAAACAATATTGATTGATTCCATTCATTCATCTCCTAAATTGCTTCAAATGTAAATTGTACATTACAGGAAATTTTAATTTAGAAAATGAACGTACAAAAACAAATCAATATATCATCTATCTAACTTTATGATTATTCTTGGAAAATATCTGCGTGTTCATATGAACAAGATTCACGCATTGAGAAAATTCATTGCCGAACTATTTGTTCTTAAGCATGTCTTTAAAACATACTTCTAAATTAGGAAGTACGCTATGGATATTGCTTAATATTTAAGTTTTGTATCTCATAAATAGGTAAACTCGTGCCTTTTCGGCAGTTTTGTATCATGATACATTTGAAAATGGATAGAGCAAAATCAAAGAACGAACACGAATTACGAAAATTCGAGAAACCATTGCGAATTGAGATTAAAAATCGAGAGTATGGCAAATCTCTATGTAAGAAAGTGAAATCACTTTATGATTCTGTCTTGTACGGTTTTATGATTATCGGTATTGATATCTTTGAGAAAAAAGATAAGAGGTTCAAAGCGTGCAGATGTATAATGAGACTTATGCATTACATAATGATTATAGTGGGATTAATAACAGGTGCGTTTCATTTTGGATTGCTTTTGGATAAATTTGACATTGATATCGTCTGTTGTATTCTGTATATAAATTCTGGCATGTCATATTGGTTTTACTTAAACAGAGGCAAAAGGGATTATGCACAAATGTTGGAAGTGCTGTCAATGTGTAAAATAGAAGCAAAAAACAAACTGGCTTTGCATAAAATGAAAAGAAAATTCTCCATCATAAATGCACTACTGGTCCTTTCCGGTGTACCTTTGTTGATGATTTTTATAATTCATGCCCTTACCACAGGCTGCTTTGCGAAATTTCCTACGAAATTTTCAATTTGGTCGCTATTAAACAGTATCTATTTACATATTGGTACAGTCTACGGTATCGCATTATTTTTGACGACTTATTTTTATAGCTTTTTGCCTGTTTTAGTTTACAGTAGTATGTATACAATTGTGTCTTGGCATTTGAAAATTATACTGAATGAAATGAAGGACAGCGTTTTAAGTTCGCCGCTTGCTATTAGATCAAATCACAAACTGTATAACGAGGTAAGATCTCTTATAGAATTTGTAGATTCAAAAACAAAATATGCATCTTGTTTCTCTGTACTGCATTTAGCCTCATTTGTCTATTTTATAATGCTCAGTAACTTTCTAAAAGATGAATTTTTCGATGGTTATAGAATTGTGACGGCTATTATGTTATTGGCACTTCTAATTTCTACCTCTGACGCTTCTGCAACAGCTGGTGAATTTCCTGCAATAAGCTCGCAGATTCTCCATATAATCAATGAATTGCCTCTAGATGATAGTATTGCACTTCAAAGAATTATTTTTACAAATCAGATAAAGCATGAAAAGTTGTTTTTGACCGTTGGTGGTATAATTCCATTGACAAAAAGTTGGCCTCTTGCTCTGATTGGAACTATAATGACATACTCCGTGTTAATAAAAACTTTATAAGTGTTTGTTGTATCTTATCTGTGACGAAAAGTTGAACCCTTGCATTCGTTGCGACTATGCAGCGTTGTAGAGTTAGGGAATTTCTTATTTCAAAATATTTACCACTAATTCAGAATAGTAATCTTCACTTTATTTAAAAATATACTGTTGTACTACGGATTAAATGGAAAGTTAAACACCTGGTTTAAAGGTGGAGTTGGAAGAATCAGTTATTCGGGGTGCCAGCGTAGGCCTGATTACCTCAGGGAATTCCTCCGTAAATGGGTTTAATTTATGAGTTTAACTCAACGTGGTTTCTCGCAAATTTTCTTTTGTTGTTGTAACAATTATCCCAACTCTCATACGCTGAAAACTACATAGTCATATTAGCCACCGTCAAGTTCTCACCAAGCTTAGCGATGCTTGACGAAAAGTGGTCGACTTTGGGAACAAAATTAGATAGCCATGAAGCCAACTTGGCGATAGCTGACTAATTGTTTGAAATTCAATTTCGAATTCAATATTGACAAAAACTGGGATTCTTCTATGATCGGATTCCAAACGTTTTCGCTTCGTGCATTTGAGTAAAATTAGCTAAATTCTTAACAAGTTAATTCTTAACAACTTTCTTCTTAAATTCTTAATATACCTTTTCCTTCCGGTACAGACTGGAAAGTATTCTTCTTTTTTTTTTCATCGAACCAAATTCGAGATTGTCTTAGTTTTCTGATTGTTTCCGAATATTGTATACACTAAGTATAGATATTACAAACTTGTTTTGACGGTTGAGACACCGGAATAATAACTCTCCTCATCAGTGTTTCATCATCACAAGCTCTAAAATATAGAATTACTTCGGGAAGATTTAAGTTTTGAAGTTCCAGACGTTTTGTCCATTTCCAAAACAGTAATATAACAACAGTAGTAAATGCTAATAATATTCATAAGCTCCAGAAAAATATCAGAAATTAGTACAAAACACAAAGAACAATCACGTGTAATTAAATGAGACATGCGGGAAAAAGGGAAAAAAATTCGTCTTTTTTTCCCACTGCGAGAGGGCTGTATTTGAATTTCTTTTTATTTCTCCCTTGATAATTTTCCACCAAAAATGTGGTCGGACAGTACATACCGTGGTTTAATAAAGAAAAGATTACTAGTCGGAAAAGTGGTAGATATTTTAAATAAAAAAATTTCCAAATCTGTCAACTATGGTATAATGATATTTATGCGTTAATAAAAGCTTTATGACTGTTGTCATTCCCTTTAAAAAAAGTTGACCTCTCGCCCTCGTTGGTACTATAATGACATACTCCATGTTAATAAAACCTTTATATCAATTTTACATATCTTTCTCTTTATAAACATTTGCAGATTTTTTCTTCTAATGCTATCGTTTTCGCATTTTAATAAAATAATTTAAGATATAAATTAAAAAAACATTTGCTTTTAGATGCCCTTTTACAAATTCGTCTTACACGAAAGAATGACATTTCTGTTGTATGACATTTCTTCTGTATAAAATTCTAACAAAGTGGCAAATAATAAAACTACAGCTTTATCTAATACTGTGTGAAATTTGTATTTGCTTTTAGAACTACTAACCTAATATGCATAGCCAGTTGACGTATTTTGTAGAATTTGAAAATCACTAATCTTTATAGATTTATTATATACATATAACTGCGTTCAGAAAACTTTTTGTATTTAAAATGTTAGCATAAGCATACACTCTAAAAAAATACAAATGCTTCTTAATCTAAGAAAATATAATAAAATCTAAAATATATACAATAACCTCTTCCGAGTCACCCATTATTCCGAAAAGTGTTCTTTATTTTTAGAAATTAATATATTTCCGATACTCAAAGAAGCATTTATAAAAAAAAAAAAAAAAAAAAAAAAAAAAAACGTTTCTTTGGCTGCCACCGATTTTCGGAAACATCTCCGAATAGTTATATTATAAAGGCCATTTTCGTGAAAATTGTTAAAAATGTTTTTATTGTTTTATTTGAAAGGGTAATCGTTTACGATACCAAATCTGTTTTATTAATTTTATTTCTATAATTACTAGAAGAGGAATTATGGTCAATTTAATAAACAGGAAGTATAAAGAGTTAAATACCGGAAATGGGCGTAGGAAGGCCAGAAGAAATGTAAACAATGTTTCTATGCATTCTTTTCTTACGTACATTAAAACATTCATAAACCTTAATTGACACTTCTAGATTAATTTTGTATGTATCTGAAATATATTAAAGAAATCTTTAAATGTGATTTCTGGAAAATCAGTTTTTCCGTTATCTCTATGTTCGATAAACTTCATTCCATAAAATGTTTTAAACATATTTCGGGGAAATTTTGTCAGAATGCTTTTCTTATTACTCACTATGTTCTGAACTAGAATCTAAGCTCTATATGATAATGCAATCATTTTATAAATACTCGAATATGAAAAAAATGGTAATTTTTAATTAAAAATCTGCAGATATTGACATATTTTGAAATATTTTACTTAATTTTGAAGGTATTGTAAAACTCTTAGATTAGTGCGCAGGTAAGTGTAATAATAGTATGTAGTACAAAGGAAAGTCAAATCTACTAAGTTGAACTGAGTGTACGCTGTTGGGCGTAAGCATGAAATTTTGCTAAAAAATGACAAACTCAATTTTTTAAATAGGTTATGAAAATATTGCTAGGGTTTTATGTTTTTGCTTCATTCTGTATTGCAATTGAACTAAAAATATGTGTATTTATTCAATATCGTACTTTAACCCTTTCGGGACGAGCGTCTTTTACAGAATTTTTAATCTTTTATCAACGGTTTTTCAAAACAGAAATTTTTGCCTAATTGAATCGGGAAAATGGTCGGATTAAATAAGGCAAAATTTACAATAAAAATTTACTGATGAGTATAATCATGGATTCTGATCACCTTACGCGGCACGTATACCCGTCGCTCGTCCCCAAGGGGATAAAAATATAAAAGCACTCCGAATGCAAGGCAGACACCTCAATCATTTTTCTCAACCTGGAATGCAAGTTTCACAGATACTAATCAATTATCAATTAATCATTTTTCTCAACCTAAGTTACTTTACCTAAGCTAAACTATAAGTTTCACACAGTGCCGTAGTTGGAAAAAAATATTTGTGGGAACTTACCTTTTCATAGAGCAGGTGTTGATACTACCGGATTTTTGCTAAGCAAAAAACCAATTTAAAACATTTAGCCAAAAGCTGACTTTTTGTAATTAACAGTTATAATTCTTATATTCTAGATTTTATAGTATTGTATTTTGGGATGCACCGAATATTCGGTATCTATTCGATATTCGGCCATGTTACCGAATATTCGGTTTGGCCGAATAGCAAACTATTCGGCATGTCGAATATTGGGTTTGGCCGAACCGAATACTTAAAAAAAAATTTAAACATATTTTTTTAAAACCTTATGCAACTTCTACGTTTAACAGTCAACTTATAAAGATATTCAGAATAATTAGAAACAGAATCATATTTAAATAAAAGAGAATGTTTTTACACTATTTATTTGCTGTTTGTTAAGTATTATTTAAAAATCAAAATTAACCAATCACGAGGGTTTTCATAAGAATTAATTATGTACAAATGCAAGTTCCTAAACAATGTGCAGTAAATAATCTGTTTCTTGCTAAAATTTTAAGAACAACGTTTACCAGTGGCGTAGCTACATATTCAGCGCCCTGGAGCAAGTAAAGTTTGTGCGCCCTCTTCTCACTCAAAAATGTTCTGCGCAATTTTGTTTTGAAGTTTAAAATTTATATACTCTTCTTAATTCGGTTTAGTGAAAGTATTTTCACAACATATTAAATACAAATAATTAAAAATAAATAATGAATAATGAAATGAAATAGAATTCTTTAAGTGGAGTACCTAGCAATATTTTTTGCGAATTGAACGGAATTTTCGTTTTAAATGAGCCAATGAGCCAGTACAATTGGCCAATTGGCCGTTACAATGGGCCAAAGATTTTTTTTTTCAAGGGTTTCGAAACGTTCTAGAATACTAGATTAATTTGAACGCAATTATTTTAATTGGTAAATAAATCATAACATAATTTACATCTCATATCGTTGTAGAATACTAATAAAAAACACACTATTGTCAAGATTTTTGTATTTATTTTTACTTTTCGCATATAAATGAAACACGTTTTCTGTTTTTAGTGCCAGAAAATACTAAAATTCCATATAATTCAAAGTATTATAACTCGGAAACTTTTGATCGTACAAAAGAAAAAAAAAAAACCCTCTTATTTTACTTGTTAAAGCACGGAGAAGATTTTTCTAAATGTAACGTATAGAACCCTGGTACAAAATAAAAATGTAAACCCCGTAACTTCTAAAATATAACTATTTTGATGTAAATTACTTTTAAGATGATTAAGAACAACTTTGAAACTTTTTTACTATTGGAACTATATTTCTACGGCTGATGGTTTAGAAAATTAGCGAATAAACCAGGATAAAAATTGACACCGGTGCTCTCACTGTCTTTTGACTAATCTAAGCAATTTGGCTGATTGCTAAAGAAAAACTAGCCCAATTCAAATAATGGTAGTAATAGATTCGTCATGAAATACTAAGAATATAAAGGCACAAATAATGGTTACAGAGAGAAGGTTTAATCGTACAATAACATCACTGAGAGTGCCGCTGAATAAAAAAACATATCTTGCAATTTGGCGGTTTCAGTCTTTAGTTTGTTTCCTCGCCACATGAAGCATTTTAGTGCAGCGGCGATCGGCAGCGAGAACCCTGATTGATACCCTTATATATTACCCAAGATTGCAGTTTTTACTTTCCATACCCATACAATGTAAGGAAAGAAATAGAAAAGTGTTGTAATCACAATAAAAATGAATGAAAATAATGGTAGTATATTTTTCCATTTTCAAATATTCAGAATACGTTCTCACAATTTTTACAATAAATCAATATGTATGAGTGCATGTATGTATGTATATTAGAATAGCCTGACGTTTACGGATTCCCAGAGCACGATTTGGTGTGTTTTTGATAATATCGGCAGGTTATAAATCTGTTGCAATAATTGTATTAATTTTCGAAGAAATAGGCCGACGGGTTTCATATCTAAACTATTTTTCGACCATTTTGTGACGATAGCTGATGAACATTTTCTCTTACATCTCAATTAAACTACTTTTATTGCTAACGTTCATCTTATATCTAAACTATTTTTCAACCATTTTGTGACGATAACTGACGATAACTTTCCTCTTATATCTCAATTAAACCATTTTATTGCTCGCGTTCATTTTATATCTATGAAATAACGTTTCACCAAGCAGACAGTGGCGGTTCGACAACGGGTTCACAATCACTTTACTACCAGTAATTAAAAAAAAAAAAATCTTGTTTAATTGTTGAAAATCCCATGATTGAAACAGATCAAATTTTACATGCCAATATTCTGGTAGAAAAGTGATTGTGAACCCGTGGAGAGCCGCTGCTGCCAACACTGAAGCAATTTCAAAGCCCGGGCACACTGAGAGAGAGTGACATCACTAACCTCGGTCAAGTCCTTAGTCCAGGGGAAATGTACATTTTACCTTGCAAAAAATCGGGTAGAAGATTTTTTTTTTACTTGTTTATAATGATGCCAACATGGAAAAATCAAGTTTTCCAACAAAATTTCTTAAGGCTAAATTTTCTGTGCCCCCAAAACAACAAAATTTTGGGACTTTTTTCGATTTTTTTAAAATATCTCAATAGCCGTTGCAGTAGTATAATTTTTGTCAATTAATATTCAAGAGGACAAAATTCTCTACAACTTTCATATTTACAATTTTTTTATACACCCAACAGCAACTGCAGTACGCCATTTCAAAAGTAAGACAATTTTTTCAATTTTCTTAAAAACCGTGAAAAACGTAGTTCTCCCCTGGTTATTCATGTGTTTCCCACGGATTTAATCACGTATGTCAACTTCTAAAATTGGTAGCAGTAAATTAAATATTATTTGCACACCCACGTCTTTATTTTCATCACAACATACATTTTATATTCAATAAAATTATATAATTTTAAAAATAGGATAGTGTGTAGATGAATAAAACAATTTTCGTATCGACAGTAATTTTAAGTGTGTATAATGTTAATTTCAAAGCATTGTTTAAAAGAATACTTTAGTATTTAATAACTTATTGGTTCTATAGTTTCAATTAAGAAAGAATTTTTGTTTAATTTTAATAATTTTGTAATTGTAATAACTTTTATAATGCATGCATATTTTTCCAGGAAACAATGGGATAGATATTAAAATTTGCTAAAACATACTTTATTCCACATATTACACACTTAACATACAATGGTATATTTTATTTACCAATTATTGATAACATATATTTTAATGCTTTATTTTTTAAAGATAGTAAACATTGGATTATACTTCCATATAAAATGGGGGAGGGGAGGCACTCAGAAAATAAATATATTTTATGTAAGAAATGCTTTTACCTTATAAAATAGCTACAATAAAAATAACAACAGGTTATTTCACTAACTGATGTTATATATTTATCTCCTGTAAAATTAAAAAATTTGTCAATAACATATTTGAGATCACTATAAAAATATTTAAAAGATTAGTTTTAATAAATACTGTCAGTTTTTTCCTTCTTATATCAATAAATAGAACAAGAGATTATATCACTTTAGCATGCAAAATATATAAAACTTTAAGATTATCTATTAATTGCTTTAAAGCTTAAACAGAGAAACTTACTTCGATTGTTGAAAAATACACTTTGTGGAATATTCTAATATTCTGTATTATGCACTGGTTTGAAACTATGTCTGTTTAATGATCTCAGTGATTTTGGCGCCCCCCCCCCACCCCAAAAAACCTCCGCAAAAGAAATTTACAAAAAGAATTTTACTAATTTCTAATAGCCGAATTATTTTAAAATTTAAATGTAATCATGAAATACGTAATGCTGAACTGCGTAACCAGCTTTGTCTAATATTGATTCATTAAAACCTTTAAAAAGGAACCCAAAATATTCCGCTTTATACAGGTTTCCCTCTCAGCAGTTGCAATTGCTAGTATTCTTTCTGTACTTTTTCATTTAAGACAGGATTCCGTTATCCTATTTTAATGCATTTGTTTCAAATTTTCTTTTGGATTAACATGTAATTTTTTCATTTAAAACAGGATTCTGTTATCCAGTTTTAATGCATTTGGTTCAATTTGCATTTTGGATTTTCCGGCTGTGAGACATTTTTAGTCAAATTTCATACATGTTTTTTGGTATCAAACAACAAAAAAATCTTTATTTGGCTCCCCTTCGCCTTCCACTCTGGCGCCTGGGGCACATGCTCCCTCTGTCCCCTCTAGTTTCGGCCCTGATATATATATATATATATATATATATGAAATTTGGATAAAAAAGTCTCGCAGCCGGAAAACTGACCAAAAATAAAAAAATAATAAAAACTGTAATCAAAATAGAAAAAGTAAACACTAATACGGTTGGAATTCAACGTCAGCACTTCTAAGCCTCTCAAAAAAAAAAAAAAAAAAAAAATCATTTAAAACTATTAAATTGCAAACGAGAAATTGTAAAAGGAACGCTCCCATAGGTTTAACCTTAGCATTCCAGTTTCTTCGCGTGAGTAGTGAAGTCTCACGCGAAAACATTTGCACGCTCATGTTAAACCTACAAAAGTGTTCTTTTCAGAATTCTTGCTTGAATTTTAATATTTATTTATGATTTCATATGATACCGAGGTCGATATCTAACGATGTCTTTGTATGACTAATTTAGTCTCATAATTCATATAACTATGACATTAAACGCCTCAATACTACAACTATCATAAAATTTTTGAAAATAAAATCTTCATATACGGAATCCGGTTCTCAAAGAAAAAATTATATATTTTTAAGAGAAAGAATAAGACCAGCTATACCTCCTAAGATGGAAACCTGTTTAAAGCGGAATATATTTCGGTTCGGTTTTCAAGGTTTTAATGAATACATATTTGAAATATCTGATTACGTATTTAATGATTACACACTTAAAATTTTCAAAATCTGGCTATTAGAGATTTATTAAAATAATTAACGAGGGGTAGGGCAAAATATTCATGAATTTTGCCCCCCCCCCCCCCCCCGAAAGGCTAGTTTTGGCCCTCAAACACATAATTTACTGCTACCAATATATAGAAGTTGACATACATGATTAAATCCGTGGGAAGCATATGAATAATCGGGGGAGAACTACGTTTTTCACGGTTTTTAAGAAAATTGAAAAAATTGTCTTACTTTTGAAATGGCGTACTGCAGTTGCTGTTGGGTGTATAAAAAAATTGTAAATATGAAAGTTGTAGAGAATTTTGTCCTCTTGAATATTGTAACTGACAAAAATTATACTACTGCAACGGCTATTGAGATATTTTAAAACAATCGAAAAAAGTCCCAAAATTTTGTTGTTTTTCGGCCACAGAAAATTTAGCCTTAAGAAATTTTGTTGGAAAACTTGGTTTTTCCATGTTGGCATCATTATAAACAATTCAGAAAAAAAAATCTTCTACCCGATTTTTTGTAAGGTAACCCCCCCTTTTTTTTGTACATTTCCCCTGGACTACCTGGCGATCTCCGTATTTTTTGTGTTCGTCATCATGCATTTCGAGTTTGTTCCAAAACTTAATTCAGCCGTGAGTTGAATGCACAGCGTACGTAAAATACGATATACAAACATTCAAAAGATTTATCTCTCTATTTACTTATTTTTATAAATGAAAAATATATAATTATTAAGTATCTGAGCTTTATTATTATTGGCAATCAAGGTCTAAAATACATAATGAGTTAATAATAATCAGTTACTAAGTTAATGAGTTAATCATGATAAGTTAATGAGTTAAAAATAATCTGAGTTTTATTATTATTGGCAATCAAGGTCTGATATTTAAGAATTATATTATATTTTAATTAACAATAGAATAATAAGAAAAATATACTACTAATGTACGAAATATACTACTACTAAAAATACGAGGTGGAACCCGCCGAATTTCGACGAAAGAAAATGTTTAGAAAGGAACTGTTGAATCAAATTTATAATACATCAACGACAATAATTAGAATAAAAAATCCATCTTACACTTGTTAATTTAACTCTCCAAAGACATATTTTAACCTAAGATTAACAAAATACTTTTTTCATAAACTTCAACTGTTAAAATTATTGAAAAATTAAACTTAATTCATATACGTCATCAGTAAATTATAATCAAGATAAGTAATTTTGATTAAGTTATTAACTGATGCTTGGTATTACGGAATGAAAAATCCGCAAAAATGATTTCACCTTGACATAATCATAGAATTTTTCTACCTTTACATCTAAACCGAATCAAGTCATTTTCCACGTTTCACATCCATATTAACCATTTAAAAACATTTTAATGCGCAATAGGTTATTAATAAATATATTTTCAAGCTTGAAGTCATGTTTATCAACTATTACAACTTTTCATGTTAAACTTCCCACTCGTGATTTGAGGTCTTAGTATAATCTCTGTACCTGTGCGTAAAAATTCCATAAATTTATAACTTTTAGACGTATTCAAGGGGAAATATCTCATTTTATCAAATAAAATTATCGTTTACTTTTAAATATGACGTCATTTTCAGTCGCTGAAATATTTTGCCTATTGACTCAAACTCAATATCAGCGAAATGA
The DNA here is from genome assembly GCA_963932465.1 of Maratus speciosus. Classification (NCBI taxonomy): domain Eukaryota; kingdom Metazoa; phylum Arthropoda; class Arachnida; order Araneae; family Salticidae; genus Maratus; species Maratus speciosus. Next base: position 301,427,058 of record OZ010800.1, read on the forward strand.
AAAAATAGGGAAATATAACAGCATTATCAGGGAAATTGTGTCTTCTTTAAAGCGTAACGTCATTTTCTGTTCAAATTTTTAAAAATATATTTTTAATTGTAATGAGAAAATGGCATCAGTAAGAATATAATCAATAAAGATAACTAATCCACTTTTAATAGAAATGAAGTACTTCAGTTGCCACGATTAGATAATTGGTATTAAAAACTATAAAAAAATTAATATCTCAGAAATAAATTGAGGTACAGCTTTCAAACAAATTGCATTTAAAAGTGCATTTTTTTCTGCATACGACGGTGTAAACATTTAAAATGTGGGATGTTTAGAAGTTTAAAAATTTGCAGTAGCGAAAATTGCAAAAGCGAAATTTCATTTTAAATTTCAAAGTGTTGCCATTCACAGAATGACGTATGCGTTACGCACAGATATGTTTGTCCTTTATAATATAGATACTGAAATGTACTAGCGTCGCCTTGTTGCTACTGCACTCAGGATCGGACTCGGTCACTGTGAAATACACAGACCTTGTATTTTTGGAAGGTACAACATTTTAGAAACTCATTATTTTACAACCTTGCTAGTAGAAACCAATAACATCCATTCCCATTCCAGTTTTTCGTTCAAGGGATACTTTCATATTCGGAAATGAATCCGAAATTGACGGTGTCCTTAGAAAAAAAAATCGAAACAGTATAAAGATACCCGTTTAGACATAAACCGCATATATTCTGTGAAAAAAAAAAAATCAATTAAAAATATTGAAATGTAAATGAGAAATTTGTAAATAATGTTATCATTGGTTTAACGTGACTAGTGTAGAATTCTAAGTATACAGAATTTTAGTACTAAATAAGAATGTTATGATTAATTAAACCTGATTTTAATCTTTTTTTCCCTGCCAGAATGTGACTTAATTCAGTAAAATCCCATTTTTTTTTCTTATTTAATTATTTTAATTTATAGGCCTTGTTTCAGCATAGACGGAATGAAAATTTGCCGGAAATCATGTCATTAGAAAAATATTTAAGATTTATGAATGAAGCTGCACGTTTTATTTAAAACACGAGGAGATTCTTCATCACCAGTGGAAATATTTCACCTTTGTATAAAATTAAGATCTAAGTTTTAATCAATTGTTATACGGTTTTGAACGCACAGTATTTCTGTAAATTGTTCGGAAAGTTCAGTGGAGTAATTTCAGATTTTATTTTCATTGTATAATTCGAAAATTCATTGACTACTAATATGTGACTACTGGCTGGTGATTGAGGGGGTGGGATGGGGTGGCAGATCTGATTACGGCCTCAGCAAACTCACATTACTATTTTCGAAAAATGTGTTTTGTCTTATTTAATCCTAAAATCCTGCGATTAAATAAGGTGTAATGCGGAAAAGTACTTTTCGAAAAAAGTGGTGTAAATTTGCATCGGCGATATTCAGGTCCCAAAAAACACTGAATTTGATACTTAACTTTTTTTCTCTTTGTGAAGGAAAATGCTTATCAATTCTGCGTTTGAGATTTACCATATTTTCAAAATCTCAAAAACAATACGCACAAAATTTAATTTGCCGCTTCCCCCTCCCCTTCTAATTTCTTCGTAATTTCTTTTAACTGTGTATAAAAACATGTTTTAAATCGAAATAGTTTAGGTTAAACACAAGGTAAAATATCATAAGAATATACTGCTTGTAACAAGATTCATCTATAATATCTGATTTTTATGAGAAAAAAATATGCAAATATTTTTACAAATATTTATTTCGCTCTTTTTAATTTTGCGTCCTTAGGATTCGTGCGCCTGGAGCAGTTTACTCCAACTGCTCCACGGTAGCTACGCCCCTGACGTTTACACCACAATCTCTTAAAATGATTGCCCATTTCAGACACCGATCTAGGATGCATTTAAAAACTTCCTTGCTTAATCAAAGGGAATAGAACAGTTATTCTTTCTAAGTTGCCACCATATAAAATTTGAATCGATTGTATTATTTATTTACTTTTACTTTAGTCTCTTCCTGACAAACAAATTATATAATCCCGTACAATTTTTCTACCAATATTTTCACAATTTCTCTTTGATTTTAAAATGTTTGTTTTAGAATTTAAGAAAATTTTATTAATTTGTTTTAATTCTCAGAAGAAAACATGAAATTTAAAATTTTGTTAATTAAAAAATTTTTATAACTATCCTCTTAAATAACTCAATGCAGATTTTTTCAGCAGAAAGTTTACTTGAAAAAAGCTCTTGTTTATTAGAATAATAGTTTGCTTTAAATATTATGTAAAATTGTTTTAAAATTTAACATTTTAATGTCTTTAAACTTTGAAATATAAAAGTATTCGACAAGCCGAATATTCGGTATTCGGCCGAATAGTTACTATTCGGCATATTTGAATTACTATTCGGCAGGCCGAATATTCGGTATTTGGCCTAGCAGTTACTATTCGGCTAGCCTAATATTCGGTATTCGGTTCGCCTGTTGGCCGAATATTCGGTATTCGGCCAAAATCACTATTCGGTACATCCCTAATTGTATTTGTATAGCATTCATCTAAAAGCAATATTTAATCAATCTCATAGTAACATTTTCCATCATGAATCAAAATTTAATTGAAATGACAGAAATGAATCCCAGAAGTTTCCATAAAGAACAAAAAAGAAAAGCTTGAAAAAAAGAAAAGTTTGTGCTCGTTCGCGATATTTTTTTTTTTTTTTTTTTTTTTTTTTTTTTTTTTTTTTTTACAGCAACAAACCAAATATTTCTTGGAACGGCGTTCCCACGTGTTCCCGCCCAACTACAGCACTGGTTTCACAGATACTAATCAATTATCAATTAATCAGTTTTCTCAATTCGGGATATAGGTTTTACAAATACTATCAATTATCAATTAATCAGTTTTGTCAACTCGGAATATAGGTTTTACAGATACTATCAATTATCAATTAATCAGTTTTCTCAACTCGGAATATAGGTTTTACAGATACTATCAATTATCAATTAATCAGTTTTCTCAACTCGGAATATAGGTTTTACAGATACTAATCAGTCATTAATTAATCAGTTTTCTGAACTCGGAATATCATGGAAGACGGAAGTATTCCAGAGTGACGCAGCCTTAAGCCTAAAATCGTAAGAATGGCGGAACTCATATATACACCTAACTCGAGATCAAAGGAAACACGAAAAGCCGCCACTTCATAACTCAGCAAATATAGTGCATATTGTTCTGATTTTTTAAAGACAGCCTTCTATCTGCAGTCTAATTCTATTCTGAAATTTTTAAATTTCTACTTGCAGCATATTTTGAGATCTCGAAACCCATTTTTAAACAAAATTCGATCGATCCTAATTTGTATTTCTGGAAAATGGCTCGGGCGATTTTCTTTAAATTGATATATAATATGAATTTGTTTTATATGAAGGGAATAACCCAGGTAGCACAGCAATATCGGCCAATATCGGGAACAGCGATTTCGCAATATCGGCCAATATCGGTATACCGATATTGGCCGATATTGCATGGCAAACTTTTTTTCCAATATTGGCCTATATTGGCACCCAATACCGACCGATATCGGGATCCAATACCGGCCGATATCGGCAAACGCCGGACCGGCCGATATCGGGACCCAATACCGGCCGATATCGGTGAGCGCCGGACCGACCGATATCGGTGAGCGCCGGACCGGCCAATATCGGGGAACGCCGGACCGGCCGATATTGGTTAAAACTGGATTCGACACTATAAAATAGCAAACCTTTCTTTTTTCAATATAGAGAGATATTGATTACCTGTCTTGACATAGTATTGGTAATAAATATCTCTTTATATTAGTGAAAAAAAGTTTGCCATTTTATATTGATGAATCCAGGTTTGAAAACATATGCATATAAATATATATTTTTTAACTATTTCAATTTTTTTTTTTTTTGCTATTATAGAAATATATTGTTTATATGTTAAATCATAGCTAAGTTCACTGCCATGATAATGTAAAAAATATTTAAAAGGAAAATTTTTCATGATTATGTTGAAAGTGATTGCTCTGAAATAACCGAAAAATTTTGGGGATTTTTTTTTCTTTTATTAAAAGGTATCTTTTTACGAAAATTCAAATACCATTAATAAAATAATTTATTCAAATATTTTATACATTATGATGGTTTTTTAATTTTTCCTTTTCATGTTCAGTATTGTACGTAAAAATATTATGTGTAAAATTAATAATTAAATTATACTTCTCTCATTAAAAATGTCATATGCAAAATTATATCTATAATACGAATTTATGGAAATGGTAAAGTTGAAAAGTGTTAAATTGTATTATTTAAATAAAATAACTTTTATTACCATATAAGCAATTTTGATAATTTTTTTTTTCATATAATCAATAAAAATATTCAACATATTAAAATTAAAAAAAAATATTTAACTGAAATGATTTATTCTTTTCTGCCTTTACCATAAATATAGATGTTCAAATTTGTTTAACTGTATTGATGTATAAACTTTGCAAGGAAAAAAAAAACTAGTAAAAGTTGGTCAAAAACAATTTGTTAAGGGGACACAGTACCCTTTAAACTACTTTTTCAATTTTGAATAATACTGTAATATCTGTAGTGACATTATATTTAATACTATAAAGCAAATTAAATTTCATGTAATTTCAAAAAAAAAAAAAATAAATAAATCCCAACTTTTTAAATATCAATATTTTCATTTCAAATTTTTTCCCCCACATTCCTTAGATTATACTACATAAAACTGTGCCATGGATTTTTAGATGTATGGGATATTACATTTAATATAAATCTTTTTCTCTTTTGTATAATAAAAAATCAAGGAAATTCAACAAACTCATAATTGAAATTACAGAAATTTCTGAAGCAAAAAATATTCATATTTAAAAAAGTAGTAGGGATTTTTAAAAAGTTAAAAATTATTCAAAAAATTTAAATTTTAGTTAAATAGGCATTTTTGTAAGATAAAAATATATATATATATATATATATATTTGCATTATAGTATTAAACAATAATGCCACCACAGATATTACAATACTATTGAAAACTGAAAAATAGTTTAAAAGGTATTGTGTCCTCTTAAGTTACATATGCAAAATTCTAGCTTTGTTGTTTTTTCAAACTTAACTTTAATTAATTATTCCTACCCAATTAACTCAGAAGAAAATTTATATTTTATCTGTATGGCCATCATCCTGAATCAGAGTATGAACTTACCGATTATATAGTATTGGAAGATGAATACTCTCTCTCCTTATGTTCACTCTACATTCTGGTGGTTTCTCTTTTTTTTTTCTTTCCAATGTTCAATGTTCTACATTGAAACATTAATTTTTTGAAAAACTCATAAGTAAATGCTACTTTCCTCATTAAAAATTCATATGTAAAATTATGTCCGTAATACCAATTTGTGGTTACAGTGAGGTTGAAAAATTGAATATTTAAAAAAATCAGTTTATCATAAGCAGATTTCCATATTTTATTTTCACATAATCAATAAACACTTAACCATTATAAAAAAATAATAAAAATAACGTAGCTGAAATGATTTTTTTTTAATGTCTTTACAATAAACGTTAACATAGTATTTATATGCAGTAGAAGATCTTTATAATGCAAACCAAAACATGCAACATTTTGCATTATATAGGTCATTTGACACAACATTAAAACTTACCTTGTAAATATGGCAATATACAAAACAATCGCAGTAGATATTTATATTGCATTCCTTAGGACCAAAAGTTGTGCAGGTTAAAAAATTTTTGCATAATATTGATCATTTCACATATTGTTAAATCGCCTATAAAAATTATCCAAACATGCTGGGACAAAATCATCTCATTACTTAATCCCAAAATTTTTACATTTAATAATAGCAATATTTTCATTTTAAAAAATCTGAATTAAGGAGATAAAGATGAAATAATGTTTGAAATTTAATCCTCTAAAAGGTGTCAATATTTTTGCAATACGAATTACAGGTGCTTCTTAAGTACAAAATTCAGAGTTTACATCTCAGAAGCTGTGCATTATACAGGATTATAAAGATCTTCTACTGTATAAATGAAATGTTACCCCCCTCTCTCCACCACACCTGAAAAAAAAAAATTGGTACTTTTTGGTTAGCCGGGCACCAATGTTATATTTACATACATGCATATGTACATGTGTGTGCGTGTGTACATATATATGCATGTAAATATAACACTGGTGCCCGGCTAACTGAAAAATGCAAGCAAAATTTGGTTGAAAAAAGTAAATCCACCTGTTGTTTTTTTTATTTATTTAACCAACTTTATTTTAGTTACTCCTACATTAAAAATTAGTAAAACATTAATTTATATTTTATCTTTATACCCCCTTCATTCTGAATGAGAGTCTGAACTATACTACTGGGGGATAAACACTTCGATGAAATTTTTTCATTAAATAAACACAATTGCCAGCAAATATTGAGGCAAATATTTATATTACAAGTTTTAATGGCAGTGTAAAATTGAAAGGGCAACTGAAATGACCATTTAAAAGAATAAAAAAATATGTTACAAACAATGTCATTAAACTAAGCGAGAAAATCTATTCTGGAACTAAAATTTTAATAATAAGTTTATTATTTCTATTTGTAATGTATTCATATGAAGTAAAAATAAAATCTTTCTATTTTTAATGTACATACGTACATTCAAAAAATGTATATTATTTTATATTTTCAAAGAAAATTTAGCAGCAAAAAAGCTGTTATTTGTATTAAAAAAAAATCAATTTTTACAGAAAAATGTTTTTTTTTTTTTTTTCCAACACTTGAATCTTTCTAGAAATTATACATCCCTACAAAAAGTAGACTAACATGACATTAAGGCTATCTAAATTCCATTTCAGAATTTACAATACCTACTTAAGTTTATGTAAGCAGAAAGAAATTGCGACTAATAGAAGGTAGAAAATTTTTTAAATATATTTCAGGACATTTCCCCACCCCTCAAAAAAATTAATAGATAAAAAACACTTTGAAAATATCAGAAATTATATAAAGGACAAAATAGCTAATTTTCTTTATATGTTTTCTCTTTTGAGTCAGGGAGGGCAGGGGGGGGGGGTGAAGCTATAAAATACATTTTAGAAATTCAAATTGATAGATTCTCTCAATTGCACATAAGTAAGGCATTTGAAATAATTAGAAATCGAAAAACTTAGCATTTAAATATCATCATAATTTACATTTCGTTAAAAATTCTAATTTTAGATAGATTTTATATGAGTCAATTTTTATCAACTGTTTTTCTCTAAGATAAAATTTACAAGGTGATTTTAGAAGTTTGTAAATTTATTTTATAAATTGTATTTTATTGAAATATCTTAAACATTGGATACTAGTTTTAAAAATGATAATACAAAAATTAGAAGTCAATTATCAGAATTTAAATAAAAAATTACCATGTATAACAAATAAAATTTATTAATCACAAAAAAGAATTAAATGTTTTTTTATTTACAAACTATTATTAATCATATTTATTATTTAACAAAAATTTTTTTGACAAATCATCTATTTCTTGTTAGTCATCTTCTCATTTGAAAAGTGTTTCCATCCCTGTCGTCAAATTCTGCAAGCACCTTTCCAATGCAGCTAGAGATAGCAGTGGTTTCTGTTCCTTCAAACTTCATTTCCACACTAGCTAGAAAAGTACAATGAACCAAAATCACAATCAGACCAAGTACATTTTTGCTATAACAATTTATAATTTGCTATAGCTTTTTTTTTTTTTTTTTTTTTTTTTTTTTTAATTTCATAAACAAATTTTAAATGGGAGATTTGAATTTATTCACCAAAATTTCAGCTTGAAAATGAAATATTTTTACTTTATTATATTAATACAGTAGAACCCTCAAATCAACACAGCTTGGGACCAGAGGTTGTGCGGATTTCTGGTCATTGCTTTCTTTGTTTATATTTTTTAAACAGTAATTTGAATGTAATAATGCAATCAAAATTATAATGAATGGTTACTTATAGTAAAATATTAAAATAATTAAGTAAAATAGTAAATTGAAATAATAAAAATTAAGATAATTTAAAAAATAATTAAATTATTAAAAGTAAACGTCAAGTAAATAATAATGCATAATTAAATGTACATAATAAAGATTATATACATTTTTCTTGAATTATTCAACCAAACTTGCCTCACAAAGGTACTCTACTAATTCATATCAAAATCATAAAATAAAAAAGTTTTATTTCAGGTTTAGGCAGACTTAATAACAAAAAAAGCTTGATTAATACATAAATATACTTGGTAAAAAGATTGCAATTACCAGTGATATCAGCAATATCTTGAATTTTTCAGAAATAAATTTATACTATTTCCTTCATGAACAAGCAAGAGTTCAGTCACATTAACAAGAATTACATATTAAAATACACATGGAATTATATAAAAATAAAAGTCTGTAATTTTGTCCCTACATCTGAACTGAAAGTTCTATTGTTTACATATTCGATGATGTGCAGATTTGAAGAAGTCTACTGTATCTAATAGTGCTAAAATCACACAGTACTCACAACTTAATTGTTTAATGGTTTTATAAATCAGAAAACAAAATTCCAAACCAACTACTTAACTTACAAACTGCAAACTTACAATATTAAAATTTTACTTTAGTTTTTTTTCCTCTTACAAAATTTGAACATAATATTCAAAAATGCATTTTCGAATTAAAGTGAATTTTCAAAAACTCTTTCCGTAAATAATAAAAGTAAAAATAGTTCTAAAAGAGTACACTTTTATAAGCATTCAATGTTTATCTTGAGAATCACACCTAATTTCATGACTACAATTTATGTCGTTAAAAAAAAAATCCGTTACAATGCATTAATTTTACAAAGAGCCCAACTATTGAAAAATCACTGCTTTGATGCATTTCTTGATAAATAGCACGAATACGTGAATTTATTTAAAATATAATATTTGTTCTACTTATCTTTTAAAATATTGTAACAGGGGAAAAAATTATTATTTAAACTGTTATACAGGATTTCTAAACTATTTTTTTTTTTTAACATATAATCATAAATTTATTACTATATTGTACTCACGTGTAAATAAACACCAAAATTTTAAAGGAATGAAAATAATTCCATTTTATTATCAGTATTTTGGAATAGTTTTCATTGCCCTATTTGATTGCAGAATTCATATTAATCTTCTTTGATTAAAATTAAATTAAAACCAAGATTACTATTGTTATATCTATTGTTGTTGTCTATTATTAAATATTGTTATTCAAACGGATGGACATGTTATATATCTCAAATTTTGGGGTTGACTAATATGAGAGTATATACAGTAATAAATTATAAACAAGGATTTTTTTTTAAAGAAATATTAAAATTAAATTAATAAAATAAATTATTATTAATAATTAAAAAGTAATCAATAAAAATTAGGAAACTTAAAAAATAAAAAGCTATTTTCTTCATATTTTTTCATTTTTATGGTTCCAAATATTTCACTGTGTTGCAGTTTCACAGCCACTAAACATATTTTGATGTAAATGGTTTGGTGCATAATTAACTGCATTGTTTTTGTAGCTCATAAATTGTTGTAATAATAAAGATTATTTGGAGATTTATCACCTGCGGCTAGATACGACAAAAATGCCTTAAAATCAATTTATAATGAAGTTCTAAAAATATTAAAATGGCATATTGTCATTGGAAATACACAGGCATAATTTTTATAATTCTAGAATATCAAGAAAAGAGTGAAAAATCAATTACAAAATTCCTTCTTTACATATAAAAACCAAGTTAAATAAAAGAGTGTAAAAATGCAATATTGAGACCCATGCTATGTGCGTTAACACTCAATCTTACAACATTTTTGAGGGCATCTCTGGCAGACAGCACAGAGGTAGAAGCCCCTCTGTCCCTATGGGTCCACACAAACCAGGAAATATATGTATGAATGATTAAAAAACTGACATGTTTCAATATAATACAGTAGACTCCTTCAAATCCGCACAGCTTGAGACCAGAAGTTGTGCGGATTTCTGGCCACTGTTTTGTTTACATTTTTTAAACAGTAGGTAATTTTAATGCAGTAATGCTATCAAAATTATAATTAATGATTGTGATATTGTAAAATATTAAAATAAGTAAAGTAATAAACTAAAAGGATAAAAACTAAGGTAATTTAAAAACTCATTAAAATATTAAAAGTAAATAATTAATAATGCATATTTGAATATGCATAAAAAAATGAGATCATTTTCCTTCAATTTGAGGGAGTCTACTGTATTAACAAACTTTATTTTATACACAAAAAGCATCTTATACACTTTTAATTCTTCAATACCAGTTGACAAATTTTTTCTTCTTGTAATTATTACTTAATCACTAAAATTGGAGGTTGCATAAGAAAAAAATTTCCGTGCCAAGGGTCAATGCAAGGTTTTTCTTTTGGCCCGTTTAATGTGAAACAAAAGTTTTGTGAAAAATAACATTACATAATAGAAGACGAATTCAAATTAACCCAAATTCAATGATGAACTTATTACATTTAGTTTGCCCAAGAGGAATTTAACAGGTAGAAATAGTTTATTCAAAAAATCTTAAATTTTTGGGAAATTTGCATTTTTTAATGTTTTCCTAATAGACATCAGATAAATAATAGTGCTTTAACATAGCCATTATAAAATTCATGACAAGAGTTCCATAACATGTGCAATGTGCCAGAAAACTTTGAAAGTTATTTTGGGCGATAACTGCTTAAGATGTGGTTGTTGCAATCTTTTGGCGCTTGGTAAGATGATTTGGTAAATTTAAAAATAAAATATTACAAATAATATTAATAAAATATAATTAAAATAAAAATTTGGTAAGATGCTAAAACAGACTTTTGACATTTTGACAACATTGCTTACTTTTTTGCCAGTCGCACCAAGTGGCACAAGATAGGGAACTCTTCCCAAATGATTAAATTTCTGTATATGACTTAAATAAGAAAACATTATGCAAATTAAAGATAAACAAAATAAGGAGTTTAAAGATTTTTAACTGTATTGGTGGTAGGAAGAAGCATTATACAGAATCTTGAAATCTTAGCCCCCCCCCCCCCCCACACACACACACACTAGATAATTTATCAGTAGAAATCTTTTTAAAAAAATCACAAATGATTAAACTTAAATAAGAGGAATCAGCTTTAACAATGTACTATCAAATTTTTATTTTTGGGTGGAGTAAAAAATAAACCAGTAAATAAATAAATAACAAAGTAAATATAAAAAGAATAAACAACCTTTGATTGTAATTGTTTTATGACTGATTTTGAGTCTTTTAACGATTTTTATATTTGGAAAATTATGTTTAAAGTAGCAAGTATGACAAAACAAAAACAAAAAATTCTATACTCTCACTTATAAGGAAAGAAGAAAAAAATTCCTCACACTTGAATGATATCTGAAACATTTATTCCAAATTCTAATCCAAGGACCTCAAGGTTATATAAATTACTCACAACTTTAATTGTACTTGTGCCATTTAAGTAAGTAAATCGTTTCAGTTACGTACAATAGAAAAATAAAATCACGTTTTAATATAAATAAGAATAAAGTAAACGGACAATTTAATTAATATATAAACAATGAAAAAGTGTTTTGGTGTTACTTAAACGGTTAAATAATATACTGATTCAAACACTACCAAAAGTTCATATGCATTGTTTACTATCATTAGTGAGGAAAATCTTTAAGGATAATATACATTCCGAGACAAGTATAAATATGATATGAACAGAAAATACACACTACACAAGACTATGGATAACTAATCAAGTAATAATACCAATGTGAACAGAAAACAATATCTAAAAAATAAGTTTGAATATATGAAATGAGTCTGATTATATGTATTCAATAAACAAACATTATATGAAATATAAAGAGCACTTACCCGTTTCACATAAAGATGTGACTTTTGGATTTCACGAATGACACACCTCACTTTTCCATACTACCATCACTATAAATATTCTCGTTTTTAATCTGCAACAGCCATGAAGGTAGAGTAGATATACGGCGAGAAATGCGGCGGCCATGTTTGGTACTTGTCTTGTATTTGATTGGTTGGCTGGCTGGCACATCCTTGTGCATCATTGCTCCCGATGAGACCCGATATCGGCAACGTCGGGCAATGTTGGTCAATGTGAGTTTTTCTACATGGATTTACAGAACTTAAAATGTTATTATAATTGTTTCCTGTTTTCTACCTTCCCACAAAAAGTACAATATGTGAATAAAAAATTTAAATATTCATGATTCCAGAAGTTTTAATGTTACAAATCCAACATCGGACAACATCGATCAATATTGGCCAATGCCGGTAAACATGACCGGTCTTTGCCGATGCACACCAAGATTGGCCGATATTGGGCAGTATCAGGCCGATATTGCTGTGCTACCTGGGAACATATTGGTTGTTTTTGCAAAAACTCTCGTTCGTTAAATAATTCGATTTTTTTTCTCTCGAAAATGGCGCGGGCGATTTTTTAAAAATCAAATAAATATGTTTCAGATGAAGCAAATAACAATTTACTTGTTTCCAGAAAGACTCTTGTTCGTTTTATAATGCGCATGAAAAATCGGACTATATTTCTTCGCCATTCTATGGAAATTTCACCGAAAATACATGACACTGTATTCATACACATGCTTTCTTTTTAACCACTTCTGGGGAGAAAAATTTTGTCCTCGCAAAGCCTGAGCGGCTAAGGGCAATCGTCTACTAATCTCATGATCGACAGTTGGTACTTCTTTTCACATGTAAATCTGCTTCTTTTTTTAAAGTCTGTTAGTTGACCATTATTCTCAGCTCCATTGTAATTTTTTAATTGTTATTAAGTTAAATAAAATTACAATTATAATGATGACAATTTGATGATGATTATTTCTTGGCAATTTTTCAACAATAAAAATATTACCATAAATTTTATAAATATATTTAATTTCAATCACTTTACAAAAAATATACATTAATAATTATTATTTGAATATAAATTATACGATCAAAAACGTAAAAAAGAAAAAAAAATCATTTTAGTTCTCCTTTTTATAATAACATTTTTATTATTATTATGACGCTTAATCAATATATAATCACTGACATCCATAATATTTTTTATTATTATTACTTTCCTAGCTTAAAAACTATTGTGATGTAATAATTCTTTTATAATAAATAATTTAGTTGAAATGTTTTATTTATAAATAATAATGACGTTTGATAACCCCAAGACAATTGTTTTTATTTAGCCTTGCAACATTTATAGTTTGCATAACGACCATATCAAAATTGTAGTGTCGCCATCTTTTGGCGCAATCGCGTACTACATTTTGTCTCTATTCGGAAAAAAAATAACTAACGCTGTCACCGCCGCTTTCAAAGAATTTTTTGTGACCGGAGGTCTATCTCGCAAATATTAAGAAAATTACTGCATATAAAAATATTAAAATGGGTAGTATTATAGAGAAATGTTTGATAAACACATTGAAGTAGACAGTTTTTAAATCGAAGAATTATTTTAAGAGATATTTAATGTTAAAGCTGGATAAAATTGTTCCATTAAAAAAGTTTTATAGGAGCAAAAACTATACATGGGAATTTAATCATTTTCATTCAATTTAATCATTCAATAGAAACTCGAGCTTTGCAGAGTGTATTTATTTATTTTTAGGGTTCCGTACTTAAAAAGTAAAAACGGAACCATTATAAGATCACTCCTGTGTCTGTCTGTCATAGCCCTTTTACTCGTAAACTATGCAACGTGGAAAGTTCAAATTTGAGGAAGTAATAAAGACTATTGACCCACATATTTACAGATTAACAAATATTCATAAATATATTTAGGAAAAATGTAGAGCGGCTAATTAAGTTACTTGAAAAAAAAAATCTTTTCTTTGTGTATCGTGTGGGGTATCGCGTGAAAGCTTTCGTAACGCTGAAATAAAAAAAATATATTTCATTTAATTTTAGTTATTATATTTTCAAAGTTATAGCGGAAAATGTATTGCAAAAATATGTCCCCCGCCCCCATCTAACTCCGAATCTATTGAGACTAAAATTATGAAAAAATTAGAGGTAGTAGACATTAATTTAAACCTTGCAGGAAAATTATAGCGATTACCCTAGGTCGCATAGTTTTTGAGAAAATTGCATTTTCCCGTTACGCTCAAATTTCGATTTACGGGCTTCAGCAAAAGCGTCGAGAAGAGCTGGAGGTACCTATCGTAGCAGAAGTATAAAAGCACTGTTGATCATGAATTTCGAAAAAAATCGTCGGTAATTAGCCGAAATATTAACCCTTAACACTAGAACGGCGGGAAATTTTACTCAAGTTTCATAAAAATATTTCACATCAGAATTTTTTATTAAAACTATTTAACTTACTTATTTAAGTTATTTTTGTGCAGCATATATTAATCTTATATTATAAAGAAATTTCTGGTTCGAATCGACATTTATTCATTCGGCAAGGGTCAAAATGACCCCTCGCCGCCGTTCTAGTGTTAAAGACACGGGCGGTTTGGACATACATAATGACAGGGACGGCGTACTCTATGCTGCATGGGCTTTTAAAGCCTAGATAACAAATTTTAAGGATATATTTATGTAATGCAAGGCCCAGTAGCAGTATAAAAGCAATAAACGTCAAATTGTTAAAAACAGACTAATTTAATGAGAATTAATCGCATAAATACTATGGGATTCGCGACTAGTTTCCATTGAGTGGCTCTCTCAATACACCTACTATGTCTTTAAAGGTTAACTAAAAACGTATATGGAATTACAAATATACAGAATAGCTATATTTGCTATTATTTAAGTCCCATATATCTTTGAACTTTCATGGTATATCCATTTATACTTTTCTAGTATACAGGGTGCAAAGGAAAGTCCCTTTAATCTGAAAATACTTGTGAACGGAGGGAGCTACAGCTATGCAAGTGAGGCAACGGTGTAGTAAAGCGACTACGCCCGATTTAATGAAAATGACAGCAGCGCCTCCTAGTGGTGAAATTTGGAAGATAGCTATTGAAATTGAAAACAAAAAGAGATAGAGCAAAATTTCCTGTTAGAAAGTTTTCGAGCATCAATTAATTAATAGATTACGACATTTGGTTTACATGGATAAGATAAATCTTCGCCTGTTTACCCAAAAATGTCCGAAATCGATGCACTCCATTTTGTGTAAACGTTTGAATGGAATAGTCGGAAGTATGAAGAAATACGCACAATTTATGCTATAAATACGTATTTATCTCAATACATTTTGATAACATCACACGCACAAAAAAAAAGACAAACTGTCTCACAGTGATAAAAAGTTAATATTCAGTATGTTCGAAAAGTTCGTCATTGCTCACGATACACGTTTCTATTCGTGAGAGTAATTCTACATGCCACATTTCTCAGAATGGAACGTCTATTGCAAGCCTCTTCAATACGACGACATAGATTTAACCCTTTCTAGGGCGGTGGCTAGACGGTCTAGCCACCCAATTTTAATTCCAAAACTGACAAATGACACCAAGAATATTTTAATAAAATTTTGCTTTTGTAATGAAAGTGCAAATTAGCGGGTTTTTGTTTTCTAAGAAATTCGTTTGAATATTCTGGTGTCAGTCAATTATTTCAAGTTTACGAACAGAATTCTTCTGGCCCTGAAAGGGTTATTCTAAAATTTTAAATATTGAATAAATGAAATTGAATCTTTACAGACATTACAGCACAATACAACGTCACAATCTGCAATTGTGCACTGCTACATTTCTGGAATGTGAATAGGCAAAGTAGAATCGTCGCTCATCGATTTCGGACATTTTTGGGTATGCAGGCGACGATTTATCTTATCCGTGTGAACCAAATGTCGTTTCGTCCTAATTAATGGATGCTCTAAAACTTTCTAATTGGAAAATTTGCTCTACCTCTTTTCGTTTTCGATTTGCAATAGCTATCTTCCAAATTTTGCCACTAGGGGTGCTGATGTCATTTGCATTTGTTCGGGCGTAGTCGCTTTACTGTACCGTTACCTCACTTGTATAGCTGTAGCTCTCTCTCCGTTTTGGAAGTATTTTCAGGTTAAAGGGACTTTCCTTTGCACCCTGTATACTATACAGCTATACCCAACCCTATGTTGTATAGTTTTTACAAAGTCTTAGTATTCTTTTAGCAAAGGTATTTTTTTAATAATACACTTACTAATTCATATATTATTGTACGGAAACCTCTGTGCGCGAGTAATACTCTCACTTGACCCGTTTATTTTTTTTTTAACTTGCCTAATTTTTTGACGGTTTATTTCAATTTTAAATTAAAATTTTCAGAATTTCCAGAGATATTTTTACATATTTTAGAAAAGGTTATTATTTTAAATTGTTGCCAATTGTTAAAACAGCGCAAATAATAATATATCCCTTAAATTAAAAATTTATTCACACGTGACTATTATAAACAGAAAAAAATCCTTTTAAATTAGTATTAAATGATAACGTGTTAAAAGCAGGAAAATATTGAACATTACGTCATAAAAATTGTTTTTACACATGCATATTTAAAATGAAAGAAAATTACAAAATAATCAATTATTTTCAAATTAGAATTAAATGATTACGTATTAAAAGCAGGAAAACATTGAAAATTACGTCATGAAAATTATATTTACATGGGAATATTAAAAGAGAAAGAAAATTTTTAAATAATAAATTCATTGATATATGTTAAAAGTCGTAAATGGAGGAAATTACATTATATTGGCCAAAGGGGCCAAATAATAATATTGCAAAACGGTTTAAATTAAAAAATATATTTACATGAGAGATTTATTTCAAATTTCGAGATGATATTTTTAACTATAGTTGCCAATTTTAAGGTAGCGCAAATAATAATATTATCTTTCTAACAATAAAAATATTTTCAGTTGAATGTTACAAAGAGAAAGGAAAGTTTGATGAATATTATGTCAGATTTAAAACGTTACATTTAAAATCTCTTATTTAAAATCATTTTCTTATAGCGTTGTTAAAAAATACCATAAAGCAATGACTCTGTTGACTGAGTTCCTTTTATGTTTGCTAATTTTCAAATGTGTAACATCTTATTAATCAAGCACGAAAACAGCAACTAACAGCAGTTGATTCGACCTTGAAATCCCTCAGTAAAAGGGAAACCCGTTTACAGTAAGATTGCCATTGATTTTTTAATTATACAGTGCAACCTCGATTATCCAAGCTAATTGGGACTGTTAGTACTTCGGATATCGGAAATCTAGGTTAATAGAAATTGTGTGTAAAAACTCACCGTGCTTGCGAATTTAACATATCTTTTTAAAAAATATATAGAACGTTTTTTAAATAATAAAAATAAATATATGTAAAGTTCTGTTTCACAGCTTAACAATTTTAAAAAGAAAATCAACTACCAGTAGTAAATTTCAAAATGCAAATTGAAAAATTTACGAAAGTTCACACATCCACTGGAAACAAAGCATTGTTCGCTGTTGACTGCTCAGGGTCCAATGTTTCGTGGGAGTTGGGTGCTTTTGGGGGCAGAAGGGCTTGTATACCACGGGCAGTGAGCTAAAAAGTGTGGTCATTTTCAAGGCTCATTCAAAAGGGAAAAAAAATCAGACTTTGTTATCGGCTCGATTAACAGAAACCTCGATTAATCGAAGCTCGGTTAATCCAGGTTCTACTGTAAGTCAATCTTCTGTAATCTTTTTAAAGCAGATCAAATTAATGGCCTTTTAGAGTCTGAACGGGGTTTGGCGAGCGTAGATCGCAGGGGGCAGTGCCCCCTAGTTTTTCATTTTGTGATCCTATTAAAATGACCTTAGCGTTTCTTCACTAATTATTATTATTGGCTAGTTCCATGGGGTTTTGTAGTGTAAGTCACATAGCTGATAACTGTCATGCTTGTTGGGCACCGTTATTTTCAAAAAGTTTGCTTCGCCTTATTCAATTAATGAGATATCTCCGATAAAATAAGTCACATTTTTCCGTTCTAAAATACTGGTATCCAAAAATCGTACACTGTAAAAAAAAATCTGTAGTTCTACAGATGTAAAGTTACATGCTTACTAAACTTTCACCTGTAACTGTACGGAAAAAGCTGCAAATCTACAAAACTAGTTTTTGTAAAGCTACAAAAATCTGTAACTTTACAAATGAATCTGCTAAAATTTCAGTAATCTTACTTAAAATTTATTTGTAACCCTGGCTGCAGTTACATGAAAAGTTCTCGGAATCCCAGTTTCCAAAAAAATTCTTAGTAACCTTACAGATTTTTTGATTTTCGGCGCAAAAGTGTGTCTGTTACATGAAATTTTGTTGTTGTCGTTACATGAAATGTTCTAGGAATCCCAGTTTCCTAGAAAAACTTTAGTAACTTCACAGATTTTTTTTTACAGTGTAGCATGTGACTTACACTACAAGCACTCATGGAACTAGGCTATTTTAAGTCTGATTTTTTATTATAGACTATATAAAATTATTAAAAATGTATATTATGATAGTAACTAGCGGGCTTCGTCCGCTATTTACGTTACGGATATAAAAATCATGATTTTTTTAGGGAAAAAGAAATAAAAACCTATTTGACGATGAGTTTATAAAGACACATTTTGTATTTGTTAGATTTCTGGGGATGAAGAGGGGGATTGACTATTTTGATTAAATATCGCAATTAGTCCACATGGCAGATATTATTATAATAGACACTAGCGGGAATCGGCCGCTATGGCGCCCCATGTGTCCAGCTTCCATAATTCAGAAACTACCTTTCGGGCATCAATGCAACAGATTCCAAACGTTATAAGTAACTTAATAATCACCCTATATAGCATTAAAGTAAATTTATGAGTAGTGCATACTATTTTTTATCGTAATTTCTGAAGAAAAAAAAATATTTCGGTTCCATTTTTAGGTACTGGTCTAAAAAAGTTTGAAGAGGGGGGAAGGAGAGGAGATGAGACTGCTGTTTGTCAAACAACTAACAACAGTCAAACAACACAACGGGGTTTGGCTTATTCAACTTAGTTTTTGATGACTTCATTCGGAAGGTGTTTTGTTTAGAAAAGTGCGCTCCCTGCCCCATGAAATTTGGAACTATTGGTACACCATCTATGTAAGGATTTAATAATTATAAATTAAAATTTTGGATTTATTAATTTAAGGCTAAAGTGTTTTTAAAGGAATATCAAATGAAACTCTCTGTGCGATCTGCGATCATACTTACCCACTTGTTTTTATATGCAAACTGCTATAAGAAAAACTGTAATAAAATAGTAAAAATTAAATCTGCATGAAATCCCATAAGTATCTTTTTTTTAATCCTTTGATCACTAACCTAAAAAAGTAATGATATCAATACAAAAACCCTTAACGGGTTAAAAGTTTCTGACTCAGCACTTTATCTTATGCTCTAAGAATTTAAAATATGGAACTTAAAAATACTGATATCAAATTTTGAGTGAAGTTATGCTATTTCTTAAAAAATATATTTGTATTTATTTCATCATTTTATTTTTGTTTTATTTATAATCGCATGTGCAAAAGTTACGTTCAACATGAAAAGCTGCATAAAATTTTATTCGCTGTTGCTTTATCATTTTATCATTTACATATCTCATAAATTCAAAATATGAGTTTTAAAAGATATGATATAAACTTTAAGTGACGCCTTGATGTGGCTTTAAAAGGTTTGTTTTCAAATTCAATTTAAATCATTTTTGACTTGATTAAAACATATTTTTACATGTACACAATACTTTTAATTTTTCAATTCCCTGTTAAATATATCACTTTCGCTGAATCTATACTATGCATTGAAATGTATTTATTTCAATAAATTAATTTATCTTTTGTGTCACGCTATTCAAAATTGTGAGTAAGATTTATGTAAATGGTTTCTTTGCGTCCTTGTATCCAAACTATGTGAAATGTATGAAAACGAATAGTTTGACACAAATAAACCATTATAGGAATCTTGACTTTTGGGAAGCCTACCACGTATGGAAAAATTCAAACAGCTTAGTAAACGATTTTTCCAGCACGCCCAATTTTTCAAAGTTATGGTTTAATTGTCTTTAATTCGTCCTCTTCCTCCCCCCTTTTTTTCTCCGCTTTATTTGAACTCTCCCGGAGCATCTGGGCGGTTTTTGATTGGTCTCCCTGTGTGCGTGTGAGACCGACTCCGTGGCTGTTTGTCAACAGTGATTTTCATTTCACTTTTGACGGTCAATGTGAGGCGCGCCTTTTGGCTCTGCCTCCCCCCCCCCTCTTTTATTCCATAGTTTTATTTTTATCTTTAATTTATAAACACTGATGATGGGGCTTCGAAATAGCTATATGCTTTTTAAAATTACTTACATTTGTGTTCTTTAAACGTTGTTTCTCTCTTTTTAACCATTAATTTATTGTTCTTTGTGAAACTCAATTTGCTTAAAGTGTAAACTGAGAATTATACGAACATTTAATTTAGAAAATTTGACACATGAAAAAATAGCGTGGCCTTCATTTCACTTCATGTGGCGCAATGGATAGTTCTCAACAAATTTATTGTGTATCGTCACTAGCGATGGTTTTCGAAACGATCACCACATCTCATAAAATAATTTAATTCAAACTCAATTCTATTAAAAACAATTTAAATTTAATTACGTGAATTTTTATTTACAGTGCTAACAAGGCGTAAAACCAACAGAGTGAAAAAGTATCCAGGCCAGGGTGGGTCTTTGGTTCCGCACACCGACGTTATTCCATCTGGACCACCTGGAACGACACACCTAGCGTGGCACCCTTCACTCTATAATATGTTGGTATGGCTGCAACCGCAGCAGATGATGGGATAACTTCATAAACCACAACCCTGCGGCAAGCATGAGACCAAATTAATACAGCATCGATAATATTCATCGCTTAATTGCATCGAGGGTTGTGGTTCATGAAATTATTCCATCTTCGGCTGCAGTTGCAGCCTTACCAACATATTAGAGTGAAGGGTGCCAGGTGTCCAGGTTCGAGCATTGGCCTGGATACTTTTTCACTCAGTTGGTTTTACGCTTTTTTATCAATGTGAATAAAAATTCACGTAATTAAATTTAGATTTCTCGGGCGTAAGTCATCGTTTAAAAATTAATTTTAATTTAATTAAATAACAAATAGCGAATTATATACAGTATAGTCGATTATAAAAATTTCTCTACACTAGAACACAAAAAGCCAAACTTCTGGCTTCAACATTGCATGATGTTCCGCCACGTAGAACCTACTCAAAAACCAACTCAGTCAGACTGGAGCTTTCTAGAAGAACAACCAACTTCACCCTGTCCGAAACTCTGACTAACCTCCTTTCTCCCCAATTTACATTAGTGGAGTCGGACGAACCTGGTATTTACGCCGCACAGTGGGGTATTTCACACATCTAAGCGGCCAAATTTATTTTTTTCTTTTAAACTAATTTAAACGTTTAAAGGAGTAAATAAATGCACTTTTTAGAATAAATATTGTTTAATAACTTAAAAATCGTGGATGTTTTGCAATTTCGTACTCATTTTTACTGATCAAAATTAGTATTATAAAATAAATGATATTTATGATAAACAGTATTATAAAATAAATGATAATTATGATAAATAGTATTATAAAACAAATGATAATCCTGATAAATAGTACTATAAAATAAATGATAATCATGGTAAATAGTATTATAAAATAAATGATAATTATGATAAAAAATGGAATAATATATTGAATAATTGAATAAATTATAAAAACAGATTATTAATGATAAGAACAATTAGTTTGTAAATCACCAAGGTGAGATCTTTTAATCAGATGATAATTCAGAATCGTAATCTGTTTTTTCATAATCAGAATCCTCTGGATCACGAGAGATCATTAAAATCTTTGGATGTCAGTCCACAAATGTAGCAACGCGTTGTTGATTTTGTACTTGTGACTGCGTTACATATTTTCCATCGACCATAGTAAGTATCATTTTATGTTTTACTAAAAATGTATTTTCCTCTAATGTAATTTTTGAGAGCTGTATAGATTTTAATGCCTTTTTTATGTAATTAATCTCATCGTTAATAATTTCTGTTGTTTCTTTTACAAATCTTATTTTCATGGGTCGGCAATAACGTGGTGATGAAGACAATGGATTTTACCAGATAATCTTGTTGTTTATACTGCAAATTAACTGAACTGGAGCAAACGAGCTCTGGAATATATGCGCATCTAAAGAGGAATCACTCTCAAATTTTTGTTTGTATTGCCCTTGTTGCGATCCATTTATATATAAGAATTAATGCACATCTTCAATCTTCTTTTACATTTTCCAAAACTTCTTTCAAATAAATAAATAATCGTGTCACTGTTAAATTAAGTAAATCTTGAATATTAATTTCAGCGCAAGTTTCACTAATTTTAAAAGACTCTTTACCTGGATAGCAATCAATTTTAGACCGTTGTAGAAGACTATAACAAGGGTATACATATTTTTGATATCGTTTTATAATTTCGCATTGATTCCTTGAAAGGTTATCTTTGACAAATGATGATAACGCTTGTAATGGCAATATTTGTGTTTTCTTTTCCGTCTGCCGCAGAATCTCTCTTCCCTGAGGTTTGTAACTTTATCTGAGCGGCATGTGTAAGTACTTCCACATCTGTCGAGCTCCCCAAACTTTCAGACTTTCTCCGCTTTGACCTGTCACTTGATTTAGTGAAAGCTTTTGCTGGCCTTCCTGGTCGATTTATTTTTCTTGAAATTTCTACTGTACCTTCAAGTCATTCCTTATTATTTTTCACAAATTTATCTAAAATATAATGGGCTTCGATCCATTTGCTCTTGAACTGCTAAATTGGGAGAAATTGTGCTTGAGGTTTTTAATTTCATCATCATCAAAATTATCGCTATCAAGAAGGTAATTTTCAAGATAATTTAATCTATGATTGATGTTTGGCCAATTCTGCTGTTGCATATTGTTTAAAAATTCTTTTCGAGTCATTACTCTGACATTTGAAGACTCTAAATAAAAATAAATACAAAATATGAACAAAAAAGTATGCATAATAATTATATGCAATTTAGATAGATAACATCATTTTATCACTTATTTAAAAAAAAAAAATCTCACAATCTTTCGCTAATTTTTAACAAAAACATATGGAAAATTGCCTCGACTTATTTTTTAGATAAACAAATGTTAATAACGAGCAATAAATTATTTCAATTTTCTGAAAAGTGCTTAACAAAAGATAAAAGGGAATGAATACATTACTTGAAAGCATTTTTTTTAATTATATAAATTTAATTTCAATCAGAAGGACTCCAAAATAAAAAAAATGTGATCACTTTCTAATGAATCATAACAATTTTTTTCATATTAAAATTTATATGATAAATATCAGTTAAAAATCAATATATAGTAATTTTGTATGCTTACTCAGAATTTTGGAAGAGCATATTTATATCGCCTTCATTTTAAAAAGGGGACGAAGGTGGAACTACTTTAAACGAAAACACAAATAGAAGGGTGTATATTTATTGGTACAACAAGTAACTTTGCTTGGAAAGGTTTGGAAATATAACTAAACCCTTCGTGAATTGTGAAACAAGGGAAAAAATAATAGAAAAATATGCGTGATTTTAAATTAATTTTGTAAATACTAAAACTATTTCTTTCTCAATTCAAAGTTAAAAAAAATAATGATACATACCTGCCTCGTCACTGTCCATAACGATTAGATTTTAAATACTTCCAAAACTGAAGTTATTCACATTCAAAAATAGAAAGTCACAATGAAGAACGATTTGACTCTCATGCACTTAACGCAACACTCCAGTTTCAACTGATAACAGGAGGTCATCGTTCACTTAAAGGAGTAAAAAATCGCATCACGTGATTTCCCAATGATTCAGTTTCAACTTATATCCATCCATTCGATCCTGCGTTGTACTTTATGAAATCGACTTTTGGCCAGCCAGATTCTTCAAATACCCCACAGTGCGCCGCCTCGCAAGTTTTGCAATTTCCCTGTCCGAGCTTGGGATTCCTTCTTTTCTCCTCTCTTAAAGTCAGGAATTTCTTTTTAGGCGAAAACTGTTGTTTCGCTCCCGTTTCTTTGGCCAGTTGTTACAACACTTTTTTTATATAAACAAGATTCATTTATTGATAAAATTCGATACCCGATTTTCATATCGTAACAGTATGCATTTTTGGGAACAAAATCATCAATAGATATTATATTGCTAATAAAGTTATAGATATGCTTCCCTACTTACCATCGTTTGATTTATAACTTTTCGGAGGTTACGATACGTTGAAATACGATGAAAAAGAAATATTAATAAAGAAAAAAAAATCATTCGTTAAGAATAGACTACGAAACATTTTCCAACACATTCAGAAAACTATAACAAATCTTCACCGTTTAATAAGCTGAAAGAGAACGTATAAGTAAACAATTTGGAAAACGCATAATACATTTGAAAACCCAATTTCAGCAATTACCATTTATAGTCCGAAAATATCAGAATTCTTTTGTGCAGACCTGTATAGGATCTGCATATTTGTGTACAGTACTACATAGTATACAAATTTTTAATTTGTTAGGAAATGCCTAACAGTACAAAATTACCATTCAGCAATTTACGTCAATAAGTAGAAATGTACTCGAATTCTACACATGAGAGCAAAACTTCACCGTTTAATAAGCTGAAAGAGAACGTATAAGTAAACAATTTGGAAAACGCATAATACATTTGAAAACCCAATTTCAGCAATTACCATTTATAGTCCGAAAATATCAGAATTCTTTTGTGCAGACCTGTATAGGATCTACATACTTGTGTACAATACTACATAGTATACAAATTTTTAATTCGTTAGGAAATGCCTAACAGTACAAAATTACCATTCAGCAATTTATGTCAGTAAGCAGAAATGTACTCGAATTCTTTTGTGCAGTCCTGTCAATGATCTTTAGAATTTGTACACACCAAGTAATATGTAAAAAATAGTTACATTTAAAAACTCATACCACAATTGAAAACACACTTCCAACAATTATTGCTCATCGACAGTGCTGTAACCGAATTCTTTTGTGTGTTCCTGTAAATGAAATATAAATGCTATGTACATCATAGTCACTAGAGTAAGCATCTTGTAGTGTACATTTATATCAATTTCATAGTATTTGAAATAGTGTAACATCATTAAAATACACTTACACTGCTAAAGAGTTTTCCTCCATAGGCCATAATGTAGAGGCATACTTTCGAGTGCCACTGTAAACCTCATGCTATGGTAAACCTCAATAACCTATCAATAACATAGCAACACGACAATATTTACATGAGTTAGAGCCGGACAGACAAACCGAATTCATAAACACTTTTCAACTATGTTGGAAAGTGTTATAAAAGAAGAGACATTGGAATTCCCGGTTTCACACATTACTGTCCCTCTATTTGCAAGAATAACTTCGATAACTGTCACCGCTTACGTGTGACTTAATTTTAAAAACCGTCAATCCACTTTAGGAGACCCTGTAGGTGGCAAAGGATTCTACAAGGTTCCCCCAAAAAATCTTAGTGAAAGTTCCTCACCAGTTACTGTCTAGTTATATTTTAGTAGATATTGTGAAGGCGCCTACCTTCACATATTAATATTAAGACCTTTCCTCTTTCCCCCCTTTAAAATTACATTTTTTTAAATTCTTAAATTTAATTATCTGTCTGCATTCGGATTCAATCTGTTTTTAGCGCTCTTTTCCCTTCATAAATTAAGCATTCAATTCTCAGTCTCTTTAATATTTTAACCGCAGCGCACTACAGTTAAAAGAAAAGAAATCATTTCCTTTTCTCGCCTAATAACTGGATTCTAATTTTCATCCTTCTGCCTTAGTTTGATGATATGCAGAAATTAGTCAGACATATTACTTCTACATTTTTAGCCGTTGGTCCAGATGTTAGATAGATGTGTCATTTCAGTTATTAACCCTGTCTTTATTTTGTTTTGTTTATTAACGGGCGCTTCGGCCGCTTCAATCCCATGAGAACTTTGGCAAACCCTATCGAATGTTCTTTTGCGGTTTATGTACTATAATTACTAAGTAATCATCTGGCGTTAAATATTTCTTATTAATCTTTTACATTCCCCATTCAATTTCAGTTATTGTACTTTGACCACATGTCTCTCTCTCTCTCTAATCTCGCCATATAAGATATGTATTTGGCGAAATTGTATATGTACGCTTGCCAACACTCGAGCATTTTCGAGAAAATGTAATTGCAGGACTTGCGTCGAAGATCTGATTCTGTGAACGTAAAAAATGTAACTTTCTGCTCCCTTCTCCAATATCGGCCTTAGCCGTGTAATTTCGGCTATGTTCGAAACGATCCCGGTGGACAATAAAGAACTTTAGATAATTTCTACCTTAGCAGTTTCTTGCCTTCCTTTTAAAATAGGTAACAGTTAATTTTTCAGCCTTGTATTCAGTATGGAAACTAAGCAAAAATGAACCACCTGTGCAAGACATCATCCTCATCACAGAAATATGGTGCATATAGCCGGCGTACCGAATTACATTTTGGAGAAGGGAAGCATGTGATATATATTTTTTTTTTCATTCTGCGTACATCAGTACCTTGGACTACTACGAAAAAAAAACTGTGAATTCCATTTAAAAAAAAATAAACTGTGACTGCTGCAAACTACCTAATGTTGGATTATTATTCGAACTGAACTATTCTTGTTTTCCGCCTTGCCGTGTCACATTTCAAGATTATAGAATAATGTCAAAAAAGTGATCTGCATGCTAGGCTCAGTGGATACTCTAAAAAAAACTGCTCAAAAATTTATGGACTTCCTGCAGACAATCTGAGGAATACTCATTGCTTTCTGTGTGAACGCACTCTCAACCGAAATGTTCATCACGCCAATAGACGCCTCTTCAAAAATATTAGCAGCTAAAGTGCGCGGAAACGCACTATACAGCAAACGCATAAGTGACCGACATTTTTACTTATCTTCATGCCGTCAGCTTCCGTCACAACTAGCCGATAACCGCCATCCTTTCGACCGGCATAAAAAAAAAGACTTGCCGATACCGAAAATACGTGAGCGCCTTCGGAATGAGTCATAAATCCTCCATCGCCTGTTTTTGTTTTTCTTCTCCTCTTCTGTTTCTCCTATGCTGATTTACGCAGCTCGATCAGAGTTTCTAAGATATTCCAGACTATGTCTTGTATCGGCCGAATTTATTTTTTAAAAAAAGAAGAAACAGAACAGTAAAAATGATTTGTTCTTCTACATTAAAGAAATTTTTTTCTCCTTCCCCAGTAACTCTATGTAGAAAGCGTGTTCATGGATCTACATGTATTCTATTGCATTTCAAGGAACTTAAAAAAAATAATAATAATGTTTAAGTTACTTCTTCAAAGAAAGACAGTT
Source organism: Maratus speciosus (assembly GCA_963932465.1). Lineage (NCBI taxonomy): Eukaryota > Metazoa > Arthropoda > Arachnida > Araneae > Salticidae > Maratus > Maratus speciosus. The sequence goes on from OZ010800.1 coordinate 301,454,609, forward strand.
AACATGCAGTTTCCTTAGAACAAAAAGTAAAATGATAAAATATAAGTAATGAATATTTAGGTGAACTCCACATTCAACTATACGCAGATATACCTAAACATTTTTTTAAAGAAAAGATTATTCCTGCTGCTGCATAAAAAAACCCACACATATGTTTTGAATTCAGTTATTATTTTCTTACATTATTATGTCTTTACTTATAACATTTCCTTGTTTGCTCAAGGTAAGTTTTATTTTGCTTTAAGTGTTTGAAGAGTTAACTTTGGAAGAGCCATTTTTCAAATATAGATCATATTGTGTGAGATTACCTTTCTAGACTTTGATAAATATAGATAAAAAAAAAATCAATCATTTTTTTTAGATTATATTAAAGGTATGTGATAGTTTAAATTTTTTTACAAACACATTTATTGGTGGATAAAGAAAATTCTTCGCTGTGATGAAAATAAATTTTCTGCTAACTAAATTTTTAATGATGATATAATTATTTTTTAAGTTGGCTACATGTTTCTAGGTTTTAAAAGGTATTGTGTTTTGTACATAAATTACATATTTGTGTAGAGTTATTTACTCACAAAAAAAAAGGTTTTTTTTAAATTTGCCTTTTCATTGTAGTGTCTTATGGTAAGTGTTGATTTATACTAAAACTACTCAATAATACAGAGTAGACAGTGCTTGTTTAAAAAATTTTTTCTACTTTTCCTTTTTGTGCAGTGGATATTGAAAATATTAAAGTATTTCAAATAATGATGTTTTAGTTACGAGGACTGATTTTGCTATATATATAGTGAGATAAAAAAAATATGTAAAAAAAAAAATCCTCATGACTGGATTATATTGGTCTTTTAATATATATCTATATATATTAGTTTTGATGGCTTCTTACTAAAAATTAAGCATTTTTTTTTATTAGTAGCAAGCTAAGATTTTGTATGTCTAGGGATGCACTTCATATCCAGTTCAGTTTCAAAGTTTTTAAAGTTTAGATAAAAGATTGTCCAAAATATTTTTTTTTCTTTCTTTTCACATTTCCGATTCTTATTTAATTCATTATATATATTTTTCGGTGTGACACAATGTTGCAATTCTGAGATGAGATGTTGTTTTTCTTATCTCTATTGGCCTAGGATTGCTGAACATGGTTGCTCTCGCTTAATTTCTTACATCTTGGCGCTGGTCGCAGTTCTTCCCTATTAGACATTATGCGTCTGCAACAAATATGTGCCACATTGCATTTTATATAAAAATGTTATCTATTATGATCACAAAGTTTTTATTATTTTGGTTCGTGTACTTTCAAAACTCAGCAATCCTGTTGTAATCAGGCAGTCTGATGGTGAAAACATTGTTAGATAAAAAAAAGGGGCATAGTGTAAAAAAAAGATAAATAAAATAACTTAAGGTAATTTTTTCACAGAGCTTAATGTAATTTTGACACAAAAAAATGAGGTAAAAAATGAAAAAGCTTAAACTGGTACTGGACTGATATTATTTTTGATTTTTTTTTCTTCTTACTTGTTGTGCTTAATATATTTCTTGTGGTAGCACTTCCTACAGGTAATTTCTTTTTATATATAACATTTTATATGTTTTTTTTTATGTGTATATTATATGTTTTGTCAGTCATCCATATCAATAAGATATGAAACTTTTAATATTATTAAAGTATATAAGTATACGTCTTGCAACTTTTATACTTAAGGATAAGCACTAGTGACATATATAAAAAAAGAGAGAGGATGGGTAACCAATGAGAGGACCAGTAATGGCAGTTAAATTTGCTCAGTATTTAATCTTTTTCAGCTGGTTGCTACTAATTTGAGAAAATTACATTTGCGATCTAGACAGTACACTGTTCTGTTTATATACATCTCTCATAGTCCAATTTACACGGATTTTATACATTTTTATTCACGTCTCATTAATTTATTTCTATAGCATAAGTTAGGCTCCTTCGTTTTAAAATATAGCTCGAGTCATCATATCTTAAATTTTTTTTTTCATAAAAAAAGTCCCTTTTTCCTTTTGATTTCTATTTCTACTTTATAAAAATTTTTATAACATGAGTCGTAAACATTTTATGCATGTGTTAGATATCAGTATGCTTGTTACTGCATACACACACAATTTACACGCACACTACACTTTACATGTCATTATATTACTTGAGGTAAATTTTTAATTATCATGTCCTGTGTTGTGTAAGTGCTTTTTTTTCATTGCGCTATGATCCGGAAGTAGCCCAATGATTAAAGGTGTATGTTTCAGTTTTGGCTAAGTGGATCGGCCGTCCACTTTCTCAAAAGTGGAATATGTTTCTTACATGATACAAATGTTCAATACCTCACATGAATTTACAAGACGTTCGCGCTCTTTTATTTTTTTTTAAATGCATAATGACGTATCTCTCATACTATTTGATACTCCGTTCATGATTTTTTTCCCCCACTCTAGCTTACTATGGGCAGATAGTGAAGTTAGATGTTTGCCTTCATCATTTTCTTTTTAATCTCATGTACACATTTTTATGATTTCAAGTTTAACCTGGTACTACACACACACACATATTTACATTTGCACTTCATATGGTCTTGTTTTGTTATAATTTTATGACACTCACCTTGGTTAAACATGGTCATGATTCTGTGTGCTTGTACTTTTTTTTTACATACTTTCTCAACATTAGTGTACATTTTCACAAATACATAGTTTTACACTATTTTAAAGTTTGCGTTTTTTTTGTTGCCTTGTCATTTTTTTGTATTTTCGGAATGTTACTGAATTTTTTTTACATAATGTAATTCAATACAATATTTGCACATGCATCTTAAATTTACATGTATGAGTTAAGTTCTAGCCGGTATTTTTTACACATTTGTTAATTTTTTTTCTTTACGCGCGGCTGCTGACTCGTTGCTATTTTATTTATAACATAAGGTATTTTATTATAACTGACATGATATTTGATATCGTTTAAAATGTTGTTTTTATAAAATTTATTTAAATGCATAATGTGAGCTGTTATGTACACTTTATTTATTTTAAAAAAAAAAAGCTATTCCCATATAGTCATTAAACTAAATCTTTGGCAATTTCTCAGAGTTAAATTTTTTAATTAGTGAGTTATAGTCTTACAGGTGTCTTGTGACGGATACATACACTCATAGATCATAAGGTATAACGCTTGGTATTTTGCTATTCGTTTTTTTTTCTCTTTTCCAACCCTTTACTTGGAACATATTGGCTTGGCATAACTGCTACAGTTTAGCGTAGAGTTATGCAATCTGTCGTGCACTCGTACATTTATGTACACTTCTTTTTAACGTGATACAGTAATAACTTTGGCAAATACACCTTTATTTTAATTTTTAACCCTTAGTTAACCATTTATGCAACTTTTTTTTTCTTTTCACAAGTAGTTCATGTGTTGGATATTTATTTGTGTTACACAAAATTTGCTCAGTTAGAATACAATTTTGTTCATTCATATACATACATTACACTAGTTCATGTGTTGATTTACATATTTTGTTCATTTGCTTTTACACATTGTTCTTTGCTTACGATCTATTCGACAGTATTCCTTTTTTTTTTCTCACAAGTAGTTCTTTGAGTAATACACACTGGCTGGTTTAGAGTATAACCAGAGTTTTCACACATTACACGGAGTTCATTGCCTTTATTAACCCTTATTCATTACATTTTGGTGATTAACTCTCTAATTATGTAATTGAATCTCACTCGTAGGTTAGTGTTTTGGGTTATCACACACATACTGTCTGTATATTTTGTTAGCAAATGCATAAAAAAACGTTAGTTCATTGAGACATTATTACAAGTAGTTCATGTGGAATTATACAATTTGTTCATGTGTTTACTTACACGTTGTGTATGCTTGCGTACACACTTGTTCATGTGTTTTTCATTTAGTTCATGAGTTTGAGGTTTCTTTTTCCCCTCCCTACACACACATACAGTTCTTTTCCCTGTTACTTTTTCTCTTTTAAACTTTACACCATGTTTCGATATTAAAATGTTCTATCAGTTTTTTATTTTTTTTTAAATTTTAACAGAGTTGTTTTTGCTTATTTTATGTGTTTGCATAATGTCATAACATATCAATGACACATCACTTTGTCTATGTACAAAGATTTTAAAGTTACTAGGTGTTATCCGTCACATGACATATTAAATTACACACACATTTCGAATCTGTTTACTTTTAACATGTAACATTTTTTTAACATTTTCATAAGATACTTCTTACTTGAAGGTGGCAGATCGAGTAAGGTATCTGGTTACACTATATTAAATCGTATGCAATTTCTTAGTAAATGTTTTTATTATTTTTACCAGGTGTTAAATTTTAATAAATACACAGAAGGTCTATACATGAAATTCAGCAAAACTAAAACCTTTACATATCCTTTTTTTTTGTGCAAATTTCATTTACTGTGTTTGATTCTCACTGGTTATCGAGGGAAATTTCTTTTTTCTTTCACACTCATATGTCAGGATTTTAAGGATTTCTTTTTGGTAAACAACACTTCTTTTCTATATTTTGCAAGAGACAGTTTATCTTTTGCGGTAACACTCCTTTTCCTTTTTGTGTTTATTTAACGTAAAGGTATGGATCCTGTCAATTTTACACTGATGCGTTTTGAGTAGAGATAGATATATTTTTTTCAACGAATGCAGCAATATCTTATGAAATTTACAGTAAAAAAAAAAAAAATTAAATTTAACCCTTTGGTAACAATTTTTTTAAAATACGGTACACTTTTTTCTCTTCAGTTACATTTTGCTGTTTGGTGCTTGGTGCATTTAGAGAATTTTTGTTCATAGTTAACACACACAGTAGTTCATAGTTTATCTTAGTTCATAGAAAAAACCCTTACACGAGTTCATTGCTTTGTCAATTCTTTGCGTGCATCAGGGACTAATTGTCACTGTTTTTACAGCTGATTTTCAAAACAATTACGCATTTTACTTCATTGATACATTTCTTTGGTTCAGTGTTATTTTTTTTTTTCACTTGAGGTCACTGTGATACACTTCTAGTGTTCATTTGTATACTAGCACACGTTTGTTATTTTTTTATGCTATATATTTTTTAAAAAAGGGTTTCTTTTTTTGGTAACTTTACAGGATTACACTTTACTTTTTATTTTTTTTCATTCGGTACCTTTCTTGGCTATTCAAGGTATTTCACGTGATAAGGTAGTTCTCTTATGCACGATTTTCCAATCACTCAGTACACAGGTGTGCATTATTTTTTTTGGTTTTTGTTATGCTCATTGACACATGTGGTTTATTACTGGTATATACCAGTCGTAACACCAAACGGTGTTATTTAAGACTACATTCACACACACACATACATACTTTTGTGCCACCTGTTGCATAATGCTTATTAAATTTCATTAAATTTATTGTACATTTTTACCATTTTTTTAAGGGGTACTTTCGCTGGAAAGTTCTGACTACCTCTTTTTTTATACCTTATAGGAGTGCAATATATTTTAAGATACACTTTAGTTAAATTAGGTTCTCAGTAAAACACATTAAGTCTTTAGTTACAAGATAAAACGAGGGCAACTTTCAACATTTAACAAATAATTTTCCCCCCATCTTCCTCTCCTTTACCAGTTATAACACCTTTGAAAACTTGAAATGTCACAAATAGTGCTGAAAATGAACAATTTTTATATTTACTATACTATGTAATGTTTGTTTTTATTTACAGTTCATGTCTCAAAAAAAAAAAATATTTTTATAAGTTGGAGTATAACCAGCTGTTGTAGCAATTGTGGAAATTGCTCTTGCTTGAAGTGAATGTTCAAGCAATTTTATATATTAAAATCTTCTGGAAATAATTTAAAAAAAAGATAACTGTGTGTGCACACGTTAAAAAAAAAAAAATAATAAGAAAATAAGAAAACAGCTGTCCAGAAGTATTCACTGCAGTTCAAAAAATTTTTCAATATATTTTATTTTGGCAAGTCTTTGGTACCAACTTGCTTTGTCATGCTTATAGGCATGCTTTTTATATGAGACATGATTTATTTGTTCCTTACATATTTAGTATTTCTGTATATGTTTATAAACTGTTGGTCACCGGGTTCCCTCTACATAATATTACATTTTTACATATTTTCTTTATGTGTAATGTATTTGAGAGAAGACATGGGGTAACTTTTTTTCTCTCGCGGTTCACTTCGTTCTTTTTCGGCTGTTGGGGAGATATATGTGAAGGCGCCTACCTTCACATATTAATATTAAGACCTTTCCTCTTTCCCCCCTTTAAAATTACATTTTTTTAAATTCTTAAATTTAATTATCTGTCTGCATTCGGATTCAATCTGTTTTTAGCGCTCTTTTCCCTTCATAAATTAAGCATTCAATTCTCAGTCTCTTTAATATTTTAACCGCAGCGCACTACAGTTAAAAGAAAAGAAATCATTTCCTTTTCTCGCCTAATAACTGGATTCTAATTTTCATCCTTCTGCCTTAGTTTGATGATATGCAGAAATTAGTCAGACATATTACTTCTACATTTTTAGCCGTTGGTCCAGATGTTAGATAGATGTGTCATTTCAGTTATTAACCCTGTCTTTATTTTGTTTTGTTTATTAACGGGCGCTTCGGCCGCTTCAATCCCATGAGAACTTTGGCAAACCCTATCGAATGTTCTTTTGCGGTTTATGTGCTATAATTACTAAGTAATCATCTGGCGTTAAATATTTCTTATTAATCTTTTACATTCCCCATTCAATTTCAGTTATTGTACTTTGACCACATGTCTCTCTCTCTCTCTAATCTCGCCATATAAGATATGTATTTGGCGAAATTGTATATGTACGCTTGCCAACACTCGAGCATTTTCGAGAAAATGTAATTGCAGGACTTGCGTCGAAGATCTGATTCTGTGAACGTAAAAAATGTAACTTTCTGCTCCCTTCTCCAATATCGGCCTTAGCCGTGTAATTTCGGCTATGTTCGAAACGATCCCGGTGGACAATAAAGAACTTTAGATAATTTCTACCTTAGCAGTTTCTTGCCTTCCTTTTAAAATAGGTAACAGTTAATTTTTCAGCCTTGTATTCAGTATGGAAACTAAGCAAAAATGAACCACCTGTGCAAGACATCATCCTCATCACAGATATTATGTATGTTGTTGTTAAATTTTAAAATAATGACAATGTTTAGGGTTTCGTTCATCTGACGAAACCCTATTCGTCTAGCTCCTCTGCCTGTCTGTCCGTCACAGAGCCCGTTCTCAGAAACTATATATGTTAGAGACTTGAAATTTTGCATACTTATAGCTGAACACCTCACATCAAATGACAAATCATAAGATTTTGAAAAAGCCTTATATTTACCCCTGTGGTCTCTAACTTATGTATTTTAATCTATTTGTTCTAAATGAGCCCCTAATTAAGTTGAAGACTTGAAATTTTGCATACTTATAACTGAACACCTCACATCAAACGACAAATCATAAAATTTTGAATAAGTCGAATATTTACCCTTGTTAATACTTCAACACTACGCCAACATTGATTTTCAGCTTAAATGTCTGTTTCATTTTATTAATCAGAGTAAAACTGAGTTAATCTCAAACATAATGTTTAATAAAATCAATATTGTAATTATTGTTCTGTGCGTCAGCTGCTTGCAAAGTTAGCTGGATGCGAGGTGTCCGTCGTTGCGCGAGGAGTCGATGTGCAACAGAACTACGAAAAATCGAGAAAATTATGTTACAGGGCCTTCTTCCGGGAGAACATCCCCATTTTCAACTGGGATCTGATGTCCATAGTCAAAAAAATATATATAAAGTTTGGTTCAATTCTATGCATAACTCTGTACACTTTCTAATGATACAATAATGAAAATGGCACAAAAATCGCTATTACAGCGCCCCCTTCCGGTGGAATATTCCCAAATTCAACTGGGACCTGCTAATCATAGCCAAAAACATGCGTATGAAATTTTTTGAAATTCTATGTATAACTTCATACACTTTTTGATGGTACAATAATGAAAATGGCACAAAAATAGCTATTACAGCGCCCCCTTCCGGCGGAATATTTCCAAATTCAACTGGTACCTGCTGGCTATAGCCACAAACATATACATGAAATTCGGTTCATTTTTCTACGCTTACCTTCACACTCATTTTGCAATAATACAAAGGGGACACACGGACACACACATGGACAGATTGTAAAAACATGTTTTGTGTCGGAATCTCTGACCCCTAAAACGTCTAAGTCCGTCGAAAACCGACAGTCGAAAAAAAATATCGATTACAGTATACCTTTTTCTATTATAGACAGAAGAAAGTAATTAAGAGTTAATCATATGATTGAAAATAATCAATGGTCCTCTACAATCTTTACTATTTGAAAAAAACCTAATATTCAAAACAGATAGGACAAAAAAGGACTTTAACACACACTTAAACGCAAATGAATATTTGGAACTTTATGGCTCATTTTCTCAAAATGATGATTGTCACTTGCCACCCTTATCATCTGAACTTTACAAATATATCGTCTTGTTCAACCGAAGTTATAAAAGCGTAAAATCATCAAATGGCCAAATGGGATTTTCCTAATGCGGGGATAGATACACAGAATTGAAAAATAATGATCGAAAGATATTATGCAATTGATATTTCATCTTTATCTTGAAAACTATTTTAGATTCTTGTATAAATACAAGTCTTGATTATTTGCAAATTATAATAAACGTGTGTAACGCATCGACGTTGCGTTTGTAATGACTGGATAATGAGAAAGGAGAACTTGCATCAGTAATTTGGTGCTAAGCTAAATAAAATCGTCTCAAGGAATTCCTAAATTTGCCATATTTTTTATAAATAGACTATTTTAAAATCATAATTCAGAAAAGAAGATGGATTTCAACTGTCACTTTTATCTCTGCATTCACGCCTTGGCAGTATTAATTACCAGTTGCTACGGGTAAGTTTATTGTTATTTACGAACGTCTCCGTTTGTTAGGTTTTACCTTAGAAGACTAACTTATCGCTTTATTGTAGTTTCTGTGTCTCCTATTACTGATGATAATAATTGTAAAGCTGTGATGGATAATTATTATTAAAACTATACTCATTATTATAATAAATTGAAAGTAAATAAATGTAATATAAAAATAGATTTTTTAAAACATCTTTTTATAAATTGATATGAATGTTTATCTTAAAAATCCTGCCTAATTTTATGACTGCAATTAATGTTGTTGCAAAACATTTCCGTTGCAATACGTTAAGTTAGCGTAGTCCCCAACATTTCAAAAGTTGCTGCTTTGATTTGCATTTGATAGAAATTCGCGATCGATTTTTTGCTTTATTATTATTATTAATATGACAGTAGGAAAGGGTGAAAAACGTTATGTAAACTATCTATTCAAGATTTCGAAACGTATAATCATAATTTAATTACAGTAAACTGTTAAATAATAAAATAGCATTTAGAAAAGTAATTATACGCTTTATTTTTATTTATATTGGGTCGTTCGGAAAGTCGTGTCCGATTGACAAAATCAATTCGTACCGGGAAACTCTATCACTTAATTATTAGACATTGATTCCGATGTGTAAAAATTACCGGGCAGAATTTTCCGGTACGAATTGATTCTCCCAAACGGACACGACTTTCCGAACGACCCAATATTTTCTACTTTTTTGTGTTTTAATATTCCGTTGTTGCCGTTTCCCAAACCATTCCATAACTTATTCTTCGAGAGCGGTTGGGCACATAATTAATTCCACTGTTTTTGTAACTCATAAACAGTTTTATCTATAAAGATTCTTTGGCGATTTATCAACTGTAACTGGTTAAAAGAAAAATACCTTGCAATTAATTTATTAATTTGTAAATCACGTTATTAAATAAAAAAGTGTAATAAATATAAAATATAAGCAATGCATAGAGAAAATAACAATCTTCGAAATAATTGAACATGAATTGTTGTATTTTTACAGTCTTAAACTCTCGTGCGTGAATTTAATATGAAATTATATTGAAAAGCAACCCTTAGAGAGCTGTGCATGTTTTATTTTTGTTCTTTTATACATATAAACCTAATGTGCTGTTCAATATTGTTTGTGAAATATGCATATCAGATTGTAGAACCATTTTCTTTTCAAATATTCATTTAAAAAAAAGCGGCTTTGAAAAATTTCTTAACAGTGAGAGAATTTTCTCAAAGAATTTCTGCTCTTAGATCTAAACAATAACGAGACCAAAAAAGTTTTTTACCTTTCTATTTTGTTTTAATGAATCCAAACTAATTATCATCCAAACTATTTAATAGATAGTTCCTCATTTTGTAATTTTATACTATATGTAATTGAAAATAAAATCAACATTATTTGTTCTTATGATCTATAAAATCGATTTTAAGCGCAAAATATGTTTTTCATGCAGTTAAAAAAACATTCATGCATGTAAGAATTAATTACACGAGTTTGACCAACGGCTTGTTAAAAAAAAATGTTTTATACCAGGCAAAATTGTAACACAATTTCATTTAAATGTAAAGTGAACACTTACACATCTGTATATGTAATAGCAATGATGAGTTTGCACATACATTCGCATGGAACGGGTTACTATAAGCGTTAAAATTATCATTATATTATTGTTACAAAAGTCGCAATAGCCGCTTCTTTTACGCCACGATTCCCACAGTGACGCCACATAAATATTGAAATCGTTGTATCGTATTTAAAATGCGTCGTAATTTCCCCATTCAATACGTTTCGCACGTAATAATTTAATTGTTTTAAAGTTTTCTTTGTTTTTTAAAATTCACCTGCAAATATATTTTTTTATATTGAAATGTTATTGTAAATACAATATTAATATTTGTACTCTTTTTTATTCCGCCAACAGTAGGTAAAAACCTGATTTTTCAAACTATGAATTTCATTTCTATTCAAATAATGAAATGTTGAATAAAAAACTTGAAAAATTAGAAACATCTGAAAACATTATTCCACACTATACAACATCTCGTTAAGTATGTGTCTTCGAAAGATGGTTAAATTGCTGTGAATAGTTTTTGATCCTATAAAACTTTTTAAACTGAACTATTTTGACTGATTTTAAAATTAAATATCTGTTAAAATTCTGCTATTTATAAACTGCCGGTTTCAACGTATTTATCACACATTTCTCTGTAAAACTACAAGATTCTTATAATGTTCTTATATGCAATTGTTTTTAGGTGCGTTTGTAATCATATAAATACGTAGCACCTATAGTCGTCGTTCGGTCCGACTCTCTGCCTGTCCGTCCGTCCGCATATAACAGAGCAAAAACTATCCAACCGAATGGTCTGAAATTTTAAATGTATAATTGTTGCAACATTTTGTCTATAGTCATTTCAAATTTTATGAAAATCGGATGTATAGTTTAATTACAGGAACAGTCAAAAGTCTTCCGTTACATTACGGTCATAATGAGAAAAAACGATTTCCAATGCATTTTAATGATGTTACAGCCTTTCGAACAGAATGAAATTAATATGCGCTGATGTAGTGCACTAAAATATACATTCAGTACAATACGCAGTGCAAAAAATATTTATAAAACTAGCTATCGTACGAACGCACCTCATTTGCCGCGTTTGACGTGCAATTTCCAACTTGTTTAATTAAGTCGAGAAAGTCAAAAGGACACAATAAATTCAATTACTTCAGCGGTAGCGGCAGCAGCATCAATTACTTTTTCTGGAATAGAGAGAAACTTAAAGTAATACTATTCGTGCTTTAATTGTATAAATCATGAGAAAAATTAGAATGTCAGTAAAAGTTAAATGTTTCGTAAACTCATGTGCTATTGATTTTTTACTGCAGGGGAGCATTTCTTCCTATTGTAGCATTTGACGAAAGGAAGATGTGCAGAATTTTGAATCAAATGTAGCCCATGATACACTTCGACTCAAAGATAGCTCTATGCCAGAGGAGCCACTGCTTATTCATCAAAGTATGCATTACACTTTTTAAAAAAATCTGTAAAGTTACTAAAGTTTTTCTAGGAAACTGGGATTCCTAGAACTTTTTATGTAACGGCAACAACAAAAAAAACCTGTGTGTAACAGACGCTGTTACACTTTTTGTAATTTCGTTGCTTCGTCCTAAAAATTTTGGATTGCACCGACACAATGTTTTAATTGTTTTGCAGGGATGAAATTGACAAATCTACGTTGATAAATCTTACTGAAATCATGCCATCTCGGATTTATGAAATCATCCGACGTCACGAACGTCCTTGTAATTATTAGTTCCTTTTGTAACTACAAAAATAAACATTAATCTTTTTTTTTTTTTTTTTTTTTTTTCTGCTGGGTATGTATATACTTTTGCACTGGCAAGAAACCACATTTTCTGTATTTTTTCCAATGCTATTAATTAAATATACATTTTTTAACCATTTGGAAAAATGGTTATTGTCCTCTGTCAGGGTAGGAAATCAAAAACATATCTGAAGCGTTTTATTGGTTGAATCCGCATTTTATTCGTTTTCTGATTGGTCTATACAGTAATCTGTATTTTCCCTTTACTTTCAATGGAGATGGATACTTCTGTTGCCACTATGACAAAAAAGTAATAAAAACTGCACAAAAAAATTTAATAACTCAGAAACAAATTGAGATACAGCTTTCAAACAAATTGCATTTAAAAGTACATTTGCCATCGTGAACTCTATACGACGGTGTAAAAAGTAATATTGTGGGATGTTTAGAAGTTTAAGAATGAAATTTCATTTAAAATGGGTCGTCAGATTTCCAAGAAATCTGACGATGGAAAAGCCTTTTCCCGAACAGCCAATGAAATGCTTGGATAATATGTAAGTTTCAGGTGGATAATACGTACGAGTCGCAGGCGACTTTTCTCGCTTGGAATTTTTACGTATAATAACACTATTAATGTTTAATTCATGGGGTACGTAATGTATGATCAAATCCGTGCGATTTTTTATGTCTTAAATTTTAGTCTTTGAAAAAATGATTTTCCAAATGGTCGTTGTAATTTGTTAAATTGCTTTTTTTTTTTTTTTTTTTTTTTTTTTTTATCTTTGTATTGTTTTAATCACCACTTATATTCATTTATAATGTCTTTCACAGAAGTGAAAAAAAATTGTCAGAATTGTCAAATTCTAAGGGGTATGTATATTTTTGCATTGCAGGGTGTTTAAAAGTGAGGTACAGTAGGTCAAAAATAAGCGAGAGAGAGAACATTTTGTACATTTTAATTACCAAATTGTAACAGAAGAAACAGAAAGTAACAAAAAACAAACAAACAAAAAAAAAAAACCAGAAATTAAGTCTACTTCCAATTTATTTATTTTAGGGGACGTTTTCACATTAAAATTGTAACAAACACTTAAATTTTCAATACGAACATCTAATTTTACTATGATAGCATATTTGGATTTTTAAGTGCATTTTAAATTAGGAAATCAAATTGGAAATCATTACATGAAGAATTTTAAGAATTAAAAAGAAAAAGTAAACACCCCTGATAACTCTACAACAAATTATCGTAGTAGAAAGTTACAGGTACCAAAGGACGGAAAATAAAGCCTACTTTTAAATGATGTATATAAAATTTGATTAGGGTGCTATCTACATATCAAAACTAAACCAAACTTAGTTTTATTTCAATAGCAATACCCCCAAGTTTGACATTATTAATAAATTCTACACCCTTCAATAGCCTAAAAACGAATTTTCATTAAATTCGTACGATTAGTTTCAGATAAATTAATTATTTAAAATTAAGCCTATTTTAGGGGCTGTATCCAAATTGAAGTTCGGTACTCGATTGTTGAAATATGCCACAGAATGACTATGTTACTTCTATTAATGTATTATTCCTTGCCAATGTGACCATTTCACTCGCTTAATATGTTTCGACTATTGCCAGCCGAAACATTTCAATAAAATGAGTGAAATATATTTTTTTCAAATTATGCTTTTCTGCACATCATAGACGGCATCATCCCTACCATCATTTTGATGTTCTGTAATTATAATTCGAAAACTACTTGAAAGAAAAATTTGAAATTGAGAAATCGCATAAAGCGGGACATAATAAATGTAAGTGTATTACAAAAATTGTAGGTTGCAATTCATATTTTTTTCGAATATTAATTTCATAATTCATATTATAATTTTTTTTAAATTACAAATTCAATATATTTAGGTTTGAGTTTTTTAGCATTATAACCACACACAAAATTACCACATTAGGATTATAATTTCAGGAGATATTAATAGAAATATGAAAATACAATTTAACATTAGAAGCTGTAAATTTTGAATGTTTATAAGTATAATTCAAAAAGTCCTTCCGGCCAGTGCCGGGAGGAAAAGGTAGCTTTCAAATACCTTATTTTAAAAAAAGCCAACTTATATTATTCAAACACACGAAGCTCAATTTAGTGGAAACCGAATATAGGAGATTCAATACTAATTTTTATCAATACTAAATCATTATGAATGAGAATTTCACGAAATTAGTCAGCTTTATCCAAGCTGCTTTTATTTAAAGTAACTTATATTTGGCTGAGATGTTGATGTGTACTATCCACATGCTTTCTCACATGGAAATAGGCGAATACGTGTGTTATCGCGTGACAAATACAAGATCGTTTCAAAATGTTAGCTATACTAGAAATTCAAAGTGCTATAATTCAACCATTTTTTAAGATATAAACAAAAGACCAAATTTTCAGAAACAAAATCTGCTCCGGAATCTTTGTATCAAGGCCAAACACATAAAAAAATCTTTTTCATTTTCCAATTTTTTAATACCTCATTTTAAATTTTAAATTTAATTTTTTAAATGGCAACCCTTTTGAAACAAGATGGCGAATAAAGCTGGCCAACGAACTCGGTCGAGACATTGGTATGTACTACGTACAGACCAAGTAATATCCAAATCGATTCATAAATACGTTTGTTATCGCGTGACAAAAATCAGGTCGTTTTAAAATGTCAGCCACAATAGAAATTCAAAACGCTATAACTCAGCCATTTTTTTAGATATAGACGAAACAAAAACTGTTCCGGGATCTTTGTATTAAGGTCAAACACATACAAAAAAAATCTTTTTCATTTTCTAATATTTTGGTATCTCATTTTAAATTTTAAATTTTTAAAATTTTTTTAAATGGCCGCCATTTTGAAACAAGATGGCGGATGAAGCTGGCCAACGAACTCGGTTGAGATATTTGTATGTACTATGTACACACCAAAGTACATCCAAATCGGTTCATAAATGCGCCTGTTATCACGTGACAAATATCAGGACGTTTCAAAATGTCAGCCACGCTAGAAATTCAAAATGCTATAAGTCAGCCATTTTTTGAGATATAGACGAAACAAAAACTGCTCCCGAATCTTTGTATCAAGGTCAAATACATAAAAAAAAAATATTTTTGCAATTTTCAATTTTTTGGTACCACATTTCAAATTAAAATTTTTCTTAAAAATTTAAATGGCTGCCATTTTTAAACAAGATGACGGATGAAGCTGGCCAACGAACTCGGTCGAGACATTGGTATGTACTATGTACAAACGAAGTTACATCCAAATCGGTTCATAAATACGCCTTTTATCGCGTGACAAAATTCAGGACGTTTCAAAATGTCAGCCACGCTAGAAATTCAAAATGCTATAACTCAGCCATTTTTTAAGATATAGACGAAACAAAAACTGCTCCGGAATCTTTGTATAAAGGTCAAATACATAAGAAAAAAATATGTTTCCATTTTCAATTCTTTGGTACCACATTTCAAATTTAAAAATTTTAAGAAAATTTTAAATGGCCGCCATTTTGAAACAAAATGGCGGATGAAGCTGGCCAACGAACTCGGTCGAGACATTGGTATGTACTATGTACATACCGAATTACATCCAAATCGGTTCATAAATTCGAGAGTTACAGTATGACAAATCTCAGATATATATATATATATATGGATATATATATATATATATATATATATATATATATATATATATATATATATATCAACTTTTGAACGGAGGGTGGTTTCGAGGTCTGGGGGTCATGATCGATGAAAATATACCAAAATTTTTTGAAATCGCTTTCCTCCGAACGGCTGCAATAGGTAGCTTTTTGTAATGAAAGCTACCTAAAACTTATTATCCAAAGGACTTGAAATTTCACTTCTATGCATAGCTTGAACCGAATATATTATCAAAATTGGGTGTTCTCATTGAAAAAAAATAAAGTTTGGTCTGGTTCTGATTTGTAGATGGCCCTCTAAGCAAGTTATATATATATATCATTTAAAAGTAGACTTTATTTCCAATCGTTTGATACCAGTAAATTTCTTCTACTATAATTAGTTACAGAGTTAGTAGGCGGTGTTTACTTTTTTTTCCACGACTGTGCAATGCCTACGGTTTTTAAATCATAACTCAAAAACTGTTCGGCGGAATGAGATGATATCTAGAAAAGCATATTAGAAACTTTTGTAAATCGATTTCTGTTAAAATTTTTATGGATTACAATAGAATTTTTTTTCGCGTATACTAATTTCATAATTTATGTATATTTTAATTAGTTTTCGAAAACAATATGTATTGTAATATATAAAAAATTTAATAGAAATAAATTTCTAGAAGTTTCAGATATGCGAATTGAAAATAACACGTTATTCCGCCAATAAGTTTTTGAGTTATGGTTATAAAAAATTTAGCTTTTAAATTTGTTTTGCAATTATTAATAATATGAATTTAACAATAGGGGTTCAAATTTTTAAGAATAATGCCTAAACTCCTGCCCGATTGTCTTCCCGTTTGGTGTCCTAATGTAAAGTCAGAAAACACGTGATTTTAGCAAGGCTCATTTTTAGGGTTTCGTTCATCTGACGAAACCCTATTCGTCTCACTCCTCTGTCTGTCTGTCTGTCCGTCTGTCACAGAGCCCGTCCTCAGAAACTATATATGCTGGAGACTTGAAATTTTGCATACTTATAGCTGAACACCTCACATCAAACGACAAATCATAAAATTTTGAAAAAGTCTTATATTTACCCTTCTGGTCTCTAATTTGTGTATTTAAAGCATTTTTTTTTCTAATTGAGCCCGTAATTAAATTGGAGACTTGAAATTATGCATACTTATAGCTGAACACTTACGATCACACGAAAAATCATAAAAATTTCAAAAAGTCTTATATTTACTCCTCCAGTCTCTAACTTGTGTATTTTAAGCAATTTTCCTAACTCAGCCCCTAATTAAGTTCTAGACTTGAAATTTACATACTTAAAGCAGAACACTTGCGATCACACGAAAAATCGTAACATTTTCAAAAAGTCTTATATTATTTACCCTCCGGGCTCTAACTTGTGTATTTTAAGCAATTTTTCTAACTCAGCCCCTAATTAAACTACATCGAGATTCGACCTCATTTGAAGCCTTGACCAAAGAGGGTATTTCGTCGAGCCCAATATCATCTTGCTGTGGTCTATTTCGACCCCAGGCAATTAGGGGCATTCCCCCAAGGGAGGGGGAGGGGGCAGGAAATTGATTTTTTTCATGCGAGACATCGTTTTAAAGCTCTTGGTGTATACATTACTAAACACCACTACCCACCCTCTTAACTCATTTTTTCACCACTACGGTGTGTTTTAATGTTTTACTTTGTTCATACCCCATAAATTCGCCTCATAAATTTCCTCAAAAATTAAGAAAAAAATCTGTATAACAAATCTCAACAATTAGCATCTTGTCACCCATTTTTGTATTTCTGCCGCCAGGGGGCGCTATTGTAAAGAAATCGCAAACTTCAAATTTAATCTTCTATATGTCCTGTAATACCTTAAATGAAAGGCCGTGTGCCCAATAATGTTCTTCACACTCTCCCTACCTCCATCATTACCCCTCTATGTCATTCCTATCTATGTAAGGATTTAATAATTATAAATTAACAATTTGGGTTTATGAATTAAAGGATAAAGTGTATTGAAATGTATATTGAAACCCTCTGTGCGATCTGTGATGACACTTACCCACTTGTTCTAGATGCCCTTCTTTTTTGGTGTAGTATGTATGCGGACGATCTGGCTGATGGGAGACGTTGCATTAACCTGTGGGGAGGTTATGCAGGTGATTCAAAATTACGTCATAATAGCATGACTTTTGTTTATATAACATCTATTTCTGCTAACTATTCGTGATGTCATTCCCAGACGGTTCCAATATTGTTAAGACCCTGCCAAATCCTGATTTACAGGTAAAAAAAATGTCATCTTCACGTCCTTTCAGCAAAGTTGAATTTTTAATATGTTATTCTTTGGCTATCAGATAAATTATAATTAATTTGCCAGACTGATATCCGGTTGATAAGTTAATGCCACCCAGCTTTAAATCTGGCCGAGAAAGAGCCTGTTAGAAGCAGGCCCGTAGCCAAGTTTTCCCTTCGGAGGGGGCTTAATCTTGGAATTTTTTCTGATCTAACAGAAGTAATTTGCATAATTTAAAGCGTAAGTAAAAGATAAACAAGGCTTAACTTTAGGTATATTTCTGCATGAATACTTGATGTCCATATCAAAAATTGTTATTTCGTATTTTTCGATTTCTGTTACAATTTATTGTTTTCAAGAGCACTTCTAGTTTCCAAACCGGTTCCGGAAACCTGAAATGTTTTTGCAACGAAAAAAAAAAGCACAAACTGACAATATGAGCCTCATGTACAGTGTTGCCAGATGGGCTACTTTTTTATAATTCAGATTCTTGATAGGCACCCCTTTTTTGAAATGGTGAAATGCGCCTTATTTAATGACATATTAATTACGGCGAAAACAAAGGTAATTTTACCATTTCAAAAAAGTGGTGGCAATCAAGAAATCTGAATTAAAAAAAGGGTAGCCCACTGGCAACACTGCTCATGTATCCTATGGGAAAAACAATAAAAAATATTGAAATGGAAACAAGTAATTTGAATATATTTAAAGCACAGGATTAACATTAGCATGTGAGTGTCTCGCATTACGAGCGTAGGATCTTAAAACGATTAACCCATAGAGGAAATTAATTATGCATACTATTTTTCCCAAAGAATTGTTACAGCTATGCGTATTCATGAAGCTTATATTTTTGTTTCACATTCTCTGATTTGAATTAGAATAATTATAAATGCAATACTCTTAGCACAATAAGTTTACTAGTGCTACAGAAGCACTCTTCGTGGCTTCGTCTCATCCATGATGCTTATTAACTTATCAGGGTCTACTGTAATGTCCCAATGAATGAAAATCATTTCAAGGCTACCCAGTCTCTGATCGGCCATAACGCTTCGAGGCAAAGATTTAATTATTTTCATTGTCGAAAAAGACCTTTCAGCACTGACTGTTGTTACCGGGATTATAGCCAAGACTGTCAGCATGCGTTTGATCGTATTGTAATATGTTGCATTACAGTACTCTTGTTTGTGTCAACATTAGCAATTCTCTCGCACCATAATTCAATTCATATTCTTCATATTCAGCTTTCACTTGAGACATTGTCACTTTATCGTCAAAATATTAAGCGAGGGTCTCTAATGTGCTTACTTTTTCCAGAGACACAAATCTTGGAAGAAGTGCTTGGAAATCTGTTAGAATTTCTTCATTCGAAATTAATTTGTCATTCAAATTTTGAATAAGACTTTTTACACAGAGAATGAAGACCTTGGCCATGAACCAAATGGCCAAGTTCAATGTTCTTTATCGGATGTAATTTTAGGGTTTGCATATGTTGTATGCCTAAATGTTAGTCTTAGGATCCAGTCCAGTTTGGAAGATGTCATCAACAGTTCCAACACAGTTTCGGACGGCAGGAATAAGCATGCTGTTGGACAATGCAAAAATTAACCGCTGGCTTGCACAGTGGACGTATCTAATTTCTGGATACTTCTATCGAATTATAGACTGGACCCCACTAACATAACCAGCCATATTGACTGCCCCCTCATACGGCTGTACGACGCATTTAGGCATGTCAAGACGTAGTTCATCACAGCGTAGTAATAATACTTCTGTTAAATTTTCGGCGGACAAATCATTTACTAGGATGAAACCTAAAATATCTTCCCAAAGTATGGATTTTGTGAATTTTACAAATAGCCCACGTATCTAACACAAAGAGTAAGCTGTTATGTGATTGAAATGTCCATAGTTTCATCAGCAATCAAACTAAAACAGATCGCGTTATTTATTTTGGTTATTAGTTATTCGGTAACTATATCCGAATATATTTGAATGATTTCGTTCTGAATGTCTGGGCTGAAATAATTAGCATTTCTACGGCTGTACAATATGTCGTTTCAATTCATCAGCTCCAGGCTTTGCTCTAAATCTTAAAAGCGCTCTTAGCTTACAGCCTTTTTTATCGGTTTCTCTAACGTTAGAGGACCGCTATCATGAAATATCATACAAGTAGAATTTCTTGCTCTGCACGAAATAAGATTGTTAGAATGTTAGATGCTGCCTTGTAGAAAACTCTCTTGGGGGTGCTTGGAAAAACTCCCCGAAAAATCCCTACAAAGGGTATCCATCCCTAAAGTTTATAATTCTTCAAAATACAAAGAAAATTTCAGAGAAAAACAAACTACTCTCCCCACATTTTTTTTCAATTAAAGATTCATACGCAAACAATTTAAAGTAAATTTGTTCAGTAAAGATCCTGGTGGACGCCGCCGGCTGCCGCCAACCAGCCTTTGAAGGTTTCTCGATACCCTATCGTTTTCTTCAAATCATTCTTTTTTTTAATTTCCAGATACTATTTTTAAAACAATTCAGTTATAACAGCACTTGCAAAGATACTTTCTTTAAAATGATTAATTTTCACACGATTTTACATTCTAGGCGGCTAATAAGTTTTTGGCTCCTTTCTCATTTTAACATTGACCACTCTATATTTTCATTATATGCTTGATATAATGAGGGTATACAAAATTAAGGAACATCATGACATTCAGGCAAATGTTATATGTTTAACTCCTAAAATTCACTTATACGTCATACATGTGTTACACTTACTTTTTCTTAGTCAAATTAATGTTATGGAATTACTCTTATCGAATTTTACTGTTCATAAAACAGTTAAAATTACGTTTTAAGAAGAACTTATATTTTTAGTGGTAGATATAAATAAAAAACAATATATCGGAATGCGCGATATAACAAGGGATTGCTATAACTGTAATTGAAAAAAATTATATTTTTACAACTAAACACGTACGTAGTTTTAATGTAATGGAAGACAAAAACAAGAAAAAGATTGTCAATTTTTATTATCATTGAGATAACTTTGAAAAGTCTTTCTAAACTTTCGGGAGGGGCTTCAGCCCCCTTAGCCCCCTCCCTGTCTACGTGCCTGGTTAGAAAAGTGATTTACAAGTAAAAAAAAAAAATGTTATCTTCACGTCATTTTAGTAAAGTTGAAATTTTAGTATGTTATTCTTTGGCTATCAAGTAGCCTATAATTAATTTGCCAGACAGAAATTTGGTTGATAAATTAATGCCAGACCACTTTAAATCCTTATAATTAATAATAACTGACGTACAAATTTTACGATTTAAGAAAAATAATACTCTCAAAAAAGTTCTTAGAAAATCTAGCATTTGCCTGAAACACAGATTTGTGAAAATTTTTTGAATCTATGACTTATGTAATTATTTTAAATGATTCAATTAAATTTGATTATAAATCTGAAAATTATTAGGAATCACTGAATTTTTACTTTCCTTTTCATTTTAGCTTTAAAGCAGCAGTCCAGTTCCATGCAAGAACAGGTGATTTACACCACTTTTCCATGTAAGCAGAATACATCGTCGGAAGCCTGTGCGCAGTCGCCCGCCGTCTAGAATTTAGCTCGCCTTTAAAGCCATGATAAAATGTTTGATTGATCTAATGTACAAGATATTACATTCTTTGACTCAGTTTATGCAAATTATTAGATCTATATTTGACTGTTCAAAATAAATATGTCTGCTAATTACGGATTTTTCTTATTATTTTTATTTTTTTATTGTTGAAAACTCTAATAGATTTTTTTTTAGATTGAATATATATATATATATATATATATATTCTTTTATATAATTAAGAACATAATACAGTAGACTCCCTCAAATCCGCAACCCTAAAATATGCAAGCACCTAAAATCCGCACATCATCACAGATGTAAACAATAAAATTTTCAGTTCAGATGTAGGGACAAAATTGCAAAATTTTTTAGTTTTATATCATTCTGTAGTTATTTTAATGTGTAGTTCTTGTTAATATGACTGAACTTAAGATTTTTGATGAAGGAAGCATAAATTAATTTCTGAAAAAAATCAGGATATTGCTGATATCACTAGTAATCACAATTTTTTTACCAAATATATTTATGTATTAATCAAGATTTTTTGGTTGTTATGACTGGCGAAACCTGAAATAAAACTTCCTTATTTTATGATTTTGATGTGAATTAATAGGACACCTTTATGAGGAAAATTTCATTGAATAATTTAAGGAAAATGCATTTCAATTTATTATGCATATTTAGTTATACAATACGTTATTAATTTTACTTGAACTTTACTTTTAATAACTTAATCATTTTTTAAATTATCTATCTTTTTATTATTTAAGTTTATTACTTTACTTAATTATTTTAATATTTTACTATATTCCAAGCATTCATTATAATTTCGATTGTATTATTACATTCAAATTACTGTTTTAAAAATGTAAACAAAGCAGCAACCAGAAATCTGCAAAATTCTAAAATCTGCACAACCTCTGGTCCCAAGCTGTGCGGATTTGAGGGAGTCTACTGTACTAACAACACTAACGAGGAAGGCATTTTTATATGAAAAATATGAATCGGACATTCAAATAAAATTTTCAAATTAATTAAAAGCGATACTTGCGTATTAGCCGCGTGCCAGAGGCTAATCAGTCGAAAAAAATCACCAAAGATTTTGCTAAACATAGCAGCTTTTTAACACTTTCCAACAATGTTGAAAAGTGTTTATGAATTCGGTTTGCCTGCCTGTTTGCCATCTGCCGCCTGCCTGTCCGTGCTCTAACTCGAGTAAATATACTCGGATTCCCATGCGATTGAGTTACGTTATTGAGGTTTGCCATAGCATGTTTGGTACTTGTAAGAGGGAGACCGCAGTGAATTCGTATAGCATTTAGCTAAAAATAGCCAGGTTATAAATTTAATACATATATAATCATATATTCTTTTTCAATTTCAAGTAAAGAAAGTGAATTTTCCTTACCTGTCGTTATCTCCACTAAACGTAGCACTCGTTACTTCATTTTCATTCGGCACGATGGTGTGCTATAAATTATTTAATAATAAATATTTATTTTATTTAAAAAAAGAAAATATCTCTCTATTCTAAAAAAAAGTAACTACCGCTGTCACCGCTGCCGGTTTTGAATTTTTTGTGACCTGAGGTCTTTCTTCGTTAATATTAAGAAAAATAATGCATACAAAAATATGAAAATCGGTAGTATTATACAGAAATGTTTGATAAACACGCTGATGTAGTCAGCTTTCAAATCGAAGAATTATTTTAAGAGATATTTAATGCTAAAGTTGGACAAAATCGTTCCACTAAAAAAGTTTTATAGGAGCGAAAACGATTCATCGGAATTTAATCATTTTTAGATCATTTTATGCGTTTGAAGTTCCTGGTGTGCAGACTGTATCTCGTTTTTTAATTTAACTCATTTTTGAGGTTTTATTTCCATTTTAAATTCAAATTTTCAGCATTTCGAGAGATATTTTTTACTTATTTTAGAAAACTAGGGGGCTCTGCCCCCTACGAGCTACGCTCGTCAACCCTCATTCAGACACCGCAGACTCTAACAGCACGCTAATTTGATCGCCTTTAAAAAGATTTCGGAAGATTCAATTATAATTTGAATCTGACAATTATAATCTGACGTAATTTTACCAAACTTTTCTTTCTCTTTTTAATATTCACTTCAAAATACTTTTGTTAGAAATGAAATATTATGATCATCTTAAAATGTCAAGTAAATGTCTCGCGCAATTTTTAAATTAAAACTGTTTTGCAATATTATTTTTTGTTCATTTTACGTAATAAGTGTAATATGACGTAAATTCTCCTATTTAGGACTTCTAACGCATGTTACTGAATTTATTATTTTACAATATTCTTTCTCATTTAAAATTCACGTGTAACTATAGTTTTTATGACGTAATTTTCAATGAGTTCCTGCTTTTTATATTTTTTGTTTATAATAGTCACGTGTAAAATAAATTTTTAATTTGAAGGAAACTTTACTGTTTGCGCTGTTTATACAGTTGGCAACAGTTTAAATTAATACAATTTTCTAAAATTTGTAAAAAATATCTCTCGAAATGATGTAAATTTGAATTTAAAATAGAAATAAAACCTCGAAAAATTATTCAAATTAAAAAACTAACTGCAATCTGCACACCAGGAAATTCTGACACATAAAATGATCTAAAAATGATTAAATTCCTATGTACAGTTTTTGCTCCTATAAAACTTTTTTAATGGAGCGATTTTGTCCAACTTTGGCATTAAATATCTCTTGAAATAATTCGTCGATTTGAAAACTGTCTGCATCAGCGTGTTTATCAAACATTTTTCTATAATACTACCGATTTTCATATTTTTGTATGCAACAGTTTTTTTAATATTAACGAAGAAAGACCTCCGGTCACAAAAAATTCAAATCCGGCGGCGGTGACAGCGGTAGTTACTTTTTTTTAGAATAGAGAGATTGTACTAATTTAACCTGTTGCCAACTGTATAAACAGAGAAAATAATAATGTTTGCTTCAAATTAAAAATTTATTTTACACGTGACTATTATTAACAGAAAAAAACTTTCAAATTAGGTTTAAATAATTACGTATGAAAAGCAGGAACTTATTGAAAATACTTCATAAAAACTATAATTATACGTGAATTTTAAAAGAAAAAGGATATTGTAAAATAATAAATTCATTAACATGCGTTAGAAGTCTTAAATAGGAGAAATTACGTCACATTACACTTATTACGCAAAATGAACAAAAAGTAATATTGCAAAAGAGTTTAAATTTAAAAATTGCGCGAGACATTATTTTGATATTTTGAGATTATATTAATAAGATTAATATTAATTTTATTGAACGCGTTTAGACTACTTTCGAGCGACTATTTAGTAATTTAATAAAAATAAAAAAGATTACAAGCTGAAAATGAAGTGTCATCGACAAAAAATATGATTTGAAAGAGAAAAATCTGTGAAGCAGAAAATAAAGAAATTGGACACAGATGTCATATTCGTCCCATATTGGCGCGATTTCTTTCTGACGCCAATGTCATATACGCAACGGGTACTTAACTGGCGCCAAAGTGTCGTTATTTTGCTTGATGTGGTAACCCGGATTATGTTGTTTATGCTGTTGATGTTTTCGCCAAATTGGCAACCGAAAAAAAAATCGCGCCAATATGGGGCGAATATGATATCTCTGCAAGAAAGGGCTTAAATGGTTTAGTTAAGATTCGTTAACCTTCTGTGTCGTTTCCGTAAAAAGAAGGCATTGGTATTTGTGAAATATATTTGCATTTTGATGCAGATTTGCTTATTATATTAGCTTATTTTGAAATGTTTAACTGATTTTATATAATCAAAGACGAATACAGCCATTGTATCTTTTAACAGCAGCTGATTTTTCCTTAAAATTCTGCAATCGAAGAGAAATGAATAGAAACCCGTTTATAGGGAGATCGCCACTGTTCTTTAAATTATAATTCAATCTTTCAAAATCTGTTTAAAGCCGATCAAATTAGCGTGCTTTTAGAGACTGCGGTGTCTGAATGGGGGTTGGCGAGCGTAGCTCGTAGGGGGCCGAACCCCCTAGTGTTAGAAGAATTGGTGAGCGGGCATGCTCTTCATCACGCCGTTTTTTGGCTGTATTCCTTTTATTCACACATCTAGATTATATGTAGAACAGTGGTTCCCAACGTGGGGCGTACGCCCCACCGGGGGCAATTCCAAATTTCTCACTCCCTCCTTCGCTATCAGTTTCCTTTTCCTTTTTTTAAAAGAAATGCTGGAGGCTAAATATAAATGGAATACAAGCAACTATTGAATTAAAAAAATTTTCCCAATCAAAGGTTTAAAATAAAATTTGCACCAGAGTAATTATATGAATAATCTTTTGAAATATTGTTTTGCAACATTAAAAATCTGCATAATTTTACTGGTTACTGTTGTATTTTATAATTTTTCGCAATGCTTTCGATTATTTATTAAATGTGTTTTTTACACTGTAAAAAAGAATCTGTAAAGTTACTAAAGTTTTTCTGTGAAACTGGGATTCCTAGAGCTTTTTATGTAACGGCAACAACAAAAATCCCTGTAACAGACGCTGTTACAGGAATTTTTGTTGTTGCCGTTACATAAAAAGTTCTAGAAATCCCAGTTTTCTAGAAAAACTTTAGTAACTTTACAGATTTTTTTTTTTTTTTAAACAGTGTACTTTTATTCGATCTGTTATATGCCACATGAAGAATTATTTACATATAAAACTATTTAAAAGTATATATAAATCTGACTGTCTCGAACATATTCAAACTAAAAAAAAATGTGAAATATCAAAAGGAGGTATTACCAACGTTATAAAATTTATAAATCCTAAATATAGAAAAGAAAAGGGGAAAAAATTAGAAAAGAAAATGGGTAGATAGTAAATATGTATGGCTCTACTGCCGGCATCCTACACAGTAAATAAATTTATATGATGAGATATATATTTTAAATTTTTAAATCAAATATGTGGAAGACAATTGAGGCGTTTAGAATCAAAGTGTGCCAACCTCGTCAGCTGAGATTTCAAGAAAAATGCTTTCTAAAATTTGGAACAAAATTTGGTCAAACTCTTTTACTTCAGTTTCTAAATTTGCCAGAGGAGACAAAACTACTTCAGGAGTCACTTGATCCACTTTTGCACTGGCAGCTTAATATACAAGGTTAGTTAGACTAACTACTAAACTGGTTGCATCACTTGAATAGTTTCTAAATTATTAAAATTCATCTTGTATGTAGCGAATAATGTCATAGCATACAATGTTTTGACACTTCAAACTCATTTTTCACAAAAATGTGGGCGTTCTCCACAGCAGCGTGCTAAGAGATAACTGCGCCCGGGGCGAAGTTTGAATTTGGCGAACCCCCCCCCCCCTCCTCCTTTCAAACTTTTTTTACAAAATTGAAAAGTGCAGAAACAGGAACAAATTTTACTGAAATACATATTTCGCTTCTATTTTGAAACTTTAGGTTTAATTTTAATTCAGAAATAAAAAAAAGACTAAATAACATAAGAGAAAATTGGACTTATATTTTAGCAAAAAGACTAAAGAGACAAAGATCCAAAACAAGTTTTGAAAAGAGAGAAGGCCTTATTCATAAATGTGTATTTCGGTGGGGGGGGGGGGGGTAAAGGACAATGCAATAACTTTGAAATGAAAAATGTACGTACTTCCATTGGGAAAAAAAAAATTCCCAATATGTAAGTATACATTTTCTTTTACAAAAGATAAGAAAAAAGTATAAATTTGGCGCCCCCTCAATTTTTGCGCCCACGGCGACTGCCCCCTCCCCCCCCCCCCCTCGCACGGCCCTGGTTCTCCACCATCTCAATTAACCATATTGGGAAAACAGAGAAAATGTAATGCGATGGGGAATAATGACTACTTAAAATTGAAAAATATGAGAAACTTGTATTATCCATTGTATTGTGTTATCCATAAAAAGAAAAATTAGTGTCAAAAGCTTTTCCACCAACTCTTAATAAGATTTTTAAAAAATGAATTATAAAATATGTGAATGTTATCAATTTTAATGTTAAACGTTAATCTCTCTGCAAGATATTTTGTAACGATAAAAATGCAGACCATATAACACTTTTCTTTAACACTGATGGACCTTGTGAAAAGTACAACACAACTCCTTTTGGCACAAAGACGAAGATGTATAGCCTCATTTCATTTATAGAATTATGTTAAAAACAAATTTGTGACCGAAGATTCCCCCTTTTTGATGTTGAAAAAATGCGAAGTGAATAGTTAAAGGTTCAATTACGATTCCTTCGTGTGAATAGAGTTCACTTAATGATAAGAAAGAAATTTACTGAGTGAGGGGGGGGGGGGGGGGATGGTGATTTTATAGATGCTTTGGCGAGGTGTGGCCTATAGAAGGTTGGGAAACACTGATATAGAACAAATGAGTAGATAAAATGATAAACATAAGATAATTCGGTTAAAGATGATCGTAACATGACACATTTCACAATTTGTAGAAATTAAAATAAAGTAGTTGCTGATTAAAGCGATATTTTAAGTAAGAAATGTAATTAACATCGGTATTGAAGCGTCAAGTTTTCAGACAATAGATTTAACGATGTCGCCCGGTGGCGTGGTCAGTAAGCGGAGGCTGCTGTCACGCTGAGAGCTCGGGTTCGAGTCCCTGGGTAAGACATGGATGTGTTTGTGTTTTCAAAGTAATATATATATGTAATGTAGAGAAATAAAATTGTTATGACTGGTTTGTGTTACAATTTCTGTGTATAAATAAGGATCATTCGAGGCGACAGCCATTGTTGCTATAGGCCTCAAACATTACCGTCTCAATACCGTCAGTGGTTGAAAACCAGCCCAAGATTGAAAAATTTTTTAAGGCTATCAAAAGTATTTAAAAGGGTTATAATAATTCTCATATAGGAAAAATTGTTAAGTCAGCTGAAAACTATTGTTTTTGGATAGTTACGTCAGTGAAACAGTGTTAATTCTTGTGGTGCTGACATCTTTCGGGAAGATTTGAAACTAGCTGGAATTTTAGCTGGTACTATCACTAGTTCAGAAAGTTCTTGCGTTTCTCATTCTAGTGACGTCACCTATTGTCTTTTTATATAACACTAAAGTTTTCTTGATTAAGATATGTCCACAGTTAATATTATTTTGTAGTTACACACAAAAGCATATTACAAACAATTCGCTTATCTCACAAGCAGTGTTTCACAACGAAACTTGTTCAATTGAGGATTGGAGATTTCCGGCAGGATTCAAAATGAAATGTATAGCATTCATAGTTCATTTACAGGGGCACTCAAAAATATTCTGTTACATTATGGTCTATGGGGGAAAATAATTTGCGGTGTACTTTAATAGTGTTATGCAATCTTAAACATAATGAAATTAATACACATTATTGAGGTGCACTAGAAGATGTTTAATATTGAATGTGCTATGTGTAACACTTAGAGTACGCGTACAGGGAAACTCAAAAGTATTCCTTTATATTATGGTCTATGAAAAAAAATCGTTTGCGGCATATTTTAATGATGTTACTCGGTTACAAACATAATGAAATTGATATGACGTTTTCATTTATGGTATGCGTTTTAAGTTTAATTAAATTTTTTCACTCTACAAGGTGCGTATAAACTCTAAAGGCGATATTCAGGATTACACACAAAAATTCGTATCCATTACTGAGAATGAGCGTAAATTGCTCAAAGATGTCTTTAGCACTGTCCATCAAAGTTCAAAAGTATTTATGAGTTCCCTTTGTCTGTGTCTCTGTCTGTTTGTCTGTCCGTCTGCTTGCCATCTGTCTGTCTGTCCGTGCTTTAACTCGCGTAAATATAGTCCTATTGCCATGAAATCTCTACATGTTATTGATTGTGACTATGGCATGTTCGTATTGTAAAGGAAGTGTGTAGCGTTTACGGTTGATTTACAGGGACACTGAAAAGAATGTCGTTACATTAAGGTCTTTTGGGAAAAATCGTTTGCGGTATATTTTAAGGATATTAAAGTATTTTAAACATGCTGAAATTTTTATATACCACTGAGGTGCATTGCACTGAGCTAACTGTAGAATATAGTGTGCACAGAATTTATTGTTCATTTATAAGGACACACAAAAGAATTTGGCTACAAAAGAAATTGAACTATTGAAGCCTCTGAACAATAATTGCTGGAAGTGCATTTTCAGATCTGGCACGGATTTTTAAACTAATTATATATATATATATATATATATATATATATAACTTGGTGTGCATAAATTCTATAAATCATATATAAGGCTGCACAAAAGTTCTCAAATACATTTCCGTCTTTTCACAGAAATTGCTGAGTAGAAAATTTCAAATGTTGTATTCGTTTAACTAGCTTTTAGCATACTGTGTAGTATGCATACAAACCTATAGATCATATACAGGGCTGCACAAAAAAAGACAAAAAAAATATTTTTCGGACTATTGATTGTAATAGTAGAAATTAGGTTTGCAAATACGTTATGGGTTTTCTAGTTGTTTATTTAGACATTATGTTTCACCTTAATAAACTGTGAAGTTTTGTTACTGTATTCTGAATATGTTGGAAAGTGTTACATAATCTATGCTGGATGCATGATTTTTATATCTTGTTTTTTCTGATTATTTGTGTGTTTTAGTATTTTGATGACACATCTGTTGTTTTAGTTTTGTTGTTTTATTTATTTATTTATTTATTTATGAAGTATTAATTTCAGTATGGAATATTAACCAGAAACAAACCGTGAATTATTTATAGTGTTTTAAGTGTAGGCGGGTTAACCTTTCGTTACCAAGTGGCACGCGATGTAAGTAGTTTCTTAAAAAACCGTTCCTAATATTATTTTAAAAAACATTAAAAATAACTAAATTGAGATACGGTTTTTAAGCAAATTATATCTTAAAATACTTTTTTTTGATTACTAGGGGGCTCGGCCCTCTATGAGCTACGCCCGCCAACCCCCCTTCAGATATCGCAGTCTCTAAAAGCACGCTAATTTGATCGGCTTTAAAAAGATTTTGGAAGATTGAATTATAATTTAAAAAACACTGGCTATCTCTCTATAAACGGGTTTCTATTCATTTCTCTTTGATTGGGGAATTTTAAGGAAAAATCAGCTGCTGTTAAAAGATACAATATCTGTTTTCGTCTTTGATTAAATAAAATCAGCTAAACATCTCAAAATAAGCTAATATAAAATGAATTAAGTAAACAGAGTCTTTGTCTCCCGGTATTTTTTTAAAAAAGCGAAAAGAAAGTTCTTTTAAATGAGACATTTAAATTTATCGTTTTCAATCTGACGTGATTTTCACCAAAATTTTCTTTATCTTTTTAATATTCACGTGAAAATACTTTTGTTAGAATTGAAATATTATTTGCGCTGTCCTAACAAAAATAGTTGAAAAGTTCATCTCAAAATATCAAATAAATGTCTCACGCAATTTTTAAATTTAAACTGTTTTGCAATATTATTTTTGTTCATTTTACGTAATAAGTGTAATGTGACATAAATGTGACGTAATTTCTCCTATTTAAGACTTCTAACGCATGTTAATGAATTTATTATTTTACAATATCCTTTCTGTTTTTAAATTCACGTGTAAATATAGTTTTTATGAAGTAATTTTCAATAAGTTCCTGCTTTTTATACGTAATTATTTAATTCTAATTTTAAAGTTTTTTTTCTGTTCATAATAGTCACGTGTAAATAAATTTTTAATTTGAAGCAATCATTATTGTTTGCGCTGTTTATACAGTTGGCAACAGTTTAAATTAATACCATTTTCTAAAATAAATAAAAAATATCTCTCGAAATGCTGAAAATTTGAATTTAAAATAGAAATAAAACCTCAAAAAAATGAGTCAAATTAAAAAAATAAACCCAGTCCCCACACCGGGAAACTCTAACGTATAAAATGACCTAAAAATGAATTAATTCCCATGTATAGATTTTACTCCTATAAAACTTTTGTAATAGAACGACTTTGTCCAACTTTAGCATTAAATATCTCTTAAAATAATTCTTCGATTTGAAAACTGTCTGCATCAACGTGTTTATCAAACATTTCTCTATAATACCGCCGATTTTCATATTTCTGTATGCAATATTTTTCTTAACGGCCTACTTCAGTCACGCGAAAAGACCCGTTCGCTAATGCTATTCCTATGGAAGAAATTTATAAAGATATCTCGGTCGCATTTCACTATTTTTAGATGTTTTTTTTTTTTTTCTTTTTTTTTTTCTTGCAGTGGCTAGCTGAGGTCAATCTGTATGCAGGACGTTTTTTACTTTTTCAATTTTCATAGAGGATTTTTTTCAAGAGGATGCTTTCATTTTAAGAACCGGTTCTGAAAATGAAACTGCCCTGATTAAAAATACTTGTAAACGAAATTGAAAAAATAGAAAACGTCCTGCATACAGATCGACCTCAGCTAGCCACTGCAAAAAAAAATCATCTAAAAATATTGAAATGCGACCGAGATATCTTTATAAATTTCTTCCATAGGAATAGCATTAGCGAACGGGTCTTTTCGCGTGACTGAAGTATAGGGCTTAATTAACGGTAATATTAACGGAGAAAGACCTCCGGTCACAAAAAAATTCAAAACCGCCGGCGGCGGTGACAGCGTAAGTTACTTTTTTTTTAGAATAGAGAGATTCAACGGTGTAAAAACTGAAATCGTGCTATGTTTAGAAAAAAAAAATGCAATAAAAGTAAAATTTATTGGTTATATCATTGCCACAGTCGGTCTGACGTCAGCGTTACTCACGAGCATGCTTTTGTTTTACAACATAGATGTGCATATTACATAGCTGTATGTATTATATACATTATATAATTATATGTCTTTTTATTATTTCTAATAAAATGAAAATTCGTTGTTTATTTTATTATTATTATTTTGTGTCAATCTATCTATACTAATATTATAAAGAAGTAAAGTTTGTTTGTCGGAGGTAATCTCTGGAACTATCGAATCGATTTCTAAAGTAATGGTATCAAAATTATTGTGTTAGTCCCCTTTCGAACATAAGCTATATCTTAAGTCGATGTCACTACACAAAAAGGGATGTAAGAGCAAAAAACGTTCTAAAAATGCGATTTTTATGTTACTGAAGGACCTAGAAATGTGAATTTTGGAATATTAGTTACTTATAAAATATAAATGATCCCTAAGATCATTTCCTAAACAATTTGAAATTTAAAAGGGGTGAAAGTGCGCAAAAAAGCGTTCGAGAAAACGGCTAAATGTTCGTTTCTACGCAATCTCAGGAAATACGAAACCGATTTTTAAAATAATGGTGTCAAAATGATGGTGACAACCCTGCTCCAAGATAGCCTATATTTTATGTCAGTGCCAACTACCCGAAAGGGGGCGCAGGAGCAAAGAACGTTCTAATAATGCGATATCTATGTCACTGAAAGGCCTAGAAATATGAAATTTGCAATATTATAGTTAGTTATTATATATAAAGGATTTCTAAGAACACTTCTTAAACTAGTCAGGTGTGGCAATCTCAAAACTTTCTTCTATCTCATACATGTTAATACTTCCTGAAAAATGCAGTACATCAGCACCACCTGTTAGATGATTTGCACCAAAAACTAATTATCAACAACTTTGACAACTTCTAACTTAATCTGAAATTTGATGAAAATCCGTGCATAGTTTTTTAGATAGAGCTGTTGCGGAAATTGTAAAAAATTCTGCATAGCAGTGCCTCCTGTTGGGCGATTTACACCAAAAACTAATTAGGACCAATTTATACCAGGAAGTAACTGAATCTGAAGCTTGATGAAAATTCGTGCATTAGTTCTTGAGATATATAGCTATTGCGATAATCATGAATAATGCAGCATAGCAGCGCCACCTACTGGGCGATTTTCACCAAATTGTAATCAGCACCTAACTATATCCTGGACTAACTGAATCTGAAGTTTTATGAAAATCCGTGCAGTAGTTCCTGAGATATAGCTATTGCAGAAATCGTGAAAAATGCCGCATAGCAGCGCCACCTGTTGGGAGATTTTGCCAAAAACTAATCTGGACCAGTTTATATCAAGGTCTAACTGAATCTAAAGTTTTATGAAATTCCGTACATTAGTTCTTGAGATAGAGCGCCCACAAAATTTTTGTCACATACAGACTCACAGAGTGACAGACAGAGTGACAAACAGACATTTTCTAAAATCCATCAAATCGGTGTTCAGGACATTATAAAACGCATAACTCCATCGAAAACTGGAAGTCGAAAATTTTCACGAATCCAATACTTTATTCTTGTAAAGATAGAAGAAAGTAAAAATTCGAAATTTAAAAGGGGTGATAATGCTAAAAAACGTTCTAAATGGCGATTTCTACGCAATTTTAGGAAGTATCAAATCGATTTCAAAAGTAATGGTTGTAAATTAATGGTGACAGCCCTTGCTCTAACATAGGCTCTAATTTATATTTGTGTCACTACCACCCGGGGGTTGCAGGAGCAAAAAACGTTCTAAATTGCTGTTTTTGTGTTATGGAAGGGCCTAGAATCATGAAATTTGAAATGGTAGTTACTTATTAGATATCAATGATCTCTAAGAACATTTCCTAAAAAAAAAAAAATCGAAATTTAAAACGGGTGATAATGCTCGAAGAGCGTTCTAAACAATGTTCTAATTGGCGATTTCTACGCAATCTTAGGAAATATCAAATAGATTTCAAAAATAATTTTTGTAAATTGATGGTGACACCCTTGCTCTAACATAGGCTCTATTTTATATTTGTGTCACTGCCATCTGGAGGTTGCAGGAGTACAAACGTTCTAGATTGCGTTTTTTTTTTTTGTGTTATGGAAGGGCCTAGAATAATAAAATTTGGCATGGTATATATTTATTAGATATACATGATCTCTAGGGACATTTCTTTAAAATTTTGAAATTTAAAAGGGATGAAAATGAGCGAAAAGCGCTCTAAAAACTTTCTAAATGCCGATTTGTGAGCAATCTCAGGAAGAATCGAACTGATTTCAAAAGTAATGGTAGGAAATTGATGCTGACAGCCTCTGCTCCAACATAGACGCTATTTCATGTCGGTGTAACTACCACCAGGGGGTTGCTGGAGCAAAAAATGTTCTAAATTTCGATTTTTGTGATCGGTAGGGGCTAGCAACTTGAAACTAGGCATGGTACATATTTATTAGATATAACTGATCTTTAAGAACAGTTTCGAATAAATTGGAAATTTAAAAGGTGTGAAAATGCGCGAAGTGCGTTCTAAAAACGTTCTAAATTATGATTTCTACACAATCTCAGGAAATATCAGATCTATTTCAAAAGTAACGGTTACAAATTGATGGTGACAGTCCCTGCTCCAACATAGGCTATATTTTATGTTGCTGTAACTACCATCTGGGGGTTTCAAAAGCAAAAAATGTTCTAATTTGCGTTTTTTGCACAACTGAGGGCTCTAATAATTTGAAATTTGCCATGGTAATTACAAGATGCAAATGCTTTCTAAGAACCGTCGAAAGAAAATTCCGAATTTAAAAGGATGAAGTGAGAAAAAAGCGTTCTAAAAACGTTCTAAATTACAATTTTTATGCAGTCTTATCAAACACCAAACAGAATTTTTAAAAAATGGTGATAAATTTTTGGCGATAGAACCTGCTCAAATGTAAGCTATATTTTAAATCTGTGCCACTACCACTAGAGAGTTACAGGAGCAAAAATCATTCTAAATTGCGCTTTCTGTGATACTGAAGAGGCTAGAAACTTTAAATATGGCTTGATAGTTACTTATAAAATATAAATGCCCTCGAAGGACTGTAGAAAATAAATTCGAATTAAAAATGGATGAAGCGAAGGTGCGAAAAGCCTTGTAAAAAAGTTCTAAATTACGATTTCTATGCAATCTCAGGAAATATAAACCGATTATAAAAGTAATAGTTGCGAATCAATGGTGACAGTCTCTGATCCTACACAGGTTATATTTTATGCCGGTGATTCTACCACCTGGGATTGGCAGGAACAACAAACGTTCTAAAAAAGGCCTTTAAAAGTATTAAAATATCTAGAAGGGGTGAGTTCGCGATTAGCGTAAAGCTAAAGACCCAGTATAAATATAAATAGTTATACCAAAAGTTTTTTCATTAATAATGAAAGATAGAAATTTATTTTCTTACCTTTCTGGTAAAGCAGACATATGCTGGTTTACTTCATGTGAAAACAAACTATATATTTTATTTATTGAGTGGATGTGTGAAAAATATCTTCTTAGAATGATGGGAATGCACTCGCAGAGAAAAAACTATTTAATGCACGACGATGTCTAGATTACATGGACGAACACATACACACTAAAAAAAGAATAAAATAAATGGGTTAAATGTGGGTACTATAGAAGTAATAACATTAAAATCCAGTAGGAGACGCAAGTCTTCCATTTAATAAAGAGTTAACGCACTAAGAAACCGTGCGTCTTGGCCTCACGATGTCGGGCCTAGAAGTGAGAAGTAATAGGGGCCCACAAGAGTTAAAACAGAGTAAAAAAAACTTGAAACAATACAGTCTGCTTAATAAGCAAAAAGGTTCTATTTAAAATCAGTTTATCAGGAAATTTCTGTGGTGCTGCGATCTGTTGACGCCTTTTCGAAACACAAGTCTTTTACACAATCCTTCTTTAGTTTGTGACCTTACGCTACGATGGCTCAAGGAAGTGTCGCCATCTTGGAACATATTTCACAACTAAAAGAAACGCGTTGCACGTATCACGAGGAAATCGTCATTTCACAAGCGAAGAGATGTTTGACATAAAATTACTTACACTGTGACGTTTTCCAACACCCCCGCTTTTTATGTCAAACCGACGAGCGTAGAATGTTTAACTTGTTTCTCAAACACTCGAAATGAGGCTTAGGCAATGGCTTGGTGAGCACGTCTGCCAGCATTAACTTCGATGGGCAATAAGTTATTTTGATTATACCATTCTGGCATAGATGTCTGACGTGGTGATACTTAACTTCCACGTGTTTAGTCCTTGTCTGTGCCTTTTCGTTTTCGGTCAATCTTATGGCTGATAAGTTATCTTCGTACAACGTTACGGGTAGTTGTTGACACAGTTCGAGGTCATTTAATAGGTCTAACAACCACGAAATCCCTTGACCTGCATTAGAGGCAGCGATATATTCAGCTTCCGTGGAGGAGAGTGCTGTGCAACTCTGCTTCCTCGATGACCATGCCAATATATTATTTCCTAATTTGAACAAGTTTCCAGTGGTTGATTTCCTGTCTATTCTGTCGTTTCCCCAATCGGCATCGCTATATGCCGTTAGGATTGGAGGTTTTGTTTTATCTATGACGAATTTAAGATCTTTGGTAGTAAGCAGATATCTAATTAATTTCTCGATAGCTTGCCAATCGACTTCCCTTGGGGATTCATTCCTTCTTCCCAGGATGTTAACGACTGATGCTATGTCGGGTCTAGTTAAAGTTGCAATGTATAGAAGCCCTCCTATAGCCTGTCTAAATTTTACGTTATCTCCCATTAGTTTCCCGTTTGGATCTAGATTAAAGTAGTTAGTATTCATGGGTGTATACGTAGGCTTACCATTTAACAAATTGAATTTTTCTGCGATTTGTATTATTTTGTGTTCCTGGTCTAACTCTAGATTACCGTTTGCCTTTTCCTTTATGTTTATGCCTAAATATTGTGTGACTTGACCCAAATTTTTGATTTCGTATTGCTTTGATAATTCAGTGTATATTTCGTGTGTGTCTGTTTTGTCTCCTGCGACTAAGATGTCATCAACATACACTATTATGTATGCGATTTTTCCATCTTGGACTCTTTTGTACAGACATTTGTCTGACGCGCATTCAACGAAATTTAGTTCTTTTAGAGATTTACTTATTTTTTGGTTCCATGCCCTAGCCGCCTGCTTAAGGCCGTAAATCGCTTTGTTTAAACTACAGACTTTATCTTCTTCCCCTTTTGTTATGTATCCCTCTGGCTGATGCATATAGACCTCCTCTTCTAAATCGCCATGTAAGAAAGCAGTTTTGACATCTAGGTGAGTTATTTTAAGATCTTTGTACACCGCTGCGTTTAAGAATGCTCGTAGGGTGGTATGCGCTACAACGGGTGCGTAGGTCTCGTCGAAATCGCTTCCATATTTTTGAGCATATCCCTTAGCGACCAATCTGGCTTTATATCGCTCTATAGACCCGTTCGCTCCCCTTTTTGCCTTAAACGTCCACCTACAACCTATGACGCGTTTTCCCGGGATTGGTTTTATTAATCTCCAAGTATTATTTTGCTTCAGAGAATCTATTTCCTCACTAGTGGCTTTTAGCCATTTATCTTTAGTTTCTGCGTCATTGATATTTTGTAGGTCTGTCCATGACTTTGGCTCCTGAATGTGACACAGGTTTGCGCTTATTCCATAACGGTTAGGTGGTACACCACGATTTTGTCTCTGCGATCTTCTCGGCTCAAGGGATGTGTCGGTCGGGGTGTTATTCTGATCATCGTCGCGCTCTTCTAGATCAATTTCAATATTATCTGCGGGAGTTTGTTCGATGTTTTGATTTTCTTTGGCGGGTATAATTTCCTCATCTTTTATACCTTCTTCGAAGAATTTTACGGTTCTAGATATTATAATTTTATTTTCACCCGTATATATCCTATAGCCCTTGCTTCTGAAATCATATCCCAACATTATTCCCTCGATGGCTTTCTCATCTAATTTATTTCTTTTAGGTTTGTCGACATAGGCAAATGCCTTACATCCGAATGTTTTGATGTTCGAGAGATCGGGTTTTCTTT
Organism: Maratus speciosus; assembly: GCA_963932465.1. Taxonomy (NCBI): domain Eukaryota; kingdom Metazoa; phylum Arthropoda; class Arachnida; order Araneae; family Salticidae; genus Maratus; species Maratus speciosus. The sequence goes on from OZ010800.1 coordinate 301,493,335, forward strand.
TATGCCAAAGTTCATAGGGTGTCATGTTATTTTTGTTAGCCTTTGTTGGTAGACGGTTGATGAGGTAGGTGGCGGACATGACAGCTTCCCCCCAGAATTGCTTAGGTAACTTGGCGTCCGACAACATGGTTCTAGCCATTTCCACTATCGTTCTATTCTTTCTTTCTGAAACACCGTTCTGTGGGCTAGAATAGGGAACACTCAATTGACGCTCTATCCCGTTTTCTATCAGGCAGTTTTCAAATTCGTCACTGATATACTCTTTTGCGTTATCGGACCTGATTGCCTTTATCAACTTGCCAAATTTATTTTTTGTTAGCGCTATGTATTCTTTCAGTTTGATAACGGCTTCCGATTTATGCGCGATTAAGTATGTTATTGTGTACCTGCTATAATCATCCGTGAATGTTATAAAGTACCTTTTCCCTCCTATCGTTTCAGTATTCATGGGGCCACATATATCGGAATGTGCGAGGGTACCGATGTCTTTGCTTCTGTTTGTGGCTACTTTAGGGTAGGGCAGAGCGGAAAGTTTCCCTTCAATGCACTTGGTGCATCGCGTGTCATGTTTACATTTGTTAATTGTTATCCCATTGGCTAATTCATGATTAACAAGGTATTTAATATCATCAAAATTTTTGTGTCCGAGTCTTCGGTGCCACAATGAAATACAATTTGTATTGTTACAGAAAGTTTGAGTACTTATAGTATAGCCGTAATCATCTTCAGGGTTTAATACGTAGAGATTATCATTTAATTTAGCTGTCAAGATTATATTATCATCTTTGACAAATAAACATGCATTTTTCTCGAAAATTACCTTTATATTATTTTCAGTGGCTTTCTTAACTGACAATAAATTGCCCTTTAGTTCTAGACAGTACAAGACGTTTCTTAGTGTAATGTAGTGGTTTTTGTCTGTTTTTATTTTTACGTCGCCCATACCTTCCGAATTAAGCCTTTTTCCATTAGCGATTGTTATATTCCCAAAATTCCCGGCTGTGAATGTAGCAAAATTTGTTTTTGCTGATGCAACGTGCCTGGTGCAACCCGAGTCAATGATATATGTGTTTGGATCTGTTGTTTGTGTTTGGTTAATTTTTACTGACTCAATTTCAAAATTGTTTTCCACTGGGAAGAGAGGAATGATCGATTGGTTGACCTCATCCTCTATATTTGATTTGCTGTTAAAGCAAAAATTCGAGGAGTCTGTTTTACTACCATTGTGCTGATTTTTGGGGTTTACCGAATTGGCTTTAAAGTTGGCATGGTTGTTAAATTTATTACTGTTATAATTTTCACTTCTTTGGTAATTGTTTTTCTGTTTGTTTTTCAATTTGTAACACTCTGAACGAGCGTGCCCATCTCGTTGACAGTAGCTGCAATATTTTTTGTTTCCTTTATTTATTATTTTATATGCTGTGTCCCTTGGTCGTGTGCTGGTGTTTTTGTATTCGGTTCGATGAGAGTACTCGTCGATGAGTTTGTTTTTCACAAACTCGAGGTCTAGATCCTTTTCGTCTCTAGCCTCCATGCTCGTTATAAGAGGAGCATATGACTGAGGCAAGCTGCAAAGCATAAGAGCCACGATGTGCGAATCATTTATGAGCTCTCCAATGGCAGCGAGTTTGTCGCGGATAGTTAAAATATTGTTGATATGTAGATTTAAGTCTCCGCCCTCATTGAGCCTTTGCGAATATAGTTTCCTCAAAAGGAATAATTTGGATGATAAATTCGCCCTTTGGTGAACACTTTTTAATCTTTCCCAAATTTCTTTGGGAGATGTCAAATGTCTAATATGCACGATTTGTGTATTTTCAATGCACAAACAAATTATGGCTTTCGCCTTAGCCGCGTTTTTAGTATATGTATCATCGGGTGTGGCAGGTGGAGATTCTGTTATATATTTAAATAAATCGTCTTTAATTAACAGATTTTCTAATTTGAAACACCAATGATTGTAATTATTATCATTTAGTTTCTCCACTGCCGTAATTTCTTTTGTGGCTGACATAGCGTGTTATTCAAGTTTTATAAATTCTTTGATAACAAATATATTTACTATAAGAAGTTTGTGACTTTCTTAAAATAATTTCTTAGAATATATTCATAAATATAAATAAAATGATCAGTTATTCACAATAATCAATCAATATTCGTTCACAATAATACTCTTTTTGCGATATTATATATATCGTTATTTATTCATGCACATTTATTTTTATTTTCATGTATATAGTTCAATATTTCATATCTCATATGTGCATCTTGTTCATCATTTTATCACAATCAGATAAACAAATTTTTATTACTGGGTTTTTTTTTTTTTTTTTATTTATTTACTTTCCCCTTCAACTCAGTCTCATAATCTATTAAAATATCTAGAAGGGGTGAGTTCGCGATTAGCGTGAAGCTAAAGACCCAGTATAAATATAAATAGTTATACCAAAAGTTTTTTCATTAATAATGAAAGATAGAAATTTATTTTCTTACCTTTCTGGTAAAGCAGACATATGCTGGTTTACTTCATGTGAAAACAAACTATATATTTTATTTATTGAGTGGATGTGTGAAAAATATCTTCTTAGAATGATGGGAATGCACTCGCAGAGAAAAAACTATTTAATGCACGACGATGTCTAGATTACATGGACGAACACATACACACTAAAAAAAGAATAAAATAAATGGGTTAAATGTGGGTACTATAGAAGTAATAACATTAAAATCCAGTAGGAGACGCAAGTCTTCCATTTAATAAAGAGTTAACGCACTAAGAAACCGTGCGTCTTGGCCTCACGATGTCGGGCCTAGAAGTGAGAAGTAATAGGGGCCCACAAGAGTTAAAACAGAGTAAAAAAAACTTGAAACAATACAGTCTGCTTAATAAGCAAAAAGGTTCTATTTAAAATCAGTTTATCAGGAAATTTCTGTGGTGCTGCGATCTGTTGACGCCTTTTCGAAACACAAGTCTTTTACACAATCCTTCTTTAGTTTGTGACCTTACGCTACGATGGCTCAAGGAAGTGTCGCCATCTTGGAACATATTTCACAACTAAAAGAAACGCGTTGCACGTATCACGAGGAAATCGTCATTTCACAAGCGAAGAGATGTTTGACATAAAATTACTTACACTGTGACGTTTTCCAACAAAAAGCTTTCTAAATTTACGTTTCTGTGGAATATTAGGAAATACTAAACCGACTTCTAAATTAATGTTGGCAAATTAATGGTGACAGTCCCTATTTCAACATAGCATTTTACGTTGAGAGAGATGATAGACCGTTAGACAAGAAGCTTGGAATTTGACATGATGGTTAATTTTAAGATGTAAGAAGATGGTTTCTAAAACATTCAAAACTTCAAATGCATACTGAAATGAGCGTATTAATTGAGCATAAAAGTTTCAAAATATTTTCTAAATTCTCATTTATTTATTTTTATTTATTTTTATTAATTTAAGTCTCATTTCTGGCTAATGCAGTGTAATAGTGAAGTTTAGTCACATTGTGTTTTGAATAGTATTTTTTGAATTATTCCTAAAAGTGTAATTTCTTTTAATAAAAATTAGACATACAAATATCACTTGGCATATTTCAACTATTACGCGAGCAAAGCCGCGGGGTTTGCTAGTGTTATTATAAAGTGTGCTACAAAGTGTGTAATTTTTTCATTCCTATTCTTATTTTAATAAAAACAAGACAAGAAAAAATCTACCTTATTTGAAGATTCTATTTACGCGGCAAACTCTTTGATATCAATAAATACTTTTCATTTTTATACTAATTTATTTAACTAAACTTGTTCCTTTGTATTATATGACAGAATTTTATAGACAATTTTTCACTTAATATTCTGATATTTTAGAATTATAAAAATTATGTACGCAGGTGTGTTTCCAATGACAATGCAACATTTTAATATTCTTAGAACCTAATTACAAATTTATAAATTAATTTTACGGTATTTCTCCGTCAGATTGCCGAGGGTGATCAATTCACCCAAAATATTTAACTATTTTTAATACCATTTATGTGTTACAAAAACATGAATTAATGATGCGACAAGCAACTATAGCGAAAATAGACCAACTGACTGGGAAACTGCAACAACGAAATATTTTAAACACTAAAAAGTAGAAAAAATAAATAAATAATAAAGAGGGTAATATTTTTTTAAGTACTCTTTTATCATTTAATAGTTTAATAGTTAATTAAATTATTATTGTGCGCTGTGAAAACAATTTAGAAAATGAATAGATAGTTTAAATAGTGCTTTCTTTTCTTTCTTATTGCCATATCTTAAAAAGAAGCAGAGTAAAAATTATAATTTTTTAAAATAAATTTCCTAGTTCACGCTTTCTATCAAAGCATAAGTGAAAGCGGCGAATTTTCAATAATCGGAGCTTACGCCAAATTAAAGTATTTATAAGAGAAAACTTATAGAACTACATGAATCGCATGCATGAAATTAGGAGTGATTTTTAAAATAAACATTCAGTGGTTCTACATCACCAGCCATAAAAGCATAAAATGGACAGAGTGGACGCTTCGGCGGGTAATACTAATTCGCCGAAGCGCCTAATCAGATGGACTCTAGAATAGTCCATCTTTTGTTTTGTAAGAGTTCAAAGTACAATTGTACTTTGAACTCTTAAAATGGACTTACTGTAAAGTTTGCTTCACAGCCTTACAAATGAAAATTTTTCATAGGATATTAGGCGTGTCGGCGTCTTACACTGCTAAAAATTTGCAGCATTCTGGCAGGTTATCTGACCGTTTTTTCCGAAAACGGTTACACAACCGTAATTTAACACTATTCTGACCATATTATTAGCCATTTTATGGTCAGAATACAGTTAAATTATGATTATGAAACCGTTTTTTCAAAAAACGGTCGAATGACCTGCCAGAATGCTGCAAAATTTTTAACAGTGTAGTATTACCCGTCGACGAAATGTCCATTCTATCCATTGACCATTTTGTTAATAACTTTTGTATTTATGTACAGGATTGTACCAAACTAGATATTATCCACATCATCTGTTTCACTTCCTTATAAATTAATACGAGTTTTCATAGGAAATTGATAAAATTTTCACTCTATAAATATTCTTTATTTAAGAGTACAGTGTACTTAAAAAATCACGAAATTTGACTTTAAAAATATTTTTCTTTTGCTTAATTCGGTGGAATATGAAACTAAATGCTCAAACCCATCTGGTGCAAAATGAATTTTTTAGTTCTGACGCTTCTTTGCAGAGATATAAGCTTTTATGTTTGTAAACAAAGTATACCGAGTTGTTGATTAGGTAAAATGCTGTTTTCTCAAAATTGAAAAATTTCGTACATTTCTAAATTTTGAAACATTGCATGCGCCTTTCCTAATAGTCAAATTCTTTTGAAATGTATACTATATATCCTTTATACAATCTATACTATTAAAAGAAATTTTCGCTCTGCGTGTCTGTCTGTGTGTGTGTCGGTGATGACTAGCAAAATCTACGGCACGTACGAGGCTCAAAATTTTTCTGAAACTAGCCCATAGGGTCTGATGATGCACCTGAGTTTCAGAATTTTGAAATTCTAATAAATATTTGAGAAATTAATTAAAACCCCCAAAATTAAAAGAATGGAAAAGTATTCATAATTCAACAACAGCATTAATTTTTATCAAACCGCAAACAATTTATTCGAAAACTCGAAGAGAGGGGGCGGAATTAATAGAATTACAGCTCTGCTAGGGAGATAAATGTACTGAACCTTTTTAAAAAGGGCTGTATCTTACAGTCTATCGGGCCTAAAAACTCGAAAATTGCACAGTCAGACGCAAAAAAATAGCCCTTTCTGAAATTCTAAAAATTATTTCTGTATTGTTACAAAATGTCAAAAAATCCACGAAAAGTCTATTCATAAAAACTACTTTTATTTCCTTCGACAAAAATGCAGATATTGTAGAAATATTTCACAGACAGTTCAGGTGTTTGTAACACGTGATCCCGAATAAAATAGCACGGATAATTTTTAGACTAGCATCAGTATCAAATTTTTCAAAATACAACACTTAGAGATTTTAAACTTATGCATCTACGCCAATCTTTGGACGCTAATTAAGGATATGTAAATTAAAAAAAAAATTGATTCAGAACTCTTTGTTTTATAAAAAAAATCGATTTATAAAAAGAAGAAGAAATGCTTTTTGGAATAGAGAATGAAGGCGAACTTGTTAAAATTCGGAAAACTAACTAACTGATCGATTTGAAACTTTCAGATAGTTTATAACACATAATAAAAATTTAAAAAAATGATGGTGCTTTGTAGGAGGGGGCTCCGGGGAGCACTTTTCTGAATTTTTCTGACACCCCTCATGTGATATATCATAAAAAAGCCCTGGGACCACTTATTCATACTATTATGCACTTCCAATGTCCTTTCACCACTTACCCCCACCGGGGGAGAACTCTTTAAAATTTTGCTGACAACCCTCATGTAATATATCATTGAAAAGCCCTTTGACCACTGTTTCATAGTGTAACGTTTGTATAGAACATACTGCGCTCCCTGTCAGTGGAAGGTTGAATTAACCACTATTTTCGAGTAGTAATTTAAAATTTCTTAATTTCTTATTTTACTCAACGTCCTTTATTTTAACACAATCCTTTGGAGCATCTAAATAGACCATATTTATATCTCCTACAAAAAGTTTTAAACGTTCGGACGGGTAGAAATATTTTTTACAAAATAAAAGAAATCAGGAAATCAGTAAAAACCTGAGTGTTTTGTCACTGTTTCGCTCGCTTTTGGTACGCAAAAACTCCAAAAATCAAGTTGAAAGATGATGTCTAAAGGAAGAATTTCGAAAATGCATGACGCATTTGAAAACACGATTTCTACCATTACCATGAATAGTCGTTAAAATACACGTTTCTTTTCTGCCCTGTATATGATCTACAGATGTGTATGCATAAAACATAGTATGCTAAAAGTTAGTTCAGTTAAAAGCACAGCACAGTTGAAAATTTCCACTGAGCAATTTTCGCCAATAAACGAATGTTGTTGGGAACTTTTGTACGACCCTGTACATGATGTATAAAATTTACACATACCAAGTAATATTTAAAAAATAATAATTAAATTTAGAAACTCATGCCACAACTGAAAACGCACTTCCAGCAATTATTCTTTAATAATTCTATTATTGCTCATTTTCTTCTACAGCCAAATTCTTTTGTGTGTCCCAGTAAATGAACGATAAGTGCTATGCACACCCTATTCTGTAATAAGAAACTTGTAGTACACCTCAGTAATGTATATCAGTTTCAATATGTTTAAAATACTGTAATGTCATTAAAATATACACGGCAAACGATTTTTCCCCATAGACCGTAATGTAACGGAATTATTTTGAATGGCCCTGTAAATTAACCGATAATGCTGCACACTTCATTTCCAATACTGAATATGCCATAGTGATACCCAATTTCATATATCCATTTCATGGCAATCGGGCTATATTTATGCGAGTTAGAGCACGGACAGACAAATCGAATTCATAAACATTTTTCAACTTTGTTGGAAAGATTGGTTGTCCGATTTCTAATTCAAGGTAGTCGATCAAAAATTCATGCGTTCAGGTAAAAACTTAAGATTTGTGAGAAAATTAAAAATGATTATGATAATGTTAAATCACCATACAGAAGTTCAGTTTAAGCCTAAAAGCAAACCACTAAAAACTGACATACGCTGTTATAACTGTAGAAGTAATAATCACAAAAGCGCCAACTATAATAATAACGATAAAGGTTTGCTTTGTTTCCGTTGCAATAATAATCGACAAAAAATCTACGAATGCACTAAACCAGAAAGAGGGAAATTTCCCAAGGACTACTCACAAGTAAATTTAGTTAATAGCTCTCAGAATTTGATACTTAAAGAGGTTAAGCTCAATTCATTAAGGTTAATTTCATTGATAGATACGGATAATTGTAAAGGGTACTTACAATTTTAAAAACGAGTAATTTTGATGAAAGTTGAATGTTCTGCAAAATTAGAGACGGCAAAGATGTTTTTAAGGGGCTACTTCACTCACGCGAAAACACCCCCTCGCTAATGTTAATCCTATGGAAGAATTTTTTAAAGATATCTCCTTTGCATTTGAATATTTTTAAATGATTTTTTTCTTTGCATTGGATAGCTGAGATCGATCTCTAGAAAGGCCGTTTTTACTTTTAGATTTTGTTTGCTGGCTTTTTTTTTTAGGATGATGCTTTTACTTTCGAAACCGGTAAAATCATTTTAAAATTTTGGAAGGAAAACGAGATATCTAAAAAAAAATTCCCCTTAGGATTAACGTTAGCGAGCGGGTGTTTTCGCGTGAATGAAGTAGCCTCTTAACTAGGTTAGTACAGAAATATTTTAGACCAATTGGTTACATTAAAGTATAAATCAAAATTGATAGTTCCAAATTTGAAACCTTCATTTTTGTTATTAATGACAATTAAATTAACTTAATTATTTTCAATTCCTACTATTAGCTCACACTCTCCCCATATTTATTTATTTATATATCTTGTTCAAATTTTCAATCGTTAATAAAATACTTATTATTCATCCTATCCAGTTGAAATACATTTTTTAAAACTTGTACTGGATGGCAATTGATGTTAATACAATTTTTTCAAATATTAATTCATTAATTAAATTTTAATTAATTAATTTTAGTTTTATATGGGCGACAAAATGGCGGTTAATGAACAGCATTTAATGCATCTTCATATCTGTAAGGGGGGTTTCCATAGGGGGGGGGACCCTGTTCTGTCGCCAAATACCGCCAAGTTTGTCGCCAACTTATCAATATCTCTAATGTTTCGCCAAATTCCCATAGACTTCCATTGTAAACCTATACTTGCTTATAGAAAATCAACAAATTGAGATATTTTAATGCAACAAAAACTAATATTAGCTTAAGGGATTATATTAATTTTTTCTTTGATGACCTAAGTAAGAATTGACTTTAAAAACAAAATTTTTATATTACTTGTTAGTACTAACGTTACTCAACAAGTTAAATTAGCTGTTTCTGGTAATGATCTAAAAATGCATAAATCTTCAAATGAACCGACAAATTCAGTTGGATACTTAATTACACCATATTAATTTTAAATTCCTAATTGGTAAATAAATCATACGAGCTGTAATTATCCACGTTTCTTAGAGTTCCATTACTTGCGATTTATTCTGTTGAGCTGATTCAGGTATCAGATTAGATATCATAATTAGCAAGGTTCTCTGCGTGAGAAAGGTCCGTCAGATTTGTCGAGGATAGCTCAGTTGGTAGAATAACACAGGCAGCTTATTCCAAAAAGTTCCTGGTTCGAATCCTGGCCAGGACACTTTTTGACTCAGTTGGAAAATTACAACTCGTATGACTTATTTACCAATTAGAATAATTGTGTTAAAATTAATGTAGTAAGATTACAAATATTTCACTTGGTGGATGTCAGTGGAGAGTGTTGTGGCGATCTAGGCTCCTATAACGGTATTACCGAGCTACCACGAACATATACATATATTTGGGGAAATGGGAGTATGGGGGACATTAATAATGTGAAACAAAGAGGCATAAAAATAAACTTGGAACAGGGAAGCCGTAAGAGAGGGGGAGACTCAACAACCCATTACCCAAAACCCAGAGTAAATTATATTAGTAACTCTTAATTACTCAACCTGTAATGCTCATAGTGTTAATTACTAATTAATAATAAAATGAATTGTGATCGTTTGGTCATGGCTAGCTTCTGAAATAATTATCCCGAAGGGGGAGGGAGACGTCGGTCTCAACACATACCCCAAATTGCGTTGTGATTGTTTTTCGTCTAAGAAGTAGCTTTTAGACCACTTAAAAATTAAGTAAATAATACCAAAATTAAACATTAATAAATTTTTAAGAAATTAGAATTTAACCTCAAATAAAATTTAATATTAAAGTAATTTACAAGACTCATGGTGGAAAAATGACATATCAAATTTTAACAGTTAACAAAAGATTTATTTACATCATATATACAATTTTGGAATAATTAACGCAAGACACACTTGCTCTACGTAATACATCAAAACAGTCATTTTATTCTAGAATTAATTTTAAATTATTTATCATAAATTTTAAATTACTGGATGCCAATTGTAGAATAATAATCCCTAAACAATGAAAAATACATAAACTAATACAGGGAACAAAGATAATAAATTCACGATACATTTAGTAAAATACCTCGTAGCAGACCACACACATCGGGTTCAGGCTTGGCATGAGTAATCCATAACGAAGTCTTTGCGTACACACTCTAATTTCACAACTACATCGGAGAAGGATATTAAAACAATATATATATATAGCTCTCAATCGAGCATAATGAAGCGATCCCACTATTTATCTAGTGGACCGGTCAAACTTAGGACTAAAGGATTATGCAAAATCCGTGTCGAACATACTGGAAGTTAATTAGGGCTCGGAGAGCATCCTTGGAAAATGCTACATCTCTGAAGTCAATCTGTAGTAACTCTCTCGAAGTGTATCTCTCTAACTCTGAAGTGTATTTTTCTTCTAAGAAACTAGGGTTTTGGAGTCTCTTACTTAACCCTTTACGTAAGAAAGCTCCTGGACAATAGAGGGTCGGGCTTAACAAACCCTCATTCAATCATCGAGCAGTATCACTAACTCCGTTCCAAAAACCATCCCCGTAAAACATCTGATTCGATGCTAAGGGCTGACTGTGTCTGCGTGGGCCCCACCCTCAAAGGGGCGCAAGGGAGAGAGTACGAGCCTAATTAGCTGTGCGTGTGATCCAATTTATTACCAGCCATACATATGGTCATAAATATACTTTTGACTATAACGTCAATGTATTCTTCAATGGCCGACTATTTGACTGCAACTCAGAGATTCCCTTTTGAGATAGCCTCCACATGCTTAATTACTCAATTCCTAAACAACTCAATACATTACATATACATATAACCATATAATAACTTTTCATACATAGTTTAATCACATAAAATAATAATAATAATACTTCTGAAATAATATAAATAATATACAGGTACATTAATAATACAAGAAAATGGCTTTAATCTTGTTGGAAACAATAGTGTTGACAACAGAGAGAAAATCTTTCAGACGTTGCAAGGTACTTAAAATGAAGCAAGAAGGAAAAATAGTGCATCAGGCAAAAATTATGAAATACTTTCCATAACTAACAGAATATTAGTAAGAAATTTCTTTTTAACCATTTGGAAAAATGGTTATTGTCCTCGGTCAGGGTAGGAAATCAAAAACATATCTGAAGCGTTTTATTAGTTGAATCCGCATTTTATTCGTTTTCTGATTGGTCTACACAGTAATCTGTATTTTCCCTTTACAGAGATGGATATTTCTGTTTCCACTATGACAAAAAAGTAATAAAAACTACAAAAAAATATTAATAACTCAGAAACAAATTGAGATACAGCTTTCAACCAAATTGCATTTAAAAGTACATTTTTTTCTCTATATGACGGTGTAAAAAGTAATATTGTGGGATGTTTAGAAGTTCAAGAATGAAATTTCATTTAAAATTGATCCAGAAATATTAATGTTTAATCCATGGCGTACGTAATGTATGATCAACTCCGTGCGATCTTTTATGTCTTAAATTTTAGTCTTTGAAAAAATCATTTTCCAAATGATCATTGTAATTTGTTAAATTGCACTTTTTTTACTTTTGTCGCCAAACAATGTGATTTTAAGCCAAAAATGCATAAGCGTGACATCAGCTTGAGGATATTCTCACAAATGGTGGTCTTTTTTTTTTTTTTTTTTTTTTTTTTCTAGAATGAAATGAGATTTCTAAACTTAAAAAAAAAGGCTTAGATCAGTACCAATCCATTTCGCAACTGCTGGCCAATATTCGGTAATGTGTGGTTATTCTTTCGTGAAGCCCAGTGGTTCCCAACCTTTTATTGGCCACGCCCCACTGAAGCATCTGTAAAATCACGATGCCCCTCCACATCCTCACACACATATTCTGTAAAGTGAACTTTCATTATTTGAAAAGTGAATGCTATTCACCTGGAGGAATCCTAACAGAGTTATCAATGACTATTCATTTCATATTTTTAGCTTATCATAGAAGTGAATTTTCTGCCACAAATGTTTTTTTAACATAGTTTTATAAATGCAATGAAGCTATAAATCTTCACTTTTATGCCAAAACAGTTTTGTTGTGCCTTCCCCATCTTACCTCAATTAGGAAAAGTGTTATACGGTCTGCATTTTTATCTTCACAAAATGCTTAAAGAGACTCTCAGATTAGCATGAAAATTGATAATTTTGGCACATTTTATGATTCATTTAGTAACTTATTAAGAGTTGTTAGAAAAGCTTTGTACACAAATTTTCTTTCTGTAAATAACAAAACACACAAGAAGCATTTCAAAATTCTGACCTTTATCAATTTTAAATAGCCATTATTCCTCATCAAAACACATTTATCATTTTCCCTGCCCGATTATCGTTATTTAACTGTCATGTATTATCACTTTTCAAATTTAAATTGTGCATGTTATATAGTATATTCATTTACCATGTAGGAGGCCTGCACTACAGCCATAGGTATTTACTATTTATCCATTTTCTTTTCTAAAGCTATTAAAAACTAGTCGTTGGTGGCACCGTAATACTTAACTCTCATGGATATGCATAATATAAAATAGTACTAGCAAACCCCGCGGCTTTGCTCACGTAATAGTTGAAATATACTAAGTGATATTTATATGTCTAAGTTTTTTAGAGGAAATTATACTTTTAGGATTAATTCAAAAATTACTATTTAAAACAGAGTTTGACTAAACTTCATTGTTACACTGCATTAGGCAGAAATGAGACTTAAATTAATAAAAAGAAATAAAACTAAATAAATGATAATTTAGAAAATATTTTGAAACATTTATGCTCAATTAATACGCTCATTTCAGTATTCATTTGCAGTTTTGAATTTTTTAGAAACCATCTTCTTACATCTTAAAATTAATCATCATGTCAAATTCCAAGTTCTACCACCTCTCTCAACATAAAGGGCTACGTTGAGATAGGAACTGTCACCTTGTAATTGTGTAATTTGCCACTTGTGTAATTTGCCAACATTAATTTTGAAATCCGTTTGTTATTTCCTAATATTCCACAGAAACGTAATTTAAAAAGCTTTTAAAGGCCTTTTTTAGAACGTTTGTTGTTCCTGTGAACCGCAGGTGATAGAATCATCGGAAGAAAGTATAATCGGTTTGTATTCCCTGAAATTGCATAGAAATCGTAATTTAGGACTTCTTTAGAACGCTTTTCGCACCTCCACTTCGCTTCACCCCTTTTTAATTCGAATTTATTTTCGACAGTCCTTTGAGGGCATTTATATTTTATAAGTAACTACCATGCTATATTTTAAGTTTCTAGCCTCTTCAGTATCACAAAAATCGCAATTTAGAAACTTTTTTGCTCCTGCAACCCTCTGGTGGTAGTGGCACAGACATAAATATAGCTTATGTTTGAGAAGGTTCTGTCACCATTATTTTTTAAATTGGTTTGGTATTTGAAAAGATTGCATAAAAATTGTAATTTAGACCACTTTTCGCTCACTTCATCTTTTTAAATTTGGAATTTTCTTTCGACTGTTCTTAGAAAGCATTTGCATCTTGTAAGTAAATGCCATGCCATATTTCAAAATATTAAACCCTTCAGTTTTGCAAAAAACGCAAATTAGAACATGTTTTGCATTTGTAACCCCCAGATGCTAGTGACAGCAACATAAAATATAACCTATGTTATAGCAGGGACTGTCACCATTGATTTGCAACCATTACTTTTGAAATAGGTTTGGTATTTCCTGAGATTGAGTAGAAATCGCAATTTAGAACGTTTTTAGAACGCTTTTCGCGCATTATCACCCCTTTTAAATTTCCAATTTTTCCGAAACTGTTCTTAAAGATCATTTATATCTAATAAATATGTACCTTGCCTAATTTCAAGTTGCTAGCCCCTACCGATAACAAAAATCGAAATTTAGATCGTTTTTTACTCCTGCAATCTCTAGGTGATAGTGACACCGACATGAAATAGCATCTATGTTAGAGCAGCTGTCCGCATCAATTCCCTACCATTACTTTTAAAATCAGTTTGATTCTTCCTGAGATTGCTCACAAATCGGCATTTAGAACGTTTATAGAACGCTTTTCGCGTATTTTTACCCCTTTTAAATTTCAAATTTTTAAAGAAATGTTCTTAGAGATCATTTATATCTAATAAATGTATACCATGCAAAATTTCACGAGTCGAGGTCCTTCCATAATTCAAATCGCATTTTTAGAACATTTTTTGCGCCTGCATCTCCTTTGGGGAAGTGGAAACAGACATAACATATAGCCTATCTTGGAGCAAGAGCTATCACCATCATTTTTACACCATTATATTAGAAATCGGTTCAGTACTTCCTGAGATTGCATAGAAATCGCGATTTAGAACGTTTTTTACAGCGCCTTTTTGCCCCTTTCAAATTACGATTTTTTTTTTAGGAAATGTCCTTAGAGATCATTGATATCTTATAAGTGACTACCATTCCAAATTTCATGATTCTAGGTCCTTCCATAACACAAAAACCGCAATTTAGAACGTTTTTTTCTCCTGCAACTCCCAGGTGGTAGTGATACAAACATAAAACAGAGCCTATGTTAGAGCAAGGTCTGTCACCATCAATTTACAACCATTACTTTTGAAATCGATTTGATACTTCCCAAAATTGAGTAAAATCGCCATTTAGAATGTTTTATATAACCCTCTTCGCGCATTATCATCCCTTAAATTCCAATTTTTTAAGAACTGTTCTTAGAAATCCTTTATATCTACTAAGTAACTAATATTTCAAATTTCATATTTCTAGGGCCTTCAGTAACGCATAAATCGCATTTTTAGAACGTTTTTTGCTCCTGCACCCCCTTTGGGGTAGTGGCGCCGACATAAAACATAGACTATGTTAGAGCAAGGGTTGTCACCATCATTTTGACACCATTATTTTTTTAATCGGTTTGGTATTTCCTGAGATTGTGTAGAAACCACCATTGAGAACGTTTTTTAGAACGCTTTTCGCGCATTTTCACCCCTTTTAAATTTCGAATTGTTTTAGAACTGTTTTTAGAAATCTTTTATATCTAATAAGTAGCTAATATTTCAAATTTGATATTTCTAGACCCTTCAGTAATGCAAAAATCGCATTTTTAGAACGGTTTTTGCTCCTGCACCCCATTGGGGTATAGTGACACCGACATAAAATATAGCCTATCTTGGAGCAAGCGTTGTCACCATGATTTTGACCATTATATTTTAAATCGGTTTGGTATTTCCTGAGATTGTGCAGAAACCACCCTTTAGAACGTTTATTGAACGCTTTTTGTGTATTTTCACCCCTTTTAAATTTCGAATTGTTTAGAAAATGTTCTTAGACATCATTTATATCTTATAAGTAACTATTCTAAATTTTATATTTCTAGGCCCTTCAGTAAGACAAAAATCGTATTTTTAGAACGTTTTTTGCTCCTGCATCCCATTTGGGGTAGTAGCACTGACATAAAATATAGCCTTTGTTCTAAGTTGGACTAACACCATCATTTTGATACCATTACTTTTGAAATCGGTTTGGTATGCCCAGAGATTACCTCTAACAAATACACAATTTTTACTTCTTTATAATATTAGTAGATGAAAATAAAGCATGTGTAAACTATTTATAAAATGCGTTGCAATTCCAAAACACTATTTAAACGTATATTTAAATATTTTTAATACATAGTAATGCTCTATTACTCAATTGAGGATACTACTTGATTATTCCGTCAACCAATTTCGATAAATTATATAAATCGCGAAACTACTCGCAAAATTATACAAACTAGCCGCCCTTGGTGACCAGTTTGCTCTCCCTTAAAATTTATGTTTGGGAAAGTATGCTAATGTAAGGGGAATGATTCATTTAACCGATAATTGATACGCAAAAAACCAATTTTTTGTTTTTTTAGAAAAAATGAGCAAAAATGCACTTTTTTGATCTGTGATATCTTGCTTATTATTGGTGTAATTTTTAGTCTGTGGTACTCAATAGACGCAGAATTTTGTGCTCTACAATTTATAAACTAGGATTGTTTCAGTATAGTGAACGGTTTTTGAGTTATTTGCGAAATACTGAAAAAAGTCTTAAATTTTTGAGGTTTTTGTGGTGCCACGTCTAAAGCTCACCAGGAAAAATGGGACAAACTTCAAATCCGTTCATTTGGATGTAAAACAAAGTGATTAAAACAATTTCCAGCTTTCCGCGAATTTTCGGTTAGTAAAATCCTATTTTTACTGGCCTATAAGCATTGTATCATGTTACTTTTATTCATAATTTAATTTACTTGGACTCCCTTAAATATAATTAATATAATCCCTTAAGCTTAATATTAGTTTTTGTTGCATTAAAATATATTAATTTTTTGATTTTCTGTAAAGCGTCGTTTACACGGAGCGAGTTTACTAGTTACAAGCCGGCGAATTCACTAGCTGCTAATAAACTCGCCCCGTGTAAACACGTTGGCTAGCGAACTATCTGGCAGCTCAGCGAGTGCGAAAAAAGTTAAAAGCTGGGCTACTTTTCTCGCTACTCGCTGGCGTGTTAGCTATGTGGCTAGTAAACTCGCTGTGTGTAAACGTTGTTGCTAGTGAAATCGCTGCGAGTATTCGGTGGTTCGGGGTTCTGTAAATGTAAACAATGTCGACTGAAGTAGTTCGTGTCGGTGTGAATGAACAAAAATATATTTTTCGAATAAACTTAACAATTAGGATACCAATAATTAAAATATTTTTGAGAATTATTCACTGTTTGAAATAACTACCGTAATTATCACAAGGTAAATATTTTAATTATTTTAGATAGATAGTTGAAAATACTAATGTCGGGGAATTGCAGTTATCAAATTATTGAGACTGTACAGTACAGGGTTTAGAGGGCAATAATTGAAAAAAAAAAGTTTTGGCGTATTAGTGAATAGATTCGTATATTTTCCACTATTTTTCTCAGTTAAACTACCTGAAAGTACTTTTAGTAATTAGTATTACAAATATGATAGGAATGATACTGAGGGTTGAATGTTTTAAATACTAAATAAAATAATTTCAAAATAAAACTGCAGAACTATGATGGCGTTTGAGGCTACTGATCTGCAGATTTACTAGTTCAATTATTACCATAGATTTTATTAATATTACAATCATTTTTTGTGAGAGATGAATAAGTAAAAATGTTTAAGACAGAAAATAATAGATTTTTAACAACTTCAGTAACTTAATTTTTTTTTTTTTTTTTTTTTTTTTTTTTTTAAGAATTTAATATTTCTAACTGAGCGAAAAAATGCCCAGGCCAGGAATCGAACACAGATCATTGGCTTACAGGGCTAATGATCTACCGTTTAAGCTAACTGGGCCGACAACCGGTGAGTATATCTGCAAGCCAAGGATCTGTGCTCGATTCCCGGCCTGGTCATTTTTTCGCTCAGTTGGAAATATTCAATTCGTATGATAGCTTTAGCAATCAGTTTGATTCTGTTAAAATAATAGTTTACCGTAATTTCCCGCGTATCCGCTACGGCTTCGTTAAGTCTTTTCAGACCGGAAATTTTATTGAAAAAAGAAGTCAAATAAGTGACAAGCAGAAGCAAGTCACATTTTATTTAAAATAAACTCTGGTAGGAAATTGAGTTATCCGAGGTGCAGCAGATGGACGCGAAATTACGCGCTTTAGTTTTTATTTAAATGGGGAGGGGCTGAGCCCTATGAGCCTCTCTTTTCCATATGCCCTTAAAGAATATGCTTTACTTCCTGGTTTGTTTCATTGATTGGCAGATAAACTAAACAGGGCAGAGTTGTAAAAAAAAATTATGTGATTAAAATATTGAAAATTTTATTAACTACATGAAATTAATTAAAAGCAGCACTATTTATAAAATTTTGGTGTTCCTATTAAACATCAGTGAAATTGCAGTTTTAGCAACGATTACATGGGTTGTCCATTACTGAAAATAGACTAATTAAACGTTACAATAATGGACACGGGTCTTAAAACCTTAAAAATTAATGAAATTTTATAAATGATCATTAGAATATAAAATTCAAATTTCATCTTTTAATTTCGTATTGAAGTAATCTGTGTGTTTTATTTTTTAGAACACAGGGTACTCTTGGTATACATTTAAAAACTCAGCAATATCATTTGCGTTCTACTTCAATTTTCCAAGGACACACACACAGAGACAGGAAAACTCGGCACTTAATATAAAAACAAGCACTGTTTTCAGAAAAAAAACATAAAAGAAAGCTTTAGAACGCAGCAAGTGACGCAATAGCGAGTTGGCTACTGAGCGAGCAAACAAGTTCGTGTGTAAACGATCACTATCTCGCTAGCTGACTCGCTCGCTACTTTTCTCGCCGGCTTGTAGCTAGTAAACTAGCTCCGTGTAAACGAGCCTTAAGCAAGTAAATCCAATTGGTTTACAATGGAAGTCTATGGGAATTTGGCGAAATATTAGAGATATCGCAACTTTGGCGGTATTTAGAGACGGAACAGATATATAGTTAGATTGGCATAATTCTTATTTTAAATAACTGAAGAACAAATAAATTAATAAAAGATTAATAAAAATACAAATAAAACGTCGAATTAAAAAGCACTTGTTGACGCAACAAACACGGTTAACGTGTTTAATGTCAAGTGAATGTGACATTTACGATAGGCCATTATTGGCATTTAATCTTATAGTTTGGCGATAGTTTTGGGGTCGACGGGATAATCGAGTAGTGCCGAATTGCGTAAAAGAAACATCCTTATAGTAACTCTAAAATTGATAATCATATTAACTGCATCATGTTTACTGATGTTTATGATAGTATGTTATGATATATAATCATGTTTACTGCATCGGATTAATCCTCTCATGCCCAATTCAAATGTATCTTAAATTGAATTGAAATTTGAATGAAATACAGGGTCATGAGATATCGAAGAGTGTGAAAAATATGATTACAAATATCTCGGCAACTAATTATCCGATCGACTTCATTCTTAATGAAAAACTTATGTTCTTTTATTGTCTTTTATATTCACGCCTTCAAATAAACAATTTCGAAAATTTTTGTATATCTTTTATCAGAACGAATATTTCGAGAATTCGAAAAAAATAGTTTCGGATAATCGAGGTTACTGATATTCAATAGGCTTCTTCCCACTATTGCATACTAAGTTACACACTAAATTTCAAGTCTCTATCTCAATTTGTTCGGCGTTTATAGACACACACAGCAATTTTTTTTTTCTAAATATATGTTTTTTGGGAATCTCCAGTGTCTGAAACGTGTAAATCCGTCAAAAAAAAAAAAAAAAAAAAAAAAAATTAGATTTTTAAAACGATTACAAGATTTACCCTATACTACGTATGATGGGTAAGTAATAATTTTATAAACTTGGTAGAGCCACGTTTAATTATTTCAAATATTTTGTACTTTAAATATGTTAAAGTATTTAGGTATACTCTTAAGTAATTTCATGTGTAAAACTTTCTCCATGTTACATACAGCAGGACGAATAGATAGCTCATTCGATAAAAGATTGAGAAAAATTGTAAAATACATTAGTAACCAGAAAAATTATAGAATTTTTTTTTAAATAAAAAAAGGAAAAAAGGGCTGGTATTTTAAAGGATTGTTCGAATAATTATTCTGATACATATTCCATTTTAAACACTTTGATTTGGAACTTTTTTTAAATTCAACAAAAAGACTTATTTCTTTTTAAATTTTGCATGCATTACTTTTGTTTTTAGTCTAAAACATTACTTCTGAAAAAAAGAAAAAAAAAAAGAAAAAGGACAGCGAATGGGTGAGTTACAAATTTGAAATTGTCCACATAAAGAGGCAAACTGCTCCCCGGTGGGGGGTACGCCCCACGTTAGGAACCACTGGTGTAGCCGATCTATAGAATTTATACACACCACCATTACTGTATGCTATACCGCCATTAATACATTGAAAATTAGATAAGTTTAAAAATGCAAACCACAGCAGAAAAGCATTTCCAGCAATTATCGATCTTAGTCAGTTCCGTAACCGAATTATTTTGTGTGTCTCTGTAAAGGAACGATAAATGCTATGCACTCCATAATCTATAGAAAACATGTTGTAGTGCACTTCAGTGATTTCATTATGTTTGGAGTATCATAACATCGTTAGAATATACCGTAAAGGATTTTTCTCCACAGATCATAATGTAATGGGATTATTTTGTGCCTTAATGTAAACAAATTATAAATGATACTTAATCTACTGAGAAAGCATTTTATGGTCCATCTAAGTGAAGTATATCAATCTGATTATGTTTGAAATATAGTTATATCTTTTTTTGGAGGGGGAGCACATAAAAAAACAAGAAAGAAATAATCATGCTTTAAGCATAGATTATGAAACACTTTCCAACACATTCAGAATAATGTAACTAAACTGCACTGTTTAATAAGTTAAAATATTATGCCTAATTCAACCATATGGAAATGCATAACACATTTGAAAGTCTAATTTCAGCTGTTCCCATCTACAATCGGAAAATTATCCGGATTCTTTGACCAGCCCTGTATATGATATATAGATTTGTATCTATTAACTACGTGCATGCAAAAATTTAGCTCACTTATGAAATACATGTATCTCAGTGGCCCTAAATAACGTTTATCAATTGCAAGAAAATCCGAGTATATTTACGGGCCAGACGGAATGGTGAACAGACGGCCAGACAAACCGAATGCATAAACACATTTCAACTTTGTTGGAAAGTGTTAAAAATCGTATAGGAAACTAGAGTCGTAAAACGTGCGAGAACTCGTGAATGTGAGAAACCGGAAGAAGTATCAAACGGGAGCAGGAAAAAGTTTTACTATAACAGATTTTTTTTTAATTACCAGAAATAGGATATTTCAGGAGGAAAAAATCAAACTTCTTTAAACATTAATCTTAAAAAAAAAAAAATCTATTTCAGACATTTTTTTATTTCTGTAATCTCATAGTGAATATTTGAAATTTTACACACAAAATGTATAAAATATAGTAAGCGCATAGATGGCAGCACTGACCTTTTACCTCTTTAGTGTCAAAAATATAATAATAGATTTTGTGTTGACAGTATGAGATTTTTCTTTTTGCATTATGATTCGATTTCGATTCGCATTCACCCGAATGAGCATTCACGAAGTCTATAGAGAGAAATTACAGGCACTGTAAATGGGAGCTGGTGATTTCTCTTCATAATTTTTAGGCAGTAAAACTTGTGGAAATGGGACCTGTCTCTATAAAGGAATTCTGCCTTAAACTGAAAGATTTTATAATTCCGTGTAAGGAATACCAAACTATTATATCTTCAAAGGCGGAATCCTGCATAAAACGGAACTTTGTTACAGCCCAGGTTTTTTGATTTTTTAAATTTAATTGTTTATTTGAAATACCGTTTGCAGAAATGTGCTACTGTGCTCGGTGACTATATAGAAAAGGACTAATACAATGCAACAATTTCATAAATTTTACTCGATTATTTCTATCTGAGAGCAAAAACTTATTGATACCCCCTGGTATATAGAGATGCAGAGAAAAAAGTTATAAAGAAAAAAGGCTTCCGTGTTGGAAATTTGTTTAGTGGTTCGAGAATACCGTTCGTAATTGCTTTAAATTTTATGTACTATTGGGTAGATGAATGAACGTCCATAAAATGGCGTTAGAAACAACTATGTATGGGTGAAAATGCTACACTTTGTAGGAATAGATATCAGAGAAGTGTAGAAAATTGAAAAGTTGTCATTCTGATTCTTATGAAGCATTGTAAGAAATTGTTATGAAACAGTCGTATTAATTTGTAAGGAAACATCGTAATATATTCGTATTAACATAAACTAGTATATTATTTAATGCAATGTTTTTGGGACTATCCATAAATGATGTCACACTTTTTTTCAATATTTTTTAACCCCTCCTCCCCTTTGTCACAAAATGTCACACTTTACCATACCCCCTCCCTCCCCTTGTCACACGTAACGCTATATTACGTAAACATATACTTGCAGTTCAGAAACAAAGTACTACGTTATAGATCATATTTCAAATTTTATTTTTGACCTTTAATTATGTGTTTTAATGATATTTGTGAGCATAACAATAAAAGTGATTCGTGTACTTATTTCGTAAGAAATAAGATTAAGGTTTACAACAAAAAACATAATTAATATACAATAGTAATACAATATTAATATGAAAGAGCAATTGAAAACAGTAGTATTTTAGAATTTGAAATGGAATTTAATATATTTGGTTTTAAATCTTATATGTACTTTATGAATACAAAATACTTTAAAACAGATTGATTTGGAAGAAGAAGCCTCAATATTAGTTTTACTTAAATGGAATTGCCATCACGTTTCATTTGCCACATTAATATGAACTTTTATAAAATTATATATTAAATCATAAAATAGAAATTACTCTGAATCATTTAATATTACGACTCTTCCTCCCTTGGAGAAGATATATGCTCATCCATAGAGTGCACGGGCATTTTGACATCACTCTCATCCTCGGGGATAGTAAGCCCTCTGTAAGGTCAATGCAATGATAATAGGCCCTGTAATGCTTAACCAAAATGTGTGATGTCACACTTCCTCTTACTCCCTAGAGATCTGCGCCGGGCTCGGGCCTATTTTCATTCACGGCACTCAGGCCGGGTCCGGGCCATATTTTTTTCTGAAGGCTCGGGCCGGGCCTAGTCACTACACTTTACGGGCCGGGCTCGGGCCTTACTTTTTTCCTGAAGGTTCGGGCCGGGCCTAACTTATTTTTTCTGCACAGACCCGGGTACTGGTCAGCACAATCGCTAAGACTTTTTATTGGTGGGGGAGTGAGCTTTAAATTGCCAAGTCAAATTTCAGTATTTGCCAACTCGTTTTATAATTTTGCCAACTTACCACAGTTAGAAAGTGTAATATACTTCTTATTTGTTAAAAGTTTCATAATATTCCCAATTACTTTTGGAATTTTTACCAAGTCTATCAGAAATAGAAAATATATTATAGTTTTTATTAAAGTTTTAAACAAATTTTCCAACTAAGTTTGTAAATTTGCCAAGTGTAATAACATTCGTGAATGGTTGGGGGGGGGGGGTGCGTCCCCACCCCCTTAGCGAGGCCCCTGGTACTGGTTTCATTCCTAATCTTCACGGCCCGAAAATTTCATTCCTAGTTTTGACCCAGCCCGTATGAAAATCATTGTCTCGGCGTAGCCTGATCCGTTCAAAGGTCAGTAAAATTAGGCTTGGCACAATTTTTTTTTTTCAAAAAATACATACATTTTTAAATTGCCATACAATTAAACATTCAAATTCATTCTTTTTAAAGAATAGTAGATTTCTACACTTATTAAAATATAGTAAAATGTGTGAAAAAGAACCTGTGTATGACGGAATCTTGTTTTAACCTGAAAAACGCGTTGATCCATGCAAAATTAATATACTACTACATAAGAAAAGAATACCATACATTTACACTTGCCATAAATTTACACTTTCTAAGAAGGGAACTTGTCTATAACGCATTTTTTTTTCTATGCAATTAAGTCTTAGATTTTACTGTATAGCACTTTTCAGATTTTTAACACTTCAATACATGGAATATGGATTAACAATATTAATGATAACTGAAACACTTACATACAAGAAATAGAGATTCATTAAAAAAGTAAATATCGCACCCTGCGGCACTATAAAAATGAAGATTATAAACATGAAAAGAAAGGTTAAGATAAATATTTTTCGCTTGAACTCCTCGTACGAAACAAACTTTTAACCAAATCGACGTAAAAAATCACTTTTGTAGAAATTCACTCTGGCCGAACTTTTAACTGTTATACCGGGCCGGGCCGGATCAAATTTTTTTTCTATGAGTCGGGCCGGGCCCGGGCCTGGAAATGTCGGCCCGTGCAGACCTCTATTACCGCCTCCCACTCCTTTGTCACAAATTGTCACAATTTCACGAACCCTCCTCCCCTTTCCAAGCGTGACATCATTTCTGGACGGCCCCTTTTATCATTATTATTTATTTTATTTTTTACCTCTACGAGTCGAAACCCGTCGAATTCGACGAAAGAAAATATTTAACAGAACTGATTTACTGAATTTATAAAAAATTAACAAAGACAATTACAATAATTAATCAATATTATATTGGCATTGGCTTGCCTAATTCTTAAAACAAATATTTTTAACTAAAGTTTAATTTCAACTGTTCAACTTATTAAAACTAGTATGTTGTGGCCATCACAAAACTTTCTTCTATATAAATCACGTCAATTAAATCATTTAAATAGTAAAAGAAATTATATCAATTTATTCATATAAAAGTATACCTGAATTTGAAGTTTGATGAAAATTCGTGCATTAGTTATTGAGATAGAGCTGTAGGGGAAATTCTAAAAAATGCAGCATAGCAGCGCCATCTGTTGAGCGATTTGCACCAAAACACAAACAGCACTAATTCATATTAAGGTATACCGGAATCTGAAGTTTGATGAAAATCCGTGTATTAGTTCTGGAGCTAGAGCTACTGTGGAAATTACAAAAAATGCAGCACAGCAGCGCCACCTGTTGAGCGATTTATACCAAAAGGAACAAAACATCAATTCATGTCAAGGACTAACTGAATCTGAAGTTTGATAAAAATCCGTGAATTAGTTCTGGACATTGAGCTATTGTGGAAATCGAGAAAAATGCTGCATAGCAGCGCCACCTGTTGAGCGATTTACAGCAAAACATAAACAGCAGTAATTCATATCCAGGTATACCTGAATCTGAAGTTTGTTGAAAACCCAAGCATTAGTTCTTGAGATAGAGCTACTGCGGAAATCACAAAAAATGCAGCATAGCAGCGCCACCTGTTGAGCGATTCACACCACAAGGTGCAAAACGTCAACTCATGTCAAGCACTAACAGAATCTGAAGTTTGATGAAAATCCGTGCATTATTTCTTGAGATAGAGCTATTACGAAAATCGTGTAAATGCTGCAAAATGCAGCATAGCAGCGCCATCTGTTGGGCGATTTGCACCAAAACCTTACCAGCACTAATTCATATCAAGGATTAATTGAATCTGAAGTTTTATGAAAATCCGTGCATTAGTTCTTGAGATAGAGCTAGTGCAGAAATCGCGAAAAATGCAGCATAGCAGCGCCACCTGTTGGGCGATTTACACCAAAAACTAATCAGCACCAATTTATATTAGGGACTACTTGAATATAAATTTTTATTAAATTTCGTGCATTAGTTCTTGAGGTAGAGCGCCCACAAAATTTGTGTCACATACACACAGACAGACAGACTCACAGAGTCACAGACAGACATTTTGTAAAAACATGGTTTTTGGAATCTCTGACCTCTAAAACGTGTAAATCCGTCGAAAACCGGAAGTCGAAAATTTTTACGAATCCAATACTTTCTTCTTGTAAAGATAGAAGAAAGTAAAAATAAACTTTATTCCTATACGTAACATGCAATTGAATTAATGAAATTATGAAGTTATTAATTGAGGCTTTATCTTTGGTATTACGTAATGAAAAATCAACGAAAATTGCGCCACTATGACACAATTATAATTTTTATTTTCTACGAAATTGAAAAATAACATCTTTTTTACCGTCGCAAAATTTACATGCATACTTTTCATACTCATATTCACTATTTTGAAAATATTTTAACGTGCAATAGATTATTAATAAATGCATTCCCA
Source organism: Maratus speciosus (assembly GCA_963932465.1). Classification (NCBI taxonomy): domain Eukaryota; kingdom Metazoa; phylum Arthropoda; class Arachnida; order Araneae; family Salticidae; genus Maratus; species Maratus speciosus. The sequence goes on from OZ010800.1 coordinate 301,519,249, forward strand.
AACTTGACGCCGTGTTTGCCGGTTACATTTTTGCATGTAAACATTTGCTCTCTTTACTTGAGGTTCTAGAAGAAATAGACTATTATTTTTGTATAAATTGATCTCCTTTTAGGAACAGATGTCGATTCTTCCCGCAAGTCGCCATCTTGGATTTTTTTCTTGCCGTGAAATCTGTGCCGAATAGAATTCCAAGAAATCAAATAACTTAATTAAACTAGCATACTACTAGTATACTACTTTGTGCAAAAAAAAAAATATTTTTTCACAAAAAATTTTTGTTGCACAAAGCATTTGAAAAAAATATATACACAGCAAATTTATTACAGACTGTTTAAAAAAAATTAAATTGGATAACTTAAAATATACTTCAAAATGTTGTGCCCCCCCCCCCCCCTCAAAACGTCCATAATGTATATATACCAAAAAAAAATAATAATAACCAAATTTTACACACAACATAAAATAATCCAAAATGGCGGCTTGCGGGAAGATACGACATCTGTTCCAGATTGCATTAAAAACATAATTACAGTTAAGATTAAAAAAACCACTTGAATCTATTTAAAACGCTGATTTACAGCAGAAAACGTTTTTTTTTTTTTTTTTTTTTTTTTTTTTAAATATGAAATGGGTGTAATTAAAATTAATAAACATTTCTAAGTTTGATGAGGAATTTTTAAAAAATCTTTTTTTCTAATGATATAGGAGATATTTTTATTCCACAAAAGTCACATTTTTGTATTAAATAGCAGTCGGGATGCGTTTGACATTTCAGGATGGACGTTGCAAGTAGTGCACGCTGTTTATCCATACATTTGTTGTATGGAGTTCACAATAAAACATTCAGAGGACGCAAAATAGTATTTAAGGAAGTTCAGAGATGGCAGCACTAAAATTTTGATTTATAGCGTACTTATCTTTGTATTTATTAGACACGCTCATCGAGCTGCATAATGTAATTCTGGACGGAGCTCAGTGGGTGTGAATGACGTCTTTTCATGTTTTACATGGAGAAAAGAAACATCTGTTGAGCCTGCAGTGTTTTTGGAGGACGATTGTGTGATATAAAATCTGTATTGTATTACTTATTTTAAATTCAGGAACGGCGAACCTATGGCACGCGTGCCATAAGTGGCACGCTGCAGATTAATTTTGGCACGTCATAGATTCAAATTCTAGATCAAAATATAGTTGAATTCACAAAATGCGTTAATTTATCTGAATGTTGTCTCTGTTTTTCTGAATTCGATTAGTTCGTTTGGTTGTCATTGTCATACAGATTGAAGAAACTAAAATATAACTTAATGTATCTCAATCAGCTCAATATTGGCTCACAAAATTTTAAGAACAAGAGAAAATTGGGAGATTATCGCAAAAGGAAAATTAAAAGGCATTATAAGCAAAAATGCCGATGGTAAAATTATAACAACTTGGAATTCAATTCAAGTTTTTAACGGTGTAAATTCTGGCGTTTGCTATTTTGACAAATGACTCTCTGCCAGACATTCTTTTCGGAAATAAATGATATGAATCATGTCAAATGAGTTTAATTTAACTTGTATTCAATTAAAAATAATAAGTACGAAGCTGATATAAATTAATTAGAATCTAAGATGAGGCAACAGAAATAATATTTTAAAAATAAATTTCTAAAGAATAACATCAAATATTACCCAAATTTTTTAAATGCTAAAAACAAAATTTTAAGTAATTTTGATTCAATTTTTTTTTTCTTTTTTTTTCTTTTTTTTTTTTTTTTTTTTTTTTTTTTTTTTTTTTTTTCTTGACACGTCATGATTATGTAAAAAATATTTTTGGAAACATTTGGTACGCGGATGTGAGAAGGTTCGTCGTCCCTGGTTAGATAATCTAACCGGGTGTTTCAAAAGTAACCGAAAAAAATGAAAATCGGATTATTTAGAAAATATTCGCAGTAGGGGGATGCGATTTTCACAGAAATGTAACGAATAGGTTGGGATTTTTTAATAATAAAAGAAAAAAAAATGCAGGATAAATAGATTTCGGTGATATATATATATTTTTTTTTTCGATATTCTTTTAACCCTTAATTGCATAGTGATGTAAATTTCCATCACCTTTTTATTTAATTTTTATTACATAAATTAAGTTCTTACAACCACTATATTTATATAGAAATATTAATCCTCTAACAATTACAAAAATATGCTACTAAATAAAGTTAAAAATCTATCTTAAGATTTCTGGTGTCTAATCCTTAATATAAAAATTAAAAACACAATTCTAAAAGAATAATTCATGCAATTAAGGGTTAATAAGAGATTTTTAAATTTATGCAAATACGTATTGATCTATATCTATTTCAGGGCCGAAACTAGGGCGGTGCAGAGGGGGGCATGTGTCCCGTGCACCAGAACGAAAGGCGAAGGGGTGCCAAATGAAGATTTTGTTTTTGTTTGTCGTTTCACACAAAAATGTACATGAAATATAAAGAAACTTGCAAACTAATGTTAAACCTATGGGAACGTTCTTTTTAATTTTCTCGCTTGCATTTTAATATTTTAAAAGGATTTTTTTTTCTTATGATATTGATCTTTAGCGTTGCGATACTTTTATGTTTCGGAATCGGTACTGAAATTGAAAGTAACTTTATAAAAAAAAATCTGCAACCGAAATTGAAAAAGTAGATACTAACCCGGTTAGAATTCAACCTCAGCTAATACTAAGCAAAAAAAAAAAAAAAAAAAAAAAAAAAAAGAAAAAAAAAGAAAGAAAATCATTTAACACAATATGCAAGCTTGAAATTTTAAAAAGAACGATTCCATAGGTTTAACATTAGCGTTCCAGTTTCTTCGTGTGACTAGTGTAGTCTCTTAACGCTCAAGCTAATGTTAATCCTATAGGAGCGTTGGTTACATATTTCTTGCTCTAATTTTAATTATTATTAAATGATTTTTTTTTCTTTTTCTTTTTTGCATAGGGTACCTCAGTTCGATAATTTTTATTGTGCGTGAGGAGGGGGGTGGATCCATGTTTGCCCCGGGCGCGAAAAAGGCTAGTTTTGGCCCTGATCTATTTAATTATTCAATAAGTTTATTTTCTAATATTTCTAAGCACTCGCACCCGAATCATTTCCGGGCCGGTAGATTAGTCGCATCTGAAAATGCGTACGACAGAGAAATTTTTGATCAATTTTTTTTTCGATATTTTATTTAATAATTGATTTTTAAATTTATGCAAATACGTATTTATCTATTTAATTATTCAATAAGTTTATTTTCTAATATCATACTTAAGAACCCGCACTCGAATCATTTCCGGAGCGGTAGATTGGTCGCATCTGAAAATGCGTACAACAAAGAGACTTTTGACCAATTTTTTTTCTTAATAAGTGATTTTTAAATTTTATGCAAATACGTATTTATCTATGTAATTATTCAATAAGTCTATTTTCTAATATCATACTTAAGAGCCCGCACTCGAATCATTTCCGGAGCGGTAGATTAGTCGCATGTGAAAATGCATACAACAGAGAGACTTTTGACCATTTTTTTTCTTAATAAGTGATTTTTAAATTTTATGCAAATACGTATTTATCTATTTAATTATTCAATAAGTTTATTTTCTAATATCATACTTAAGAACCCGCACTTGAATCATTTCCGGAGCGTAGATTAGTCGCATCTGAAAATGCGTACAACAGAGAGACTTTTGACCATTTTTTTTTTCTTAATAAGTGATTTTTAAATTTTATGTAAATACGTATTTATCTATTTAATTATTCAGTAAGTTTATTTTCTAATATCATACTTAAGAACCCGCACTCGAATCATTTCCGGAGCGTAGATTAGTCGCATCTGAAAATGCGTACAACAGAGAGACTTTTGACCAATTTTTTTTTTCTTAATTATTGATTTTTAAATTTTATGCAAATACGTATTTATCTATTTAATTATTCAATAAGTTTATTTTCTAATATCATACTTAAGAACCCGCACTCGAATCATTTCCGGAGCGTAGATTAGTCGCATCTGAAAATGCGTACAACAGAGAGACTTTTGACCATTTTTTTTTTCTTAATTATTGATTTTTAAATTTTATGCAAATACGTATTTATCTATTTAATTATTCAATAAGTTTATTTTCTAATATCATACTTAAGAACCCGCACTCGAATCATTTCCGGAGCGGTAGATTGGTCGCATCTGAAAATGCGTACAACAAAGAGACTTTTGACCAATTTTTTTTCTTAATAAGTGATTTTTAAATTTTATGCAAATACGTATTTATCTATGTAATTATTCAATAAGTCTATTTTCTAATATCATACTTAAGAGCCCGCACTCGAATCATTTCCGGAGCGGTAGATTAGTCGCATGTGAAAATGCATACAACAGAGAGACTTTTGACCATTTTTTTTCTTAATAAGTGATTTTTAAATTTTATGCAAATACGTATTTATCTATTTAATTATTCAATAAGTTTATTTTCTAATATCATACTTAAGAACCCGCACTCGAATCATTTCCGGAGCGTAGATTAGTCGCATCTGAAAATGCGTACAACAGAGAGACTTTTGACCATTTTTTTTTTCTTAATAAGTGATTTTTAAATTTTATGTAAATACGTATTTATCTATTTAATTATTCAGTAAGTTTATTTTCTAATATCATACTTAAGAACCCGCACTCGAATCATTTCCGGAGCGTAGATTAGTCGCATCTGAAAATGCGTACAACAGAGAGACTTTTGACCAATTTTTTTTTTCTTAATTATTGATTTTTAAATTTTATGCAAATACGTATTTATCTATTTAATTATTCAATAAGTTTATTTTCTAATATCATACTTAAGAACCCGCACTCGAATCATTTCCGGAGCGTAGATTAGTCGCATCTGAAAATGCGTACAACAGAGAGACTTTTGACCAATTTTTTTTTTCTTAATTATTGATTTTTAAATTTTATGCAAATACGTATTTATCTATTTAATTATTCAATAAGTTTATTTTCTAATATCATACTTAAGAACCCGCACTCGAATCATTTCCGGAGCGTAGATTAGTCGCATCTGAAAATGCGTACAACAGAGAGACTTTTGACCAATTTTTTTTTTTCTTAATTATTGATTTTTAAATTTTATGCAAATACGTATTTATCTATTTAATTATTCAATAAGTTTATTTTCTAATATCATACTTAAGAACCCGCACTCGAATCATTTCCGGAGCGTAGATTAGTCGCATCTGAAAATGCGTACAACAGAGAGACTTTTGACCAATTTTTTTTTTTCTTAATTATTGATTTTTAAATTTTATGCAAATACGTATTTATCTATTTAATTATTCAATAAGTTTATTTTCTAATATCATACTTAAGAACCCGCACTCGAATCATTTCCGGAGCGTAGATTAGTCGCATCTGAAAATGCGTACAACAGAGAGACTTTTGACCAATTTTTTTTTTCTTAATTATTGATTTTTAAATTTTATGCAAATACGTATTTATCTATTTAATTATTCAATAAGTTTATTTTCTAATATCATACTTAAGAACCCGCACTCGAATCATTTCCGGAGCGTAGATTAGTCGCATCTGAAAATGCGTACAACAGAGAGACTTTTGACCATTTTTTTTTTCTTAATAAGTGATTTTTAAATTTTATGTAAATACGTATTTATCTATTTAATTATTCAGTAAGTTTATTTTCTAATATCATACTTAAGAACCCGCACTCTAATCATTTCCGGAGCGGTAGATCAGTCGCATCTGAAAATGCGTACAACAGAGAGACTTTTGACCAATTTTTTTTTTCTTAATTATTGATTTTTAAATTTTATGCAAATACGTATTTATCTATTTAATTATTCAATAAGTTTATTTGCTAATATCGTATTAACCTTTAACTGATGTCATAGAAATTGTCACATAACTAGTGTGAAGCGGTCTGTGAGACCGCTCCATCGAAAGATGAACGGATTAACGCGAAAGATGGCGCGATTAACTCATAGGATTGTGTTTTTGTACTAAACTTTTTGTACAGGAGTGTTATAATTAAAATTCACCTATTCAAATGTGTCTGGTGTTAGTACTAAAGTTCCAAACGGAACAAAATTTCAGTAGTGTTTGTAGTTAAACTGAAAATTGCAATTTAAACTACACTGATGTTCAAAATTAAGGACCAATCACAAAATGCTAATTTTCAAGTACGCGAATACTCAAAAGGAAATAATATAATTCGAATAATTACTATCTCTAGAGCACAGCTAATCCATATAACATCTCATTCATGTCACACATGGTCACAAGTGTCACAGTCACTACGGTGAAGCAAAAAAAAAAAAGAAGGGAAATTCCATGCATTTCATTATGAGTCTCAAATGATCACTATATGTGACTCCACTGAGACGTCACTGTAACTGATGCTTTTTTGACGAGTCACCAGTGACTTTGCAATGTAGTTACATTGTGACTCTCATGTGACTGTCATCTGAAGACTCAATTTCAAAGTCATCGTGAACGCTGCATTGTGATAAGTTACCAAATAATGTCACATTAAAGTCACATGATGACTTTCAAGTGGCAGAGAGACTACTGTGAAGTCCCTATTGTACTCTTTTGTGAAAAGTCACCATGTGACTATAATATGACATTATTTGTTGACTTATCATAATGCAACGTTCATGATGACTTTGAAATTGAGTCTAAAAATGACAGTCACATGAGAGTCACAATGTAACTACATTGTAAAGTCACCTGGTGACTCGTCACAAAGCAGCAGTCACATTGACGTCTTAGTGGAGTCACATATAGTGATCATTTAAGACTCATAATGAGACGTGTGGAATTTCCTATTTTTTGTTTCACCGTAGTGACTGTGACACTTGTGATCATGTGTGACATAAATGAGATGCTATATGGACTAGCTATGCTATTGGGATAGTAATTATTTGAATTATATTATTTCCTTTTGAGTATTCGCTTACTTAAAAATTAGCATTTTGTGACTGGTCCTTAATTTTGGACACCAGTGTATAAAAATGGAAAAAAACCGCGGTCTGAGAGACCGGTAATATCAGTTAAAGGTTAAGGGGGATGGTCACTCAGCTTCGGAATTATCCTCCGTAATGTTAAGTCCATGGGTATTTGATGCATTCCTGTATTTAAAATATCTTCTCGGGAAATTCATATTTTTAACATTTTTTTTTTTTTTTTTTTTTTTTTTTTTTTTTTTGTGCACTCTTCTTAAAGGATGTCTCTTTTTTTCTTAGTTTTCAAAATATTTCTAAAATCTATGCTGAATTTAATATTTTATGTGTTAAAAGCGATCAAACTGTGAGTAAGATTTTAACACTTCCTATAAAATTAAGTCTATACTTTAGAAATATTTTGAGAGCTAAGAAAAAAAAGAGACATCTTTTAGGAAGTGCACACAAAAAATGGAAGTTAAAAATATTAATTTCACGAGGAGATATTTTAAATATACGAATGCATCAAATGCCCATAGACTTTACATTAGTGAGGGGAAATCGGAAGCTGAGTGACCAGCCCCCTTAAGAACCCGCACCACACGAATAATTTTCGGGGGTCGGCAGATTCTCTATACTGCTCTAGTCGCATAACAAATTCGTGCTAGGCAAATTTTCATTAGACGGATAGTAAATAATTACATTGTTTGATTGCCACATCTTTTGCAAGACAAGGAAAAAAACGCCCCCTTAAAATATACGCTTTTCTTTTCCGAATGCCAGCATTTTGTTCTTGTAATTCCTTTATTAGTGACCTTAACGTCACGTTACGGAGTATAGGATATCCTTATTAACCCGGATGTAAACAGACCGATTGACACTCAAGCGTCATTTATATTATGCACGCCATGAACGTCGCTTTCAAATGGTAGTAATTCATAAATCTCGATTTTTTTCCCCTTTTAAACGGTTATAAAAACTAGGATTTATTAAACTACTCGTTGAAAGGTATGCGAAAACCCGAGCTGAGCGACACTACAGTCTGCACGTACACTCAGCTGACAGAGCAGTTAGTTTGAGAACGTTGCGAGGAAAGAACGATTTACAAATAGGAATTATGTGTAATTCAGATGTTTGTGTTTTTTATGTGTGTATATTTATTATGAACTCAAAGAAATAGGTTACCCAACTAATCTTTTTATTAAAAGAAAGAGTATTTTATTGCTTTTAAATGTCGGGAAAACGACGTATTATTTATCATAAAAGCAACCGTATCAGCGAAAAAAACATTGTAGCAATTGATCTGCTGTATATTAGGATTATGAAATTCTTCCAGTTAGGTACTATAACTTTCATTTGTTAAGTGTGTTGGCCAGTGAAATCTCAAATTTCTCTCGCTAATGTTAAGCTTATGGACGTGGAATTGCATTGTTATTTTAAAAATATCTCTTCCCTATAATTTTAATTTCTTTTTTTCTGTGTACTCTTCTTAACTCTTTACTGTGCAGCTTTGCATATATGCAAACAGCAGCGTTTAGAATTTAATAGATTTTTTTTTTTTTTACTCGTAAATACCTAGTTCATACCAGAAAATTAAAATAGCAATATCTGCTTTAATTAATAACAGACATTCCGTATTTAAATAAAGCGAAAATAACCATTGAAACTTTCTGGTGTAAAGTCAGATTAACTGAACTACGTAATTTCTAGAACGCATTCTATCATCCGAATTAAAGGTTTAAAGGTTAAGTTGTATAAATTAAATAATTATATAAAATTAGGTATTTGAAGACATACTTCTTAAAATATTTACTAATTTGCAATATTTTAGCGTAAACAAGTAAAAATTAAATTTAAAAAATCAAAAAACCAGACTGCGTAAAAAGCGAACTAATTAATTATTTCTCATCAATGTGATACTATTTTTTATATTACTTACCTATTTTTTAACCATTTGGAAAAATGGTTATTGTTCTCGTCAGGGTAGGAAATCAAAAGCATATCTGAAGGTTTTTATTGGTTTAATCATCATTTTATTCGTTTTGTGATTGGTCTATACAGTAATATGTATTTCCCTTTACTTTCAACAGAGTGTTGCCACTATGACAAAAAAGTAATAAAAACTACAAAAAAATTAATAACTCAGAAACAAATTGAGTTACAGCTTTCAAATAAATTGCATTTAAAAGTACATTTTTTTCTCTATACGACGATATAAAAAGTAATATTGTGGGATGTTTAGAAGTTTAAGAAATAAATTCATTTAAAATTGGCCGTCAGATTTCTTGGAAATCTGACGATGGGAAAGCCTTTTCCCGAACAGCCAATGAAATGCTTGGATAATACATAAGCTTCAGGTAGATAATACGTACGAATTGCAGGCGATTTCTGTCGCTTGGAATTTTTACGTGTAATAACACTATTAATGTTTAATTCATGGCGTACGTAATGTATGATCAACTCCGTGCGATTTTTTATGTCTTAAATTTTAGTCTTAGAAAAAATCATTTTCCAAATGGTCGTTGTAATTTGTTAAATTGCATTTTTTTTAATTTACTTGTATTGATGACTTTTAATTTGTGTTTAATTGTTAGTTTCTATCTATAAACACTGTTTTGATACGGCCAATAGATGTCTATGAAGGTCTCTCCCATTCCCGTCCACATAAGCTTATTTTGAAGAGCATTTATCCGCTCGCGCGTGCTGTCAAGAAAAGATTGGGAGCGTTAGGCGTTGAAAACTTTCGAATTTTCTTCAGTAAGGGTTTGTTATGGATGTATTTAAAGAAAGGGAGAGAGGGGTAGGGGACGAATGAGTGATACTCGTATTGGAGATTGACGAAAAATTATAATTATTTTAATAATTATTTAATTTAATTTGTTAAATTATTTCTTCAATTTCCTTTGGGAGTTCACGTGCTCATGTGCGCCAATGGACGAGCCGCCACTGCTTTGCAGTATACATGTAAATTTATAGATCATATACAGGGCTGCACTAAAGAATACGGATACTTTTCCGATTATTGATGCTAATTCCTGAAATTGGATTTCCAAATGTTATGCGTTTTCCAAATTATTTACTTAGATATCATCATTCACCTTACTAAACGGTGCATTTTTGTTAAAGTGTTCTGGAAGTGTTGGAAAGTGCTTCATAATCTATGCTTGGCGCATGAGTTTCCTTTTCTTGTTTATAGATAAATCTGGTAACTGGTCCTGGGTATGACTGAAAAGTAGGTGTCTAAAGTCCATTATATTTCATTTATATTTGATAGGTTACTGGTTTTGTTCATAAAAATCTGCGCATTTTTATACCGGAAACTACGTAAATTTTTGCATTATATTCCTTGTATTTCGAAAGATTTTTCTTTGTAATACATTAAATAAACCTTTGGATTGTTTTCGATATCTGTATCTATCTTGGTGTATCTTGATTGTCTACATTATTATCTTTGTTAATCTATTTTTATTTACTAAAAACAGAAAAAAAAAAAGATAAAGCTAAATAATCAGCTTCCACTGTCATGGCATTTCAATCATCCATTATTTGAAATTCACTTTATGATTATTATTATTATATTTGTGTTGTAATGATAATAATAAAAGAAAACAATATTCGAATAAAATAAGGATTTTATCCGAGAAAATTTTATTATTGGCATAGCAGATGGGCAATTCTGTTTCCTTTATAATGAAATTTGCTTTATAAGGTTACTAGAACCACCTGGCTTTGCTCATGTTAACCGTGAGGGTCTTGCAGGTAAAATAAATAAAAATGCAACAAGATGGCGATCACAATAACGGAGCTCTGTACATTCGCGCACAAAAATCGTTAAAAGACAATCAGAAAAAAGTGAAATTTCTTCGACACAATCATAGAAAAAAAATGTCGGCTTTATAAATGAGAATGGGCATTTTCTTTGCCGCCTGGTAACAGAAAAATATACGATTTCCTTGACAATACGAAAAAAAAATCAACCAAATGGCGTATCATTTAACTAAACTCCATTTATTTGCAGCATCTATATACATTCTGAAATAAAAAATAAAAACAAGTTTTTCCTTGGAAAAATGTTTTGCGCAAAATATCTAATCAAAAATCAGCAATAGTTCTCTTATTCGTCTAATTTTACACAATCAGATTCATAGCCGATGTTGACGATGAAATCGCTAAAATAATTCTAAAATAGCTGAAATACATGTTTAACTATATTTTATGCAGATTGGTTTAACTATATGTTATACTCCTATGATATATGGCGAAATGACGTAAAACTTTAGATCACCATTTAATCCTCTTGGTGGGTGAATTTTTAAAATCGCTTAAATACGTGTTTAACTATGTTTTTAGTGGATTTGCTATGCTGGATTTCACACTCATACCTAAAACTGCTACTAAGATACGGCAAAATGTCCTAAATCTTTCGATTTTTAAACTTCACCCCTAATGGGTATAAACCCATTAGGGGTGAAGTTTCAAAATCTTTTCTTATTGCTTGCCTAGGACATAACAGCGATCTATTACTGTCCAAATTTCGTGATCTTGAATTTAGTCATTTCTCTGCGTTGTTGAATCAGCCAGGAGTTCTCTATTTGTTATATTAGTATAGATTTGAATTGAAGCTGATATTGCAAATTTATTATGATTTCTACTAAGCGAAGTCAGTGATTATCAAAATGTCTGACTTTTGTTTAATTATAAATAGAAAGCTTATATATCCAATCACTTACCTAAAGGCTGGCGAAGCGCATATGTGAAATTTTCCAATACTATATGAATAAAAGGTGTTCGAAGCAATTTTATTCTTTCGGGTCCCGGGCCCATAACATGTTTTTTAGAAATCTCGATAATGAAGAATGGAATTTTACAAATTTTGCGCGGAAATGACACTTTTCACTCGAAATTTTATTTGAGGCAAAACCCCACGACTCACAAATACTCCATTGATGGACCACTGCTGTAATAACCATTTCCCTTCTTGCACCTAAAGCCCCTACAATTTGTACAAGGTGCCTTAGTTGTAGCATGAGCGTCAGCACCGTTGCCGTATGAGCTATGAAAAAGTATCAGTCGAGTAAGGAAAACAGTGTTGTCGGATGGATTGTATAACTTTTTCTTTGCTAAGGACTGATTCAACCCTTAAGTTCATGCGTATAGGTACTGGCAAGTCTTCGAAAGTGACTAGTTAAACATATCACCACAAAATATCTTATTTGATTATAATGCTTAAAATAGTTTTTTAAAAAGAGAGAAATACTGCACACAAATCTTCAAGTTTCAATTAATGCAGTTTAATTTGGCATTTAGTAATCTCGACAATTTAAAGTCCCCTCTCACCCATCTTCAGTGTCTCAAATGTTGCAGCCGAAGCCCACGAAGCATTCTAATTCTAATTCAGTAGGAGTAGATATAGTAAGTATAAGTTGACCAAAGATGCAGAGAGGCCAACATGGGACCTGGGGATAACGTTTTCTTGGGCTCCCATATATATGCATTCAAATAAAATTTTATAAAAGTATTTTAAAAGACGTTATTAATATATATTAAATTCGCTATTTTTAAATTAAAATTATTTTCAACTAATTCAACAGACTGCATTTATAACAATTTTTTTTTATGAAATAATTTCAGTTAATATTTTTAATTAATTTCGTTTTTAGATTAACGTTTAACTTAATGTAGGTACTATTTCTGATTTCCATGCGAAATACTACACTGCTCAAAACAATTAAAGGATATTTGAAGTTTTATATAAAATAAAGATATAAACGAAATTTTTTTTGCCGAAAATAGAAGAAGAGAATCACAAATGCAAATTTTTCTGGTTTTCAAACTGTGGAGTATGCAAATTTTGAGTTCGACGTCAAAAACGTCGCTTCAGCGGCAGCGAATGAAATTTGACTTTCAACTGGATAAAAGAGAATGAAGACAAGGATGATCGGCATTCAGTGATTGCTTTGTTTCGATGAGTACGATGTCTCAGCAAAGTCATTTGACAGATTCAGAAGCTTTGAGAATTGTTGGTAGGTTAGAAGGGGGCCAAACTCAAGCCGAAGTAGCGCAAGCCATTGGAGTGTCACAAAGTGTCATTTCCAGGATCTGGAACCGTTTTTTGAGAGTGGATGTGCAGGCCGAAGACCAGGGCAAGGTCGTAGACGGGCAACAACGCCCAATGAAGATCGGTATTTAGCGTTAACAGCTCGGAGACACCGAACCATGAACGCTACTCTTCTCCAACAACACCTTCGCTCGGCTACAGGCAGCACGATTTCGACTCAGACTGTCCGAAATCGGCTCCATGCTGTAGGTCTGTATGCTCGCCGACCGATGGTATGTGTTAGATTAACATCAAGGCATCGTCGCGACCGCAGGGAGTGGGCAACCGAGCATGTCAACTGGAGGAGAAATGAATGGAGCAATATTCTGTTTTCTGACGAGTCCCGTTTTTCTGTGCATCTGGATAATAGGCGTATTTTCATCTGGAGGGACCGTGGCAGTAGGAATAATCCTGCGTTCGTGCACGAAAGTGTCAGATTTGGCGGTGGAGGAGTGTTGGTGTATGGTGGCATCTCCATTAACGGGCGCACTGACCTCTACATCATTCGAGATGGAGCTCTGACTGGTCGCCGATATAGGGATGAGATCCTCAGACCTATTGTAGTCCCTTACGCTGCAGCAATCGGGGATAACTTCATTTTAATGGACGATAACTGCAGGCCACATCGTGCAAACCTGGTGGAGGATTTCCTTTTCGAGGAAGGAATCGTTCGAATGGAATGGCCAGCGTGTTATCCAGACATGAATCCAATCGAGCACGTTTGGGACGCTCTAGGAAGACGAGTTTCTGGCCGCCAACAACCCCCACAAACTCTCCAAGAACTGGAAAGAGCTCTTCTGGAAGAGTGGGGCAGAATACCCCCAACTCGTCATTAATAGCCTCATTGAGTCCATGCCTCAAAGGTGTTCAACGTTGCTGGCCGCCCGTGAAAACCATACCCCCTACTGAAAATGATTTTCTTTGAAGAAAACACCTTTTCTTATTCTTTTTTTCTCATATGCACAAATTGTGTTTTTTTCATTTAGTACACAAATGCGCAATAAAATGCATTTTTTTCTGCCAAACATGTGTAATTTATTCTCATATAACCTACTATGTCTGTCGACCATGTATCAATCAGCTAAACAGTTTACCAGATACAAAATCCACCTAAAACTGCAATATCCTTTAATTGTTTTGAGCAGTGTATTTAGATGATAATATGTACAGCTCCAAGTCAAAAACTTAGAATAATAGAAAAAAAGGAATTGTGAAAGAAAAAAAGTTATGTATCGGATATGCAAAAAGTAATACAGGATAAAACTTAATGTTGTAAGAATATGCATAGTTCGTAGAATCTTTTAGCATAAAAAGCAAAAGAAATAATACAAAAATTAATGTAATTATTCACACTTGGAAAAAATCAAAATATTAGAATAACCATTTACCTGATTCAAAATATTAGAATAATACATTGTAAATAATACGTGTTTAAAAAAAGGGGGGAAATTCTTATTCTTTAATATTTTGTAGCATCACCTTTACATTTTGTAACAGCCACGAACTCGCTTTGCTAAGCTAGCTGCAAGTGGTTCACAATGATTTCTGCCCAGCCATGAACATGTCAACTTTATGCTGGAAAAACTTTGTTTTTTGGCGCAATAACTTGCAGTCTTTTCTTCCTTATTCCCCATAAATTTTCTATTGGATTTAAATCCGACGAATTAGCCGACAAGGAAAGTACGTTAATTTGGTGTTGGCTAAGCCAGTTCTTGGTGTACACTCACCTGTGTGAAGGTGCTAAATCATGTTGGAAAATAAAATCATCACCACACAGATCTTCCGACGATGGTATCATGAAATGCTCAAGGATTTCTTGATATATGTCAGAATTAATCCTTTCTGTAACGATATATAGGCTTCCAGGATCACCTGCAGTCACGCAAGCCCATACCATTACACTGGTTGCAAATTTCACTGATCGTTTCATGCAGTCCTTGTCATATGCTTCTTGCTTCATTCGCCATACACGAACACCTTGATCCCCGTATGTTACGCAAAACACACTCTCATCACTAAACAATATCTTTTTCCAATCATCCAGACCCTATAAAAGCCCCTTTTTTTGCACCACGTCACTCTCTACCTTTTCTGTTTAATAGTCATGACGAGGGACTTTATCTTTGGTTCACGAGATTGAAATCCAAGTTTATGGAGAAATCTTACAAGGAAGGTCTCCATACGGGCATATTCAGAAAAATCTGAAAAAATTACAGAGTGTTCGTCTCATGTGGATATATATGTTTATAAAAAATTTTTTTGTCTGAACTCCGATAGAACGTTCGTAAAAAAATAATGAAATTTTCGTTTATTTGGCGATTTATCATCGGTTGGCGATGAAATGAAATTTCGAAAAATACTTTTTCATGTCGAATACTCTTTAAGATAAAAATATTTCATATTGAACTTGTTTAAATAAATTTAACTTAAATAACTGTAGTTTTGTCAGTTTTAGTTTAATTTAGCTGTAGTTTTGTCATATATGTATTTATAATGAAAGTTAAATATCAAATTTTATGAATTAAAACAAAATTAAAATTGTTTCAATATCTCAAAATTAAGTCCAATTGAACGCTGTCGGTTCAATTTTGTTGCTATGGAAACGACGAATTCCTTGGTTTGAAATGAATAACTGCTAAATGAATCTTGCCTTTATTTTGGAATATGCTTAAATATATGAAAGTATTTTTTATAGATGAAATTGTTTTTAAAGTAATAAAATTAAGTAACAAGCAACATAAATATGTAATACGAAAAAATGTATTTATTAAACTCTCTCATTATTTATGTTTAAATTCATTAAATACTTTTTACACTCATTCTAAAAATCAATTAACAAACAATTTTCAGGTGCATTAAAATCGTTTGCTTTTGGCGAGGAAAAGTACTGCTCGCCAAATCGCGCGACGCTTTCTTCTTTTCGCGCCAAATACTCGAAAGTATTTTATTTTTTTACAGACTTCCTAGTGTAATTCCGCCGCTAAATTTGACTGATCCTTTATGACATACATAAGTAGTTTAATTGGTATTTTTTTTCAAAATATTCTGAATATGCCCAGTATGGAGACCTTCCTTGTTGGTGTTGTAGTTTACTCACATCAACACCGTGTTCTTTCCATTTTCGATGCAAATATCTTACACTTCTAAAATGGTTTTTTTAGCAATACTCTTTAGCTTTCTATCATCTTCCTGAGTAGTTTTTGGCTTTCAGCCGCTATTCAGATGATTGTTTTCAAAATGTCCGTCGTTAAAATACTGTTTTATTCCTCTACTAACACTTGGTTGAGAACATTTTAAGTAACTGGCGATATATTGCTGATTACGACCTTCTTTATGCAAATCAATAATACGATGCTTTGTAAACTCCGTTATGTCGGACGAACGACCCGCGTTTCACACAAAATGAAAACAATGATGAGGCAAAGAGTCTTTATAACTTAAGAAGAAGCCCCGCAGAAGCTAATTTTATTCTTAATTTATGCAACTTTCTGAACCAATCAGGAAAATTCATAAGTATTCTAATATATTGAATCACCTATTTTCGTATTCTAATATTCTGAATAATGGAAACAATTTTACGAAAATTCAATATTCACTCAAAATTTAATCTTTTATAGTTTTAATTTTCTTTAATAACATACAAATTTATTTAAGCATCAACCGATGTTCTTTTTCAATTGTACTACACTGAAATATAGATAAATGCAATTCCAAATACAAATGAAATGAATTATTTTAATTTTTTGACTTGGGGCTGTACATTTAAATGTATGGTTGTTTTATAAGCTGTAGAAGCAAACTGGATGTAATTTTCAACACCAACTTATACAGATACATTGGATATGGCGCATTGCATTATTTTTACATGGGGTGTTATCATGAAAGGCTTATATCGAGCAATAATCTTGAAATAGACTTTTTAAATAATAATAAACATACATTTTTTTAGCAAAGTATTTTTTTCATTTACATTTTACACAAAAACAGGATTTAATCCTTGAAAGTTAAAAAAAATAATCTTCCCATAAAATTATATAAAACTTATTATATGCATGGCGGACCACTTTTCCCTCCGGGGGGCCCCGGGATTCCTCCCTCTCTCTGCGTCATTGATGTTGATTGTCGACTGTACGTACATAGGTTTTGTGTGAAATTTTCCTATTTCCGGTTTCAGTAACAAAGGTTATTGTGATTCCCAATCAATTTAACAATCGAGAACATAAAAAAAAATCGTAAAGTATAAATATTTATAAGAGGAAAACATTCCGCTATCACGGGACTCGTGACATTTTCCTTCTCAATCACTCTATAACTGCGTCACGTGTCTGATTAATATAAAAAATTTTATATTTGCTTAAATATCTCACAGAAAGCTTTTTGAAATTTTGTAAAATAAATTAGAACTATTAAATGAAAGAAAAATGAATAGTCTTATCAATGTAAGACCAATAGTTTTAAGTGCTATTGAATGCTATTTTTTTTTTTTTTTTTTTTTTAAGAAAAAAAATGCTGTTACATTATTTAACTTAGGTGAAACTCCATCAAGTATGACGAATGAAGAAAAAATCTAAAAGTATAAGTAAGAAAGAAATTTTTGAATAACAATTAACTGAAAATTCTTTAAAATATCATATACAATGAAATGTGCTAATACTTAGTAGTGTAAAAAAATTCACAGAAATCCATATAACGATTCAAAGATAACGAAAAATATCTTTCGTTAAATTTTGGGGCTAATTTTTCGGAAGCGAAGATACGTAATTATTACAGCTTTACTTTTTGTTTCTTTTCTTTTCTTTTATTAATTTTTTTTTTTCATGAGAAAGTGAAATAATAATGATTATTATAATTATAACAAGTTGACTTATGCGAGTCTTTCTCATTGCCATCTTTGAGATTATTTGCTAATATCTTTTTCTATATATTTGAAGGAACTATAAAGTTTTATTAAACAACATGTCCTAACTTGAGTGTGCTATTTCAAAAGCCTGTTCAAAAAGCTTTCATATGATATCTCATTCATTGTTGTGAATTCGGGACGTACATAATAAAATGGATATTGACATAAAAAATAATATACAGGGTGGTCCAAAAGTACCTGACACATTTTAAAATTTAATATAAAATTGTCGTACGGAAGTGCGGTTTGAACTAAATTGCTTCTCACGATGAAACGTTTTCTTAGAGCGAATAATAAAAAAAAAAATAGTTCCAAACTTTGTCCATAGATGTCGCTGTACCTTAAATTATCAGAAAGAAGAATCAAAAACTCAAGACAATCCATTACAAACCATTTATTTTGTCACAAGCAATTACAAAGCATTTCTTTTGTGCAATCCATTACTATATTTCAATGTGTACGCCCTATGTAGCTCGATCAAAACAAGTGCTCTGTAACCGCTTATGGCATAATAAATGATCTGTGACTGCAACTGATCGTCTTCATTTTTTGATGCTTCTTTCTGATAATTTAAGGTACAGTGCCATCTATGGGCGAAGTTTGGAACAAAAGTTTTTATTCGCTTCAAGAAAACTTTTCATCGTGAGAAGCATTTTTGTCCAAACCACACTCCCGTACCATATACTTGCTTGATATTATATTAAATTTTAAAACGTGTCAGGAACTTTTGGACCACTCTGTATATGATAACTGTATTAAATGAATTTATATGACTGCATTTTTCATTTTGTATACTCTAAGAGAAAAGCTCTTGTAATTTCATTTTTATACAAAGATTACAATAATAGTATAGCAAAATGTATTTTCAGAAAAATACTACTGTGTTTAACCGTTTGAGTGCGGAACAAATCGTGTGGATATATGCCAAAAATGCGAATGTGTTTGGGTATATGTATAAAAAAAATACTTGTAAGCCGACGATATACACAGAAATCATACTCTCCGCTAGTGCAACCAGCTTAAATTCACACCAAACTGAGACAACAAATAAGAGCGCTACCACCCTCTCCGCAATTTTAGCATAAAACAAGAGGAGCGCTATCGCGCTTCCCGCAATTTTGGCACGTAACAAGAGAAGCGCTATCGCGATTCCCACAATTTTGGCACATAACAAGAGGAGCGCTATGTTGCTTTCCGCAATTTTGGCACATAACAAGAGAAGCGCGCTCTGCACTCAAACGGTCAATATACTATAGTAGAATGATTTCGTAATTGGAAAGGGAAATGGAGTGGAAATTACTTCAATTAAACGGCATCAAAAGTTTAGTAAGTTCACATTTTGTTTTATTATTTTAAAAATTGATGCACCTTTTAAAAATAAATTACGTCAATTTTTCATTTAAAAAACAATTTTTAAACTCAAAAATTATCGGAAAAAATTTTCCCTTTCTCGTGGCAACAGCATATTAAAAAAAGTTTATATCAGTATGATATTAATTATCTCTAATTAAATAACGTTATTATGAGTTGAATACAAATCCAGATGTTTCAATTGAATTAAAACGACGGACCTCAAAAGGTCGCTTCGTTTGACCAATGTACAACTACATTTTATCACATTCGCAAGCTGTCTTGTAAATTCCCCAATATGAAAATCTGTCTATTGGATGTTTGAGATTTGGGAATGGGATTCTGTTAAATGGAGTATAAATTGTTTTAAAATCAAATTTTATCAGGATTTTAGATATTTGATGGCTAATTTTCGGAAAATATGAAGTATAATTAAATTCTCATTGCGAACGGCGTTCACGTTGGGATGGGTCTGCTAATTAGTTTATTATATGAATTGAATCCACGATTTCAATTGGAAAACCCCAATCAATGGCAATGGATTTAATATAGCCTAATTCTACTTTAAGTAAACTGTCGGAAGATTATGTGTATTTAAGGCCCGATGAACATAACTGTTAAAAGCAGCCAAGTTCACATTAGAAGGAGGAGATGAAAGGGGATGTGGGAGTGTTTTTGTATACACATAGTATTTACATTTGTTCTATTTAAAGTTGTACCTTCTTAATATATCGGCACAAAGTTCAATCATCCCATTATAAGCAATATGATACACATCAACACAAGTCCACTGAAAAATTTCCCCACAAAAACAGTTTGTGGAACTCCAGATCAATTTTTTCATCTATCTTTCCATCTGCCGATGCTGGCAAAGATATCGTCGGCCTTTTTTCAATTTTTCGGTGAATTATCTGGATTTTGCCCTCAAAATCGTACCTTATATCAGGTTGCCTTCCATTCTTTGTTGCGTGAAGCACATATAGAGCCGAACTTGTTTTTTCTTAATCATTTCTCGTCCTTATTTTTCCTTCGGTTGCTAAAAATTTCTGGTACACCAATTTTTAATTTAATAATGTTTTTTGCAGCAATGACCTAAAGTTACTTCTCTAATAACTAAAACCAATATTGAGTTAGCATAGATTTTCAAAATGATCACCTTAAATACTAAGTTTAATGGAATTTTATCACATAGAGGCTACGATATAGCTATCACGCACATCGCGAAAAGCGCGGCATAGCAATACTATCTGTGTACGATACACATCGAAATCTAATCAGCTCCAGTACATGTCAAGTTCTAACAAAATATTGAGTATTTAATACGTGCATTATCAAATTGCACAACTAAACGCAGAACCAACAATGTAAAACCAACAGTGTTTGGCGCATAATTAACTACGTTTTGTAACTATAACTCTGGTACATTTGTAGCCATATACCGTTACGAACTTTTCACATCAAACCTGGTTGTGGATCCGATTACGGATGATTGGGAAGATTTTATTGAATGAAAACTAGAGGTTTAGTTTTCATTTGAATCAGTTATCGAGGTTATTTTCCTAGGTTAATAGCTGCATGATTAAAACTGATATATGAAAAGAAACGGCAGTTAAAATGACATTGTTTTAATTTTATTCACACAATTCAGCTTTAAATATCCACTTTTACATGATAGACGTTTTTTTTAATATAAATGTTAAATACTGTTTTGACTGTATTTACTCTACTGAAATTCGAAGATAAGAAATTAAAGAAAACCTGCCAAAAAAAGGTGTATATTACCAAATGTAATGTAACGTAGAGAGAAATTGTATTTATGTTATCAGATCCACAGATAGCACCAAGTTGAGAAGCCCGGAGTAAAAGAACTAACAAACGAAAGTGAATAACCCGAACTTTCTTTAACTTAAATGGCATCTGCAATTATTGTAATTATCTCTTTTTTTAGTAGTGTGGTGATAGAGAACATTTTAATTTCTGATGATCGTAATGGCCGCATTGCCCTCTCAAAAGTCTACATGATGTACTAAAGAATTGCTTTTGAATTGCCCGAATTTCGTCTAACGCATCAGATAATATAATCGCGCAATGACGTCCGATGCGTATTCACAAAATGAGGAAGGACTTTCCAGGTGAAGGTCCATATTAATTTAAAATACAGGATCGAATTATCCATTTCGTTTGATTGAAGGTTTATTTGAAAAATGGACCAGCGCAGCGGGCTCAGCCTGCTAGTCACAACTAAAATTACAACAGATTAATTTCCTATATATAGATAGTCCCGTCCAATAAATGTGAAACTCCTGGAACTGATTCAGTTTAGAAAGAACCTTAAAAATTAATCATAGTAAAGATAATACTTCTAAATGCTATATAAATTTTAATTAATATGGTATGGGAAAGTGCGGTGCTTAATATAATTCAAGAAATAACTCCTAACACTTAACAAGAATGATAATTATAATGGTTATAATTATGGAAGCTTTAGTTATTAATGTTCATTATGATATTTTTTAAGGTTTCAGTGCATAATGCTACAGATTTACCCATGTTTTTCTCTCACGGTTGAGCTTGAGAGACCTTCGTAAAGCAACTCCCTCTCGGAAATCCTTGTCATCGGTTCGTGGGCCGGGCGCCTTTGTAGGTGTTTGGTTCCTGCAGGTCGCTGGGCTGCACAGGATGAAGCACCAAGAGAAGGGACCATTCGGCACTTCCGGCTGGGTGGTGAGAACCGTCGCTATCGACGGGTCGTCTCTTGTTTTGGGAGTTGGGCTGCGTGACGTGCGCTGGGCAGTGCGCAGCCGAGACCGGAGCCTTCGTGAGGGGCGACCTTCGGCCCGTCTGGATCGAGGGCACAAGGGCCTACATAGGCCCAAGATCGGGAGATGGGGCACTCCGTTTTACGAGACGAGTTATATCATTTTGTTTTTATTCTTGTGTCTGGCTATTCTATTTTGTACGTCTGAATTGTCAGTGGTGTGGAATTGGGATAGGTTTCCCTCGCATAGGAAAGCGGCTATATGGGGGGATTTCAGAATTCCCCGTTTCTCTGGGAAGTTCCAGATTTATCGCGTCCAATGGTAGAGAGCATATAAATAAATGTTCTGCATAAGTGGGGAATCAGGAAAGCTGGATTTAGTGACAAAGAATGCGATGGCATTTTATTGGATCTTTCAAGGTTTGTTTTGGAATATTTTTTGCGGTATTTTAAATTATTTTACACTGTTAGAATTTAGCTGCCTAGCTGTGCGTTCGAAGCATTTGCCTGTTTATGTTTACGTACTCTTGCCAATTCCTTTAATTTTCTGGAATATCCTTAAGAATAAAATAGTGAGACATCATAAGGATTGTTTTCTTATAGGCTTTCCATTACACGGACCCCGAACTTTTGAAACAATATTTTGTATTTTTTAAACTGCATATAATTCGAACTCTAGCCGTTACACATCAAAATATACTTACGTTACAATTCGTGATTTTCCCAATTATTAGTTTAATAATACCACATATTTAATGGAAAAGTATCGTTAAATATCTGAAAAGTAAATGTTACATTTGAAATACTTGGCTCTAAAATATTCTGAAAGATCCAAATCATAAAATCGCTATTGGATAACTTATGAATTAAAATAGAGAATCATAATTCAACATTAAATGCTCAACACTTAGCATAATTTAAATTAAAAAATGAGTTGTTCGATTGGCATAAAATTTCCCTTGTTGTAGAACTATCTTGTTAGATTCGAAATATGATGCATAAATTGGGGAGTTATATTTGAAAATTTAGAATTTTGCACTCATTTCAATATGGGGGAGGCCCTATAGCACAATTTAAACATATCAATTAAAATTAGAAATTATTCTCAGTTGACTGGTATTTATATTTTTCTGTATAACTGTATGCGGCCGATTCACTAGTGGGGAGTCACTTTTGAAACGACATTCTATAAAATTTACATTAAAAAAAATATTTTTCTATAAATTTTACATAAAATTCATTTTTTAAACGTGGTATATATTAGCCCTCGCTATGCTATTTCTTTCTCCCAGTTTATTTTGTGTCGTCTCCAAAAAATAACGTCACGTTGTATAAGTCAGCCGTAAAACAAAGCAGATGGATCACTGTATGATTAAATACTCTAAAGCATTTTTTAAAAACTTCTATGCGTCGTATATTTTCAATTTTTATACCGTCGTATTGGGAAAAAAGTACTTTTAAATGCAATTTGTTTGAAAACTGCATCTCAATTAGTCTCAGTTGACTGGTATTTATATTTTTCCGTGCAACTGTATGCGGCCGATTCAGTAGTGGGGATTCACTTTTGAAACGTCATTCTATTAAATTTACATAAAAAAATATATTTCTATAAATCTTACATAAAATGCATTTTTTAAACATGGTATTTATTAGCCCCCGGTATGCTATTTCTTTCTTCCAGTTTATCTTGTGTCGTCTCCAAAAAATAACGTTACGTTGTATAAACCAGCCATAAAACAAAGCAGATGTATCATTGTACGTTTAAATACTCTAAAGCATTTTTTTTAACTTTTAAGCATCGCACATTTTCAATTTTTATACCGTCATATTGAGAAAAAAGTACTTTTAAAAGCAATTTGTTTGAAAACTGCATCTCAATTCATTTTTGAAATGTTATTTTTTTTTGTAGTTTTTAGAGCCATTTGCTTAATATTGGCAACGGAAGTAGGTACTTCATTTCTGTAGAAAGTAAAGGAAAAATAGTTGTAAATAGTAATTGTATAATTTTGTTGCCATTTTCTCATAACAACCGACAGAAAATGTAATTAAAATACGTGATATTTTGAAAAAATATAAACGAATGATTTCTGTTAAAACATGGAGCTATTATAAACTATATTTAATTTTAAGTATCTATATTAATGTTACAAACAAATGAATACTAATGAATCATGAGATAGTAGCTTTTTTTTTCCTTTGTGTCAAGTTTCTTGAGTAACGACATCGCTTTTTGCTAGATTTGTTTATTATTCAGCGATAGTCACGTCCTATGAATACTTTACTGAATATGTTTAAGACTGGATCGTAAATTATCAATTCTTCAGCGGATACGAATGGCGTCATTTTATATAAAATAAAAGCGTGTGTTTTAAGTCTTAAAACTAAAATATGTTTTGTATTATCTACATTTATATATATACACATTTTTTTTTTCACTGTGGACGATCAACTCTTTTGATTTTAATTCAGCCAAAATCATCTCTAAACCTACTTTTATACATGAACTTAACTTTCTTGAAGCATTTCATATCTCCAAAAATTATGACAATATTGTTAATAGAGAATTCGTTATTCCCCCTTTATCAGATTGCTGGAAATAATTCATAAAATCCTCTTTTGCTTAATTACTACCAATATTTTTCACATTTTTGGTGGCATTACCGATACTATTCTCCTATCGGCTGGTACCCGTATGTTCCTGTTTCCCCATTGGTTAATGAACTTCTCAGTTGAATCCTCTTCTCCTCTATATAATTGAGCAAGTTTCCGTTATTCTTTGCACTGAGGCTAAAGGCTACCGAAACTAGTCTGCTCAAAGTTTGCTTATTCTGGCGTTTTTAACGTTGCTTTTAAATTTATGTAACATAGGGATCTTCAACTTTTTTGCAGAAAAACGTTTGCCACCACAAATTTTGAAAGAAAATCTTCGCTTTATTAATTTGAGTTTTGATCAAAGTCTCTGTTATTAAATAAGGAATTTTTTTTTATTAAAAAATAGTGGTAGTTTTATAGTGAATTTAAGCATGGGCATTTAATTTTACTTTTGCGTTAACGCAACACCAGCGGGTAATGAGGTAAAATAAACGCATGTTTGAAAAAAAAATCAAATTTATGAATATCCGTCATTCAAACAGAAGAAATGAAGTACCAAATTCAACCCTGAAAGTGAACATTTACTTCACGAGGACTAATTTCACTAAGCTTTCCTATTTCAAAGGCAGTTTGCTTTGTTTCTCAGCTCTGATTAAGAGAATTTGTTTTTAAATCCTGTAAGTAACGCTTCAATAAATAAGATCTCTCTGTCATTTTCTTTTAATAAATAATAACGAAACAAAAACAGCCCATCATTGTTTACTGCTTAGACAACATTGCTAATTGCTCTTCTTTGTTCGTCATGTTAAAACTACACTTAGAGTAATTAATTAAAGTTTAAACTTATCGTTCCAAGGACACCGGGTCATACTCCAAGGTAAGCCGATATCAGTTCATATGAAGTATACCGAAAAACAAGTAAAATTTTAGTATATGTACGATAAGTTTTACTGTATTTGTACCAATTTTATTCTTAAGAGTATCAGTACATTATTTCTACGGTACATTAGACCTAAAAAATACAGTATAATTACCACTTTATTTGTAGACGGCATTTACAACGTAAAATAGCTGTTTGCAGGTAAATATATGGCCTATCAATGCTAATTATAGTATCTAAATTATTAATGTAAAGTACTTGTTGTCACCAGTTTAAATTAAATGCGATGTTGAAATAATTAGTCATACTTTCTCTTAAGGATCCCTAAGTTTTAGAAATACAGCTACTTCTAGATAGAACGTAAAGTTGGCAACAGTTAGGAAGCCCATGAAATTCCAAACTGCTCAACTGTTCTACTTTTGTATTATGTTTATTTGGCACCGGCGATTATCTTTAACCATAAAAAGGCTTCCCCGAGCAGAGACCTCTCATTGCATTGCACTCTTGGGTATTTTCCGCTGTCCCTATATATCGAAAGTTATTATAAAATCATATTTAATATACAGCATACTATATACCGATTTCAAATTATCCATTGCTGATCAACTAGTAGTTCTTAACATAGATTTCGATCTACGAAGGCAAAAGCAAAAGCAAACTCGTTGAGATCCAGGTGTGACCCGAATTGTGCAGTTTGCACTCCCTAGTAGCTGGGAGTTGACTGTTGGGGTAGCCAGATATCTCGTTCAAAGTTTTGGAATCAGGAAGTGTGACTAGCGCCTGCCTGTGCGCTTCCTTGACTGATAGCATATACCTGTGTGGTATCCTGGGTAAACTAGGCCCACCTGGCCTGCGCGCGTAAAAGCTCACGGGAGCTTAGGTGCAGCGGATGGCATACCGATTTCAAATGTTTTTTGCAGTATATATACCGTATATTGAATATACATTGTATGTACCATAATATATATATATGTAAAATATATAATATATATATATAATATTTATATATATATATATATATATATATATATGGGTCAATCCATTTCAAGTGGTCCAGAAAATCATTTATTCGTTGCTTGACCATTTTTAAAAAATCTGAATTTTTTTTTTACAACAATCCTAACATGATGGAAGTTCAAAATGACTATTATTTTAATTTTAATAATTTTTATTTGTGCATGACGGCCATCTTTGTTTCATCGTCTGCAGCAATTTTCTCACAAGAAGGGTTTACGGAATTGTAAATAATTCATCGTTTATTTATCCAATTCAAGTGCGGATTAAAGCAATTTGTACAGAATACATTGGGCTAAAAATTTGGTAATGGAGTAGTTTCCGAAACTAACTGCTTATTGGTAAAATTTAAGCATAAAGTTTCCGTTTTTTTACAAAATTTGTCCGTTTGCAAGAGGAAATTTTTCTAGCAAGGAATACTCTCAACATGACATAATTTTTTTAGAAATAGGCCGAAAGTACTTGTACTCACACGCCGAGTTCCAGATATGGGACTTGCTTTCTCTTCGCTAAAAAAAATCCCAAATTTTTCAAAAAATGACAAAAATCGCACTTTTCAGGCTTTCATATCTCTGGTGGGGCACGAGATAAAAATCTGAAAATTTTTTTTAGAAGAGTATTGTATGGTAGTGTTATGCACAAGAAATTTCAGGATGGAAATTTGACTACAAGCTGAGATATGGCAAGGACAACATGTCAAAACAATACTGTCAAACTATTGTTTTGTTGTAGTCACAGCTAAGTATTTATCTCAGAGTGTCATTTAAATTTATGTGTTTGATTATCTTTAAATAATAGTAACAGAAAATAAAGCCCTTTGCAAAGCTTAGCAATTAATTTAAAAAATAATTATACCTAAGGCCATACATTTTGTATGGTTTCAGTAATTTTTGTTGTAAGTAATTTTAGTAACTAAAAGAAACCTCAGCACTTTTACATAAAGAAAAAAAAAATATTTTTATACAAGACTGAGACAAAAACAACATAGGGAAAAAGAAAAGCTATTAATGTTGTCATACTTGTTGAGACATGATCAAACGTGACAAAACACATTCTTGCTTGTTGGTTCAAAAACCACAATTTTGACCTTTCTCAAAATTTTATTTGTAGGAACCAAGTCTTGTCATCTCTTGATAACTTGATTGAAGATCTTGACCCTGCTAGCTCATAGAAATATACTTTGAAATCACTATGTTCAAGTAAGTCTCAATTCATTAATAATTCCTAGCTTACTTCTTATAACAAAATGTGATTTTTCTGCAGCATAAATTTTGAAAAGGCTTTGGGTATCTTTACTTTCTGAAAATTAATTGAGACTCATGCATGGTAACATCGCATAATGTTTCATTTACAGGAACATACTTATGGTAGGAACAAGTTTCAGGGACTGGCCAGCAGCATTAAAATTGTGGTTTTTAAACCAACAAGCAGGAATGTGTTTTGACACGTTTTATCATGTCTCAACAAGTATGCCAACATTAACAGCTTTTCTCTTTCCTTATTCTGTTTTTGTCTCAGGTCTTGTATATATATATATATATATTTATGTAAAAGTGCTGAGGTTTCTTTTAGTTACTAAAATTACAACAAAAATTACTGAAACCATACAAAATGCATAGGCATAATTATTTTTTAAATTAATTGCAAAAGGCTTTATTTTCTGTTACTATTATTTAAAGATAATCTAAAAAATAAATTTAAATGATACTCTGAGATAAATACTTAGCTGTGTCTACAACAAAACAATAGTTTGGCAGTATTGTTTTAACATGTTGTCCTTGCCATATCTCAGCTTGTAGTCAAATCTCCATTCTGAAAATTCTTGTGCATAACACTACCATACAGTACTTTTATTTAAAAAAAAATCAGATTTTTATCTCTTGCCCCACCAGAGAAATCAAAGCCTGAAAAGTGCGATTTTTGTCATTTTTGAAAAATTTGGGATTTTTTTTAGCGAAGAGAAAGCAAGTCCCAGACCTGGAACTCGGCGTGTGAGTACAAGTACTTTCGGCCTATTTGTAAAAAAAAAAATATGTCATGTTGACAGTTTTCCTGGATAGAAAAATTTCCTTTTGTAAACGGACAAATTTTGGAAAAAAACTGAAACTTTATTCTTAAATTTTACCAATAAGCAGTTAGTTTCGGAAACTACTCCATTACCAAATTTTTAGCTTCAATCCGCACTTGAATTGGATAAATAAACGATGAATTATTTACAATTCCGTAAACCCTTCATGTGAGAAAATTGCTGCAGACGATGAAACAAAGATGGCCGCCATGCACAAACAAAAATTAATAAAATTTAAATAATAGTCATTTTGAACTTCCATCATGTTAGGGTTGTTGTACAAAAAATTTCAGATTTTTTAAAAATGGTCGAGCAACCAGTGCTGGACCACTTGAAATGGATTGACCCATATATTTATTTATTTATTTAAATAAATATATATATATATATTATATATGAGGCATTCTCATAAAATTTTAACTTTCAGAAATAAAACAATCTGGTGAAATTAAACTTAGTAAAATAACATTTTTAACTTATAGACGAATGCCTTAATGATTCAAAATAAAGAAAAAATGGTCAGCAGCGAAGATTTTTTTATTTAACTGAGGTTTAAGTTAAACTTGTAAGTTTTATTTTCCTTACCGTTTTACCTCTCTAACTTCTTATTTTCTTCTAAATTTTTACTTAAAATGAATTTGCATAGTACCCACAGAACATTCAAATAAGTAATAATAATAATATAGTATTTTTAGTACAAAATTTTGGTGTAACATTGTCTTAAGGGGGTGTTAAAGAAGGGACGGTAAGGAAAATAAAGGTGACGGTAAGGGAAAAAAAGAGACGGTAAGGAAAAAATCCCTGCCGGCACGGCCTACAGGCGGAGGTAGATTTCGAAGTTAAGTATACTAATTTCACCAACAAAAACTAAATCATGATTAGAGATAAACCCACTTTAACAATTTTATCTGGCTGCTTTTGACGAGTTTTTATTTCATTTTTATATAATAGCTAGTTTTATCAGAATCATGTTAAGGCGGTGTTCAAAAAAATACTTTTCCATGCTCAACAACTCGAAATATTCTGGCGCATTTTCAGATTCATTTTTAATAGAAAAAATATGAAACTTGATGACGTGATTTTTGAAGAGATAAAAAAGCGACCAGTGTTTTTATTTTTCGTTCAATTAATTAAAACTTGATTTATAAACAATTATTTTCTCAGTAGGACAATATTTTTCGTTTCTAACACAATCGCTTAGGGAAATTCTGTTCAAAATGCCCACTTTGACATCATTTTTTGAAATATATTCTCTGCCTCTATCAAAAAATCAATTATTACGGTACATTATATAGTTTTTGAATAAGAGAATCTACCTATTGGATGTGTGTTGAGAACAAAAATGAATTTAAAAATGAGCCAGAAAATAGGCAGTTTGGATTTGAATGCACCCTTAATAAGATGATTTTATTCTTCAAACTTTGCTGTAAGAATCGTCCTATGAAAAACTTGTCTATATAAATGCTGTAGACAATATTAAGAAGATATATGATAAATTCATGGGGATTTTATATCTTGTGAATTGACGGAGTTGAGGATTTTTTTCTTTTTCAACCCCCCTTTTTGCTTTCGTTTTTGATTTTTTTTTTTTTTCGGCACGAATTGGTCTTATCACAAAGTTGTGGCTATAAAAGTTGTAGATAATATTATGGAGATTTATAATAAAATTAATTGGATTTGATATCTTGAGAATTGACGAAGTAATGAATTTTTTTCTCCCAAAAACCCTATTTTTTGCGCCCCTTGAGCCCATTTTTTATTTTAACAAAAATCTGTAATACATAAATTTTTGGCCCTATTTTTAGAAGTAATAAGAACTTTAAACTGATTTGATATGTGCAAAAATTCAGAAGTTATGGGGTTTTTTTTCAGTTTTCACAAAACCCCTCCCTATTTCCATCCCCCTGGTCTGATTTTTCCCATTAATGAACTTGACCGAGATTTTGTGCCTCTTGATTTTATGTATCAGTTTGGAAGAGATTTTTGCAGAATTGTAGAAGTTATCGTGTCCAGAAGAAAGTGGTATATATCTATATTTATACAGGGTGCAAAGGAAAGTCCCTTTAACCTGAAAATACTTGAGAACGGAGAGAGCTACAGCTATAGAAGTGAGGTAACGGTATAGTAAAGTGACTACGCACGATTTAATGCAAACGAAGGCAGCGCCCCTAGTGTCGAAATTTGGAAGATAGCCATTGCAAATCGAAAACGAAAAGAGATAGATCAAAATTTCCAGTTAGAAAGTTTTAGAGCATAAATTAATTAGTACGAAACGACATTTGGTTTACATGGAAAAGATAAATCTACGCCTGTATACCCCAAAATGACCGAAATCGATGCACACTATTTTGTGTAAACGTTTGAATGGAATAGCCAGTATGCAGAAATACGCACAATTTATGGTATAAATGCGAGCTTATCTCAATACATTTTGACAACATCACACATAAAAAAAACAAAAAAGACAAACTGTCTTACAGTGATAAAAAGTTAATATTCAGTATGTTTGAAAATTTCGCCGTTGCTCACGATAGACGTTTGTATTCGTGAGAGTAATTCTACATGCCACATTTCTCAGCATGGAATTAACCCTTTCAAGGGCGGTGGCTAGACGGTCTAACCACCTAATTTTAATTCCAAAACTGACAAATGGCAGCAAGAATATTTTAATAAAATTTTGCTTTTGTAATGAAAGTAAAAATTAGTGGGTTTTTATTTTCTAAGAAATTCGTTTGAATATTCTGGTGTCTGTAAATTATTTCATCAGTTTATGAACAGAACTCTTCTGCCCCTGAAACGGTTAATCTAAAATTTTAAATGCATTGGAAATTATATTTTTACAGACATTACAGCACTCTACAACGTCACAATCTGAAATTGTGCACTGTTAGATTTAAGGAATGTGAATATGCGAAGTAGAATCGTCGCTCATCGATTTCGGACATTTTTGGGTATACAGGCGACGATTTATCTTATCCGTGTGAACCAAATGTCATTTCGTATTAATTAATTGATGCTCTAAAACTTTCTAATTGGAAGTTTTGCTCTATCTCTTTTCGTTTACGATTTTCAATTGCTATCTTCCAAATTTCACCACTAGGGTGCGTTGCTGTCGTTTGCATTAGGTCGGGCGTAGTCGATTTACTATACCGTTACCTCACTTGCATGCCTGTAGCTCTCTCCTTTCGCAAGTATTTTCAGGTTAAAGGGACTTTCCTTTGCACCCTGTATGTATATACAGTTTGATCTCTGTTTAACGACTTTCAAGAAACCTCGAAAAATCGTCCTTAAATAGAGATCGTCGTTAAACAGAATTTGTGGAAAAATAATGTTTGAAAAACATTTCTCTTCACAGTTTAGAAAAACTATTATTTAGATCTAAAATATCATAATATCCATTCTAAAATGTTTTCCTCTATGTCACTGAGTTGGGTTAATGTATTAATACCTCCAAATTATCATTTGTGTTTTCAATGATATATAAAAAACGTGTGCTTTAAAACTATTTTTCAAATAACCATGTTGTATTATTTTGTTTATGGTTAAATTAGTTTGAAAGGGCATATTTTAAAGAGCATAAAACATTATGAATTTCAACAGAACCTCATAAATTCTTCACGTAATTCCTATTTCAAACTGTCACTTTAAAAACACATGCTCTCAAAAAAAAATTTACTATGTTCTCAAATGTTATCCTATTTTTTAAATTATCAGATCTCTAACTTACTAAGTACAGACCAAATTTCCTTCTTTCTTTTATAAATTTGCCCTTAAAAACATTTCACTCTTTTTAAAGACCTATAGGTTTTTTTAAATTTTCAATAAAAAAAAAATTAAGCGCCAAATTATCCCACCTTACCCTATATATAGGCGTGGCAGAATTAAAAATAGTAGAAAATGAAATTAATCTGGCAGGCGGCAAACTGGTGAATCATTTCATTCTAGAAAAAATATTCTAATTTTAAATCTTAAGAAATTACAATTATTAAGAATTAAGACTTATTCAATTTTAAGAATTACAATGATTAGGCATTTTGTAACGATTTTGTATTATTCAAATACATGGTAATGCAAGATTACACACAAAAAGATTTTCTGCAGATTAATTATGTTTTTTCTTCTCTTCTATAAGTAAGAATTCAGAAAATACCGTAATTCATGCGATTTTAATCGAAGATAATAGGAGTTCAAACGGCTTATTTCTATTTATAACTGTAATCGTTAATTTGAACAATTGACAATGTTGAAACCGTTTTCGACCAATTCACTGGAGTCTTGCGCACTTGTAACGAAAAAGGAAAGTTATACCAGGAAAATGGAATCCTTGCGTCATAGCACGAGATCAAATCATCTTAATATCTTCGAATCATTTTTCAGAGAATGCAATATCAAAAAAGTAATTTTTCACTGACGTTTTTATAAATTTCCGGCATAGTGTAGGAAAATTATCTCACGCGTAGGCGAATTTTGTTTCATGTGATTTTATGACACTGGGGATTTTCTATTGTGCAATAGGCAAATTATTTAAAATTAGAGGACACTAACCTACGATGTCATCTTTTGGCAGTGTGATTCAAATGAGGGCGAAGTTTTGCACCGTTCATAGTTCTACCATTGTGAATGAGAAACATTGTTACGCACTGCATAATTGCATAGAGTACAGCAGAGCTGTCAAACAGAAGGTCCTGAACACGATTTCACTGATTTTAGAAAATGTCTGTATGTGACAAAAATTTTGTGGGCGTTCTATCTCAAGAACTAATGTACGGAATTTAATAAAACTTTAGATTCAGTTAGACCTTGATATAGCTTAGTGTAGATTAGTTTTTGGTGTACATTGCAAGGCAGGTGGCACTGCCGTGCTGCATTTTTCACGATTTCCACAATAGCTCTATCTCAAGAACTAATGCACGGCCTTTGATCAAACTTCAGATTCAGTTATAAGTTGACTTAAGTTGTTGCTTATTAGGTTTTGGTGTACATCTCCCAGCACGTGACGCTGCTGTGCTCCATTTTTTACGATTTTAGCGATAGTCATCTCTCAAAAACTAATGCATGGAATTTCATCAAACTTCACATTCTGTTAGACCTTGTCCTAAATTGGTGCCGATTAGGTTATCATGTAAATTACGTAACAGGTGACTCTTCTGTGTCAGATTTTACGCGATTTTCGCGATAGCTATGTCTCCAAAACTAACACAAGGAATTTAACTAAACTACATATTCTGTTACATTTTCACATAAATAGATCCTTATTAGGCTTGGTTGTATACTGGGTCACAGGTGTCGTTTTTATGCTCTTTATGTTGGAAATTTCGGTTGCAGACGTTTAAGAGGGTGGGTGCCGGAATTCAATGATTTGTTTCAAAAATGCTATGTTTATATGTTCTTTTTTCAATGCACCTTAAGAATCCTCATGTTGGGCGTAGATTGTGAGTTAATTTTAGCTGCGTGACTTAAATTTGACACTGTGATAGCAATTTTTGAAGCATTAACATGTATGATGCAGAAGAAAGTTTTGGGATTGACGCATCCGACTAGTTTAATTACTATTATTATTTTATTTTTATTATTTCGCGCTCTTTCGGGTGCTTCATGTTGTTAGTTTTCTCCTTCTTCTTTTTTTAGGTGCGTTCGTAATTATATAAATACGTAGCACCTATAGTCGTCGTTCAGTCCGTCCGTCCGTCTGTCCGTCCGTCTGTCTGTCCGCATGTAACAGAGCAAAAACTACCCAACCGAATGGTCTGAAATTTCAAATATATGATTGTTGCAAAATTTTGTCGAGCCATTTCAAATTTTATGAAAATCGGATGTATAGTTTAATTACAGGGACAGTCAAAAGTTTTTCTTTACATTACGGCCAATGGGAAAAATTATTGCAAGTGCATTTTAATGATATTACAGCCTTCCGAATGATCTGAAATTTTAAAGATATAACTGTTGCAAAATTTTGTCGAGCCCTTTCAAATTTTAGGAAAATCGGATGTATAGTTTAATTACAGGGACAGTCAAAAGTTTTTCCTTACATTACGGCCAATGGGAAAAATTATTGCAAGTACATTTTAATGATATGAGAGCCTTCCGAATGATCTGAAATTTTAAAGATATAACTGTTGCAAAATTTTGTCGAGCCCTTTCAAATTTTAGAAAAATCGGATGTATAGTTTAATTACAGGGACAGTCAAAAGTTTTTCTTTACATTACGGCCAATGTGAAAAATTATTGCAAGTGGATTTTAATGATATTAGAGCCTTCCGAATGATCTGAAATTTTAAAGATATAACTGTTGCAAAATTTTGTCGAGCCCTTTCAATTTTAGGAAAATCGGATGCATAGTTTAATTACAGGGACAGTCAAAAGTTTTTCTTTACATTACGGCCAATGGGAAAAATTATTGCAAGTGCATTTTAATGATATTACAGCCTTCC
The DNA here is from genome assembly GCA_963932465.1 of Maratus speciosus. Classification (NCBI taxonomy): domain Eukaryota; kingdom Metazoa; phylum Arthropoda; class Arachnida; order Araneae; family Salticidae; genus Maratus; species Maratus speciosus. The sequence continues at coordinate 301,554,285 of OZ010800.1, forward strand.
GAATGGTCTGAAATTTTAAAGATATAATTGTTGCAAAATTTTGTTGAGCTACTTCAAATTTTAGGAAAATCGGATGTATAGTTTAATTACAGGGACAGTCAAAAGTGTTCCGTTACATTACGGGGAATGGGAAAAAAATATTGGAAGTGCATTTTAATGATGTATCAGACTATGCGCTTTATGAAGTGCAAAAAGTTATACATTCAGTACAATATGGGGTGCAAAAAATAATTATAAAACTAGTTATAGTACGAATGCACCTCATTTGCCACGTTTGATGAGCAATTTCCAACATGTTAACTTTCTTAGAGCCAAAAGGTAAAGTGCTGCGTCCTGCGTCACAAACATTTAACCAGCTCAATATTTTCTACTGATTTCCTTTAAGGTTTCTCGGTAAAAAAATTTCTTCTTTTTTACAAATTTATCTTTTTAGGTGCGTTCGTAATTATATAAATACGTAGCACCTTTAGTCGTCGTTCAGTCCGTCTGTCTCTCCGCATATAACAGAGCAAAAACTACCCAACCGAATGGTCTGAAAGTTTAAATGTATGATTGTTGCAAAATTTTGTCGAGCCATTTAAAATTTTATGAAAATCGGATGTATAGTTTAATTACAGGGACAGCCAAAAGTTTTTCTTTACATTACGGCCAATGGGAAAAATTATTGCAAGTGCATTTTAATGGTGTTACAGCCTTCCGAATGGTCTGAAATTTTAAATACATAATTGTTGTAATATTTTGTCGAGCCATTTCAAATTTTATGAAAATCGGATGTATCGTTTAATTACAGGGACAGTCAAAAGTTTTCCGTTACATTACGGCCAATGGAAAAAAATTATTGCAAGTGCATTTTAATGATGTTAAAGCCTTCCGAATGGTCTGAAATTTTAAATATATAATTGTTGCAAAATTTTGTAGAGCCATTTCAAATTTTATGAATATAGTTTAATTACAGGGACAGTCAAAAGTGTTCTGTTACAGTACGGAGAATGGGAAAAAAATTATTGCAAGTGCATTTTAATGATGTTACAGACTATGCACTTATGAAGTGCAAAAAAATATACATTCCGTACAATATGGGGTGCAAAAAATAATTATGAAACTAGTTATAGTACGAACGCACCCCATTTGCCACGTTTGACGAGCAATTTCTAACTTGTTAATTTATTTACCCTGACTTTTTACGTACAGTCGTGGGAAAAAAAAAAGTAAACACCCCTACTAACTCCTCAACAAATCATCATAGAAGAAAGTGACTGGTACCGAACGATTGGAAATAAAGTCTACTTTTAAATGATGTATATAAAATTTTCTTAGGGGGTCACCTACATATTAAAACGAATCCAAACTTCATTTTTTTCAATGGCAATACCCAATTTTAACGAGATATTTCAAATATTCGGTTCAAACTATGCCTAGACACCAAATTTCAAGTCATTTGAATTATAAGTTTTTGAATTATAAACATTCAAAATTGAGTGCTTCTAATGTTAAATTATATTTTCACATTTTTATTTATAACTCCCGAAATTAGGCTCCTAATGTGCTAATTTTTTTGTGGTAATAATACTAATATACCCAAGCATAAATAAGCTGAATTTGCAATTTTTATAATTTTATGATATGAATTATGAAATTAATATTCGAAAAAATTATGAATTGCAACCTACAATTTTTTTGATGGATTTAGATTTATTAAGTCCTGCTTAATGGAAATTCAAAAATTTCACATTTTTCTTACGAGTAGTTTTCAAATTATGCTTAAAAAACGACAAAATGATGGTTTAAGGGGCCGTCTATGATGGAAGTGAGTAGACATTTTGAAATTTATTCTGCCGTACTATAATCTAACACGCTTCATTGACTCCTTGAATGGCGCTTAAGGTGCCTTGATCAAGGAAGCGGCTCTCTCGATTAACAATCCAGTACGGAACTTCAATTTGGATACAGCCCTTAAAATACGCTCGTTTTAAAATAATTAATTTCTCGGAAACTTATGGTACGAATTGCATAAAAATTCGTTTTTAGGCTAATTGAAGGGTGTAGAGTTCACTTATGCTGTCAGAATTGGGTACTGCTACTGAAAAAAACAAAGTTATGGTTCGTTTTAATATGTAGGTGGCCCCCTAAACAAATTTTATATGCATCATTTAAAAGTAGACTTTATTTCCAATCGTTCGGTACCAGTAACTTTCTTCTACGATAATTTGTTGAGGAGTTAGTAGGGGGTGTTTATTTTTTTTTTTCCACGACTGTACATGACTTAAGTCAGGGTTGGCAAACCTTTTGTTGCCGCGTGCCAAATTTAATCAAAAAATAGTTTACGTGACCATGATGTGACAACTAAAAAAAAATTTTAGTAGGTGGAAAAATAAGGGCTTAAAATAACTTAAAATTTTCTATCATGATTTAAAAAATAGGGGACACATGTAGGTATTATACACTATAATAATTATGAAAAAAAATATATTTTTGAAAAAAAAATAACAATGCGATTTAATTTGATTTCTGTTGTTGCATCTTAATATCAAAATAATTTTAATGCAAACTGAGCCGGATTTATCTGATAAGTGCTTTCAGTTTGAGTTTTGATACTACTCATTTGTGAAAGCATTGATTCGAAAGCATAGATAGGCAGAAAAACTATTAAAATGACAAACGCCAGCTTCTTTGTATAGCTCTGAATTAAATTCCAAAGTTGCCTTAACTTTACCAGCGGAATTCAGTAATGTTTAATAACCAATTATTGCCGATAGTTTTGAAATATCGTCTTTGTTTGAAAAAATTTTGAGACCAAAATTAATTAGATTGTAATTTAATATGCGGCAATTACTTTTTTCAATTTTCATTTAACCGAATTTAGAAAAGATCAGTCGCTATTTTGTGTGATCTCACTTTATTTTGATTTAGAGCGACAAGCAATGTCGTGCCAAAATCATTCTTTCGCGTGCCAAAGTAGCACGCGTGCCATAGGTTCGCCATCCCTGACATAGGCTAATTGAGAAATCCGGCTCTTTGCAAAGATCCTAAGCTGTTTGGAACGAGCAAGGATAATTGAAGAAACATAATATACAACTTAGTTTACTTTAAATAAAATATAGTATTGTTACTTTCCATACACACCTAACTAGTTTTTTGTTACTCGGCAATGCTTAGCATGAAGACAAAAGCAGAGGGTAATTAAGATCGGAAGAAGAGCCTAAGTTGCGCTAGGTGCTCAAGTCATCATTAATCAATGACATTAATAGTTCTTTTCCCATTTCTTGAAATTTTAAACTTGTAGCATATGCCTATCTTCAAGACAACCATTCCATTGTCATTATTAATCCATTTTCTCTACATAATGTTGGGAAAACCTATAATCTGGCGATTTCATTATTGCAGAGATTTTCTTATAAATTTTTGATAATGATTTTCATTAGCAACCCATCTTCACTGCGTAATGATGGAAAAACTTTAAAAATCTACCTCAACTGCAGATTATATTGATGCTTCTGCACGAGGTCTTTGCGGAAAGTATAGCCTTAACCTCTTCGCTACCTGAGTCTACGTATGTGAACCTCTATTTTTTCCTCATAAAAACTAAACTGTTTGATTTTTTTATATATTTTTTGACTTTATTTCTTAATAGCTGAATGTTTTTTTACTTTAAAAGCGAACCAATAAATGGCAACATCTAAGCTGATTTCCTTATAAAATAGATGTTATTTTCAACTGAGTTCGCAAAATGCCTTCAAGACAGTGTGGCCAAGAAATTGAGATATTTTTATAATTATTTCATTTAAATCCTTTAAAATAAAATGTTTAGAGGATCAGTATATCATTCACTATTTTAAAGACCTTAAATTTGTCATTGTGTGAATTTAGGTTAGTGATAATTAAATTGATAGTTTAAGGGGATTTGTAATTTTAGATCTTTATATGTGAACCTAAATTACTAGTCCCCTAAAGTATCAATTTCCGAAAAGTTCTTTTTTCTGTCATCTAGGATGTCATTTTGCTTGTTTAAAACCAATGAATGAGTAGTTGTAATATTATTTTAGCTTCGGGAACGAAGAGGTTAAAATAAACTTGTTTTCACTAACCTAAGATTTCAGTTTCGTTAATGAAATCTGTCAATGAGAGAGTTTTTTTTAATTAGAATCTCAGTCGCGGTAATGAGATCTGTCAATAAGGCAGTTTTTTATACATTTTATATGCATTTTAAGTTCTCACTTCTATTTTTAATACTAAAATTACGCATAACCATTCATTTCCTTGGGCTACTTGCAATAAACCTGGATGTTTAGACAAACAGCTTCTCTGGAAGGTACCAAATAAGTTTTCGTTTTTTTCTTTCTTTTTTCTCTTTTTTTTTTTTTTTTTCGTAACTCTATATAGGACTAGACTATTGCGGTTTCAAAACGTAGAAGAAACGAAACCTTGCTTCGTCTGCTTGAAAAACCGTCGAGTCCCCGGACATGCGCGGCAACGATCTCAACAGCAGCGAACTTCTGAACATTGAAGCTCGTTCATTAGTGTATTTAATTAATATCTCGACTAATTATCATCAAATTAAAAATCTGAGCCTCGTGAGAATTCGAACTGGTCTCCATCTATCATTATCCAAATTTGCAAACCTCTCCGTGCATGCGATAGATTTTCCTATCCATCGTCAACAAACTGACATACACAAGCGCAAACAAACATCTTTTATCAGTGAAGATTGAAGTTTCTATACATTTATTTATTTTAAAAATAAATGTAAAAGTAAACAGATTTTATTTTATTTTTTTAAGAAACATCTTTTTATAAGCATTCAATGTTCTTCTTGAACGCCAAATTTTATGACTGCAATTCGTGTTCCAAAAAAATTCCTATACAGTATGTGGGCTCCGATTATAAAATATTCCCGCTTTGATGTAAACTTGGTAAAAAGCACGAGTTAGTGAACTAATTAAAAAACATATAATGTTTTCTCTGTTTGTTTTATAAGATGTTTGAACAGAGCAAAAAACATTGTTTAAACTATCTATTTAGGATTTCTAAATTGTTTTCTCAACTTATTATGATAATTTAATTAATATTAAACTATTAATCGATAAGAGCGTATTTAAAAAATATATATAATACACTCTTGATTTTTTATTTATATTTTATTTTTTATTTTTAGTTCTTAAAATATTTCATTGTTTCAATTTCACAGCCAGTTGGCATATTTTAACTAGCGTGATTGCGTGCATAATTAACTCATTTTTTTGTTGTAACGCGCATACAGTTGTTGTAACCATACGGAATATTTGGCGATTTATAAACTGCCCCGGCTACTGGAAAAATGACTTAGAATTAATTTATTAATTTGTAATTAAGTTCCAAAAACACTGAAATGTTGTATTGTTATCGGAAGTAGAGGTCAGCATGGGCCGAAATTTCCAGACCCGGGCCCGGCCCGACTCATAGAAGAAAATTCGGCCCGACACGGTATAAAAATTAAAAGTTCGATCCGAGCCGTACAAAAAAGTATTGGCCGGCCCGGCCAGGTATAAAAGTTAAATTTCGATCCAAGTCCCAGGAAATAAGTTAAAATCTCGACCTGAGTGATTTTCTACAAAACATTGATTTTTATGTCGATTTGTTTAAAAATTTGTCTCGTACGAGCAGTTCTGATTAAAAGTACTTATTATAAATGTGCCGTAAGCTGCTATATTTATTTTTTTTAATGAATCTCTGTTTGTTGTATGTAAATGTTTCAGTTATCATTAATATTATTAATCCATATTCCATGTATTGGAGACTCTAAAATCTCAAAAATACTATACAGAGAATCTTCTAAGACGAAATTGCATAGGAAAGAAAAACAAATGCGTTATAGACAAATTCCCTTCTTAGTAGATGTAAATGTATTACATAATCTTTTCTTACGTATTAGTATATTCATTTTGAATAGATCAACAATTTTTTCAGTTTGAGACTGGATTCCGTCATAGGCAGGCTCTTTTTCAAACGTTTTACTATATTTTAATAAGCCTAGAAATATACCATTCTTTGAAAAGAATAAATTTTAAAGTTTAATTGTATAATAATGGCGATTTAAAAATGTATGCCTTTTTTGAAAAACATTTTGGGCCAGGTCAAATTGTACTGATCTTTGAAGGGACCAGGCCGCGCCGGGGCAATGATTTTCATATGGGCTGGGTCAAAACCGAGATTGAAAATTTTGATCCGTAAAGACAAGGAAGAATAAAACCAGTTCAGGTTCGGTACGGAAAAAATAAGTTATGCGATCCTTCAGGAAAAAAGTAAGGACCAAGCCCTCAGAAAAAAGTAAGACCCTGGCAGATCTCTGATCGGAAGTACATCTGTGAATGTAAATTTTATAATTATAATCAATAGGGAAATGAATGAAAAATCGATTACAAATTTACATTTTTACCTACGTAAACCAAGTTAAATAAAAGAGCAATCATTTACATTCAAGGATAATGAATGCACTGAATAACATAAGGTCCCTGAAGGTCAGTGTCTTTTATCAATAAGCGTAATCTTTGAGGTCTTTCACTGAGAGAATTATAATTGAAGACTTTGAATTTTTCCTCTTTCAGGAGGAAGTTCAGGAACAATTAATTGTATTTAGGTAATGTTAAATTCAGGGCTGCGGAGTCGAAATCGGAGTCATGGAGTCGGAGTCGGCCCCATTTTTGAGCGAAAGAGTCGGAGTCGGATCTGTTAAAATTCCCGGAATCGGAGTCGTCCATTTTACAAGCAGGTCTTCATTGTCGAAGTCGGAGTCGGAGTCGTCCATTTTTCCCACCGACTCCGCAGCCCTGCTTGGAAATCTACCTCCGCCTGTAGGCCGAGCCGGCAGGGATTTTTTCATATCGGCATCTAACTTTGTTAGCCACTTTTTAAAATTCTCATGGTCATCCATGCATTTTGCGAGTGCTTGTATGAAACTCGATAACTTTTGACATTATTTAGGCATCGTGGCTTCTTACTTTTCCTTAAATTCATTACAGAATTATCGAAACAATTTATTTGAAAGTAAGGAAATGCAATTTTCTAGCTAGTTTTTTTTTTTTTTTTACCAAAATTATAGAGGTGTAATATTGACAAACCTTGATTATAATTAATTGGTATAAAATTGCACCACCGCCAATGAAGTGTTAAGCCAATTTCAGAAAATCTAGAATTTAACGAAGACACTGGATTCACAGAACCATTCTTAAGTGAAATACTACAAATAAATCTATAATAATAAAGATATATACAGGGTGCAATATGTTATCTATCGCCGACCTTTAATTTCTCAACCGTTGATCGTAGACATATTGTTCCAATTAAAAAAACGTTTCAAATGAAGTAAATATTCATGCCGTGGCATTATTTAAAGTAAAAAATCAATTTTATAAAAATTACCAAATCTAACTTTTTATACGGTCCCCCAGTCCCTAGAGTTATATTTAGTAAAAGTTTACACATATCATAACACATATAACACAAAAAGTTTGACATCTCTACTAAAAAAATTGACAGAGTTATTAAATCTCAAATTTTGAGATTTTTGCACATGATTTTGTCTTTCATTGAGGGATCAGTTAAAAGATGAATTAAAGTAATTCGAGATCAAAATCAAGGTGCTATGTCCTTTTTATGGCGAAACCACCTTTAGCCTGTATCGCCAAATCGGGGTATTACCAAAGAGGGTTAAAATTAAACAGAAAAATAAATATCAATTTATTATAATATCGAAAACGGTCTACTATAAAAAATGAATACATGAAACGCCGGAAGCTACTAGAGATAGTGCTCATAGTGTTCTCCATTGGTGGCAATGCACAATGGAATGCGTGATAGTACATCCCTTGACACATTAGAGCACGGTGTGCAAACTGTGATGCGACAATCAAGGATCATGCGCTGCTCCAGATAAACCATAGAAGTAGTCTCAGTCACATAGACTTATGCTTTGATGTAATCCCAGAGGTAGAAGTCCATGGGAGTCAAGTCCGGTGAACGCGGTGGCCACTTTAACGGATCACCATATCCAAGGACCTATTGACCGAATTCGGTGGCCAGATACGCCCGGACGTTTGAAGTTTTATGCGAAGAGAGTTCCATCATGTTAAAACCACACCCGGCATGCATGTCGGAGAGCAACTCTTCATAGCAGTCACATACCGTGTTTTGTAGCAGATGCAGGTAACAATCGCGCATTAAGGTCCCATCGTAGAAAATGGGTCCAACAATCTAGGTTCCCCATATACCGCACCACACTTGTCGTACTGTCCGGGCGATGTGGATGTTTCCAGGTCTCATCATCCTTTTGGTTGTTGCACAGTTTGCACACCTGCTATGCTCTAACGTGTCCAGAACGCAGTACTGTCATGTATTCAATTCTGCATTGCCACCAATGGAGAACACTTTGAGCAGTATCTCTAGTAGATTCCGACGTTTTATGTATTCATTTTTTATACCAGACCGTTTTCTGATATTATAATAAATTGATATTTATTTTTCTGTTTAATTTCAATATTTTATTCTTCGCTTTGTTGTTGTGGCCAGACAACTAAAAGTCAGCTCAAATTTTTAGATAAAATAGCCCTCTTTGGTGATACCCCAATTTGGCGATACCGGCTAAAGGTGGTTTCGCCGTAAAAAGGACATAGCATCCTGATTTTGATCCCGAATTACTTAATTCATCTTTTAACTGATCCCTCAATGAAAGACAACATCATGTGCAAAAATCTCAAAATTATAAATTTAATAACTCTGCCATTTTTTGTAGTACAGGTGTCAAACTTTTTGTGTTATATGTGTTATGATATGTGTAAATTTTTACTAAATATACCTATAGGGACTGGGGGACCGTATAAAAAGTTAGATTTGGTAATTTTTACAAAATTGATTTTTTAATTTAAATAATGCCACAACATGAATATTTACTTCATCTGAAACGTTTTTGTAATTGGAACTATATGTCTACGACCAACGGTTGAGAAATTAAAGGTCGGCGATAGATAACATATTGCACCCTGTATATTTGACTGTGTGTGTGTACGTGTGTATGTACGTGTGTGTGCTGTATTCTGAAGAGAGAACTCTGCTTACAGCTGCAAGATTTGGCAGGAAGATACCTGTAGGTCTGAAGTAATGCACTTCGAAGCCAATTTTTAGATTTTTTTTTTTAATAGTTAGCCGAGATATTATTTAAAAACCCTAATGAACATCACAAAATGGTTTATTCATCGTATGCCGCCGACTGTGTCTGCGTTTGTCCTGGCACGGCCAAACTCGTTTCTCCCCTTCCTTATAAGGGGAATCGAGTTTGGCCGTGGTCCTTGTAATCCTCGGTTTTTCAGGCAGAAGAAGAGAAAAGTTTCCATTTTTCTGCATTTTGAAATCGCTATCAGCAATCCCCCCCCCCCTCCCCCAATGGAGTTATAAAAAATACCCACTTATTCAGGGTGGCATGGCGTGCCGAATGTAACGGTATTTTTCGTTAAAAAATGTTATCCTTCACCACTATTTCAAAAACCATTCTTCTTCTATAAATCAATTTCGTATTAGCTTTCGCGTTTTCTTTTTTTACTGCCGTTTTAAACTGATATCTTCATGTCTTGGATAGCAATAAGGAGAAACAAAAAAATACGTGCTTATTCAGAGCACTTCTCCGATCATAACGGTATCTTTTGCTTTAAAGAATATTAATATTCACTGCCCCAGAAAAATATATTTTATGAAGATTGATTCAATATTTGTTTTCATGTGTTTGTGATTTTCTGCAGTTTTAAAATGTCAACCTTATTTCTCCTATGAAAATACAAAAAAAATCTCATTATGGCCATTTCTATTCTGCATTAAAAAATTTATTATTACAGTTAGTTATTATATTTCCTATTTCAAAAAATTAATTTTTCTGTAAGTCGTTTGAACCATTCGCCACAGATTTTTTTTTTCTCTAAGTATCTACCCAGATATAATTTTGCGTCTTAAGATAACTACGCTTTCAATCATTTTCGATCATTTCAATCATTTCAATCATGATAATTTTTGTTCAATATGTGAATAGATGGGGGAGATGGGGGCTAAGCGGAGGGATTTTTTTTTCGCCTTGTTAAAACATTCGTAATTTAATAACTCAACAACTAATGGACCAATTTCGATGATTTTATTACCATTTTTTAGCACTTTCTAACAAAGTTGAAAAGTGCTTATGAATTCGGTTTGTTCGGCTATCCGTGCTTTAACTCTGCTAAACATACTCGGATTACCATGTTAACTGAGGTTTAGTATAGAAGGTTCAGTATTGAAAATGAAGTGTGTAGCTTTTCTAGTTCGTTTGCAGAGACACACAAAAGAATTCCGTTGCATTATGGTTTAATGAAAAAAACATCGTTTGCGGTGCCTTTTATCGATATTTTCATTTCGTTGTATTGTGTTTTATTAATGTTTTATAGTTCAAACAATATATTTGAAACATTTATATTTCGACAACGTTTTAAGCACAATGATTGATTTAATATAGAGAAGAAGTTAATAAAATGTCACTATTATATATAAAAATACTTTATATGAAACATCACGTTAAAGAAATACTATTTAAAAGTATTTTATAATGACCTTTTGTTACATAATGCACTCAACAATAATATTGTCTTCTTTATTTTGTTCCCTGCAAGGGGGTAAGCAGAACTTTTTATTAAAAAAAAAGTGAACAACATTCTTCCATATTTTTCATTAGTAAATATAGCAAACATAATTTCGAACCTGGTTTCACTAACTATCTTCTAGTATAGGCGCATATGGCAGAAGAATGGGAATGGCGAACGTTGGGTTATTCCCTATTTTGGAATGAAATGATTTTATAATCATTTAATGGGTTTAATAATAACTTCGTATTTTCATAAAAATAGATAACAGACTAAAATAAAAGGGATACCAGACCATATTGATGTTAAAAAACAAAAAAAGAAAATTTTGGTTGGATCAAAAATGATAAAAATATCAAAAGACAACGCCCCCCCTCCCCCCAACCCTCAACCGCTAAAGTGATAATAATAAATATGTACAGCCCCAAAGAATTCCGTTACGTTACGACCTATGGGGAAAATTGGCTGTTATGCATTTTAATGATGTTATGATAGTTAAAAAATAATGAAGTTAAAAAGGAGTATTGAGCTGCACTGCAACATCTTTTCTATAGACTATGGAAACGTAGCATTTATCCGTTCACTTACAGAGACGCACAAAAGAATTTGGTTTCAGGACTGACTATCTACAGGGTGATTCGAAAAACCGTTGACAAAATGGCATGGCAAATCAGGCATACAACAAGAATAAAAAATCATAAAGGAACATAGGGTCGCAAACCACTTATTGAGCCACAAATACAGGGTGTTTCATCCTAACTGAACTCAGGTCGACGCATAGTGGAGTATATTTCCAATTTAGCCGGCCAAAAGTCAATTTTTCGAAACGCAGTTGAGGAGAGAAAAATGTAGCTAATTATAAAGATAAATAGATGGGGATTCACCGTACATTTATAATTTTTTTCTGTTGTGCGAGAAAATTGGTGCCAGAGAAGGCCAAACTTACTTATAGCAGTAAGTTTTTTATTTGTACTATAAAGTTCCATTTTGTGCCTGTTTATTTCACTGTGATTTTTTTCCCCATAAACTTTTGCTTATACCATATAGTTCTGGATTCTGAAAGCCCATGTATATATGTTTACATTTCACATGAATATATTTATATTTGTTAATTTAACAGATATGATAAAACGACATAAAACGTGCCGCATATTTTTGAAATTTGTGTTGTTAATTTCAATATTCTATAAAACATTTGTTATACATCGGGGTCGATCGGGACAATCTCTTTTAATCTAAATGACAGTCAAAGATATGTAGTTAATAATTTTGAAAACTGTAGCTGCGAAAAACTGCGATTTTAGAAGAATTCCATTCAAACACACAACTGTATGTTCCTGTAAATGACAATTTTTGCATTTCCCTTTCGATTTGAAAAGTATTCTACGATAGATAAATTGAAATTATTGTCAGAATGTACCGTCTGCGGACATAAAAAAGTACCATTTTACATATCTGACGCATAATTTTTTTAAGTATTGTCTGCGCCTGTTTCTGAAGTTCTATGTTACTTTTAGGTAGCTTTCTTTACAAAAAGCTACCTATTGCAGCCGTTCGGAGGAAAGCGATTTCAAAAAATTTTGGTATATTTTCATCGATCATGACCCCCAGACCCCGAAACCACACTCCGTTCAAAATTGATATATATATATATATATATATATATATCTGACCTATGTCACACTGTAACTCCCGTAATTATGAACCAATTTGGATGTAATTCGGTGTGTACATAGTACATACCAATCTCTCGACCGAGTTCGTTGGCCAGCTTCATCCACCATTTTGTTTCAAAATGGCGGCCATTTAAAATTTTTTAAAAAATTTAAAATTTGAAATGTGGTACCAAAAAATTGAAAATGGAAAAATATTTTTTTCTTATGTATTTGACCTTTATACATTTTCTACATTTTCTACAACGCGGGATAACCCACCATTGGCATAGGCTTCCAGATCCCGCGTTGCAAGTTTATTCAAAAAAAAAAAAAAAAAAAAAAAAAAAAAAATTTACAATATTTAACAATAGTTTTAACAATAAGAAATAATGGTAATAGTACAAATAATAATAATAGTAATTATAAATATAATAATAAAAGTAATAATAGAACAGATGAGCTGAGCGCTTTACAGACGAAAGTGTGTATTATTTTCAACACGAATATGATTGATTAATTACAAAAGCAGCAGATGAATAAGATGTTCTTAAGCTCTACATATTCTCAGGTGCATTAGTTTAATAGTTATTATCATGAGTTCAAGTGTTTTGTTGTGAGATAACTTTAAGGTTATGGATAACCTGAGTGTATGGCTGTTCTACGTACAAGAGTTTTCTAAATTTTATATTCTCGATTTAGTTAGGCACTGTTTGGCCTGAAGTTCATGTTTCTGTTCATTAGTGCTAATCTTGTTCATCTATTGGCATTTGTGGGTTTTGAAAAATTTGTTGATTGTTTTCTAGTAACCGCACACAATCTATTATTTTAGTATATAGCATTGGTGTTTTCAGCACAAATTTGAACCAATGGTGATGTTCTATTGTGGCTGATTTACGGATATGGAGGGTTAATGTTAATGGACAGCTGAGCACATAGTGAAGAGAGTTACCAATTTCACCACAGGTACACAGTGGCGAAGGAGCTTTATTTATTTTGAATAGGTAGGACGGGAAGGGTCCATGATTAGTTGAGAAGATATACAGGTTTCTATGTACTAACATGAAGTCTGTTGATACTTTTGGACATAATTTGTAAGTAAATCTGCCAGTGGTACCATAATCCCACTGTTGCTGCCATTTGTCTATGGCTTCTTTTTTCAATTTCTTTTTAAGGTGTGAAGCTGGGTATGGATGAAATATTTCTCGTACTTTAATATTTGTTATTGCATCTTTGGCTAGTTGATCTGCATGTTCATTTCCTTTAACACCTGTGTGTCCCCGAACCCATTGAAATTTAATTGATTTAGATGTTTTCTGTAAGGCTATTATAATTTTTGATGTGATAAAATCTGTACTAAAAACGTTCTCCAATAATGCAAGACTTGACTGGTTATCTGTGTAAATGACGAAGTTCCCGTCCCCTGAGGAGTCTGCCCATAATATTGCATCTAATATGGCGAGTTGTTCAGCTTGAAAGATTGAATTTGATATTTGTAACTTTATTTGATGAGTATGGATGCATTTCCCTTCTTTATAAACACAGAAAGCATACGCTGTGCCAGCATCTGATTTTGAGCCGTCAGTGTATATATTTATTGTTGAAGTGGATGGAACTCCTTCTTGTAGTAAAAGATAATCTTGATGTGGGGAAGGTATGGATGAGGATATTTTCGGTTGATAGAAGACTGGAAAGTTGTCCTCTATTGGAATACCCAGACGTAGGACCTGTCCTGAAATTGCTAATGTATTTAATTGGATCGCCAATGGTTGAATGCCGCACAATACATTCAAAGCTGCCGTTGATGATTTTCTATAAGCTCTCGACAGAAGCAAAAGGCATTGTGTCTGAATTGCCGATAGTAGCCTGTAGCCATGTGAGACTGGTAGGTGTGGAAACCAACATGAAGCGGCATAGGATATTTTTTTTTCTAATATTTGTAAGTACCAGATTTTTAAAATTTGCTTCGACAGGCCTCCATATGCAGCGGCGAATTTTAGAAGATTTTGTGATATTTGATTAATTTCTATACGTTTTTTATTCAGGTGCGGAAGAAAAGACAGTGTTTTATCCAATGTTAAGCCCAAGTAGTCTATTGTATTTTCAGATTTAAGGGAGTGCCCGATTTCGAAGCAGTTTTTGTTTCGTCTATATCTTAAAAATGGCTGAGTTATAGCATTTTGAATTTCTAGCGTGGCTGACATTTTGAAACGTCCTGAATTTTGTCACGCGATAAAAGGCGTATTTATGAACCGATTTGGATGTAACTTCGTTTATACATAGTACATACCAATGTCTCGACCGGGTTCGTTGGCCAGCTTCATCCGCCATCTTGTTTAAAAATGGCGGCCATTTATATTTTTAAGAAAAATTTAAATTTGAAATGTGGTACCAAAAATTGAAAATTGAAAAAATATTTTCTTCTTATGTTTGACCTTGATAAAAAGATTCGGGAGCAGTTTTTGTTTCGTCTATATCTTAAGAAATGGCTGAGTTATAGCATTTTGAATTTCTAGCGTGGCTGACATTTTGAAACGTCCTGATTTTTCTCACGTAATAACAGGCGTATTTATGAACCGATTTGGATGTACCTTGGTGTGTACATAGTACATACAAATATCTCGACTGAATTCGTTGGCCAGCTTCATCCGCCATCTTGTTTCAAAATGGCGGCCATTTAAAAAAATTTAAAAATAAAAAAATTTAAATGAGATACCAAAAAATTGGAAAATGAAAAAGATTTTTTTTTGTATGTGTTTGACCTTAATACAAAGATTCCGGAACAGTTTTTCTTTCGTCTATATCTAAAAAAAATGGCTGAGTAATAGCATTTTGAATTTCTCTTGTGGCTGACATTTTAAAACCACCTGATTTTTGTCACGCGATTACAGGCGTATTTATGAACCGATTTGGATGTAACTTGGTCTGTACATAGTACATACCAATGTCTCGACCGAGTTCGTTGGCCAGCTTCATTCGCCATCTTGTTTCCAAAGGGTTGCCATTTAAAAAAAATTAAATTTAAAATTCAAAATGAGGTATTAAAAAATTGGAAAATGAAAAAGATTTTTTTTATGTGTTTGGCCTTGATACAAAGATTCCGGAGCAGTTTTCGTTTCTGAAAATTTGTTCTTTTGTTTATATCTTAAAAAATGGTTGATTTATAGCACTTTGAATTTCTAGCATGGCTAACATTTTGAAACGATCTTGTATTTGTCACGCGATAACACACGTATTCACCTATTTCGATGTAAGAAGGCATGTGGATAGTATACATCAGCACCTCAACCAAGTTCGCTGGCCAGATTCATCAGCCATCTTGTTTCAAAATGGCGGCCATTAAATTAAAAAAATATATATTTATTTAAAGTGAGGTGCAAAAAAATTAGAAATTGAAAAAGGTTTCTTTCAGGATTCAGGAGCATTTTTTGTTTGTCTTTACCTTAAAAAATGGCTCAGATATAGCAGTTTCAATTTCCATTGTGGATGACATTTTGAAAAATCTGATTTTTTGCATGCGACAGCACTCCTATATATTAACTGATTCCGATGTGAGTGAGCATGTGCACAGCAATTACTAAGGTCTCGACCAAGTTCACTGCTTAGCCTCATCCACCACGTTGTCTTAAAATGACAGGCACTTTAAGAAATTGCCGAATTTGGCAGCCAAATATAAGTTACTTTAAAGAAAAGCAGCTTGGATAAAACTGACTAATTTCGCGAAATTCTCATTCATTATATTGATAAAAATTAGTATTGAATCTCCTATATTCGGTTTCCACTAAATTGAGCTTCGTGTGTTTGAATGATATAAGTTGGCTTTTTTAAAATAAGGATTATGAAAGCTACCTCTTCCTCCCGGCACTGGCCGGAAGGACTTTTTTATGTTCTAAATTTAAAAATGATATAATGAAAATGTTGCGCTGTTTTAGTTTACATCTTATAAATGCTGCTTCGTAAATACATCTAGTATTTAATTATGGATTGTGAAAGTCCAGGTAAATATATTTATATATTCCACATGAATATGTTTATATTTATTTATTTAGAATATTTTATAAAGAGGCAAAAAATCTATCGAATATGTTTGAAATTTGTGTTTTTAATTTCAATATTCTATAAAAAAAATTCGTTATACTTCCCGATGAGTCCAAATGATTTTTTTATACTTTAAATGAGATCTAGATAGTTAATTAATAAAGTTGAAAACAATATCTACGAATAATCGGTAATTTGGAATACTTTATTTCAAGCACGTTTTGTTTCCTTAAATGATAAATGTTTCATTTTCATTAAAAGAAATTGAAAAAAATATTTTAGGAAAGATAAATTTAAATATTGTCAGAAAGTAGCGTCTACGACATAAAATAATTAAAATTTATATTTATGATCAATATTTTGTTCAACTTCGATTTTATGACTCGACAGTTAATATTTACTTTTAGAAATAGTTTGATCTGCCGTACTTTCAACTTCAATTATGCAACTACTTATTTAAGTCAGTTTTTTGTTTTAAACTCTTACTTATACCAATCATTTCTAGATTTCAAAAGAGCCAAGTAAATATGTTTATATTTCATATCATATGTTTATATATGTTTTTTAAAATGTAAGATCAAGCATCAAATTTTTATTTTTTTAATTTGTATAGTGTATAAGAAATTTTTTATGCTTTCCGATAATTCTAGCTGATGTTTTTCAGTTTAAATGCATCAGCTATGCAGTTAATAACTGTCAGGATCTCAGGATGGATTTTTTTTACACAAACTTATATGTTTCAATATATGAGTAGTTTTTAATAAAATTCTAAAAGCTAAATATCTTTAAAATTAATTACTCTTATTATTTTCGGTACAAAGTTATTTCAGGTCCATCTGAAGTTAAAATTATATCAAGACAAGAGCTCTTCAACCTTATGGATAACCAGAATTGCCTGATTTTGATAAAAAACTAGAATTTCTCGAGGATTATCTTGTTAACAAAAAAAATTATTCAGAAAACCAAAAGCTACAAATAAAAAATAATTTTAAAAAATATATCAAGCCTAAATTTCAGAAAAGATGGCATGAATCAAGTAGGGATAAGCATTCTTTCTTGAAAAAAAAATTCATATTGGTTACAAGGAACATAAAAAGGCACAAAGGGGTTTAAAGACTTAAAGTTACAGGTATAAAAAAAATTCTAAACTTAGTTTAGAAGTTTGATGAACAATGCTCTCTCAGGAATTATTTTTCTAATAAAACCTTTTAACCCTTTGAGCTCTGGGGGTGAATTCTTTAATATGCCCAAATGCATATTGACACCAGTATTTTGTAAACAAAAGATTCGGTTTATAATATACACGAAAAAATGCATTGACCTATTTTCAAATAAATTTGGTAGACTATTCCGGTGCCAATGTGACATTTGGAGATTAAAATTAAGTGGGAAGAAATTCCCCCATCAGAGCTCAAAGGGTTAAAAGTGACCAGGAAAAAAACGACATTTGTTTCATTTTCTTCAAAGAAATTGGTCGCTCATGGAGAGAGTTCAATTGGGATGGTTTCTGAATGGAGGTAAAATTAGTATTGAGCCTATAGGAATAAATTTCGTTCCATGAAAAATTGGTCGTTCAGGTGGTCGCTTAATAGAGGTGGTCGCACAGGGAGGTTTCACTGTACATGAAAAAATACATTTAGATTCACGGATAGAATCCAATATATTCACTAATATTCTGTTGCATTAAAGTCATTTTTACATATTACAATGTTTTTATATACCCTGTATATATAAATAATTATGCTATTATATGTAAATCTTATTATCACCAACTTCTTACAAATTGTATTTCTTCTAATAAGTCATTTAAAAAAACTAATGAAAATGTAATTGTAAATAATCGTAAAATTCGAAGTTATTATAAACTATTAAATATTTTATCTACTAACTTTAATTATCCACATTTAGTTCTTATTCCCAAATTTCATAAAACTCCAATTAAATTTAGGACTGTAACTATTGGTTGCAATACATATAATAATAAAGCCAATAAACTTCTCTTAAAAATTCTTAATCAATTATATGTACTTACTACAAACAATGATAATACACATTGTATAAAAAATAGCTATCAACTTGTCAATATTTTAAAAAATCTTCATTGTGTATATAATATAACGACATATGACTTCAAAGATCTTTTTAATAATATAGACCTATTAGATTTACATAAAATTATAAATGCATTATTTAAAAAGTATTATAAAAAACTGGAATTACCATCTAATATAGATATTGCATATTTTAAATCTTTAACAAACTTCATTATCTATAATAATTATATATTGCAAGATAACACTTTATATTTACAGCATGTCGGTATACCACAAGGCGGTTGTACATCCAGTTTACTATCAGACTTATACTTATATCATTATGAACGTACTTTTACTAATAATAATCTACATTTATATCGTTATATTGATGACATAATTTTAATTGAAACTGATCAATCTGTAATTACTCAATTTCCAGTAGATTATCCCACTAATTTGGAATTAACGGAAAACCTTTTATCTAACAATACTATTAACTTCTTAGATCTTAAAATTACAATAAAAGACAACAAAACAATCACAGATTTATATGACAAACGTAAAGAATTTAAATTCAAAGTTAATACATTTACAAATTTTAAATCTTGTCTACATCATTCTGTATTTCGAAATATAATACTTAATCATTTATATAGAATAAAATGTTTATGTTCTTCTCCTCTAATTAACAATAATATTTAAAAACTAATTTATGATGCATTAAATCATGGTTTTCCAAAAAAATTCATATATTCATTAATATACAATTAGTACATTACTTACATGATCTTTTAAAACAAATTAACACATGCGTAAACAAAATTGCAAAAAAATATATAAAATTAAAAAAAAATATCTATAAAAAATTAAAAATTGTAAAATAATATAAAAAAATTATTATAGGTTGGATGGGTGGGTAGATGTTATAGTACGGAGGAGGGTGGTGTTGTCTGGATAATACGCAATGGTTAATTTAAAAAAATGGGGCTTTTGCATTATTACTATATTTTTTATACGTATTTTATAGTGATGCTGATTTGATATTTTATATGTAGTTGGTGACTTTCATTAATATTATATTTAGTTTAATTAAAGTTTTATCTTATTTACAATCATTTAGTATTAAATTTTAATTTACTAAGGACAATATCATATTAATTACTAATAATATGCCATTTTTATAGTAATTAATATACATATAAGTATATTTAATATAAATAAAGTTATACTGTATGTATTAAAATTGGGTAATTATTTTTATTATTATTCCTCTATTCTTTTTAATATTGATCTATTTTCACTTTGTGTTATAAAATTTATTATCGGTTTTATGTGTTTGAATGTCCCACATTCATACTTTTAGGATTTTTATGGCTGTATGAAAAAAATCCACACACTATATTTCAGTTTTTTAGGTAATGGGAATTTAAGTATCTGATAATCTTCTATATACTTCCATATGTTTTTTATTTCCTGTTCATTTTATAATTATCTTATATATAATAGTTATTATTAACGATTTTTATATTATTTTTAATATATATTTATATTAATTATTATTGAATTTATTTTGTTTTATAGCATATAGCTATATGCTATATATTATCAATGTTATAGAATTATTTAAATTCTTAGTGTAGTTTAAATGAGTAAGATAATAGAATATTTTGTATGCTTTTTTTTAAATTTTATTAACAATAGCTTTTTAAAAAATATATAGTGTGGTTTATATTAGGTTTATAATTATCTATATATAAGGATTTGTTTGGTTTTGCTGTTAATAAAATTTTTTACATTCTAAGGCTTTCAATTGTTCATCTTGTGACATTTGAATAATAAAAATACTACTAGATGGCAGCACCAAAATTTGTCTTTTGACGATAAGTTATAAATTTTGTCTTTTGCAGCTCCTTTTCAGTTATAATTTCCTACACCAGGTGGGATTTTTTGCTAAATTTTGACGATATTGTTAAATAGTAATTAATTAATTTAATAGTGCATTTTAGTTATTTTAAATAATGTAATTACTTTCTATTTATTTTATTTTATATTATATTAATTCCATTTATCATGGTATTTCAAAATGTATTAACTGCATCCTTTGGTATCAATTACTGTGATTTCTTAACTGTTTTATTCACCTTAATCTTTACGATATTTTGGTAGCCATGTGCGCGTGGATGTATTGAAAAATACTGAAATATTAATCGGTATGTTGTGTATTATTTCTATTTTATATCCTACAAATATTTAAACAGGTTTTATTGATTTTTCCATTTCATATTATTTGTTTCTATTCTGTTTTCATTTTAATCTATTCACTTGATTATAATGGTTGTTTGGGCACAGAGAAAAATAATTTTTAGCTTTAGCTTATTTTTCTCACAGAAAACCACCATATTGCTTATATCATTGAATTCTGTGCCCTTGAAAATGTAATTCAATATATAAGCTTTTCCATTATTTGTCGGTGTCCACTTTCTTATTTTTTCTTCCATAATAATTCTTATAATAAATTATTTGGCACTTTTTTTTATACTTACAGCTTTAATTCATAATATTACGGTTTTTGATGGTGGTAGGTTATGTTTAATTAATGGTTATATATATATATATATATGTAATGTATTTTTCAAAGAAAACTACTAAAAGGTGATAGTAATAAGATAAACTAATCAATAATAAACTTTAGTCCAATTTTTCAGTAAGAAATATTTTTGGCCGGCTAAATCCACCAAATACTCCACTGTGCGACGGTAATAATTTCGAGAAAACTTAAAACATTGCAATGAAAATGCAACGATATGGACCTTATTTTATATGAAATGAGATAACATCACGAAAAGAACTGGAAAAATATGTTGCTGAAGCAATCGAGGATACCGTATGAATTGATCATAACAATCCAAAATGTGGTACGACCAGTGCATGCTGATGCCGCGTATATTGCAAACTTCTATCACTTTTGTTTGGTGTAATCACATTTACAACAAAGGTGAGAATGTCTGTTAAATGTTTTATTATAATGTATTTCAGTTTTATGAAAGTTATGACCATCAACCCAAAGTGAGTTAGAATGAAACACCCTGTATTTGTGACTTAATAAGGGATTTCCGACCCTATGTTCCTATGTGATTTTTTATCCTTGTTGTATGCCTGATTTGCCATGTCATTTTGTCAACGTTTTTTTTTTTTTTTTTTTTTTTTTTTTTTTTTTTTTTTTTTTTTTTTTTTTTTAAATCACCCTGCATATTATAAAGGACAAACGTGCCCGTACGTAACGCTGACGTCATTTTGACGGTGGCAACACGAAACGATTAAATTTAACTTTTACTGCAATTTTTTTTAACTCCTCGACATCGCACATTTAAATATTTTACACCGTCGAATAGGGAAAAAATTTTTACTGTCAAATGAAATTAGTTTTAAAACTATATCGCAATTTGTTTGAAAAATGTATCGCTATTTACTCAATTTTTATTTTTTTTTTTTTAAATAATTTTCAAGCATGATTTTTTTCATCGTTCTCTATCGCGTGCAGACGATTACGTAAGATAAATCCGTTTGTACTCAAATTAATATAAATGCCTCAGCATTTCTTTCCAGCTTATATGACATAACAAAATTAAAACATTCATCAATCAATAAATAAAACAATAAAATATAGATAAAACACAAATTTAAGACATGTGATCTAACTATGCCCTTAAACCACTAAAAATGAACGCAATAAAAAAAGGCTGATTTTAAATAGTGATCTTTGGAGATTCCTTTGTCTGTTAAGACTGTTCTCAACTGATAGAAGGTCCTCTCTCTTCTGAAAGTCTTTCGGAAATTGGTTTCAGATATAAGTTTTTCAAGTTTATGCATCAGTAAATATCTTTCAATGTACGTATGTAATATATAATGTCTTAAAATCTATAAAAAAATATGACAATACGATAGAAATGCTTTTCTGTAAGGCAGAAAACACGCCTTTAGACAATGATGTTTTGTGAATGAAAACGAGAATTCTCGTTTGCCGTCGCTATTGTGTTAAAATAAGCTGTGAAAGAGTTTTCCCCCGTGGACCATATTTTAATCGGCCACTTTTGTGTGACCCTGTAAAAATGATATATACTTTGCACCCCATATACTACAAAAAGGATGTTTTAGTGCATCTCAAAAATACATATCAATTTTATTAGGTTACGAATAACAGTAAAAGGAAAAGAAAAAAAATGAAATATGTATCATGTAAAATTGATATAAAAAATGCTTTATATTATTGGAAAACATGTATAAAGTTCCACAAAAAATATACACGTAATTTAAAAAATCTGACAAATATATTGACAAAAATTCAAAATAGTAGGAATAATTTTAAACCCTTATTTGGAAATTTCTAGTATCCATAATTTACCATTTAAATACGTTAAAATCAAATGCGCCGTTTTCTTTCAACAAATGGAAATTTAAAAATCGTCTGATTTCCCATAGAAAAGTAGTATGGGGCAAAATAAAATGTTCCATATTTTCCGAACGAATGAACCAAATTGACCCAAAAACTGTACAGCTAAATCCGGGTATCTCATGAACATGCCCACTTAATTTCAAGCTAATCGGATGCCTTTTGCGGCAGTTCTCGCGGAACAGACAGACTAAGAAATGGAAAGCAAAAACTTTTCGTGTCTCCACAGTAAAGCCTTCATTGACGTTTCGGCAATTAGAATGATACTAGTAAATCTGCAGATCAGGAGCCTCAACGTCAGCTCTGCAACTCATTGCTTTCAGCACACTTTGAGTAATATTAATCTTTCTACAAAAACGAAATTTAAAGTTTTTAAATTACATAAAAATTTATAAAAGAAAAAAATATTTCGAAAGTTTCAGGCATTAGAAGCGTTAAATTAAACACGTTGTTATGTAATGGTATTCTGAAATTCTCATGAGTTACTTATTCTGGTAATTTTTAGACAATAAAGTAGATTTCTTCAGGGGGGGGGGCTCTGTCCCCTTAACCCCCGTAGTGTAATTTAATTTACATTTGTAATTTTCAATTGACTGTGTTAATGTCCTTCAGTAATTTCTACCAATAGACGGAAACGTAAATGAATACAGCCCTGTATATTACGTGAAGATTTTTACGCGTCACATATTACATTTAAATTTAATGCAGAGTAACATCATTAAAAAACGCTGCAAAAGAATTTTCTTCAAACATTGTAATATTATGAATACCTTTGAGTTCCCTGTACGCATGCTGTAAGTGCTACACATAACATATTTTATAGTAACCATGTTCTACTACACCTAATACTGTATATAAATTTCATTACGTTTAAAATTGTGTAACATTATTAAAATACACCACAGATGATTTTTCCCAAAGACTATAATGTAACGGAATAGTTTTGAGTGCCCCTGTAATTGAGCTATGAATGCTGCACACTTCATTTTCAATACCAAACATACTTTGGCAAACCTCAATAACGTATATCAATTACATCTAATCCCGACTATATTTACGTGAGTTAGAGCACGTAGAGGCACACGGCAGGCAATAGATAGACAAACTGAAGCCATAAACACTTTTCAACTATGTTGGAAAGTGTTAAAAAGGATTTATATGCCTTTAACTGTGTTTTTTTTTTCACTTATAGCATGGTAAAACACTAGTTTAAACATCCTAATCCATGCGATAGCATTAACATATTAAAAGCCCCCAAAATAAGCATATCTGGAGATCTATAAATCTACTGAGAAATCATTCATTATCATGCCCACTGTTAATTGTATAAATTGCATCGATTTGGCGCTATAAAATATTTTTTCTTGTAGCCTTCTAATAGTACCTACATTCAAATTCACGTAATTTACTAACTGTACTCATATTTGACGCAATAATAGGCTACGAACAGTAGCTAGGCAACGAAGAAAAGAAAAAAAAAATGAAATACAGTAGAGCGCCGATTATCCGAACAAGTCGGGACCGACCCTAGTTCGGATAAGCAAAAGTTCGGATAAATGGACAGACAATTTAAGGAATTTTCTGATTCTGATTATACTAAAACCTTCACACGTTATCTAAGCTTAGGACTGGCAGCACCAGTTAGTGCTAGCATGCTTAAAAATTGCTTTTTAATTAATTATTTTTTTGTTTACATTTTTATCATTAATTTTTTTTTCTCTTTTTATCATTTTCTGAACTCTAGAGATTATAATTTAAACAAAAAAGCTTTTGATTGTTGCTTGCTCCAACGAAGACATTCTTTTCAATGCTGCTATATCTCTAATTCTTCTTAAATTACGTTAATTAAATAGGATTAACGTTCTTCTACCGTTCGAGCCATTTCATAGGTGTTTCCAAACATTCAAAGGCTTCCTTATGTGATGAACCTGGATTATTTTCAGGGCATTCGTTTTCATTTTCTTCAATTTCTTTTTCATCATAAATCTCATCCATAATCTCAGCATCATTTAAAATCTGATATCCAGGGTCATGTACAGTCGTGGAAAAAAAAAGTAAACACCCTTACTAACTCCTCAACAAATTATCGTAGAAGAAAGTTACTGGTACCGAACGATTGGAAATAAAGTCTACTTTTAAATGATGTATGTAAAATTTGCTTAGGGGGCCACCTACATATTAAAACGAAACATAACTTTGTTTTTTTCAATAGCAGTACCTAATTCTGACAGCATAAATGAACTCTACACCCTTCAATTAGCCTAAAAACGAATTTTTATGCAATTCGTACCATAAGTTTCCGAGAAATTAATTATTTTAAAACAAGTGTATTTTAAGGGCTGTATCCAAATTGAAGTTCCGTACTAGATTGTTAACCGAGAGAGCCGCTTCCTTGATCAAGGCACCTTAAGCGCCACTCAAGGAGTCAATGAAGCGTGTTAGATTACAGTACGGCAGAATAAATTTCAAAATGTCTACTCACTTCCATCAAAGACGGCTCCTTAAACCATCATTTTGCCGTTTTTTAAGCATAATTTGAAAACTACTTGGAAGAAAAATGTGAAATTTTTGAATAAAGCAGGACTTAATAAATCTAAATCCATCAAAAAAATTGTAGGTTACAATTCATAATTTTTTCGAATATTAATTTCATAATTCATAATTCATATCATAAAATTATAAAAATTGCAAATTCAGCTTATTTATGTTTGGATATGTTAGTATTATTACCACAAAAAAAATTAGCACATTAGGAGCATAATTTCGGGAGATATAAATAAAAATATGAAAATATAATTTAACATTAGAAGCACTAAATTTTGAATGTTTATAATTCAAAAACTTATCATGCAAATGACTTGAAATTTGGTGTCTAGGCATAGTTTGAACCGAAGATTTGAAATATCTCGTTAAGATTGGGTATTGCCGTTGAAAAAAATGAAGTTAGGATTCGTTTTAATATGTAGATGACCTCCTAAGAAAATTTTATATACATCATTTAAAAGTAGACTTTATTTCCAATCGTTCGGTACCAGTAACTTTCTTCTATGATGATTTGTTGAGGAGTTAGTAGGGGGTGTTTACTTTTTTTTCCCCATGACAGTACTTCACTATTTAACCACTCGTTAATTTCATTTTCTTCATAGCTTAGGATTCTTCCCATCTCCTTTATTGTTTTACATTCCTCATTTTCTAATCCACTATCAGTTTTTTTTTCTTTATTTAAAATTTTATTCCAAACCAATGGATAATTGAGAGTTCGGTTGAAAAAATTTTGGGGAGAAATAGGCTGTTCGGTAAACTGGAAGTTCGGTTAATTTATTTATTTTTTTTTTGAGATAAATAGGCTGTTCGGATAATTGGAAGTTCGGTTAATTGGTGTTCGGATAATAGGCGCTCTACTGTATGTATAATGTAAAATAAGAAAATTAATTTAAAAAATGCTTTATATTATTGGAATACATGTATAAAGTTCCACAAAAATTATACACGTAAATTAAAAAATCTGACAAATATATTTTCAAAAATTCAAAATAATAGGAATAATTAACCCTTAAATGCCTGATTTTTCAAAAATCGTTGTAATAATGTTTTTCGGCTTTCATTTTTTAAATAAATCATGGAAAAAATACTTTAAAAAATCATATTTTGTTTTAAGTATAGTTTATGGCTAAAAAACAGTTTATTACTAATCGGCAATACTGGTATTTAATTGAAAAAATAATTTCCATTGATAAAATTCTATAATATTAAACACACAATAATTTTAGGAACTATAATAAGAAATAAATTTTACTTGCTCACTGCAGGTCAAAATAGGTTATTTCGCAAGCTTCCAAACAAAACAAAAAGAACAAGTAGCAACATTTGAAAAAAAAAATTTATCTTTATTCTTAAACAGCACAAGTGTTGCCATCTAAATGTTGAAAATCGATTTAATAATATTTTCAGAATGTATTTTATTGGCAACATTAGGCATTATAACTTCAATATTACTCTAATACTATATTAGAGCCTAAATTGGGTATGTTACTGAAAAGCAACACCAGGCATTTAAGGGTTAAAACCCTTATTTGGAAATTTTAGTATCCATAATTGGCGAAACGTCAGTGAAGGCTTACTGTAGAGACACGAAAAGTTTTGGTTTCTGTTAGTCTGTCTGTCTGTTAGTCTGTCTGTCTGTTCCGCGATAATTGCCGCAAAAAGCATCCGATCGGCTTGAAATTCACTGGTCATGTTGATGAGGTACCCGGACTTAGCTGTATAGTTTTTGGTTAAATTTGGTTCATTCGTTCGGGAAATATGGAACATTTTATTTTGCTCTATAATGCTTTTCAATGGCAAGTCAGCCGATTTTCAGATTTTCATTTGTTGAAAGAAATGGCTCATATGAAAAATGGATTTAAATGGTAAATTTTTGATGCTGAAATTTTTAAATAACATTATTAAATTATTCCAATAAATTATGTCAATATATTTGCGAGATTTTTTTAATTAGGTTTATAATATTGGGGGGAAATTTATGCATGTTTTCCAATAATATAAAGGATTTTGTTTTATCAAATTGACATAATGCATATTTCATTTTTTCCCTTTCCTTTCTCTGTTGCCTAGCAACGTATTTGGTCCCAATAATATTAGTATAATTGCGTGTATAATGCTTGAGTAAAGCCAACGTCAAAACAGATGAATTAATGCATTTGTATCTTTGCATATAGAAGGATTTTAGCCCAGAAATAAAAATAGGCAATATTTCATTTATTTTATTTATTTTATTGAAACATTTTGCTTAAAAATACAAAAGTTCATTATTTTCATAGAGAATAACGTAACATTTTCCCATAACATTTACCAATATTTCTTTAATTCTTGCCAAGAAAATCTAAACCCGGAATAATATTTTCTTTTAAACAATTTTCAATTGAAATGTTTTGTCGTGAAACAGGAAAATGAAAAATAAAATTAAGAATAGAAAAATTAATATGGCGGCATATTAAAAATAAAAAGAAAACTCTCGAGTATTTCTTAATATAACAAGATGAAAAGTTTTGAGTAAGTACGCATAGCAGGTGAATTAGACGTCATTTATCGAAAACAAAGATGCTGGAATATAAAGATCTTGGGTAAAATAAAATTAACTATTATTCACGGAGGAAAGAGATAGATGGAGATGCAGTATGCCGTAAAAATAGTTTGCAATACAATGTGCGTTATCGCTCAGATTTAAATGCCCTCATTCGGCCCAAACAAAACAAGCACGTGGAACAGGGACCAAATTCTTTGACTTCATCCTTTTTTTTTTTTTTTTTTTTTTTAAGCACGTCGTTGTGCCGAATGTAGCGGATTTTAGGGTTACATTTTTGGCGTCACTTCAAGATTTATTGTCTGTGTACGGTTAACATAAATATTTTATTTTAAATTTAAATTTTATTAATTTATAAAAAAAACTAATGCTTATCCTTATAAATCACAGCGTAAAAAAAAATCTAAGATATACTATAACCATCCGCACAATCGGTAAAAAAATTACGAATGTAAATTTAAATAGAATACGGGGTCATTATTCAGGTATGATCATTATTATCAATTCAGGGGGGCAGAGCCCCCCTGAAGAAATGCAATTTTTGATTTAAAAAGTTACCAGAATAAGTAGCTCATCAGAATTTCAGAACATCAATGTACAACCACTTGTTTAACACTTTTAATTTCTGAAACTTTACGAAGTATCTTGTATGCTCATAAATATTTATGTAATTTGAAAACTTTAAAAAGCTTTTTGTAGGAAGTTGAATATTATGCAATGAGTGTTAAAAAACAATGACTTGCAAAGATGACGTTGAGGCTCCTGATCTGCAGATTTACTAGTTTAACATTTAAATCCATTAATCAAACGTGCCATTTTCTTTCAACAAATGGAAATTTGAAAATCGTCTGACTTGCTGTAGAAAAGCATTATGGAGCAAAATAAAATCTTCGATATTTTCCAAACGAATTAACCAAATTTAACCAAAAACTATACAGCTACGTCCGAGTACTTCACGAATATGCTCAATTAATTTCAAGCTAATCGGATGCTTTTTACGGTAGTTATCGCGGAACAGACAGACAGACTAACAGAAACCAAAACATTTCGTGTCTCAACAGTAAGGCAGATGTCAGACTAGTAAATCTGCAGATCAAGAGCCTCAACGTCATCTCTGCAACTCATTGTTTTTATCAAACTTTGCGTAATATTAATCTTTCTACAAAAACAAAATTTAAACTATTTAAATTACACAAACATTTATAAAAGGAAAAAAATATTTCGATGGTTTCAGACATTAAAAGCGTTAAATTAAACACGTTGTTATGTAAAGATATTCTGAAATTCTCACGAGCTACTTATTCTAGTAATTTTTATATAATAAAGCAAATATCTTCAGGGGGCGCCCCCCTGAACCCCCCGTTGTGTAATTTATTTTGCATTTGTAATTTTCTACTGATTGAGTTAATGATTACCCTATATCTTAGATTTCTTTTTACACTGCGATTTATAAGGATAAGCAATAATTCGGTCAAGCATTTTACGTTATCCTAATATCCATACAGCAGTATTTACTTGCCTGCTAACCACAAATACCTGTATCTAATGGATAAAGAACTTTTGGAAATGTAAACTGAAACATCTAATTTAGAAATCTAATACCTTTATAAATTTTGTTTATAAAAAAATAATTTTGATTACCATTCTGCAATATTTATATCTAAGATCTAATCTAAATATCAAAAAATGTACTCGATAGCATTAACTTACTAAAATCACCCTAAAGTAGGGGGGCTTCTAAACCTAACAGTTAATAATTCATCATCGTTAAATAGATAAACATGATTTGGCGCCTTTAAGTATTTTTTGTGATTTTCTTTTAATAGTATCTACATTTAATTTAAAATCGTGATGTTACAAATACCGTTGAAATTTGACGCAAACCTATGTTCAGGTCAAATTACGAAAGGTTAACTAACATTTCATTTCCCTTAGCCGGACTTTCTGTTTCATTTTTCGTAATAAGGATTATTTTAATAATTTAATTTATTTTACACTCTACAAGCTGTTACACGGACGTTGTTCACGTAGCATTAAAATAGAGATAAATGCATTAAGTAAAACATTTCACTCCCCACCAGACATGCCAAGTCTCAAGCTTTTTGCACATCACTATTATCTTAGAGGAAATGTTCTTTTAAATCGCGCAAATGTTTCAATTAAATAAAGTAACATTTTCTGTATTAAAATACTGGTATCCAGAACGCCGGAGGCTTGGCAGCTCTGCTCCTCTTAATAAAAACATATATGATTAACCAACACTTTATCACATTTTATAGGAGACAATACGGAATTTCTTATTTGTATGGCCTTACATATATCTGTCATAAAAATGTAAAATTTTGTGCCAATTAATGCACGCAATTGCGAAAATGAAATCGCAAAGAATGAGAAAAGGAAGGCCAAGTAAAATCGTGTAAATCGAGGAATCTTTCTTCGTAGTGCTGGGAAAATACTGCTACAAAAACTATTTTAGGTGGTATTTGGTGTGAAATGTTTATATGTATTCATTCCTGTCTTATATATCCTTTTTTTATTTTTTATTTGCTTATTCCATTTTTCTTTTGCACGTGAAAATCTTACAAATTAAAATTAACTCTTTGGGAGAAATTGTTATTCATTTTTTTTTTTTGGCAACAATAAAGTTTATAAAATTAAACAGAATAATGTCAGTTTATTCTGTATGAAAATAACGAACTTTTTTATTTATAATCAAATAGTTGAATAAATAAATGAAAATATTATTCTATATAGTATATAAATACTATTTTCATTTCTGCGTTTAAATAAATCTATATGCAAATATCTATACAAAGGCATTCATTAATTCATTCCTTTTGCTTTGATTTGACTTCAAAAAACCATACATACTTTCACATTTATGATATTTTTAGATGAGATGCTGTTGCTACGCAACGGTTAAAAGAAAAAATGAAATATAAGTAAATTCATAAAATAAAATGTTTTATATTATTCGAACACATGTATAAAATTCTATCATAAGTTATACACCTAATTTAAAAGCTCTGACAAATGTTTTGACAAAATTGCAAACTAATAAGAATAATTTAATACTCTTATTTAAAAATTTCAGCATCCAAAATTTACCATTTAAATCTATTATTCATATGAGCGATTTCTTTCAACAAATGAAAATTTGAAAATCGTCTGACTTCCCATAAAAAAGCATTATATCACAAAATAAAATGTTCTGTATATTCCGAACGAATGAACCAAATTTAACCCAAAACTATACAGCTAAATCCGGGGAGCTCATCAACATGCCCAGAGAATTTCAAGCAGATCGGATGCTTTTTGCGGCAGTTATCGCGGAACAGACAGACAGACTAACAGACAGACAGACTAACGGAAACCAAAACTTTTCGTGTCTCCACAGTAAGCCTTCACTGACGTTTCGGCAACTAGTAAATCTGCAGATCAAGAGCCTCAACGTCATCTCTGCAACTCATTGTTTTTATCAAACTTTGCGGAATATTAATCTTTCTACAAAAACAAAATTTAAACTATTTAAATTACACAAACATTTATAAAAGGAAAAAAATATTTCGATGGTTTCAGACATTAAAAGCGTTAAATTAAACACGTTGTTATGTAAGGATATTCTGAAATTCTCACGAGCTACTTATTCTAGTAATTTTTATATAATAAAGCAAATTTCTTCAGGGGGGCTCTGCCCCCCTGAACCCCCCGTTGTGTAATTTATTTTGCATTTGTTATTTTCTACTGATTGAGTTAATGATTACCCTATATCTTAGATTTCTTTTTACACTGCGATTTATAAGGATAAGCAATAATTCGGTCAAGCATTTTACGTTATCCTAATATCCATACAGCAGTATTTACTTGCCTGCTAACCACAAATACCTGTATCTAATGGATAAAGAACTTTTGGAAATGTAAACTGAAACATCTAATTTAGAAATCTAATACCTTTATAAATTTTGTTTATAAAAAAATAATTTTGATTACCATTCTGCAATATTTATATCTAAGATCTAATCTAAATATCAAAAAATGTACTCGATAGCATTAACTTACTAAAGTCACCCTAAAGTAGGGGGGCTTCTAAACCTAACAGTTAATAATTCATCATCGTTAAATAGATAAACATGATTTGGCGCCTTTAAGTATTTTTTGTGATTTTCTTTTAATAGTATCTACATTTAATTTAAAATCGTGATGTTACAAATACCGTTGAAATTTGACGCAAACCTATGTTCAGGTCAAATTACGAAAGGTTAACTAACATTTCATTTCCCTTAGCCGGACTTTCTGTTTCATTTTTCGTATTAAGGATAATTTTAATAATTTAATTTATTTTACACTCTACAAGCTGTTACACGGACGTTGTTCACGTAGCATTAAAATAGAGATAAATGCATTAAGTAAAACATTTCACTCCCCACCAGGCATACCAAGTCTCAAGCTTTTTGCACATCACTATTATCTTAGAGAAAATGTTCTTTTAAATCGCGCAAATGTTTCAATTAAATAAAGTAACATTTTCTGTATTAAAATACTGGTATCCAGAACGCCGGAGGCTTGGCAGCTCTGCTCCTCTTAATAAAAACATATATGATTAACCAACACTTTATCACATTTTATAGGAGACAATACGGAATTTCTTATTTGTATGGCCTTACAAATATCTCAGTCATAAAAATGTAAAATTTTGTGCCAATTAATGCACGCAATTGCGAAAATGAAATCGCAAAGAATGAGAAAAGGGAGGCCAAGTAAAATCGTGTTTCTTCGTAGTGCTGGGAAAATACTGCTACAAAAACTATTTTAGGTGGTATTTGGTGTGAAATGTTTATATGTATTCATTCCTGTCCTATATATCCTTTTTTTTATTTTTTATTTGCTTATTCCATTTTTCTTTTGCACGTGAAAATCTTACAAATTAAAATTAACTCTTTGGGAGAAATTGTTACTCATTTTTTTTGGCAACAATAAAGTTTATAAAATTTAACAGAATAATGTCAGTTTATTCTGTGTGAAAATAACTAACTTTTTCATTTATAGTCAAATAGTTGAATAAATAAATGAAAATATTATTCTATATAGTATATAAATACTATTTTCATTTCTGCGTTTAAATAAATCTATATGCTAATATCTATACAAAGGCATTCATTAATTCATTCCTTTTGCTTTGATTTGACTTCGAAAAACCATACATACTTTCACATTTATGATATTTTTAGATGAGATGCTGTTGCTACGCAACGGTTAAAAGAAAAATGAAATATAAGTAAATTCATAAAATAAAATGTTTTATATTATTCGAACACATGTATAAAATTCTATCATAAGTTATACACCTAATTTAAAAGCTCTGACAAATGTTTTGACAAAATTGCAAACTAATAAGAATAATTTAATACTCTTATTTAAAAATTTCAGCATCCAAAATTTACCATTTAAATCTATTATTCATATGAGCGATTTCTTTCAACAAATGAAAATTTGAAAATCGTCTGACTTCCCATAGAAAAGCATTATATCACAAAATAAAATGTTCTGTATATTCCGAACGAATGAACCAAATTTAACCCAAAACTATACAGCTAAATCCGGGGAGCTCATCAACATGCCAAGGGAATTTCAAGCCGATCGGATGCTTTTTGCGGCAGTTATCGCGGAACAGACAGACAGACTAACAGACAGACAGACTAACGGAAACCAAAACTTTTCGTGTCTCCACAGTAAGCCTTCACTGACGTTTCGGCAACGAGCTATTTTGAAAATCAGCATTTTCGACGCTCTCTCTTGAGAGCAGACGGATCTTCTGGTCTGTTCAGACGAGCGCCCACAAATCGTTGCGGTAAAAATTCCGAAAAGCTTCACGTCGAGGTTCGGCGTTTCCCCCAACTCGCTGGGAGCTGGTGGCGTGCTCAAGTCTTTTGTTTCTTCTATGTTGTCCAGACGAACCGAAGTTTTAACGCTGGCTTTAAGTTTCTTTATCAGTGATTCGTAAGGCAGATGTCAGACGAGCGATTTTGAAAATCAGCATTTTCCACGCTCTCTCTTGAGAGCAGACGAATCTTCTGGTCTGTTCAGACGAGCGCCCACAAATCGTTGCGGTAAAAATTCCGAAAAGCTGCACGTCGAGGCTCAGCGTTTCCCCCAACTCGCTGGGAGCTGGTGGCGCGCTCAAGTCTTTTGTTTCTTCTATGTTGTCCAGACGAACCGAAGTTTTGACGCTCGCTTTAATTTTCTTTATCAGTGATTCGTAAGTTGTTGGTTCTGGTTGCGTATCGAATTTTTTCGCTAGAATTTAAAATGGATTTAATACACGTAGATTAACTAATTTTTGAAATACAAAAGTGTTCAATATAGTTGGACACCTCATGCTTACGTTATATAAAGATAAAAATTAAAATATAATAACTTGGTTAAAGGCATCCTTGATTAAAAAAAAAAAAAAAAAAAAAAAAAAAATCAGAAAAATCTAAAGAAGATTAGAAAGTTATCGATAAATTATATGAATTAATTTTGTTTCATATAAACAAACAAGTTGGAAATTGCTCATCAAACGTGGCAAATGAGGTGCATTCGTAATATAAATAGTTTTATAAATATTTTTTGAACCGAATTGTACTGATTGTATATTTGAGTGCACTTCATAAGTGCATATAAATTTCATTCTGTTCGAAAGGCTGTAAGATCATTAAAATACACTTGCAATAATTTTTTTTCCCATTGGCCGTAATGTAACGGAAGATTTTGACTGTCTCTGTCATTAATCTATACATCCGATTTACATAAAATTTGAAACGACTCGACAAGATTTTGCAAAAATTATATATTTAAAATTTCAGACCATTCGGAAGGCTGTAACATCATTAAAATGCACTTGCAATAATTTTTTTCCCATTGGCCGTAATCTGATGAAAAACTTTTGACTATTCCTGTCATTCAACTATACATCCGATTTTCATAAAATTTGAAAAGACTCGACAAACTTTTGCAACAATTATATATTCAAAATTTCAGGCTATTGATTTTGCTCTGTTATATGCGGACAGACGGACTGAACGACGACTATAGGTGCTACGTATTTATATAATTACGAACGCACCTAAAAAATCATTTAAAATTATGCTAATGTTGCAAGTTAACGTTTTATAAGAAAAGTATTTAAATAGTAAAGTATTATTATAAGGAAAAATTGAATGTAATCTTTATCAAATACTACTAATAATAATGCTATTTTGTCCTAGTATGTACTAAATTAAATTCATGGATAATCCAGGGGGTTTTCTTTGCGGGGTAGGGAGCGAAGGAGGCATTTTGCGAAAAGTAAATGCTAAAGTTTTCGTTTCGGGGGAACTTATTTCCTTTACAAATTACAGATTTTTAAACCTAACAATGTTAAAATAATTAATTAATAGCATGTTTTTATGGAATATAAATTTGTGAAAGGGCCTGTTTTATAATTACGATTTTTGAGAAGCCTGTTTTATAAAATGGATTTTTGTGACGGGGACCTAAATAGACAGCAAATGTTGCATTTCTTAATAATAATGAATTCTTGATAATAATTCTTTGAAATTAAAATCATTACTAGTTATATCTGGTTTTGAAAATCCAGTATGGGAAAGGAGACTGCAAAACAGAGCCTCTGTGGTCATATCCGATACCGGTTCTATTTACTGCGAGCATGTAGTTTTAAAAATACTGTAATTTATTTTTTATTTTTTTAGCTCACAGGCTATCAAAGCTTGAGAACTAATGTGCCCGCCGGTTCTGTTACGTACATACGTACATACATACGTACGTATGTACGTAACACGATAACTCTTGATGGAAATATCCGATTTGCTTCAATTTTTTTTTCTAGTTTCATTCTGATAAGGCGCTTCCCTGATTAGTTTTGGGGATTCATTGGTTAAGTATAAAGGGAGACAACGGGGGGCTAATTCCAACTTTAATTTAGATAAATGTTTTTTTTTAATGCAGATTTATCCGATTTGCTTCAAAAAATTTGTCTACGTTCATTCCGATAAAGCTCTCCTCTGATTAGTTTTGGGGGTTAATTGTTAATTATAAAGTTGGAAAAGAGGGGGGGGGGTCTAGACTCCCCATTAATTTAGATAAATGGGTTTTTCATGCAGAATTATTCGATTCGCTCCAAATTTGGTATACTGGTTTATTATGTTAAGGAGCTTCCCTGATTAGAGTTGGAGGTTCATTAGTTAAGTATAAATCGGGAAAAGAGGGCTAGTCCCCGCCCCCTTTAAATTAGATAAATATTTTTTCATGCAGAATTATTCGATTTGCCCCAAATTTAGTACACCAGTTTATTATGTGAAGGAACTATCTTGATTATGTTGGGAGGTTTATTGTTAAGTATAAAGGGGGTAACGGGGTATCTTTCACCTTTAATGTAGATAAATGGGTTTTTCATGCAGAATTATTCGATTTGATTAAAATCTGATATACCGGTTCAAATCTGATAAACCTCGTTAAAAGGAAATCTACCTTCTTTGATATTTTTGAAGCAAATATAGTTAAGTTTGGTAAAGTGGCCGTTCCGTTTTCTTTCCTTTCTTTCTTTTTTTTTTTTTTTTTTTTTGTAAAATTTTGTGTACAGAAAAGTTAATTTTCTACCGATTACTTAAAATAGGATGAACCTAGTACCGTCGGTGTATATTTCTTTTTTCTAATTTCTTGAATAACTAATATAAAATTACAAAATCATTTATTTCCTGCGGAAGATCCATTTTGCTTATTGAAAACATCGAATGGAAATCATTCTGTTGCGGCGAATAATGTCGTCTGCTCTGTGTGGCGGGGACGGTTCATACATCGCTCGTCTGACCAGGATAGCGCAGGTGTTTATTTTTCTTGTTGAAACCACAAGCGTTCAAAAAGTCGTTCGTCTGACATTTGTCTAAGTTGTTGGTTCTGGTTGCGTATCGAATTTTTTCGCTAGAATTTAAAATGGATTAACTAACTCACGTAGATTAACTAATTTTTGAAATACAAAAGTGTTCAATATAGTTGGACACCTCATGCTTACATTATATAAAGATAAAAATTAAAATATAATAACTTGGTTAAAGACATCATTGATTTACAAAAAAAAAAAAAAAAAAAAAAATCAGAAAAATCTAAAGAAGATTAGGAAGTTATCGATAAATTATATGAATTAATTTTGTTTCATATAAACAAACAAGTTGGAAATTGCTCGTCAAACGTGGCAAATGAGGTGCATTCGTAATATAAATAGTTTTATAAATATTTTTTGCACCGAATTGTACTGATTGTATATTTGAGTGCATTTTATAAGTGCATATAAATTTCATTCGGTTCGAAAGGCTGTAACATCATTAAAATACACTTGCAATAATTTTTTTCCCATTGGCCGTAATGTAACGGAAGATTTTGACTGTCTCTGTCATTAATCTATACATCCGATTTACATAAAATTTGAAACGACTCGACAAGATTTTGCAAAAATTATATATTTAAAATTTCAAACCATTCGGAAGGCTGCAACATCATTAAAATGCACTTGCAATAATTTTTTTCCATTGGCCGTAATCTGACGAAAAACTTTTGACTGCCCCTGTCATTAAACTATACATCCGATTTTCATAAAATTTGAAAAGACTCGACAAACTTTTGCAACAATTATATATTCAAAATTTCAGGCTATTGTTTTTGCTCTGTTATATGCGGACAGACGGACTGAACGACGACTATAGGTGCTACGTATTTATATAATTACGAACGCACCTAAAAAATCATTTAAAATTATGCTAATATTGCAAGTTAACGTTTTATACGAAAAGTATTTAAATAGTAAAGTTTTATTATAAGAAAAATTGAATGTAATCTTTATCAAATACTACTACTAATAATACTATTTTGTCCTAGTATGTATACTAAATTAAATTCATGGATAATTGCAGGGGTTTTTCTTTGCAGGGTAGGGGGCGAAGGAGGCATTTTGCGAAAAGTAAATGCTAAAGTTTTCGTTTCGGGGGAACTTGTTTTCTTTACAAATTACAGATTTTTAAACCTAACAATGTTAAAATAATTAATTAATAGCATGTTTTTATGGAATATAATTTTGTGAAAGGGCCTGTTTTATAATTACGATTTTTGAGAAGCCTGTTTTATTAAATGGATTTTTGTGACGGGGACCTAAATAGACAGCAAATGTTGCATTTCTTAATAATAATAAATTCTTAATAATAATTCTTTGAAATTAAAATCATTGCAAGTTATATCTGGTTTTGAAAATCCAGTATGGGAAAGGAGACAGCAAAACAGAGCCTCTGTGGTCATATCCGGTACCGGTTCTATTTACTGCGAGCATGTAGTTTTAAAAATACTGTAATTTATTTTTTATTTTTTTAGCTCACAGGCTATCAAAGATTGAGAACTAATGTGCCCGCCGGTTCTGTTACGGACATACGTACATACATACGTACGTATGTACGTAACGCGATAACTCTTGATGGAAATATCCGATTTGCTTCAAATTTTTTTTTTCTAGTTTCATTCTGATAAGGCGCTTCCCTGATTAGTTTTGGGGATTCATTGGTTAAGTATAAAGGGAGACAACGGGGGGCTAATTCCAACTTTAATTTAGATAAATGTTTTTTTATGCAGATTTATCCGATTTGCTTCAAAAAAATTGTCTACGTTCATTCCGATAAAGCTCTCCTCTGATTAGTTTTGGGGGTTCATTGGTTAATTATAAAGTTGGAAAAGAGGGGGGGGGGGGTCTAGACTCCCCTTTAGTTTAGATAAATGGGTTTTTCATGCAGAATTATTCGATTTGCTCCATATTTGGTATACCGGTTTATTATGTTAAGGAGCTTTCCTGATTAGAGTTGGAGGTTCATTAGTTAAGTATAAATCGGGAAAAGAGGGCTAGTCCCCCGCCCCCTTTAAATTAGATAAATATGTTTTTCATGCAGAATTATTCGATTTGCTCCAAATTTAGTACACCAGTTTATTATGTGAAGGAACTACCTTGATTAGGTTGGGAGGTTTATTGGTTAAGTATAAAAAGGGTAACGGGGGATAGTTCCCCTTTAATGTAGATAAATGGGTTTTTCATGCAGAATTATTCGATTTGATTCAAATCTGATATACCGGTTCAAATCTGATAAACCTCGTTAAAAGGAAATCTATCTTCTTTGCTGTTTTTGAAGCAAATATAGTTAAGTTTGGTAAAGTGGCCGTTCCGTTTTCTTTCCTTTCTTTCTTTTTCTTTTTTTTTTCTTTTTTTTTTTTTTTTTTTGGTAAAATTTTGTGTACAGCAAAGTTAATTTTCTACCGATTACTTAAAATAGGAAGAACCTAGTACCGTCTGTGTATATTTCTTTTTTCTAATTTCTTGAATAACTAATATAAAATTACAAAATCCTTTATTTCCTGCAGAAGATCCATTTTGCTTATTGAAAACATCGAATGGAAATCATTCTGTTGCGGCGAATAATGTCGTCTGCTCTGTGTGGCGGGAACGGTTCATAGATCGCTCGTCTGACCGGGATAGCGCAGGTGTTTATTTTTCTTGTTGAAACCACAAGCGTTCAAAAAGTCGTTCGTCTGACATTTGTCTAAGCCTTCACTGACGTTTCGGCAATAAAAGACAGGTTATTATGGCCACAAAATAATAGTTTTATCCTGTATTTATTTCATGCATTGGAAAAAATAGATCTCTTGAGAATAGCCCCAAACTTTAATTTTTATGAACGCAGTTCTAATTATGTTTTTAAAAATAAAAGCAAAAATATTTTTTTTAAATAAAAAATTTTTAAGCATTGAATGTTTATAGTAAAAATCACGCCTAATCTCCTTGCTGAAATCCAAGTAGTTCCAAAAAATTTGCGTTACAATAGTTAATATGACGTGGGCCGATAATTCGAAGTCCACCGACTTGATTTAATCCTGACAGAAAGCTCAAACTAGTGAATTTATTAAAGAAAATTATAATTTTTGCTCTGATTCTATTTTAAGATACAGCGACAGGAAACAAAAAAGAAATATTTTTTTAATTATCTCTTCAGGATTTCTAAATTGTTTTCTCAACGTATAATCATAATTTAATTAATATTAAACCATTAAATGGCAAAAGAATATATATTTTTAAAATATATTTTTTATTATTTTATTATATTTTCTAATTTTTAACGTTGAAAAATTTCATTTTTGCACATTCACAGCCAGTTGACATGTTTTGACAAGAGAGGTTTATGCGTATAACTAACTCAATTGTTTTTATAACTCGTAAATTATTATTATTTCTATTAGTATTACTAGGGAGCTTTGCTCACTACGAGCTACGCTCGCCAACCCCCCCCCCCCCCCCCCCCCCACCGTTCAGACACCACAAACTCCAAACTCTAAAAGCACGCTAATTGGATCGGTTTTAAAAAAAAATTTCGGAAGAATGAATTATAATTTAAAAAAAACAATGGCGACCTTCCTGTTAAGGGGTTGTTTTTGTCTTTGATTAAATCAGATCAGTGAAACATGTAAAAATAAGCTGATATAAAATGATTTAAGTAAACAGATTCTTTGTCTCCCGGTATTTATTAACAACGCTATAAGAAAGTTCTTTCAAATTAGACATTTTAAATGTACCGTTTTAAATCTGGCGTAATTTTCACCAAAGTTTTCTTTCTCTTTTTAATATTCATGTGAAAATAGTTTTGTTGTTAGAAAGGATTATTTGGGCTGTTTTAGAATTCTGAACAATAGTTTAAAAGATTATCTAAAAATATGAAATAAATGCCTCGCGCAAATATATTTTAAAATTTAAACTGTTTGGCAATATTATGGTTTGGCCATTTTAAATATGATGTAATTTCCTCCATTTACGACTTTTAACGCATATTAATCAAGTTATTGTTTTACAATTTTTTTTTCTCTTTTAAAATTCACGTGTAACTATAGTTTTTATGACGTAATTATCAATATTTTCCTGCTTTTAATACGTAATCATTTAATTATCATTTGAAAGGTTTTTTTTCTGTTTATAATAGTTACGTGTAGATAAATTTTTAATTTGAAGGAAATATTATTATTTGCGCTTTTTTTAAAATTGGCAACAATTTAAAATAATACCCTTTTCTAAAAGTTGTAAAAAATATTTCTCGAAAGGCTGAAAATTTGAATCTAAAATGGAAATAAATCCTGAAAAAATGAGTCTAAATAAATAAACGCAGCCTGCTCCTAAAAAACTTTTTTAATGGAACGATTTTGACCAGCTTCAACATTAAATATCTCTTAAAATAATTATTCGATTTAAAAACTGCCTACATCAGCGTGTTTATCAAACATTTCTCTATACCACCGATTTTCATATGTTTCTATGAAGTAATTTTATTAATATTAGGGCGATTCTCAAAAGGTGGGCGCTGGACACAAGTCATAACTTTAAGCCTTTCAAACATAACTTTAATTATCATTGACTTTTTTTTTTTTTTTTACATTGAGTTTTTAATTCTATTCAGAGACAGAAAATGACATAATTTATTGTAAAAGCTTTGTATAAATATCTTAAAATTTTATTATTATATGCTAAAGACTAAAGAGGCCAATTTCGGACATTCATAACGTTAACTGCTCCAATGTACCACCAAGGAAAAGAGTTTTAACTTTTTTCCAGGTGGTTCTAATGGTAAACAACGAATGCATAAAGGAAACGGATGATTTTTTGAAAATTTCGTTAAGAGATGGCAGACTGATTTATTTCTTTTTTGAAGATAGGAGGACTTTTCTATAAAGAATTTTTCTGCATTTTGTTATGTCCGAAAGTAACGTACGTAACAAAGCATTTGATTTTATTATTATTATTACTGGATAACAAAAAGTTAATTATACATATATATATATGTATACAGACACATTTACTACATTCTTAGTCTTAAGAATTTTTTAAATACTAAGATCAACGCCCAAAATCTATAACGCACCTGCGAAAAAATGTCCAAAATTTGTAACGTACACAACTGCTAATTAAATGCTTTAATCATTAATTTTCCAGAATAGTTGCTGTCTTTTAATGTTTGTGTATAATTTTGTAGACATACTATTAAAAAAATATATATATTATATTTATAGACAAAATTAAAAAAAATTGGCCTTAAATTTGAAAATTTGAAAAATTACATATAGTTAACGTTTAATGATCCCACCTTTTGAGAATCTGCCATTAACGAAGAAAGAACCCTGGTCACAAAAAATTCATAAACAGCGGCGGTGACGGCGTTAGTTACTTTTTTTTAGAAAAGAGAGATTAGTATTATTATTAATTAGTATTATTAATTATTTCTTTATAATTAAATTCTAAAAATATTAAAATGTTGTATTGTCATCAAAAACACACCTTTGTACATAATTTTTATAATTCTAGTCTATTGGGAAGTGAGTGAAAAATCGATTGCAAAATTCCATTTTTACATACAAAAACCAAATTAAGTTAAATAAAAGAGTGTAAAAATCCTTTTTTTCCTTAATCTTACGAAATTTCCCAATTTAAAAAGAGAAACAATGCTTAAAATAAAACTACTGTAAAAGGAAAATTGATTCATTAAACTCTCTCTGTCTTTTGTTTCTGACAAAGAAATCCATTGTACGTCAAATCAGCATTCATTTCCTAAAAATTACAAGGATATTTGAAAATGATTGAATGCAAGAACAACCATCGTTTAGCGTAAACAAGTCAGAAAAATCATGCGTACAGCATAGATTATGAAACACTTTCCAACACTCCCTGAAAGCTTTAACGAAACTTCGTTACTTGGGGAAATAAGGTAAATAAGATAACTAAGTAAACATTTAAAAATTTGATTTCAGTAGTTACCGCCCATAGCCAAATATGTATTCCAATTCTTTTGAACAGCCCTGTATTCGATCCGTATGTTGATATATATACTATATAATGGGAAAATTTAGTTTAGCAAGAAAATTGAAACAGGTTGAAATTCATCTTTCAGCAATTTATACTAATAGATGGAAACATACTTGAATACTTTTCAACAGCCCTGTATTTTACCTAGTACCTTTATTACACGCCACTATTTAGCTAAAATTTAATTCAAACTAAAACACGCTTAAAACTACTGAAATTACATTTCCAGAAATTATCACCCATAGACAGCCATGTATCCAACTCTTTGCGTGGCCCTGTATATCATTTTAACTATATTCTACAAATATTTCTTAGTACACTAAATTCAGTTCAGCGAAAAATGCATAATTCCTTTAAAAACCCACCTTTAAGCAAGTTATGCTCATACTCAGTAACCTTTACGAATTCAGTTCTGTAGCT
Organism: Maratus speciosus; assembly: GCA_963932465.1. Taxonomy (NCBI): domain Eukaryota; kingdom Metazoa; phylum Arthropoda; class Arachnida; order Araneae; family Salticidae; genus Maratus; species Maratus speciosus. The sequence continues at coordinate 301,597,497 of OZ010800.1, forward strand.
CTGTATATGAACTATAGCATTTATATGCACTTTATAGTATCCATAAATATAGTGAAAAGTACGTAAGTGTGATCGCACATCGCACAGAGGGTTTCGTTTAATATTCCTTTCAAAACACTTTATCCTTTTGAAAAATCTGTTAGCTACACATTTCGCAACCAGAGGCGCACTCTATTCTAAACAAATCTGTGTCCGAACGAAACTCCGTTTTATATACTATCGGTAGAAATATTAGTCGAGGGGATTAGGCCGAGATAAGTAGGCGCCCCTGGCGGTAAAAGGTGGAACTAAAATATGTAAGGCTATGGTACATAATATGAAAGAATGGTCAAAGGGGTGTCGTCAAAAGTTGGAAAAATGCTCCCCGGGTGAAAAGGGCGGAGGTTAGAAAAATTGCTTAAAATACACAAGTTAGAGCCCGGAGGAGTAAATAATATAAGACTTTTTGAAAATTTTATGATTTGCCGTGTGGTCTGAGGTATTCAGCTATACATATGCAAAAATTCATGTCTCCAAATTAATTAGGAGCTCTCTAAGAAAGAATTGATTAAAATACATCTGTGGTAGCTCAAAGTGTTAAACGTAAGACTTTTTCAAGATTTTATGATTTGTCGCCTGGCGTCAGGTGTTTTGCTATAAGTATGCAAAATTTCAAATCTCCAATTTAATAAGGGGCTCAGTTAGAAAGAATTGCTTAAAATACGCATGAGAGAGCCCAAAGGGTTAAATGTACGATTTTTTTCAAATTTTTATGATTTGTCGTATTATATGCGCTGTTCAGCTATAAGTATGCCAAATTTCAAACCTCCAACCTAATTAGGGACTCACTTAGAAAGAAATGTTTAAAACACATACGTAGGAGCTCAAAGGGTTAAATATACGACTTTTTCAAACTTTTATGGTTTGTCATTTGATGTGAGGTATTCAGCTATAAGTATGCAAAATTTCACACCTCCATCCTAATTAGGGCTCACTTAGAAAGAATTGTTTAAAATACGCATGTGGGAGCCCAAAGGGTTAAATGTACGGCCTTTGTCGTTTGATGTTAGGTGTTCAGCTATAAGTATGCCACATTTCACGCCTCCAACCTAATTAGGGGCTCACTTAGAAAGAATTGTTTAAAATACACATGTGGGAGCCCAAAGGGTTAAATGTACGACTTTTTCAAACTTTTATGGTTTGTAATTTGATGTGAAGTGTTCAGCTATAAGTATGCAAAATTTCACGTCTCCAACCTAATTAGGGCTCACTTAGAAAGAATTGTTTAAAATACACATGTGGAAGACCAAAGGGTTAAATGTACGACTTTTTCAAAATTTTATGATTTGTCGTATGATGTGTGGTGTTCAGCTATAAGTATGCAAAATTTCAAGTCTCCAACATGTATAGTTTCTGAGAACGGGCCCTGTGACAGACGGATAGACGGACAGACAGACAGAGGAGCGAGACGAATAGGGTTTCCTCAGATGAACGAAACCCTAAAAAAGCGCATATCATAATTAAAAATGCATTTCGAGCAATCATTACTAATATTAATATACAGTAACTCGGATACAATATAGTATCTGGAATCTTTTCAAATTCACCGCAAACAATTTCCCCTATACCATTATGAACGGAATCCTTTTGTGTGGCCCTGTAAATGAACAATAACTATTCTTTGCACCGCATATTCAACAGAATGCATATTTTAGTGGGTTTCATAAATGAATATCAATTTTACTATGTTGGAAAGAGTGTAACACCATTAAAAATCATTTGAAACGATTTTTTCCCATTGGCCGTAATATAACGGAAAACTTTTGACTGACCCTGTAAATGAACTAAACATGTTACAAACTTCATTTGAAATAGGGAACGTGCTATGGTAGAGGTCACTAACATCCAAAAATTTCAGAACGATCCGAGCATATTAACGAGAGTTAGAGCGTGGACAGACGGCCAGACGGACAGACAAGCCGAAGTCATAAACACTTTTCAATTTTGTTGGAAAGTGTTAAAAAGATACCTGTTACCTGTGTTCTATTTTTACCCTGCGGTTGTATTAATCAAGTGATAAATTTTAAACTAGATTGTAAATTTTATGACTGCGGAGCTCTTATTTCTGTCTTCAAAAAATATATGTACCACAAACGTCAGCCATTTTACAGCCAGTTGTGCTTTTACTGTGAAGTACGCAGAGTATTTCTTAGCGATTTTTAATGTATGTTATTATACAACAGCACCTGAGCAGGATATTTTGTTATTAAGTAAAAGACACAGTTCATCATACAAAGTAATTCTATGACCTGTACACTATGGTACTTCAATTTGTTTTCACAAAAATATCCTCACCTTAGGTTAGAAATCTTCAACCTTTTACGCTCGGCGACTACATTTATTAAAATTTCAAGTTATTCGGGAGCAACACCTATAATTCAATTAAATAGCACATGCAAAGAATTTATACACGCCTAGGTTTCAATGTCAGGGGCAAGATGTACACTGGCCTCCAAAAGTTAAGGAACAGGTGCTGGATGCTTTTTATTGTACACGGTTTGTTGAATATCCACCAAAATTATTGGCGAATTGTTCTTGAACTTCTGGGATGTAAAGAACATGTTTGGTTTTCAGGGGCGCCATTTGAGGGGGACTGGGAGGGCAATAGCCCCCCCCCCCCAAGGAATTTGATTTTTCAGAAAATTTATCACAGACCAATTGTTAGACTCGAACAAAAATTAAAAAATTGCTCAAATGCTAAAATAATTTATCAGATTTGATTGAATAAAAACATATGCATTAAATAAATGCTTTATGCCTAGAAATTAATAATTATCAAAAAAATTTCCTATTCGATCTTTTTTAAGGTGAAACATATATCGTACTTTGGCTAATTTTAAAATGCATGAGAGACATTTCCTTTTATCAATTGCTTCTCAGCTATGTACAACTTGATCACAGGAAAACTAGCCCTCCTCATGGCTAGAAATTCAAGGTTAGAGTTTTTTCAGATAGTTTTTTGTGGGGGTGGGGGCGGGGGGTTGAAGGGGCGAGTATAATTCAAGCTTTTAATTATCCGACTTTTTTTAATTTTTTGGATTATTATTGTCACATTATATTTATTGCAATCATTGCAATGTTATCAAATTATTCAATTATTTGCTTTGTTAAATCATATTACATATTGTACAGTCTCAAAATTCTTCAACGCCTAGGAATGGAATCTGCGCGCACCCGACAAAATAATTTCTTCAATCACAAAAACCGACAGACTTCCACCAAATTAAAAAGTAAAAGAAAATTACTCCATATTTTAACACGTTTATAATAAAGTAGTCTATAATTGTACCCCTTATGTACAGAAATGAACACATGGGTTATTACTATGGGCCATCATTAATAGTCAAATCTATAGTTTTTCATTTTGAAAAATAATCAGGACTTCTTTGTTAAAAAGCAGGTCATCCCGACTCCGACCGAAAGAGATAAAGCAAAATCCGAAAAACTTAAAGTGTACCTCACTCCAGTGTTGCCAGTGGGTTACTTTTTTTTATATTCAGATTTCTTGATTAATACCACTTTTTTGAAATAGTAAAATTCGCCTTATTTAATGACATACTAAATAAGGGGAAAACAAGGGGAATTTTACCATTTTAGAAAAGTGGTGACAATCAAGAAATCTAAAAAAGGTAGCCCACTGGCAACACTGCCTCACTCGCAACGAAGAAAATACGTCAACCTACACTGACGCAGGACTGTAATTTCATGTAAATACGAAATCCGCTAAAAAGAATTCCATTGCAAGTCAACCCGACCCAAAATGAAAGAAAATTAATCCATATTTTAATACAATTATTGAAAAGAAGTCAACAGTTACATCTTTAATATAAACTTTACCTTTTATATAGAAAAATGAATATATATATATATAGTATTCATTAATGTTCAAATATGTAGCTTTGTCATCTGAAAAATATTCAGGATTTCTTTGAAAAATAGTATTAACACGAACGCACCTCAAAATAGTGAAAACGCAATCCGAAAAAATAACCCTTTACATTACCTTTACTGGCAGAAAATCACTGTTGAAAATTTTCTTATCGCTAAAGATCACAAAAGTTGCAAATTTCGTGACCTATTCATGACATTCGTCATTATCTCATGACTGATTGAATTTCATTATTCTTTTTTCATGACCATCTGACGAAATTTGCGATTTTTACGCTACCGTTTCGTGGAATTCACGATTTTTTTTCTGCAACCTTTAGTGATTTTTTTTTTCGTGCGATCATTTGTCGAAATTCACAATATTTTTCCGCGGCCAACTGACGAAATTCCATATTTGTTCTGGCGATCTTTTGACAAAATTTGCGATTCTTTTTCACGATCATTTGTTGAAATTCATGATTTTTTTTTTCTACCACTGACTAATAATATTTGTAATTTTTTCCGCAATAGTTACACGGAATTTTGTATCTTATTTTCCGATCGTTTGACGAAATTCCCCTCAATTGTTTGACTAGACTAAATTTTCGTGATTTTTTGTGCAATCTTTTGACGAAATTCACGATTTTTTTCGCAATCCTTTTACAAAATTCGAGATTTTGGTTTTTACAATTATTTGACGAAATCTACATTTCTTTTTGCGATCTCTGATGAAATTAGCAATATTTTAAACAGTTGTTTAAAAAAATTAGCGATTTTTCCACGGTTTACGATTTGGGTTCTTTTTTTCAAAATTTGCAAAATTCGCGATTTTTTCTGTGACCCAATGACGAATTGATTTTGCGGAATTCGAAAGAAAAAAAAATCGTAGACCTTCACGCAAATTAAAAAAAATTGCATGTCCGTGAAAGAAGTTAAGGAGACAAAATCACGCAGACCTTTTTTTATTGTGTGGAATTTTCCCATTTTCTTTTAGATTTGAAGTTTTGCACGTTGTGCAATTCTGCACGCTCCCTGTTCCTAAAAGAAACATTTTCCTTCGCCAGGAAACTCTTGAAATGGTGCCCCTGTAGTAAAACATGAAAAAAAGAAGTCGAAAAAGAATTTAAAAAAAGTTCCATTTTAACTGGTCTCTGTCTTAGCAAATATAATTTTATGATGTTTTTACATCGAAATTTGATTTTTCCCCCTTTGAGAAAGAATTCTGTTATAAACAGTCTTCGTTTTCACAAGTTTTACTGTAGTACATCTGTTTTCAGAGCTATAGTATAGAGTGGATGGTTTAACAGTCTTTGAATACCTATAAAAATGAAACCTATAATAGAATCCTGTCTAAAAAGAAAAAAATTTCATATTCAATATATCGAAATTTTACCTGCTAAGACGTAAACCTGTTTAAAACGACATATTTCATTGGTTTTTGAGTTTCCCTATTCAAAGTTTTTACTCTTTTTGTAAGCATGATTCAGTTTACGTTTCTCGTTCGAAGGGGGGGGGGGGGGGGTAGATGCCCAGATCCTACCCTTAACTAAAATAACTTCCCTCAAAAAATCTTTGCCCCTCCCCCCCCCCCCAAGAAATTTCTGAAATGGCGCCCCTGTTGGTTTCATATTTCTCGGTGAAGATTTAGTCGGGAGGATAAATAGGGAGCTAATGATAAATTTAATATTAAAATAATATCTGCGATCACCAATGTAACAGAAAATACTGAAAATTGTTTGTCACTGTGTTACTATTTGGGTCTTGTTCAACGTTTGTGTGCATTTGTGCAAGCACTCATATTCGTGAAGATGTTATTGTGTCTGTGAAAAAATCAAATGTTTTTTGTTTGTAGCATACAGAGTTTTCGACCAAATTTAACACAACTTTCCGACCAAATTTAACCGAATGTTTCCGAAAACCTGACAGAGAACAGCAGCAACTGAATACTGCAATTAAAACATTGAACATTTGATGAGAATATGGAAATTTGTATAAAATAATTTTTAACTGCACATGCGTGGAAGATTTCAAACTTTTTATTTCATAATTTAGTAGTCAGCTGTTTCAGGCAACTTCTATAAAAAGTCCAGTCAAATATTGTGAAATCTCAGAAAGATATAGTTAGCTGATTGAAAAATTGTTCAAAATCACTTATAATAAAGCTATTTTTAGAAAGCAACTCACTATATCGCCCCTATCTTTGTATTCTATCCTTATCCTTGTGCAAAATTAGTTTCAAATTTCGCCAATAGGTGTCACTATATGCTCAAAAAACTTAGTTACCCTGAAAAAACTTAATAAGCATGTTTTTAAAATATCCGTCATTTACAGAAATCATATAGTCTCATAGACATAACAAAACTAGCCGATACCCGTGAATATGACCCATCAGGAACATCCTCACAGGTTCCAGTTCCGCTCAACTTTGTGAGTTTTGTAGGTAAACTTTGTCTTTTAAATGTCCCCAGGGCTTAATTTGCGCCGGAGCCCACCGAAGCTCAGCGGCAGCCCTTCTGTGTTTTTAGTAAGTATTTAAATATTGGTCGGAATTCACCAGAGCTCATAAATACGGGGCCCCGGTGCCCAATGTAATAGCCTTTCCAAAAACCTGAACTCTAAATCTGTCTTACATTTAAAATTTTATTTACACTTGTATAGAAAAAAAGAGCTTTTCCCCCTTAAAAAATACTTATTCCATTTCAAATCATTTTAATGCTATTTTAACAACAATATCTGGATACAGAAATCGTGTTTTTTTATTCTAGTGATATTTGCATATTTAGGTATGTCTGGTATTGATGGCGAAGACGTGTTGATATGGCGCCACTCAAGAGAGCCAACAATGAATTTGCTTTCAGCTCGATTTTCTTTTGTGAAAGTAGGCTATTTTTTAAATGGATCGTTTATTTTTTTATATTTAGATATCTAACCTGAAAAGAACATTTCCTTTCGTTTTTATCCAACGAGCGTCAGTTTGAGGTTTTGTTTGTTTGAGGGTTTTAGTCTTCCATTGAGTACGAGTATGAAAATGACGTTAGTGATCTTTCAAGTTATTTTTCATCATGAACGCTGCCCATGCCAAGACTCTGCTCTGTACATTTACGAGGTCACTTTTATTTGTAAGTAGATATAATTACCATGTAATGTTTGTTATTCTGATAAAAAGCAATCGAGCAGTGTTTTGACTTTTTCTATAAAAACATCAAATCCTTCTTTTTTTTTTGTGTTAACACTATTTCCGAACCATAACCCTTACCTTGTTTAATTGCAGAGTTAACATTAAAATTAGGCAAAATTTTCTATTCGAGAGGAGTGATAAACAAAAAAGTGGAACAGTTGGCAGTCAAGTATATGCAGGTAGATGTATTTAAAACTTTTATTTTACTAAAGAAAAAAGAGATGCTTTAATTTTTGCAAATAATGTACGAACTATAAATTTGCGGATTTGAGTGACGGGCGGGAGGGGGGGGGTGCAGGTTACGGTTTAAGTACTGCATAATATTAGGACTCCGGTACTTTTTTCGTTAGAAAGTAAGCCCTGGTCCCCATAGAAAGAAACAGCGAGGATTCAAATCCCGCAAATATTGTTATTAAGATTTCTCAGCTTACAGCGCCACCTGTTGGAGAAATGTCAAACAAATTTTGAAATCGTATGCTTAAAAAATTATTGCTTTTCTAATAAAGAAGCAACAAACGGACCATTTCTATCGTTTACTGTTTCAAATTATTTAATTGTAAAAAGGGGTCCTCCTTTTCTGGACACCCATGTATATATATAGGTGCGTGTGTGTATATATATATATAAATTTGTAGAATTTATTGTTTGTAAAATGTTAATATATAGATGATTTGAATAAGTAGACGTTTGAATCACAACACGTACACTTTAATACAATTCTATAAGGGTAACTTTACATCACTTCGTTGATACTTTTCTAAATACAGCACCTTTCTTACTTAAAACTTACAACATATTTCTTACGAATAATTTGATTAGGCTTAACAATACCTTCCTTGGCATCTCATAAGCCGCTGCTTCATGCACAACATTATTTTTTAGACTGACTCTTTTCTAATTTTTGAATATGTACAAACCTTGATCTCGTGATCGTGAATTTTTATAACTCGTTTTATATCATGGGTAATAAAAATATCAAAGCGTCAGTTAATTTGCTGATCATACAGGTCATAAAGAAAATAAAGTATGTTTAAATTCAAATCCTACAAATCGGTCATCCTGACATGATGGCGTCCCGACATCATCATCTTGGTTTATTATTTTTTTTTATGTTTAAACAGCTACACTCTTGAGACTTTTATACATTTTTCTTTCACATAAAATTTTGATTATAGGTTCAATACACATACACGTATATTTAATCTATCCGACTCGTCCAGGAGTTTAACCCATAGACCACGACTTCATGTATTCGGCCCCGGTTGACGTCTTCCCTGGACCTTCATGATCTCCTACTTTCTTTACTTCATCATGATTCTTGGCTGCAGTTATCTCATATGGCCCCAAATATTTTTCTTTAAGTTTGATAGTATTGCCAAATTGCGTCCTCTTTATGGCGACGATATCTCCTATTTTGTATTTTCGTGGCTGTTTCCTTTTCTTATCAAACTGCACCTTGTTTTCCTCTTGTATTTTGAGTATATTTTTCTTTGCTTCTTCTCTCATGTCTTCGCGTTCTTCCATCATACATTCAGTAAATTCTTCTTCCAAAATTTTCTTGATGTTCTGCATGTCACCGTCCTTCATTTTAACTCCTGTCATTAATTCAAAAGGACTATACTTGGTGCTTCGTGTTACTGTGCTGTTGATAATCCTTTGTAATTTTGGTACATACTTATACCACTTGGATTCATCATCACTAGATAATTTTGACAAAACGGATATCATCACTCTGTGTATTCTTTCCACCTGTCCATTTCCTCTTGGCATCCCAGTTGTTATCTCTAGAGGTTCAATTCTTTCCTTTGTACAATATTCCTTGAACTCGCTTTCAGTAAAAGCTTTTCCTTTATCGGTTATAATTCTAGCTGGGTTCCCGAAAGTTGTTTGTTGTAGTTCCAATTTCTCTATTACTTCCTTGGCCGACTTTGATTTCACTGGGTAAAACCATGCGAACTTCGTAAATGCATCTACTACGGTGAAAATATATTGATATTTTTTATTTGTGAGAGGTAATGGACCTATGTGATCGATGTGATAGGTTTCCAATGGTTTGTCTCCTTTTGGTATAGGGTAAAGAAAACCTTCAGCTTTTCCCTGCTTTCTATTATATAAGATACAATCAACACAGTTCGCGATTATTGTCTCTACTTTTTTCCTTAATTCAGCTATGTAAAATTCTTGCTTCACTAGATCTTCCGCTTCTGATATAGCAAAGTGTCCTCTTTCATGAATTTTTCGTATAATTTCTCGTTGCATCTCTTCCGGCACCACCAATATTTCTTTTCCATTCTCGAATCTGTATAATACATCATCTTTTACTAAGTAATTATCGGACGGTCCATTTTTAATAAGCGACTTGATGCATTGTATAGATTCATCTAGCCTTTGCGCTATTGCGATTCTTTTCGTTATTTCTCCTTGCGATCTAGTTATCACTAATACTGATTGTGTTGTCGGGATGTTTCGGCTTAATGCATCTACATGTTTCATTCTTGTTGCTGCTCTATGTTCTATCTCGTAGTCGTATTCCTCGATGAGCAATGCCCATCTTGCTACCTTAGGTGTTAAATCTCTTTTGTTTAATGTTTTCTGGAACGCAGCGCAGTCCGTTACTATCTTGAATTTATTTCCCATTAGATAATTTCTGAATTTCTTAAGAGCTTCTATTATGGCTAATACTTCAAGTTCATAACTTGAATATTTCTCCTGTTGTGGTGAAGTTTTCTTGCTCATGTATTGTAATGGATGAAATTTTCCATCATCTCCTTTCTGTAATAAAACTGCGCCAAATCCTTGGCTGCTTGCGTCAGTATGGAGTTCTAGTGTGGATCCTTGTTTATATAATTGAAGAACTGGTTTTGTTGATAGTATTCTCTTTAACTCATTAAAAGCTCCGAGCTGCTCTCTTTCAAATTTGAAACAATTTGTTTTCCTTAATAAATCACTTAGAGGCTTGGCGATTTTGGCGTAATTCGGGATAAACTTTCTGAAGTATCCTGTTAAACCTAAAAAGGATTGTAATTGTTTTGTTGTAGTTGGTTTAGGGAAATTTTGCACAGCTTTTGTTTTCGCTTCAGACGGTTTTATGGTCCCATTTTCAATTATATAACCCAAGAACTCTATTTTCTTTTTAAGGAATTGGCACTTTTTGAAGTTAATTTCTAAACCATACGCTGATGCTACTTCTAATACTCGTTTCAGCTTCTTTATCCCATCTTCTTCATCATCTGAGGGAATGACAAAGTCATCCATATATACAATGATAGTGCCTTCTCGTAGTAAATCTTGGAATACTGTGTTTACATATCTTTGAAATTGATTACCTGATATGCACAATCCGAATGGGCAACGTAAAAATTCGTATTCTCCTTCATGTGTTACAAAAGCTGTATATTTACGACTGTTTTCATCAATTTCGATGTGGAAAAGCCGTTTTTGAGATCTAATGTCGTAAATACTTTTGCCTTCTGCAATTTGTCCATCACATCCTCAATTAACGGTAGTGGATAGCGATCTTTTAATATTTTTCGATTTATTTTCCGATAATAAATACATAACCGGTGTGATCCATCTTTTTTCTTACTCAGGACTACTGGGGCCGCAAAATCTGAATAACTTCGTCTAATGATCCCATCTTCCAACCACTGTTGTATTTGCTTACTGATTATTTCCTGCTCCACTAGAGGTAACCTTCTTGGTCGTTCACAGATAGGTTTTTCATCCGCTAATAGTATTTTCATTTTTAACCCAGTATCCTTTGTTTTATTTGGTTTGTATGATTCTATAAATTCTCGTATTTTTTCTCTGTTAGTTAAATTTGTAATATGAGTCAAATCCACCTCGGCATTTACGTAGTTGATATTAACCATATCTTCCCAAGCTCGATTATCGTTATCTATACTTGATGCGGCTACTTCATCTGTTTTGGAAAGGACATCATTAATTTTAATGTATCCTACTCGAACTGAATTGTCGTTTACTATTTTAACAACATCTTCCATTACTTTTAACGTCAAGCCTTCGACCGCTTTTCTACCTATTATTAAATCATAGTCAGTTTCTTGTACTACGTAAAATTTATCTTGTATTTCTATACCATCTACATAAACTTTATGCAAGAAATAACTCGTTGGTTTAATCTCTTCTCCACCTAAGCCCGATATAGATATATTGTCGCTGGTTAACTTTGGCGCGTTTATTGCCGTATGATATCTTGAATTGGCGATTGAAATATCACTCCCTGTATCGATTATTATGTTTGTTTTTATTCCTTGAATATTCAGGATTCTTCCTTTCTTTCCATTTAAAGTGCCCGTATTAACTACTTTTCTTTGCGTGTTTTGGCTCCAATCTTGGTATTTCGTTTCTCGCCAATTTTGATTACGTTGCGGGTTATAATTTGAATAATTTTGTTGTGTTTTACTTCCCATGGTACAATTCTTACTCACGTGATCAGGTCTGCCACAATTATAACATATTATATGTGCCTCGTTTCTTCCATGGTTCACATTGTGCCTATTGTCAACTTGGCGCCTTTTCGAATTGGCGTAGTCAGCCACTCTGGATCGTTTATCCTCAAAACTCTCACTTGTATTCCTTATAGCTTGTTTACTGCAAACCCTTCGTGCCGTTTCGTAAATATCTAATTTGTTTACTAATTCGTCTATCTTTTTTATTATTAACAATTCCTCTGCAAAATGTGTCTTTGTTTCCGCAGGTAAATTATGCCTAATTTGATTAACTACAATTAATTCTGATAATTCCTCAAAGCTATCTATTTCAAGGCCGTCGATCCATTGTTTAAAATATACCTTGATCTCATAAGCGAAATCGCGCCAATTAGCCGATGGCTCTTTTTGAGTGAGAAAAATTTCAGCCTAAACTCTTCTGGCGATAGTTTGTGCCGTTTTAAAAGAATACTTTTTATATAGTCATAATCTTGCATTTCGGGTTCACTCTCCCTTGTTATTATATTAATCACATCTAATGGCATTAGGTTAATTAAATAGTTGACAAATTCTTTTTTATCAATGCCCGTTTGCGCCATTTGCCTTTCATACATAGCCAAGTATAAACTAATATCATTTGTACTATCGTATTTTGTTAATAATCTAAGCAATTCATATTGCTTACCTGGATTTGTCCTTGTGTCCACATCGATGTGCTGTCTTGAATTTTCTTGTAGTTGTATTTTCTTAATCTCAAATTCTCTTTCGCGATCTTTTTCTTCCAATTCTATTCTCCATTTTCTCTCTTCCATTTCAATTTTCAGTTTCTTTTTTTCAAGTTCCGATTGCGCTTTTAGTTTCTTTTCTTCAGTCTCTGCTCTTAATTTCTTTTCTTCAAGTTCCGATTCCGCTTGCGCTTTTCTAGCTGCCACAATTACTTCTAGGCGGTCCTTTATAAAATCTTCATCCTAATCTTCCTAGTTTTTAATTAGCTTTATTAAGACATGGATTGTCGGTTTTTCTGGTGGTTGAATTCCGCATTCGTCACAGAGATCTATTAGATCAATTCTTTTAGCTTTATTTAAGGATCCCATGTTTTCGATTAATATTTGACTAACTATTCCACTACTAGTTGCTTAATATCCCGGTATCGAGTCCCCAAATTTGTAGAAGTTATTGTTTGTAAAATGTTAATATATAGATGATTTGAATAAGTAGATGTTTGAATCACAACACGTACACTTTAATACAATTCTATAAGGGTAACTTTACATCACTTCGTTGATACTTTTCTAAATACAGCACCTTTCTTACTTAAAACTTACAACATATTTCTTACGAATAATTTGATTAGGCTTAACAATACCTTCCTTGGAATCTCATAAGCCGCTGCTTCATGCACAACATTATTTTTTAGACTGACTCTTTTCTAATTTTTGAATATGTCCAAACCTTGATCTCGTGATCGTGAATTTTTATAACTCGTGCTTTCAAATCATGGGTAATAAAAATATCAAAGCGTCAGTTAATTTGCTGATCATACAGGTCATAAAGTAAATAAAGTATGTTTAAATTCAAATCCTACAAATATATATATATATATATATATATATATATTTGCACTCATTATTTAATTTTACCACCAGAAATCCTATACAGTTACTTGAATTTTTAATAATACTAGTAGTGCATGTGAATAATCTGCCGGTTAGCATTAAAAAAAGCAACTGACAGTAACACTCATGAATTTACTGCAGTACCATAATGGTACATGAGAAAGCATATATTTATGCCATCTTGAGCTGCTGCATAAAATCGTATTGTCGATCTCAAAAAGTTCTAGCTTTTTATGGCACGAAAAAGAGTAAATTTAGTTCGCCGTCATTTGAGTTGATGTAGTGAATTCAATGTAACTGAGCGTTTTTCTTTCTCTTTCTGAATCATTTTTAAACTAAATTACAGAATCGCCATAGCTACCAAATTTTACGCATTTTTAATACTTTCCAAAATAGTTGAAAAGTGTTTATGAATTTGGTTTGTCTGTCTGTATGTCTACGCTCTAACTCACATAAATATACTCTGATTGTCATGCAATTTATGTATGTTAACGATGTTTACCATGGCATGTTCGGTATTGAATATAACATGTGTAGCATTACTAGTTCGTTTACAGGGGTTCTCAAAAGAATTACGTTACCTTATGATCAACGGGGAAAAATTGTTTGTACTGCATTTTACTGACATTACGCTATTTTAATTGGAATTCATATAAATCACCAAATTTCACTTCAAGATGAGTATACAAGCACTATAGAATAGGAAGTTTATAGAATTTATCGTTCATTTACAGAGACACACAAAAGTAATCGGTTACAGTACTGTCTTTGAGCAATAATTGCTGGGAATGCGTTTACAATTTCGATATGTGCTTTTAAATTTAACTATTTTTTTGCATGTTACTTGCTATGTATAAATTCTGTACCTCATATACCTCATGTTGAAAAGTGTTTCATAATCTATGATTGTCGTATGATCTTTTTCTTTCTTGTTAAAAGTACGTAAAAGTTTTAAATTAGAAGTTTTACTTTATTCAATAAAGTGTGCCACATAAAAAAAGAAACATTTTACTAAATAAATTTGTGACTCAACACAAATTTATTTGACATGAAACCAAAGCATAAAGATTAGCAGCTATGAATTTGAACTAATAAAACGCTTCGAAAGTATTTAAATGTCGCTGAAACCTCTCTATTCTTAATATTCAAAATAGCATAGCGTCGCTAAAATACCTTCGGCAGACCACCTGGCGGAACACCGGTTAAAGCACCCTATTTTAAATAAAGAAATTCATAGGCTGTTAATTGCAATTATTGGAATTAAAAAGGGATAAATATAATTACCGTATGTAGTCGCATATATGTCGAGAGTAGTGAGAAAGCAAGAGTACGGGCTCAGTCGCAGGCAGTACAACGGCACCGCATCGTCCCCCTTCCGGTACTCCACCCTCATGCCGCCTCCTGTCCCTCCTCCTCTAGCACCGCCCCCTAGCGGGAAAAATGGCGTTTTAAGAGTATTTTTCTACTATAACATGAGAGTTGAATGTTAGATCGACTACATTATCACGCTATAAGATGAACATTAAATTTACATTTGAATTTTGGACAACCTTTACCTTAATGAGTATTATTAATTAAGCAAAACAATGGAAACTATCAATTTCTTAGGAAAAAAGCTGATTTCTGTAGATTTTATTCAACTACAAGATATGAATATCAACTTAAGTGGGAAAAGTTAAACATATATTGAAATTTTAGAGGATTAACATCTTTATCAGCATTATTAATGAAACAAAACAATTGAAAATAACAATTTTAAGGGAAAATGCTGATTTCTTTACATTTTTCCAGATATAAGATAAGAATAACAACTTAAATAGAGAAAGTTAAACATATATTTGAATTATGAACAATCTTTACCTTAATGATTATTATTAATTAAGCAAAACAATGGAAAATAATATTTTTATGGAAAAAGAACCGATTCCTTAGATTTTTTTTCAACTATAACGCGATGATTAAATGTTTATTTGAATTTCGAATAATCAACACATTAATGAGTATTATTAATTATTCAAAATAAAAAAATATATAAATTTTAATTGGAAAAGTAGATTTCTTTAATATATATTTTTTAACCATAAAATGTGAATATCATCTTAAAAGGCTAATTTAAACATACATTTCAGTTTTTGAACAACCATCACCTTAATTAATTTTGATTAACTGAACAAATAACAAAGATTAATATGGAATTCTTAAAGAAAAAAGATGAATTTTAACTTTTATAGTAGTTTGAGATTTTAACAGACATTTAAACACTAGTTATGTAAGATTTAAAACCTTAGACAACTACGTCCTAAGATATATATTAATTAATAAAAAATTTCAATTTTCAGCTTAATCAATAACTGGATATTTCGCATTTAAAAAAATATTTTCATGATTGTACATATAAAAATAAGAGTTTACAAACTAATTTCCTTAATTTTTATCAGATTCAACAGAATATTGTCAACAAGTCTAGAATAAGAAAATAATTCCAACCCCTTTTCACTACCGTCAACCCCCTCACATTCCCTAAACTTGGGAGACCGCAACAATCGACGACAAAAGCATATCGGAAAATGTTTACATCCAAGAAAAATATCAATTTTTATGCTTCTTTTCAACTGTTAAATGAAAGATATAAACTTATATTATAGTTTTCAACAATCATTACCTTAATGATTATTAATAATTCAGCAGAACAATGGAAAATATTGCTTTTTTAATGAAAAAGACGAATTTAAACGAATTCGGTTAACTTTTACACTACTTTGAAATTTTATCGTGCTTTTTAGACGTTAGTTATGTAATATTTAATTCGTTAGATGGCTATACCCCAAGATATACTCAATCTAATTTCCTAAATTTTAGCAGATTCAACAGAATTTTTTCGATATACAAGAAAATAATTCCAGATCCCATTCACAGCACGTTACCCCTAGCATTCTTCAAACTTGGGAAGGGATCACAAACCTTCTCTGACGTCATATTCGAACCAATTTTTAGTTCGTGTTTACTGCATCTGGTAAACTACGAAGCATAACAGAAAATGTTTCCATTCAACAAAAATATCAATTTTTAGGTAAAAAGAGACTGAATTATTTACAACTGTTACATGAAAGATATAAACTTTTATTTTAGTTTTGAACAACCATAACCTTAATGAATTTTAATAATTGAACAAATAACAAAGGAAAATATTATTTTTTAATGAAAAAAGACAAATTTAAACGAATTTGATTAACTTTTACACTAGTTGGAAAGGGAAAATTAATAAAATTGTTTTATGCGTTAATTTATCATTGACAAATTCGAGATTTTGAACATATATCCGAATTTTGAATGAACAACATCTTAAGGAATATTAATAATTAAGCAAAACAATGGAAAGTATCAATTTTTAAGGAAAAAGATCAGAATATCAACATAAAAGAGGAAAGATACGAGGATTTTAACTTAAAAGGGGAAATTTAAACATTTATTTCAGCTTTTGTAAAACCTTAATGAATTTTAATAATTGAACGAATAACAAACAAAATATTATATTTTAATGCTAAAAGCCAAATTTAAACGAATTTGATTAATTTTTACACTAGTTTGAGATTTTATCATCCCTTTTAGATGCTACATATGTATAATTTTAACCTTTCAACTAGACACACTTTAAAAAATACTCATTACTAAACAAAATAAATTAATTTTAATCTAATCAATAACTGAAAATTTCGCATTTTAATAATATTTTCATGAATGTACATAAAAAATACGAGTTTACAAGCTAATATCTCTATTTTTATTACATTTAACTGGATTTTTCTACCCTCAAGCTTAATTTTTATACACAAAGCATTATTTAATCAAATCCAGTACTTTCAGATTTAACGAAATTCAGCAATTTTTCACTGTTTAGACGAATCCTATCAGTTAAAAAACAAGAGCACCTCCTATAATTTTATAGTGATAATTTTATAAAGCTTTGTGTGAAACGAGACGAATTAGCAGCGCACTAAAACTTAAACACAAACGAAAAAAAAGTTATAAAATAATTGCTTAATGCGTAACTTTCCCTCAAAATTAAAAACAAACGAATTGTTGAATCTAAACTTACCAAGTAAAAAAATAATAATTTGCCCTTGACCGGACTCGATCGGCAGCCTTTTGGTTAACAACCAAACGCGATATCCAATTACCCCACAAGAGCATTGAAGATTTCTGAATTACTGCAATACTTATCTACATCAAACTCGATTCTTTCTCCTATGTATTTTAACGTTACATAATTTTAATAACTTTTTTTTATCCCTTTATCAGAAAATTATTAAATCACAAAACGATCACACATCAAATTGTTTCAAATATGAATACTACCTTTACAGTTTTTAATTATACAGATTATACATGAATACAATCTTTAATTTTTCAAACATTTCATATTTCAAGTAGTCTATATTTCAAACCAAACTATTTGAAATTTTCATCACATAAGAGCAAATATTACTTAGATCTTTTCCCTATTACCTTTTTGAAAATAGCAGATAACAACTTTTGAATTAATTTTCCAAGAACTGTAACTGAAATTACATCAACTCCTTATAGAAAACCCTTTTTTCACATAATTTCTTGAAATTCAACAGCAATTTGAACTTAACAACAATACTTATATACATCAAACTCGATTCTTGCTCCTATATATTTTAATGTTAAATAATTTTAACAAATGTACATCGAATTTGTAAGATCTTAACACTCGAATGACATACACCTCAAGAAATATTCATAACTAAACAAAAAAAATTTTTTTAACCTTATCAATAACTGGAAATTTCACATTTAAAATAATATTTTCGTGATTGTACATATAAAAATAAGAGTTTACAAACCAATTTCCATAATTTCATCACATTTGAACTTAAGTTTTACACGTAAAACATTATTTAATCAAATTCTATACTTTAATGATTCAGTGAAATTCAGACTAATCTAGGTTATTCTACCCATATTATTAATCAAATTATCATATATTTCATCTTACACTTCGAAGATTTCTGAATTTTCATCCATCAAGTTGCTTAAAATATTAATACTATGTTTATAGTTCTAATGATGCATAGCATATATGAATACAATCTTTAATTTTATCATTTCATATTTCAAATAACCTATATTCAAAACCAAATTATATAAATTTTTACTACAACGCTTATCAACATCACACAATGATTTATGCTTCCCACTTTTCTAATAATTGTCAGATATGTATTCCTCAGAACTATTACCATCATATGAATAAGTAAAGAAAATGTAATATACAGGGTGTCCATAATTAAACGACCCTTCGTTAAAGTTGTCTACACACAAAACCATTGTTCATAAAGTTGTGAAATTTTGGGAAAGGCATAATAAAGGGATGGGAATTTGTTTAAGATAAAAAAAAATATATAAATAAAAATAGTTTACAATTTTCCCACCAGAGGGCAATTTTAAATAAATTACATATTTAGCATTAAGATAGTTTAGAAATTTTATTTACAGGATGTTCAATTATTTCAAATCGATCCTATTTCAAAGTTGTTTACAGACGAAACTATTGTTCAGAATGTTAAGAAATTTTTTCGAGAACATAATGAAAGTATGGGAATATGTTTGAGTGAAAAAAAAATTAGGAGGCCATTTTTTAACGAATTACACATTTAGTATACATTTACGACAGTTTAAAAATTTTTGTTATAACCAAACATGTTCTGCATGACTTTCATCATTTTCAGATACCATCTGGAATCGTAAGATAGCATGTTTCACAATTGACCGCAGTATGTTCTGGGAAAAGCTAGGAAAATGTCGTGAAATGCTGTCTTTAGAGTAAGGTTAAGTTAATAAATAAAATTTCTAAACTATCATAATGCCAAATGTGTAATTTAATAAAAAACGCCCCCATGTGTCGAAATTTTGAACTACTTTTATTTACATTTTTTTTAGCTTAAACAAATTCCCATCCTTTTATTATGTCTTTCACAAAATTTCACAACTTTATGAACAATAATTTTGTCTGTAGACTACTTTAATGTAGGGTCGTTTAATTATGCACACCCTGTATATTAAGTAACCTCATACACGAAAAGTATCACAGAAGGAAAATACTAATAATCAATTAATATAATTAACTATCACATAACATTCCATCTATTACATATAAAACTTCAACCGATGAATTAAAAAATATGTAACTTTGCAAAATAAAATTTACAAAGTTAAAAAAAAAATGTACAAGTTTTTGAAGAATTTAAATTAAAAAAAAAAAGCATACACACAAGATGTAAAGAAATTTTTGTTACCCATGATTCTTCTAACTAACATGAATCTAGATATTATTCACAATGTATTCCTTAAACGGTTGTAATAAATATTCTTTTATCTACACATGTGAACGTGTTTATTTTTCTACAGTCCATTTCACTATTGGAATATATCTCCTAACATTTCAAACGAAAAAACGCTTTCTCATCTTAAAAAAATTCATAAGAACTGACAAAAATTAATAGATGAATGAAAAATATACAAGTTCACAAAATGATTTCAAAGTTTTCTAGATATATTTACAAAATAAGGAAATTTCAAAAGTAAAAAGAAAAAAATCACAAAAGTAAAAAGAAAAAATTACAACATAGCTTTTTTTTTACAAATGTGATCTTTTTAGAAAAGTGAAAAAAAAAATTACAACTAGATTTTTTTTTTTTCAAAGCTGAAAAAAATATTTTTACTTTTTTTTTTTTTACAAAAGGAAAGAAAAACTACAAAACTTTTTTTTTTTTTACAAAAGTGAAAAAAATTTTTGTTACAACGCAAAAAATTTTTTAAAAAATTACAAAAAATTTGCAAAAAAGTTTGAAAAAATGTACAAAAAATGTTACGAAAAAGTTTCACAAAATGGTATTTTAAATATAGTGTATAATGGTTGCCCAACCATTATAATACTATTTAAAATATCTTTTTTTTTCAATTTTTTTTAATTATTTTTTATGTTGTAAAAAATATTTTTTCAATTTTGTAAAAAAAGAATAAAATTGTAAAAATATTATTTCCAGTTTTGAAAAAAAAAAATCTGGTTGTAATTTTTTTTTTTCACTTTTCTAAAAAAATCCCACTTACAAAAAAAATGTTTTGTTGTAATTTTTTCTTTTTTTCACTGTTATGATTTTTTTTCTTTTTACTTTTGAAAATTTTTATTTTGTAAATATATCTAGAAAACTTTGAAATTATTTTGTGAACTTGTATATTTTTCATTCATCTGTTAATTTTTGTCTGTTCTTATGAAATTTTTTTAGATGAGAAAGCATTTTTTCGTTTAACATGTTAGAAGATATATTTCAATAATAAAATGGAATGTAGAAAAATAAACACGTTCATAAGTGTAGATAAAAGAATATTTATTACAACCGTTTAAGGAATACCTTGTGAATAATATCTACATTCATGTTAGAAGAATCATGGGTAACAAAAATTTCTTTACATCTCGTGTGTATGCCTTCCAAATTTTAATTCTGGGATATTGTGGCAACTCTTATGCAATTAGGTTGGGTATATAGTCAAAATCTCTTCCTTGATTGTTAAATTCTTCAAACGTCTGATTATTTTTCGAATATCTTCACAAAGCTTTCATACAACTGGTATTGCACTATATTAGGGATGCACAACCTGTGGCCCGCGGGCCAGAAGTAACGCGCGATGGGTTAACTTGTGGCCCACGGGATTTCGTCAATTTATAACAGGGAAAAATCGCAACTTTAGTCCATATGTCGCTGGTAAAAATCGGGAATTTCGTCAATTTGTCGCTTCAAAAAATTGCAAATTTCGTTGAAAAAATTGCGAATTTTGTCGAGCATGTGCGGAAAAATCTCAAATTTCGTTGATGGGATGCGGAAAAATCGCAAGTTTCGCTAGTTTATCGTGAGAAAAATTTGCCAATTTTGTCAATTTGTTGCGGAAAAAATTACAAATTTCGTCAGAGTCAACGTGAATTTCCTTGATCGAGCACTGAAAAATGGCGAATTTTGTTGATCGAGTGCGGAAAAATTGCAAATTTTGTCGATTCGGTGCATAAAAATCTCAAATTTCGTTAATCGGACACAGGAAAATTGCGAATTTTGTCAATGAGGTGCTGAAAAATTCAAAATTTCTTTCATCGATTTCGAAAAAGTCGCGAGTTGCGTCAATTTTACACGGGAAAAAATTACAAATTTCGTCAGTCAGTTAAAAATCACGAATTTCGTTGATCGAGTTCGGAAAAATTGCGAATTGTGCTGATCATGTGCGAAAAAAAACCTCATTTCTTTGATCGGCTGCGGAAAAAACGTAAGTTCGTTAATTTATCGAGAGAAAAAATCGCGAATTTCATTAATTTGCCAAGTGAAAATTACAATTTTCGTCGCAGTCAGTTAAGAATCGCGAATTTCGTTGATCGGGCGTGGAAAAATCGCGGATTTCGTTGATAGAGTACAAAAAATTGCGAATTTTGTCGATTCGATATGGCAAAATCTCAATATTTGTTAGTCGGACATAGTAAAATCGTGAATTTTTCGATGCGATGCTGAAAAATTGAAAATTTCGTTGATCGGTTGCGGAAAAATCGCGAATTTTTCCCCTTTTATCGCGAGAAAAAAATCGCGAATTTTGTCAAGTATCCGCGGGAAAAAATCACAAATTTCGTCAGTTAGTTAATCGCGAATTTCGTTCATCGGGCTCAGAAAAATCACGAATTTCTCGATCATGTGCGAAAAAAATCGCAAATTTCATTGATCGGCTGCTGAATAAACGCGAGTTTCGTCAGTTTATCGCGAGAAAAAAATCGCTAACTTCATCAATTTGTTGCGGGAAAAATTACAAATTTCATCATAGTATGTTTAGAATCGCGAATTTCGTTGATCAGGCGTGGAAAAATCGCGAATTTCATTGACCGAGTGCTGAAAAATAGTGAACTTCATTGATCGAGTGCAGAGAAATCGTGAATTTCGTTGATCGAGGGCGGAAAAATCACGTATTTTGTTGATTCGGTGCGAGAAAATCTCATATTTCGTTAATGGGAAAAAGAAAATTCGCGAATTTTGTCGATGAGGTGCGAAAAAAATCTCAACATTCGTTGATCGACTGCGAAAAAATTGCGAGTTTCGTCAGTTTATCTCGGGATAAAATCGCGAATTTTCCGCGGGAAAAAAATTACAAATTTCGTCAGATTTTAACGGTGCAGGAAAATCTCAAGTTTTGTTGATCGGCTGCGGAAAAATCTCAAGTTTCGTTGATTGGTTGCGTAAAAATCGCTAGTTTCATCAACTTATCGTCATCAACTGTCATCAACAGTCTGTCGCGCTAAAAAAAAAATCATGAATTTCGACAATTGATGGAAAAAATTAAAAATTTTGTCGATTGGTCGCAAAAATATAGCGAAATTCCCCAGTCGCTCGTGGAAAAAAATCGTGAATTTCGTCAAAATTTTCCATTTATCAAGAAGGAACAGTTAATCTTCATAAAATGTTGTAGGGTTATTTATACAGATGTGAAGAAATCCTGCATACAATTATTTATTTCTATTTGTTTATTTTTTTATATACAAAAATCATTATTCTTCAAAAATAAAGAGTTATTACCCCCTCCCCCCCAACCTCCGCGATATAGAATTCTGTCTGTGTTACTGATGTGACCCTCGACAACCCAAACATTTTTGTAAGTGGCTCTTCTCTCAAAAAGGTTGTGCACCCCTAAACTATATGATGTAGTATGCATTTTTGATTCATGTTTTCTTGAAAACGGCTTTTGGCAGTCTTTGCAAATATAGGGTTTTTCATCTATATGGATCTGTGTATGTTCTTTTAAATTCCATTTACTTAAAAATTGTTTGTAGCAAATGTAACACGTCTGTAAGAAAAATAAATGTAAACAATTAGAATTCTCTTCAACGATATAGATAAAAAAATACTTGTTAAAGTATAAACAATAAAATATTTGATTTTAAATTTACCCTAATTACGTTTCATATATGAATTATAGTATTTTATATATAAGTACTCACATTTTTATTATTCTTTAACTCTACATGTGCTAAGGACGAATCATTCAGATCATTTATTTCTGTTAAAGAGGATTACTGCTGCTTTGATTCATCTTGCTGCAACATCTGTCCAATAAAAGAAATACATTTATATACTTAGGAAAGGTATACTATATAAATAATTATTTATTTATTATTTATTTTTATTAATACATATATATTGTAATGACAACTAAAACTTACTTTATTCGCTAACAAATAAATCGATTCCTCACTTGAATTAAAATCTGGAATTTTATCAGAGTTGCGCACTTAAAGTCACCTTCTCTCCCAAATCCGACAGTTAAAATGAGAAATGCTGCACTGCTTTTCAAAAATTTACATTATTCTCAAAAGTTTTGATCACGTGACAACTCACGCATGCGTACAAATCACTAGTATAATAAATGTTATCAAAAAATTCTGTTATAGTAAATCATAGATTATTATATTCTGAGAAGAGATAATGGTAATCACATTTAAGGTAGGGGTTAAACTTACAAGTTTTAAAAGCTTTTTTTTTTTAATTTAAATATTTCAATAACTTGTAATTTTTTTTTTACTTTTGTAATTTTTTTTTAACTTTGTAAATTTTATTTTGCTAAGTTACAGTTTTTTTCATTCATCAGTTGAAGTTTTATATGTAATAGATGGAATTTGATGAGATAGTTCATTATTTTAATTGATTATTAGTATTTTCCTTCTGTGATATTTTTCGTGTGTGCGGTTATTTAATATATATTACACTTTCTTTAGTTATTCAAATGATAGTAATAGTTCTGAGGAATACATATCTTATAATTATTAGATAAGTGTGAAGCATAAATCATTCTGTGATGTTGATAAGCGTTGTAGTAAAAGTTCATGTAGTTTGGTTTTGAATATAGGTTATTTGAAATATGAAATGATAAAATTAAAGATTGTATTCCTGTATGCTATGTATCATTAGAACTATAAGCATAGTATTAATATTTTAAGCAACTTGATGGATGAAAATTCAGAAATATTCGAAGTGTAAGATGAAACATATGATAACTTGATTAATAATATGGATAGAATAACCTAGACTAGTCAGAATTTCACTGAATCATTAAAGTATAGAATTTGATTAAATAATGTTTTGTGTGAAAAATTAAGTTCGAATGTGATGAAATTATGGAATTTGGTTTGTAAACTCTTATTTTTATATGTACAATCAATCTTTTGTGAATAAAAATTAAGTTCGAATGTGATAAAATTATGGAAATTGGTTTGTAAACTCTTATTTTATATGTACAATCACGAAAATATTGTTTTAAATGGGAAACTTCCAGTTATTGATAAGGTTAACTTTTTTTTTTTTTTGTTTTTTTTTTTGTTTAGTTATGAATATTTTTTGAGGTGTATGTCATTCAAGTGTTAAGATCTTACAAATTCGACGTACATTTGTTAAAATTATGTAATGTTAAAATATATAGGAGCAAGAATGGAGTTTGATGTAGATAAGTATTGTTGTGAAGTTCAAATCGTTGTTGAATTTCAAAAAATTGTGTGAAAACAGTGTTTTCTATAAGGAGTTGATGTAATTTCAGTTACAATTCTTGGAAAATTAATTCAAAAGTTGTTATCTGCTATTTTTAAAAAGGTAATAGGGAAAAGATCTAAGTAGTGTTTGCTCTTTAAAAATTTTCTGATAAAGGAATAAAAACAGTTATTAAAATTATGTAATGTTAAAATATATAGGAGAAAGAATCAAGTTTGATGCAGATAAGTATTGCACTAATTCAGAAATCTTCGAAGTCCTTGTGGCGTAATTGGATATCGCGTTTGATTGTTAACCAAAAGGTTGCCGGATCGAGTCCGGTCAAGGGCGAATTATTATTTTTTTTACTTGGTAAGTTTAGATTCAACAATTCGTTTGTTTTTCTTTTTGAGGAGCAATTACGCATTAAGCAATTATTTAATAACTTTTTTTCGTTTGTGTTTAAGTTTTAATGCGCTGCTAATTCGTCTCGTTTCACCCAAATCTATAAAATTATAGGAGGTGCTCTTGTTTTTTAACTAATAGGATTGGTTTAATCAGTGAAAAATTGCTGAATTTCGTTAATTCTGAAAGTACTGGATTTGATTAAATAATACTTTGTGTATAAAAATTAAGCTTGAAGGTAGAAAAATCCAGTTAAATGTAATAAAAATAAGGATATTAGTTTGTAAACTCGTATTTTTTATTTACATTCATGAAAATACTTTTTAAATGTGAAATTTTCAGTTAGTGATTAGATTAAAATTAATTTATTTTGTTTAGTAATGAGTATTTTTTAAAGTGTGTCTCGTTGAAAGGTTAAAATTCTACATAGGTAGCATCTAAAAGGATGATAAAATCTCAAACTAGTGTAAAAGTTAATCAAATTCGTTTAAATTTGTCTTTTATCATTAAAAAATAATATTTTCCTTTGTTATTTATTCAATTATTAAAATTCATTAAGGTAATGGTTTTTGAAAAACTGAAATAAATGTTTAAGTTTTCCCTCTTAAGTTGAAATCCTCGTATCTTTCCCCTTTTATGTTGATATTCTGATCTTTTTCCTTAAAAATTGATACTTTCCATTGTTTTGCTTAATTATTAATATTCTTTAAGATGTTGTTCATTCAAAATTCAGATATATGTTCAAAATCTCGAATGTGTCAATGATCAAATGAACTCATAAAACAACATCTCATAAACAAACAAACCTCTCCCCGTTTATCCTACATCATAATGTCATATATTCTATTTGTTGCAAATTTCGTCTAGTTTCTGAATTTCGTAATTCTTTTCCCCTAAAACAATAAGAAATTTAAGTTAAAAACAACTATTTGGGCGGGGGGTTGTTTCGGGGGGGGGGGGATTTTGAGGGTAAGTTAAAAATTCAGATTCAGCGATCCAAAAAACTTAAAGTAAACCTTATAGAGAAAGTTAGGAGGGAAGATGGGAAGGCAAATGTAAACGTGTGAGTAGTTAAGTGGAATTGCGCAACTTAGTCCACGAAGCACTACGGCACATGTTCCGAGTCAGATCCCCCTTCCCCTTCATCCTAAGTCATAATGTCAGATATCTAATTTGTTGCAAATTTTGTATACTTTCTGAATTTCTAGCTACTTTTCTCCTAAAACAATAAAAAAATTTTTTAATAAAAACCTTTTGGGGGGAGGGCTTTTTACAAAATTGGGTGGGGGGGGTGCCGGGGGAAATTTTGGTGGAAAGTTACAAATTCGGATTCAGCGACCCCAAAAACATCTAGAAAGCCGATTTCCAGTAATACCATTAATTTTGCTAGGTAGAGTCCCTATACGGTCTCTATTGCCTGGACTATTATCTTCAAGTTTCAAACAGATTTTCTGGTTAGATTTCCTAATTTAAGGGTGTATTCCAATCCAAAGTGCTTATTTTCTAATTCATTTTTGCTCTCGAGCGCATCAAACTGGGAAATTCTTTTATTTAGAAACTACATAATGTGCCGTGCTTCTCGATTTTTTAATAAATGCAGAAACTATTGCAAAAAATTGCTGTCAAAGTTGATGTTTTGAACGAATTTTCCGAAGCATGAGATCTGGAAATGAAAAAAATTGACATACTGAGAAAATAATTGTTCAAAAATCAAATTCTAATTAATTGAGCGAAAAAGGAAATCACACGGCCTCTTATACATCTCTTCAAAAATCACCTCAGCAAGTTTCATGTTTTTACTTTTAAAAATGAGTCTGAAAATGTTTCGGGAAATTTCGAGCTGTTGAGGGGGAAAAAATATTTTTTCGAATACACCCTTAAATGAAATCGCTGTTCTTGAATTCACGTGCCTTCATTAGGGCTTTTTTAATACGATACGCATTTAATAGAAATAAAATCAATTAATTAAATAATATCTCAGCTTGTAATTAAGATAGGAGTTAGAAATAGGCATCAATGAAATCAGCGAAGAATTTCACGCCGGGATGTCTGACAATTTAATCTAAAAATTTAATATTTAAAAAGTTTAAATTTCGTCTTAAAATATCCTACTGTGAGAAATCACGTGACACAGCGCCGTTTGTCTGGAGAGAAAAAATTATGGCAGGCCTTGGAAATCAAATCTATGGACACCTGCTTTCGTAATGGAAGAAAATTAAATTTTTATCGATGGATTTTTAGAGGATTTTTTAACTTATACACATCGCAGAGAAGCGATCTGTATAGCAAATGAAAGTAGATTTTTTTTCTGCGTATGTCTGTGTAAGTTAAAAATTTCTCGCCAAAAAACTTTCTGAGATACAAGTTGATTTAAAAATGTCCAGTACACTTTTTTGCTTGAATCGCGCTCTGGCAAACCTGCACTTTCGAAGCGCAGATGTTTCGCAACCCGGAAGAGAAATGAAAATATTTCAAGAGTCCGTTCGTACCTGCATTCATTTTATACCGTTTCTTCATTAATGAGACGTAAAATTGGGAGTTTTTAATTAATAATGTCTGTTAATTACGACTTTTTCAAAATTTTATGATTTGTCGTTTGATCTCAGGTGTCCAGCTATAAGTATGCAAAATTTCAAGTCTTCAATATATATAGTTTCTGAGAACGGGCTCTGTGACGGACAGACAGACAGAAGAGTGAGGCGAATAGGGTTTGATGTCGTCAGATGAACGAAACCCTAAACAAGTGGGTAAGTGGGATCACAAATCGCACAGAGGGTTTCGTTTAATATTCCTTTCAAAACACTTTATCCTTTTGAAAAATCTCTTAGTTCCACATTTCGTAACCAGGGGGCGCACTCTATTCTACACAAACCTCTATTCCAGGGACGGCGAACCTATGGCACGCGTGCTCCTTTTGGCACGCGAAATAATAATTTTGGTACGGTGTCGCTTGTGGCTCTAAATCAAAACACAATGAGATTACACAAATTCGTGAAATTAGATGACTTTGTCTAAATTCGATTAAGGATGTTCTCAAATCCAAAAAGGGCAATTTTATGACATAAGTTTTAATTTATTTTTGTTCGGAAATGCATGAAACTAGCAGGTGTTGTTATTCAGAAACTATGTAATCGAACTGTTTTTCCGTTTTTTGCAAACGCAATAGATCTTTCAGAAAATAGTGTCAAAGTGGGCGTTTTGAATCACTTTTCGGCGCGAAAGAAGAATAACCGTTCAAGAAAGGGTGAAAATCTTTTTTTTCGCGTGATCAAAATATCTTATAACTCAATAGGTAATTTATTTATAAAAAAAAAATGGAAAGCACAGTTCGATTCCAAATCGCTTCCATAGCGATCAAAATCGATTCCACAGCGAAGGCAATCAGGCCTTCCAATTGGCCTCCCAATATTTCCGTTGAAAAATGAATTTGCAAATGTGTCAAAACGTTTTGCGCTTGTTGAGCAGAGCAGCCTTAAGTGGACATTGAAAATTTGAATCATATTAAATTATAGTTTAATTCAATAGGTCTCAGAATTTAAGACAAAATTTGAAAAGTATCAAAAAGGAATGATTAGGCGTTACTAAAAATGCCAATGGTAAAATTATGGCAACTTAGAATTTATTTCAGGGATGATTAAAGAAACTGGCGTTTGCCATTTTAAGGTTTTCCGCCTATTGATGCCTTTGGGCCATTACTTTTGCAAGTGAATAATAAAAAACTAAAATAGAAAGCACCCTTCAGCAGACTTGCATAAAACCAAAAACTTTCTGCGCACGCAAATATTGGGTCAAAAACTTTCTGCAAATTAATTTAATGTTTAATAAAATAATGTGTTATATTATTTTGACGATATTAATTAAAAACAGTTGTTTTAAAGTAATTACCATTTAAATTAAAAATTAATTGATATTAATTAAAGAATAATTATTTTCGTTAAATAAAATAATAAAGCTAAAAATCCATGATAAGAAAAGGTGAAGTCTTATCAATTATTTTGTCAATGCATTTAGAAACAGCCCAGTCCTTAACATTGTAACCTCTTCGCACAAAATGCAGGACACTCCGTTCACAAAAATAATACGGTATTGCTTCTGAATCTCATTTTATAGGGAGAGGTCTTATTCATAGGTATCATCATTAAAGAGACCGATGCAGGGATGAAAGTGCACTAAAGCCATTTTAGAGCACCTTTGGAGCAGCAAAAATCTGATTTTGGAGCAGTAAAATCCCATTTTTGGAGCAGTAAAAACCTGATTTTGGAGCAGTAAAATTCATTTTTGGAGCAGTAAAAACCTGATTTTGGAGCAGTAAAATCCATTTTTGGAGCAGCAAAAATCTGATTTTGGAGCAGTAAAATCCATTTTTGGAGCAGCAAAAATCTGATTTTGGAGCAGTAAAATCCATTTTTGGAGCAGCAAAAATCTGATTTTGGAGCAGTAAAATTAAAATTCTGTTTTTGGAGCAGACTGAAATTCTAATGCTAATGAACTCCTAAAAATTAAAATGATTGCTACATCTTGAAAATATTTTCACATTTGAAAGAATAATTACTCAGATAAAATTTCTTCACACATTTTGCTAACTCTGGGCATTCTAAACGACAATTGGGTACAAAGTGCAATAATGAAAAATTAGCAGCAGGAAGAGAAAAAAATCAGTTTATTTGGCTTTAAAAAATATTATTTTAGAGCTGTAATTTTAACTAATCAAAGAAAAGCCTATGAATACAACATACAACCCACTCAACTTTTGTAGTAAAAAATGGTAAAAGGGGACCATTTTTTCAAAAAAAAAAGGGGGGGGACCAAAAAAGACCATATATTTCGCATAAAAAGGAACCTTTAGGTACCAAAATTCAGCAAATCACAAAATAAAATAAACAAAATCTCCTCAACCATTTCACGAAATTAGCGTGTTTTTAGCAATCCTTTGACAAAATTCATGTGATTTCACGATCTCTTACCAAAATTTGAGTGTTTTTTGTGATCTTTTACCGAAATTCCAGTGCCTTTCGCTACCTTTTGAAGAAATTTGCTTATTTTTCAAGATCTTTTGACTAAGTTCACGTATTTTTCG
This sequence comes from Maratus speciosus, assembly GCA_963932465.1. Lineage (NCBI taxonomy): Eukaryota > Metazoa > Arthropoda > Arachnida > Araneae > Salticidae > Maratus > Maratus speciosus. The sequence continues at coordinate 301,627,697 of OZ010800.1, forward strand.
CGATCTTTTGACGAAATTCGCGTATTTTGCAGTCTTTTGGCGAAATTCGCGTATTTTTGCGGTCTTTCGACGAAATTCGCGTATTTTTGCGATCTTTTGAGAAAATTTGTGTGTTTTTCGCAATCTTTTGACAAAATTCACATATTTTTCGGGATCTTTCGGTGAAATTCACTTGTTTTTCGCGATCTTTGGACGAAATTTTAGTTTTTCGCGATCTTCTGACAAAACTTGCAATCTTTTGAGGAAATTTACAGGGTTTTTTTCTATTGTTTGACCGCATTTTGTTCGTTTTAGTTCACGAAACTAGCGATCCTTTGAGAAAATTCAAGTTTTTTTTCGGGATCTTTTGACGGAATTCCTGTACTTTTCGCTACCTTTTGACGAAATTCGCGTTTTTTCACAATCTTTTGACGAAATTCGCGTTTTTTCAGCGATCTTTTCACGAAATTAGTGAGGTTTTTTCGCGATCCTTTGACGGAATTGGCACTTTTCTCACTGCCCTTTGACGAATTTCGTGTTTCTTTCGCGATCCTTTGACGAAATTAATTTTTTCCGCCATTCTTTTACGAAATTCGTTTTTTTCCAGCGCTCCTTTGCGAAATTTGCTTTTTTCTGCAATTTTTTGTCGAAATTACCTTTTTTTCAGGATCCTTTGAAGAAATTCGTGTTTTTTTCCGCGGTCCTTTGACGAAATTCGCGTTTTTTCCGCGATGCTTTGACGAAGGGGGTGATTTTTTTCTGTGAACGATTGACGAAATTGTTTTTTTTTCTGCGACCACTTGTTGAAATTCGCAATATATTGTAGAGATATTTTTTTATGCCTGAATTTTCGGGCTGATGGCCAATTTTTTTAAATTTTCGGAAATGAATGCCTTAATTTTTCGGAAAATTCGGAACAGAATCACCCCTGGCAAACAATAAATAAATCGTACATAAAATTGGGAAATATTTTTAACATTTCGGTATTTAAAAAAAAAAAAAAAAAAAAAAAAAAAAGGTTACAAGAGCAAAAATTATTATTTTTTTTTTATCAAAAAAATTTTCCGCAAAGTTTCGAATTTTGCGGAAAATTTTCCGCGCACGGCGTGCGCGCGTGCGTCTATATTATACAACTCTGGCTAGGGGTAGCGTGCAGAGAATGGGATCTGGAATTATTTTCTTGTATATCGAAAAAATTCTGTTGAATCTGCTAAAATTAAGGAAATTAGATTGAGTATATCTTGGGGTATCGCCATCTAACGAATTAAATATTACATAACTAACGTCTAAAAAGCACGATAAAATCTCAAAGTAGTGTAAAAGTTAACCGAATTTGTTTAAATTCGTCTTTTTCATTAAAAAAGCAATATTTTCCATTGTTCTGCTTAATTATTAATAATCATTAAGGTAATGATTGTTCAAAACTAAAATATAAGTTTATATCTTTCATGAACAGTTGAAAAGAAGCATAAAAATTGATATTTTTCTTGGATGTAAACATTTTCCGATATGCTTCTGTGATCAATTGTTGTGGTCTTCCAAGTTTAGGGAATGTGAGGGGGTTGACGGTAGTGAATAGGGGTTGGAATTATTTTCTTATTCTAGATTTGTTGACAATATTCTGTTGAATCTGCTATAAATTAAGGAAATTAGTTTGTAAACTCTTATTTTTATATGTACAATCATGAAAATATTTTTTTTTAAATGCGAAATTTCCAGTTATTAATTAAGGTGAAAATTGAATTTATTTTGATTAACTGATATATATCTTAGGACGTAGTTGTCTAAGGTTTTAAATCTTACATTACTAGTGTTTAAATGTCTGTTAAAATCTCAAACTAGTATAAAAGTTAATAAAATTCATCTCTTTTCTTTGCGAATTCCATATTAACCTTTGTTATTTGTTCAGTTAATCAAAATTAATTAAGGTGATGGATTGTTCAAAAACTGAAATTTATGTTTAAATTTCCCTTTTAAGATGATATTCTCATTTTATGGTAAAAAAAAATATATATTAAAGAAATCTGCTTTTCCCATTAAAATTTATATTATTTTGTTATTTTGCATAATTAATAATACTCATTAATGTGTTGATTATTCGAAATTCAAATAAAAATTTAATAATCGCCTTATAGTTGAAAAAAAAATCTAAGAAATCGGTTCTTTTTTTATAAAAAATTATTTTCTATTGTTTTGCTTAATTAATAATACTGATTAAGGTAAAGATTGTTCAAAATTCAAATGTATGTTTAACTTTCTCCATTTAAGTTGTTATTCTTATCTTATAGCTGGAAAAAAATCAGTTTTTTTAATAGTTATTTTCAATTGTTTTGTTTCATTAATAATGCTCATTAAGATGTTAATAATCCAAAATTCAAATACATGCTTAACTTTCTCCATTTAAGTTGATATTTTGATCTGGTAGTTGAATAAAATCTACAGAAATCAGCTTTTTTCGTAAGAAATTGATAGTTTCCATTGTTTTGCTTAATTAATAATACTCATTAAGGTAAAGGTTGTTCAAAATTCAAATGTAAATTTAATCTTCATCTTATAGCATGAAAATCTAGTCGATCTAACATTCAACTCTCATGTTATAGTAGAAAAATACTCTAATAACGCTATTTTTTCCGCTAGGGGGTGGTGCTAGAAGAGGAGGGACAGGAGGCGGCATGAGGGTGGGGTGCCGGAGGGGGAAGAGGTGGTGCCGCAGTACCGTCTGCGACTGAGCCCGCTCTTCTGTTTTTTCACTACTGTCTAGGAATTTCTGACAGTTTTGGGCAAACAAATTTTTTTTTGGGGGGGGGGGAGGGGGGGCGGTGTCGACTTATACGCGAGTCAATTAAAAAGAAAACTTCGATTACTTCAAAATTCTGGCTTTTTATGTGTATGAATAATAAAATATTATATAAAATATACAAATAATAATAATTTATCATTAAACATTTTTTTCAATGATTTGTTTTGTTTACATACTACTTTTTCATATTAGCAAGTGAAATCTTTGGTTTGATTTTGTGCAAAAGTGAAGTAAAAAGTTAGGGGTCGACTTATACGCGGGTTTTTGATTTATTGCAGATCTTGCTTTCGAAAGTTAGGGGGTCGACGTATACGCGAGTATATACGGTAACCAATATTTTCAATTAGCCAAGTTCTAATTAAGGAGAGTCGATTTTATCTTAAACTCAGACTGTAGCTTTATTTATTTTTTTTTTTTTTCGAATATTCATACCTTCATAAGGGCTGCACTTGTTGAAACCAGAAAGCATAAAACATACCTGCATGAAAACTTAATTAAAATACATGAAAATGAATAAACCTTCAACTTTTAATATAAATGAGAAATATTTCGAGACCTGTTAAACCTTTTTTTTTTTTTTTTTTTTTTTTTTTTTCTCGATTTGTATACTAATTAACGTCTACTATATACCGGGTGTCCTAAAAAGGACTGACTGATTTTAAAATTCAATAATTTGCAAACGGTGACAGATATTTAAAAAATTCTCGCAGGAGGGTTATGCATAAGGTCAAAAGTTTTTTTACGGTGATTTTCGATTTTAGTTCGAATTACAAACAACAGATAGCGATGCGATCAATAGATGCTAAATTCAGGCTCGATTTTTGGTACTTCGGGACCCACTCAATACATTTTAACCTCCTTTTTCCGCATGGAAGAAGAGAAAGGCCAAAAAATCGAGCCTGTATTTAGCGCCTATTGCTTACAGCGCCATCTATTGTTTGTAAATCGAACTAAAATCGAAAATCACTGTAAAAAAACATTTGACCTTATGCATAACCCTCCTGCAAGAATTTTTTAAATATCTGTCACCGTTTGTAAGTTATTGAATTTTAAAATCAGTCAGTCCTTTTTAGGACACCCGGTATATATCTACTTATATATATAAAATACAAACGGAAATTTCGTTGCGGCTTCTTATAATTCGAGTTCTACTGAATAGATTTTGATGGAACTTGCTCTGTTAAATATATATTATCTCAGGGAGGGTTTTAGTATATAATAAATTGTTCTACGCAGATTAGTTATAGAATTACAAGGGAAAGTTCTGTTATTTTGAACGGGGAGGTTTTTCATATTGGCGAAAGCATATTATGCTATTTTTTTGTAAAAGAATTGAAATGTTTATATCAATTAGAAATTAAAATATACAAACAGCTCGAAAAAAAAAATACTATTACTGATTTTATTAAAAATAGAAAAAAATATAGTTTTAATGAGAAATAATAGTATAAAACGAAAATATTTAATTTAAATATGAAAGAAATATGTTTGTACGGCTTAAAAAGTACTCATTTTCAAAGTTGATCCATTGAAACAATATTTGGCGATTTATCCTCTTTGTTGCCTATAGTTGGCACCTGGATAAGAAAATATGGTACCTTCTTGATTATCCCGTCGACCAAAAAACTATCGCCAAAATAGAAGATTAAATGCCAGCAATGGATGATCGTAAATGTCACATTCACTTGACATTAAATACGATATACGTGTTTGTTACGTCATCAAGTGATTTTTAATTCGTCTTTTTTTGTATTTTTATTAATGTTTTACTAATTTATTTGCTTTCTCGTTATTTAAAATAAAAAGTATGTCATTTTGTATAATTTGGCGAATAGTTTTGCGGTTTGTATAATTTAGCAAAATTGGTCGGCGGGATAATCAAATAGTACCGAAAATATTTACTGAAATTTTATTTAAATAAAATAGCGTTTTTTTTGCTTGTTTTTTTCTTAAAGTGTGTCAGGGTTAATTTCAAAAGTACTGGATACATTTTGTTTACCATTTACACCATTGGATAGGTTCGCGGAATCATTTGTATGCATGATTTACCGATATAACTATTTTTATTATTGTTTAATTAAAATTTGGTGTTTCTCTTTTTTTTTTTCGGTCCCAAATGTTGCTGTTGTTCATTGTTTGTCATCTTGGCGACGATATATTGTGCTGTTATTGAAAAATTTAAACGACTATATTATACAGAAAAAAATAAGAACGCTATGATAAATCTTTTAGTAGCCTTCTATATATATATTTCTCTTGCGTGGCGCTAAAATAGGGCTGAATTTGTAGCTTGCCGTTTGGCAACAACTGCAGTAACACAATTAATTTGCCTTATTGCATTCCACGCATTCCACCAATCAGAAGCATGATTTCACCACTTGAACTCTAGTCATATTTAAAAGAAAAAATTCAATGGTTTTCATAAAATGTAATCATGTTAAAACGATTCCATTTAATTATGCACCAATCGCGTAAGAGCAGAACACAGATTATTTATAGGGAAATAATATTCAGGTAGTGTTTTTCCAAGAGTTTTTCGAAAGAAATTTAAGCCGTGCTGTACAGTATTGTGCGCAATAAGTTTTAAATTAATTGCGTTCCAAAGTAATTTTTTTTTCAGTTAATTATTTTACATTTATAAAATTGGTAAATTTCATAATGTTAGCACCAACTAAATGCATTTTTAAATGTGATTTCAACGATGTTTCCATTAACTGTTTTCTTACCTTAAATTTAAATTTTCTTAAGTTAAAAAGATTTATGATAGCACTCAATATGTCTAGAGTTGCTGCAAAAAGTGTCGGGCAAGCAAAGCGAGCTGGGAACGCGTAGCTGTTCCAATGTGAATTGTGTCGCAATTCGCGGCAGTAGGCAAACGTTAGTGAGCAGAGGTAGAGCCCCCTAGTTTTATTTACAGTTAAAAAACGAAATTAAGGGAACTTAAAATTACCCTTACGGAGATTTATGTAATTATGCATTATTAAAAGAATTTTCCTGATGAAATAAATTTATTAGCCCCCGGTACGGTATGCTATATCTTTCTCACAGCTTATTTTGTGTCGTCTTCAAAAAATAACGTTACCTTACAGAAGCCAGCCGTAAAAAAAAAAAAAAAAAAGTAGTACGATTAAATACTATATAGCAATTTTTTAAACTTCTAAGCATCGCACATTTTTAATTTTTATACCGTCGTATTGGAAAAAAAATGTACTTTTAAATGCAATTTGTTTGAAAACTGCATCTCCATTTATTTTTGAAATATTAATTTTCAGTAGTTTTCGGAGCCATTTGCTAAATATTGGCAACGGAAGTACTCCAATTCTGTAGAAAGTAAAGGAAAAATAGCTGTAAAATATGAATTATACATTTTTGTTGTCATTTTTTCATAACAACCGAAAGAAAATGTAATTAAAATACGTGCTATTTTGAAAAAATATAAACGAATGATTTCTGACAAAACATGGAGCTATTATAAACTATATTTAATTTTAAGTATCTGTATTAATGTTACAAACAAATGAAGGCCTATGAATCATTAGACAGTTTTTTTTTTTTTTTTTTTTTTTTTTTTTTTTTTTTTTTTTGTCGAGATTCTTTAATGACGGCATCCTTTTGCTGCTTTTGTGTATTATTTCGCGATAGTGACGTTTATGCATACTTTACTGTAGATGTTTAAGAGTGGATCGTAAATGTGGAATTCTTAAGCGGATGCGAATGACGTCATTTCACATAAAATAAAAGCGTGTGCTGTAAGTCTTAAAATTGAAATATGTTTTGTATTACTTATATATACATATGTTTTTTTTTTTCTTCGGGGGCAACACTAAATTGTGAAAAAGCAGAATTCCTGTTTTCTAGTATATTTTTTTTACTTCATTATTTTTTAGTATAACTCTATATTTTTGCATCCCCTTTTTTCAGATAGGTGATTGCAGGATTTTTGACTAATCTTCCGTAATTGGCTACCCCCAATTTGCGTATAAATTATGTTGTTGATAGAGATGGGAATGCTCGGAAAAAAAACCGGAAAAGTTGGGAAAAAACTGGGTTTTTTTTTCAGTTTTTTCCGAAGGCTTATTTTAAAATTTTTCCAAACTGGAAAAATTGAAATTTCATTTATAAATAATGTATTCAAAATTTTGTAATAGCTACATTCTGATACTTTTTATTTTATTTAAATTATAATTTTTATTTAAATTAAATTTATTTTATAATTTATTTTTATGTTAAATGTCTCACACAAAAACATTAATGTGAGAAACCTGATCTGTTAGAAGACTTGAAAAGATCCTTTAAAGATCCTTCATTTTTTTCTACTTTGAAACACAAGACCCTTTACAAAATTTCTCTTAAAAATAGCATTAAAAAAAATTAATCTCCAAATTGAATCTTTCACAGATGCAATGATTGAAGAAGAAAAAAAATCTCATGTCATATAACAGCTGAATCTTATCAAGTGTATATATGTGTGAAGAGCTTTATTAAAAATGTCTAAATAGAAACCTAAATATAACGGTAATTTCTAATTCACAAATTCTGATTGCATTTTGTACAAGTATATACAAAAGTTCACAATTTCACAAAAACAGGATTACATGAAAAAAATCTAGATATATGACTGGTAGGTAAGATAATTAAATGCAACTTCTTGTTAAATGAATTCGTGTGCAAAATTATGTCAATAATATGCCGATTAATGGAAATGGTAAAATTGAAAATTTAACATAAAATTGGAAACATGCATTTATTTTTAATACCATAGCTGAAGTTAATCATGTAATCAGTAATTAATAAGAATATTTAACTAATTAAAAATAATAATAATAACAGCATGCATTTGACATTATTTACTCTGTTCAAGCTCTTTTCCTAAAATATAGATTCTCAGACTTATCTAACTATACATATTTTTTTATATATAAATGTAGATTAAATAAACTTTTCGAAGAAAATGTAAACAACTTCCTATACAAAGTTTTGTTTAAGGAAGATTTTACACTTATTAAAAAATATCATCTGTTTTTATAATGTTACTAAAAAAATAAAAAAATTAAAAATTACTTTCATATTAAAGAGAAGAAAAACAAATTTTTTAGTTTCCATTTTTTCAAAATTATTACAAAATTTATAGTTAATTTTATTAAAGTCTTCATTCTGAGTCAGAATCTGAATTAGCTGATTCTGCACTGCTAACACTGTCTGTCTGGAGTCTGAACTAAACGTGTGGAAAGTATATATAAAAAGTTTTGATTTAGTTTTATAACACAGGTCTGCGGAAAAATAAATTTTTTCAGTTGCATGGGATATTTTTGGTTAATTATGTGTTTTCTTAGGGCGCTGAATCCAAAAATGACTTCCATTTCCCTCTATCACATGCAGTATTGTTGCAAAACATGGGGAGTTTACATTAGAAAAGCACAACTGCAATGAAAAAAAAATCAATACTTTATTACAAGCAACTATATTCCAAATTATACTTTCCCTCTTGACTACACTTTGCATTTCAGTAGTTATATGAATCATAGTAACAGCTTATGTCTGTGTGTAACTGCTTCTGTTTGTTCCTCAAATTCCTCGCATTTTCTATTTGTAGTACTGCGTTTCATATCTTTTGAGTGTCACTCATAGAAATATGAACTTAGAGCATATGGAAACATTTATTAGATGTTGTTTTTTACTCAAGAATAGGATACCAGATTTCGGGCTGAAAAAAGAAATTTTACGCTTAATTAAACTAAAAACATCATTTTTTCGGAAAAAACTTGATGTGATGGTTTTTTTCCCCAGTTAGAGTGAGTAAAAATCTAACAGTCGATAAATCCTATGCTGGTTTTTGGTTGCAGACCTGTGTAATCCAAACTAAAATTTAGTTTTGGTTTGCGTTTAGACTATAAAACTAAATTAAAACTTTTTATATTTGGTTTGAGTTTAGACTGGAAAGCTATACCAAAACTAAATACAGTCCACTCTCTATAATCTGCAAACGCCTATAATCCGCACTATATTTGAGATTTAAACAAACAGTTAAAATCACCTTTTTTTAACCAAGATAATGTTACACTTTGACCGTAATAAAAGTTGAACTGCCCTGATGAATTTAGAAATTTTTAATGCATTTCTGCATTCATTAGAAGGAAATGTTTTATGCATCTTATAAATAACTATTAAGACTGATATATTCTGAGCACATTTGCTGGCTATATAAAAGATAAAATAGCTGTTGAGGAAAAATATCTTATTTTTTTTTAGAAAACATAAACTTTTGTTGCAAATTAAGAAATCCTGACTCTTAAGGACATCAAGATTAAACTGCATAGCATAAATAAAAAACTATAAAGCAAACCACAATCACTGTGATGTTTGATAGATTTAAAAATAAATAGAAATGTTTTCCATTAATTTTGTATTATTTTATCATGTAAATGCATTCTTATTGACTATAGCTTTTTATGCATAAAAAAGTATTTTATTTCATTTCTGTGTTATTTATTTGCTGTATGATTACTACATTTGTTGATAAACTCCAAATATTAGAATGTAAACAAAGAAATGACCTATAATCTGCAAAATTCTATAACCCGCAAAACCCTTGGACCCGACCTCTGCGGATTAGAGGGAGTGTACTGTATATATATATGTTTTTTTAGGGAATGAAAATTATAACTCTAGAAAGAAAAATGTAATATTGTAAAAATATACATATTTTAAACAATGGGAGGTTTGAATACTGTTAATTATAATGACAGAACTGCAACAATTTGTTTGATTAAACTAGCATCCTTTATATACTACTTAAAAATCAATACTATGTAAATGGGATGTATAATATATTTGATTACCAAATTGCAGAGATATTGGCTGGTGAATGCTACTATGAAAATTCTGAGACTGAAAAACTAAACTTTTAAAAGCAGGCGGCTTTGTTTTTTTTTTTTTTTTCGTTTGTAATGTAGTCATATAAAGAGAAAATAATTTTCTTTTAGTGCGGATAAATGAAAAAAAAAATGTTTATTATTTTAGATTTTCTGTGAAAATATAATTTATTTGGGAGGAAAATTTATGAAAAATCAATTTTTCCAACTTTTCCAATTTCTTCCGGAAAAATCCAGAAAAAAACGGTTTTTTTCCTGCCACTTCAATTTTTCCGGAAAATTTACATCTCTAGTTGTTGGAAGCAATTTTCATGTTTCAAGAGAATTCCTTACGATGAATCCTATTACAAAAGATGAGACGATTTCATAATTAATGATTATTTTTTAATTTCTGGTGTTTCACTTAACCAGTTTTCACAGGGGTTTTCGCAGTCATGAACAATCTGGACAAACACTGAGGAACTTGTGTCGTTATTGGCGGGTTCGAATATCTACAATTACGATTTTTCGTAATAATTTTTTTTTTCGCTTATGCGGGAGGAAATGTTGCCAACAATAAATTCCTTTCATCTTGGTGTCGACACATCTCAATATCCTTGCTTAAAATTTTTAAACTTCTAAACCAGTTAGAAAAATATGCAATCTCCTCTCCCCCTTATTTTTCTTCCCCCTTTTTTACATTTTTTAAATGTTAATATTAAGTATCTCAGGAATTCCGAATTAAAGATTATTCTTATGGACACTAGCCGCCCATGGCGACCAGTTTGGTCTTCCTTAAGTGTATGCTACGCATTGTATCATGTTACTTTTATACATAATTTAATTTACTTGCTCAATCCTTCGCCAAATCCGAAGATTCTGATACAGAAATCATGAACTCGGCATTTTTCTGTTAGCCGTACACAGGTGATAAATCGCCAAACATTGTACCCGTCGTATTTTTTCGTATTTCATTAATTTCATTTAATATATAGTACTTTTAACTCATTTTATTTAAAATGCATAACTTTAATTTAAAACTAAAGTAATTAAAATTTATTACTCTTAATTATTGCTTAAAAAAAGAAAAGAAAAGTAATAAATAATACCATAAACCATGCCATTTAATTTCAACATCAAAGCTTTGTTTTAATTTACCACGAGAAAAATTTTTTATGACAGTCGAATGAAATGAACTATTATAATACTGATGTCATGATGGCGATGGAACAATATTTTGCGATTTATCACCTGCGCCTGACTAACATTAAATTACTAAATTGGCCGCCTAGCATACAAAAAGTGAAGTAATTAACCCGGAACTGTTGATGACAGTCACATGACTTAGGCTTTTGTTATATAGATTTATGTAATGATGTATTAATATAATTTGCATAAATTTCGCGATTTTGAAAAAAAAAGTGCTTGTAGAAATAAAACTTAGATCATATATTTATTATTATACATTACTTCTTATTTTTCAGGTTTCAGCGAAATCTTCCGTTTTCAATACGTAGTTGTTCATAGCATGCCGGACTAATCTTCCGTAATTGGATATCTCGCCAATTGACACATTAAATAAAATGTTGAAAGAAACTTTTTTGTTTGAAGCGAAATCTTCATGATGAATTAACAAAAAAATCATATAATCATCTACTGAATATATAAAATGAAACTTTCCATTTCGTACTATTTTGGTTGAAAATACAATGTTAGTTTTAGGGAGGATTTGTATAAGACATTGTTCTAGGTAGCTTAGTTATAGAATTACGGGGAAATTACCAAATTTTGTGAACCCAATTATTAGAGATTACCTTTTCTTAAAAATTTCTACTGAACGAAATTTGATGTAAGCGGCACTGTTAAATAATTTTTCAGAGATGACGCAATCATGCATCAACCCAATGGAAATTCCGAATGTGAAAAAGATGAATATTTCTTCTGTTAATTAAATGAAAGAAGTATAAAAAACTTCTCATACAATCATCGTAAAATAAATTAAAACAAGTTTTTTTTTTTTTTTTTTTTTTTTTTTTTTAAGAGAGCTTTTCTTGGTGTATTAAAAAAGAGTGCTGTATTTTAATTGATGATAGAAGCTACAATCTTATTTACTGCTATTACAATTTTGGTTGCATTTATTCGGCTAGAATTCAAATGTGAAATACCATGGTATTTCTATGTTACGGGCAATCTCTGAAATCATTGTAATGCACTCCATTTCAATAGTGTAGCGACTAAAGAACATTTTGATTCCTGTTGACATAACTGCTTCCTTATCTTACTAAATATTACTGTAATTGATCAACTAAAATAGTCGATGCTTAATAACTCAAATTTTATCAAACACATAACAAAATGTAATACCTCAATGACGTTGACGTCGTTTCATGTAATCAGAAATATATTGCATATATTTAATTAACAAAACTTTGTATTTATCACCATAAAAAAAACACAAGACACGTATCGGAGTGAAAATTTTAACAGCCGGTCATCTAGGACTGGACGGTATCAGAAATTTACTATCGCAATATATCAAGAGTTAATATCGATAATGGGGATATATCGCGATAACTACCTTAAACTGTGTAAGAATAGAAATATTGCAAATTTCGACAAAAAAAAAAAAAAAAAAAAAAAATGGTACAGTAGCAGGAATTTAAGTACCAACAGATGTAGAAAGCAACGAATCAATATTTTATACCTATATATGTTCACACAGCATCATTAAAATATGTGTATATATCTCTGCAAAATAGAAATATCTCTCTATTCTAAAAAAAAGTAACTAACGCTGTCACCGCCGCACAGTGGGCCATTTAGACAATCTAAGTGGACAAAATTATTTCGTTGAAGTTTAATTAGTTTTCGCTTTTTTTTTTTTTATATATCACTAATAAAATAAACATTGATAAATATTTGGTTATTTAACAAGAATGTCTTAAAATAAAAGTAAAGGGTGCCCACTAAAGTCCGTTCCCACCCTCTTAACAGCCAAACAACTGGATCTATATTCATAAATGTGGTTATGTGCTGCTAGATGAGACCGCTTACAGCGCCACCTGATACAAAATGGCTGTATTAGCCTTCCTATCGCGAAAACGGTTCGAAATATGGGATAAAAATGAATTGCAAATTTGTAGAGCAGAGCATCGTCGATTTAGTTCGAAAGAGAACATGAATGGTAAATAAATCTATTTTTGAGCATGAATCTCGTTTTCGAGATAGGAATACAAACTCAGCTGTTTTGCACCTGGTGACGCTGGAAGCGGTGTCATCTTGCAGAGTATAGCCACTTTACTATACCTAGACACAACTATTACGAGTATAGCTGCAACCGATCGGCAATTAAGAGCGTTGGAAGCACTTTTGTTGGTCACCCTATATAATGCGTTAAACATACTTATTTTACAATTGAGTAAAAAACAATTTAATGCACACGTGTAAGTTAACATAATTTCTGTTTTGTATTTTTGTCTACTCAGAATTTCTCGAGAAATTTGTATAGTCATCCTGAAAAATAAAATTTAAAAAATAAAATCATATTAAAAAAACTTTAATGTTTTGTGGTACCCTGTAAAACATATAAATGCTACCAAAATCATTTTCGGTTGAAAAAATGCTGTGTTGTGTGAATAAATAACCTATATAAATTTTATTCAATTTGAAATAAAATTTCTGCATATAGACGGTAATGTATTCGAAATTTTTATGTGTCTCTGTAAAAGAAATACAATTGCTACGCACTTTGCTTTCAATTTAAAAAATGCTATTGTGTATTTCAGTAACCTACAGTAATTTTGTAGAAATGCAATTAAAATTTCTGCTTTTTAGCAACAATCTTTTCGCGATTTTTTGTGTGGTCCTGTAAAAAATGCATAATTTCTACGTTCGTGAAATTATAATTCGATAGAATTCTTATCGGAAAAACACATGTAAGCAAAGTTTCAGCTCAATCAAATAATTGAAAGTGGTTTAAAATTGTCTTGTAAGTTTTGAACTAATCTTTTATGTCGCCCTGTAAAAAAAACGTAACTGCTACGTTCCATAAATAATAATAATACTGCATTGTCATCAGAATTACATATCCTGAGTAAAGTTTCAGCTCAATCAGATTATTGAAATTGGTTTAAAATTAACTTGCAAGTTTTAATTTAAACTTTTGCGAAGCCCTGTAGAAACAGTATTCTAAACAAACTTCTACGTTCTTTAAATCATAATAATATTGTATTGTCATTCAAATTACACATGTATTCATTGTTTCGGCTCAATAGGATAATTAAAAGTGATTTAAATTTAACTTGCAAGATTTGAACTAAACATACATCCCTGCACTGGAAGTAAATATGATGCTTGTTTATTAATAAAAACTTACTGATCTGCAGCTATCTGCAGGAGTTTGTTTAATTTTTCAATACTTTAGAAATGGCACTTTGATTTTAAAAAATGCTTATTGCTGAATAATGCTGAATAATTTGTTAAAAGTCAAGATGAAATTTGTAAACAGCATCAAGGATCATCCAAAATTTCAGCCTTTGAAAAAAGCAGTAAAGCGGGTTTAATATCGCTTATTTTCAAACAAAAATGGGCTAAATCTGAACTTGACAAAGCTGTGACATTAGATCAGCAAGCTCGTGCTTTCAAATGAAACATAATAGTCACGACGTGCTTTCAAATGAAACATAATAGTCACGACGTGCTTTCAAACTCAGAGGAAGCTAATGCAACTTTCGAAACTCCCTCAAACTAACTGAGCAAATGGCTACTTTAGGATCACAATTAATCGACACCTCTGATTTTTTTACGCCAAAACTAGTACGGATCTCGAAAATACAGACATTCAGCTACCAGTACACGCGGTTTTGTCAAATTCCGAGATAATCGGAAAAATAGATTTTGTCCACCTAGATCATCAAAACGTCCCACTGTACGCCGCCGCCGGTTTTGAATTTTTTGTGACCGGTGGCCTTTCTTCTTTAATATTAAGAAAGCTACTTCATACAAAAAATATAAAAATAAATGGTTTTATGGAGAAATGTTTGATAAGCACGCTGATGCAGACAGTTTTTAAATCGAATAATATTTTAAGAGATATTTAATGTTAAAATTGGTCAAAATCGTTCCAGTAAAAAAGTTTTCTAGGAGCAAAAACTATACAGATGAATGTGATGATTTTTATACATTATTTTATACATTTTATACATTAGAAGTCTCCGGTGCGCAGACAGCATTTATTTTTTTAATTTGACTCACTTTTTGAGGATTTGTTTCCATTTTAAATTCAAATTTTCAGCATTTCGAGAGATATTTTTTACATCTTTTAGAAAAGTAAATTATTTTAAATTGTTGCCAATTTCTAAAAACAGCGCAAAGAATAATATTTCTTTCAAATTAAAATTTTATTTACACGTGACTATTATAAACAGAAAAAAACTTTCAAATGAGAATTAAATGAATACGTATTAAAAGCAGGAAAATATTGATAATTACGTCATAAAAACTATATTTACACGTGAATGTTAAAAGTGAAAGAAAATTTTAAAATAATAAATTCATTAATATGCGTTAAAAGTCTTAAATGAAGGAAATTGCGACATATTTAATATTGCGAAACTATAATGTTGCCAAACACTTTAAATTTACAAATATATTTGCGCGAGACATTTATTTTATATTTTGAGATAATCTTTTAAACTATTATTGAGAATCCTACGACAGCGCAAATAATATTTCCTTTCAAACAACAAAAGTATTTTCATGTGAATATTAAAAAAAGAAAGAAAACTTTGGTGAAAATTACGTCAGTTTTAAAACGATACATTTAAAATATCTTATTTAAAAGAACTTTCTTATAGCATTGAAAGCAATACCGGGAGACAAAGACTCTGTTTACTCAAGGGTGTATTCGAAAAAATATTTGTCCACCTTCAACAGCTCGAAATTTTCCGAGACATATTCAGACTCATTTTTAAAAGTAAAAAGTCCTTCCGTCCAGTGCCGGGTGGAAGAGGTAGCTTTCATATTCCTTATTTTTTACCCGGCTGCCAAGAAAGGTTATGTGTTTCACGCGTATCTGGGTATGTGGATTTCTTTATACCCTCGAAACATACCAACGGCTGGATGGATTTTAATGAATGAGGTCTCTATCGATTCGTCTTAACCGTTCGATGGTTATAGGCTAGATTTGTTTTATTAATTAAAAATAGCGGTAGAGACGAAAAAAACGCACCATATTGAGTGTCATATCATTGGATAGGTATTTCAAAATGAAGACGATTTTTCATTGGCTATTTTACAGTCAGAAGCTCCATTTAAATATTAGATAACCTGGAAGTTGTGTAGGTAGGATCTCCAGCTTCACTGCAACGCTAACCTTCATAGACATCTATAGGCCTCATCAAAACAGTGTTTATAGAAGGAACTAACAATTAAACACAACTTAAAAGTTAGCTATACAAGTAAATAAAAGAAATAGGTAAGTAATTTAAAAAAAACAGTTTAATATTGATGAGAAATAATTAATTAGTTCGCTTTTTACGCAGTCGGGTTTTTTCATTTTTTTTATTTAATTTTTACTTGTTAAAACCCAGCTTATTATTCAAACACAAGGAGCTCAAATTAGTGGAACCCGATTATAGAAAATTAAATACTTATTTTTCTTCAATACTGAATTTTGGATGACAATTTCGCGAAATTAGTCAGCGTTATCAAAGCTGGTTTTATTTAAAGTGATTTATATTTGGTCGCCAAATTCGGCGATATCTTGAAGTACCCGCCATTTTAAAACAACATAATGGGTGCAACAAAGCTAACCAATGAATTTGGTCGAGACCTTAGTAATTCCTGTGCACATTCTCACTCACATCTAAATCGGTTGATATATACCAGTTCTGTCGCAGGCAAAAAATCAGATTTTTTTTAAAAGTCACCCACATTAGAAATTCAAACTGCTATATCTCAGCCAATTTTTAAGACAAAGACAAAACAAAAAATGCTCCGGAATCCATCAAGTTCAAACACATAAGAAAAAAATCGTTTTACATTTCTAATTTTTTTGTACCTCATTTTAAATTATTTTTTTTAAATGGTCGCCATTTTGAAACAAGATGGCGGATGTAGCTGGCCAAGGAACTCGGTCGAGACATTGCAGTGTACTAAGCACATACCCTGTCACATCCAAATCGGTTCATAAATACGCGTATCATCGCGTGACAAAAATCAGATCATTTCAAAATGTCAGCCATGCTAGAAATTCAAAGTGCTATTACTCAGCCATTTTATGTAGCTTTCATTACAAAAAGCTACCTGTGATGTTTGTACACGCCCTCTCACCTATAGAAGCGCCATCTGTGGCCAAAAGAGGAGAAACAGAGCAGAATCTGGGATGGCTTCGCCTAAGAAGGTGATCCAAAACTACTGAGAACGGTTTTGGCTAGTGCCAGCCGTAAAGAATCAAGATGAAACTATAAGTTTTGTTTGATATGACTTAGTGTCATGTGTACATTTGTTTGTGCCAGTCTGTGTTCACCGTCCCGTTCTATGTGTATAATAAACGTTTGTGATGATTAGATCATTGGCCAATCCTTTCAGAAAGCTCACACGCGACCATCCGGTTGCCCTTTACACTGGTGCCAGAAGTGGGATTTGGCCAAAGTGAATTCAACAAGTGAATTTAACGTGCATTAAGGATACCCTATCCCTGGATTATTTTTTCCCTGGACGTGCGGATTATTTTTGATTTATATTATCCGTATCGGATTATCTTTTTACGGAGGTAAGATTTTATTACATTACTTTAAGTATGGCAGACAAGCTCTCAAAATTAAAAAAAGCTCGCGAGTCACTAAAATTTCTATTACGTCAATAATTAAAAAAATCGAAGATAATTTTGTGTCCGACACGCCAAACTTAGACGATCTTGAAGAAAATTTGGCGATGTTAGAACAGAAAGGTAGCGATTTGAAGCAAGAAGATAACGAGATATTATCATTAATTGATGATTTATCTGAAGTCGAAAAAGATGCCAAAGCGTCTCTAGAGTACCAGGAAAAAATTACGCTCTGGAAGTTCAGAGTGAATAAAAAACTAAAACAAAAAGACCCCCCCCCCTGTATGTCCCGCAAATAGGTGCGTAGAATTTCCTAACACAGTCAAACTACCGACACTTAAAATTGAGAAATATTATGGAGATATTAAACTTTTCCAGAATTTCTGGAACTCGTTTAAAACAGCGGTACATGACAATGAACACCTCTCAAATATTGAGAAAATGAATTATTTATTCGGTTATTTAGGAGGGAGCGCGTATAATTCTATATCGGGTTTTGCGTTATCTGATAAAAATTACATAGAAGCAGTCGACTTACTTAAAAGACAATTTGGTAGGAAAGATTTAATTATTACCAGTTATATTAATACGCTGTTAACTTTAAAACCGGTTACAAAATCGCATGACGTCATGTCATTACGTAAATTATACGACGCTATTCAAACGCAGATTCGTAGTCTAAGGTCATTAGAAATGGAAGCGGACAGTTTTGATGCATTATTGACTCCGATAATATTAAAAGCATTACCGTATAATTTATCGCTTGAGATCAATAGACAAAGTGTCAAAAATTCTGAAGAGAATTACAGCGTGGGTAAATTATTATCATTTATCCGAAATGATTTGGAGGCTAGGGAAAAGCAAACTCAAATTATAAATTTATCTTCTGACCATTCAAGGCCAAAGTACTTATCAGAAATATTACCGGAATGTAAACAAATTAACAAAACATTTGGCGTCAGTGCATTTGAAATGACTGGCGGAAAGAGTGTTTGTTTATTCTGCCAGGCAGTAAATCAGCATCTAACTGAAGATTGTGACAAATATTCAATTCAGGAAAGGATTAATAAATTAAAAGCTGAGGTTAGATGTTTCGCGTGCCTGAAGCGAAAACACATAATTAAATATTGTACGGAAAAAACTAAATGTAGGCTGTGTTCTAAATTACACCACGTGTCAATTTGTAATTCTTTAGTTGGGAAGGGTAATAAATCAGAAAAAAATACGAATGAAAATGCGCTGACAGCCCGAGTAATGTCGCGGAATGTATTTGATTTAGAACGGGTGCGAGAAAAGAAAATTAATTGAACCACTCCAATTTATAGGCTTAGAATTTGAGAATAAAATTTTGCGAGGGGTCGTCGATACCGGTACTCAGATTTCAATTATAAAGAGCGATTGTGTACCGGAGCATTTTAAAGTACCATGCGGTTCAATTATACTTAAATCAGCTTTCGGACACGAGTTAAGAGCACCGTTAATAAACATTCCATTAAGCATAGTTGCAGATAAAGTACATTGCAGGGTGTTCCCAAAAATAGTAATAACGTGCGCGATGGTTGATAATTTAATTAATGATTTACTGTTATCTTTAAATGCTCATAAGGAATTAAGCACAATAAGCGAAAGTAACGAACCCGACACCACAATAAATGATTTTAGTACTATAAATTTGCCCCGTACGAGTGAAAACAACGCGGTAGATTTAGATTTAGCTTGCACTGCTACGGAGGCCGAGCAGGTTAAAATAGGAAATGCAAACGAGAATATTGATAACGATGGCAATGAAAATACCAGAAATTTCACGAACGACTCGGAAAAATTTAAATGGGAACAAAAGATGGATGCATCACTAAATCAGTGTTGGACAGATGCCAAAAATGAGCGTAATAATTATTTTGTTCAGGACGATCTGTTATACCATCGTGACAAAATATTAGGGGAAACGGTACATCAATTGCTCGTGCCCGAGCCGCGTAGAAAGCAGTTGCTAGAGCTCGCTCAATCAAGCCCCTGGGGTGGACATTTAAGAAAACGAAAGATCACTGAAAGATTAAAATATTCTTTTTTTGGCCTGGAATTAAGACAGATGTGAGCGAGTTTTGCGACAAATGTTTTTCCTGTCAGCTTCGAGCGAAAGCAAATAAATTTGATGATGTACCAATAACCCCAGTTACTCGTCCTGACGAGGCAATGCAGATTGTAAATATAGACGTAATAAGC
Organism: Maratus speciosus; assembly: GCA_963932465.1. Classification (NCBI taxonomy): domain Eukaryota; kingdom Metazoa; phylum Arthropoda; class Arachnida; order Araneae; family Salticidae; genus Maratus; species Maratus speciosus. The sequence goes on from OZ010800.1 coordinate 301,647,378, forward strand.
CCAATAGAACCGGCTAGTGGAGGGTACAAGTACGTACTAACCGCGGTAGACCAGTGCACGCGTTGGCCGGAAGCGGTCTGTTTACGAAATCTTTTTGCTAGATCTACATGCGATGCCCTTTTACAGATATTTTCACGGACCGGAATTCCCAAATTAATAGCTAGCGATCAGGGTAAAAACTTCACTTCGGCCCTCACGAAAGAATTTATGAAACGTTTAGGGACGTCCCCGCGTTTTTCCGTTCCGTGGTACGCACAGTCGAATGGATTGGTGGAACGATGGAATGGGGTACTTAAAGGGATGATACACCCTGTTATAAGAGAAAATGCCGGAAGTTGGCATAAACACATACCCTTTTTGTTGTGGGCATACAGGGAGGTACCAAATGCTACAACGAACGTTAGTCCATTTCAAATGTTATGTGGTAGGCGTCCAACTGGTCCTCTTTCCATATTAAAGTCATCATGGACCAACGAAACACGTCTATCAATTGGCCAGTTAGGCACAGTTACCAATTACTTAAATGACCTGAAAATAAAGTTTGTAAAAGCAGCCGAGCATGCCGGAATTTCTTGCAAGGATCAGCAGCAGGCTTACGCTTATTATCACAACAGGAAAGCTAGACATAAAGAATTTAAACCGAATGATCAAGTTATTGTATTAATTCCGGACAGTAATCACAAAATATACGCTAGGTGGACAGCACCAGCTACGATACTTGAAAAGAAATCTCCCTATAGTTATTTAGTACAATTGCCAGATAATAGTATAAAGCATTTACACGCAAATAAAATCGGAGAATTAAAAGCTCAGACAACACACATAGGCGTCATCTATGATGATGATATTGACTTCGGTGAGATCGAAAACATCCCGCAGATTAGTAAAGACGATCCAAATAACCTCCACCAAAAATTACACATGGACCATTTAACAGAAGATGAGAGGGAGCAACTGATCAGCATATTACGTAGAAACTCCAACCTTCAGTCGGGAATCCCTAAAATTGCAAATGTAGGGGAACATAAAATTAAATTAAAACCTGATAACCAACCAAAACGTCAGAAGCCCTACAGAATCCCAGAGGCACTCAAAAGTGAAGTCGACAGACAAATCGAAGAATTATTAAGTTTAGGACTAATCGAGCACTCGGAGAGTGAATATGCTCATCCGATCGTATGTGTAGCCAAAAAGGACTCCTCAGTTAGATTATGTGTGGACTATCGATATTTAAACTCCCAGACAGAAGTCGACTCATTCCCTATGCCTAACGCTACCGACTTGCTCTACAAGGTCGCTCCAGCGAAATTCATCAGCCTGTTGGACTTACTGAAAGGGTACTGGCAGATAAGATTAAGTGAAGACTCTAAACATTTAACGTCTTTCGTCACACACCGAGGACAGTATTCCTTCGTAGTCATGCCGTTCGGGCTACGTAACGCGGCAGCCACGTTTCAAAGGTCTATGAATCGCACTTTAGTCCAACATAAAGAATATGCCGAAACGTACATAGATGACGTGGTAGTTTTTTCTAATAACTGGACTGACCATCTCAAGCACCTAGACGCTGTTCTGACAACCCTCGAAAAGCAAACCTGACAGTAAATTTTCAGAAATGTGTCTTTGCACGATCCCAGATAAAATTCCTAGGACATGTGGTAGGATCAGGCAGACATGCTCCTGATCCAGAGAAAGTAGCAGCCATCCAAAATTTAGAAGTGCCGAAATCCAAGAAAGATGTCAGAAGTTTATTAGGCCTTCTGTCCTATTATAGGTCCTATATCCCGACATTCTCTGAAATAGCCCGACCATTGATTGAACTTACAAAAAAACGTGCTCCTAATGAAATTACCTGGACTGAGCAGTGTGAAACAGCTTTCCGTGATCTGAAGCAGGCAATCAGCCAAACGCCTATTTGTTATTCACCAAACTTTACAAAACCCTTCATCATACATGCAGATGCTTCATCGTACGCGATAGGTGCTTGCCTATCTCAAAAAGATGAAAATGACCAAGAACATCCCATTGCTTTCATTAGCAAAAAACTATCGAAATGCCAAGAAAATTATGCTACTATAGAGAAGGAAGCCTACGCGGTTATTTTCGCTCTAAAAAAGTTTGAACATCATATATATGGCTCGCAAGTGACTGTTGTGAGTGACCACAACCCTTTGATATTCTTGACCGATTGTGCATCCCAAAGTGCGCGCCTTCAGAGGTGGGCTCTGGCATTGCAGCGATTTCAAGCCCACATAGCCTATCGACGTGGAAAACTCCACACTAATGCAGATTCCTTAAGCAGACTATATGCCTCACACTAGACTTAAGCGAAAGAGACTTTGCCGTTCAAAAAAAACTCACGATAAACTTTTGATTTATTTTGTTTGTGATTATATGTTTCCTTCAAGACTTTTCTGAATAGGACTTTTGTGGACATTAATTGATTGAACATTATTACTAGAACTTTAAAATATTTATTCAAGAACTCTAACGTATTAGTCCTAGTATCATAATCTCATATTGCATAGTATTTTAGTTATTCTTTTTAGTTATCTTTATGTTAAGTAAGTATTGTAATTTTGATTTTTATTAATAGTGTGTATGCTAAAATGTTTATAGAGATTTCATTAGATTTTGATTAGTCTTTAAAGACTAAATCAAAACTTTGAATGGGGAGGTGTGATGTTTGTACACGCCCTCTCACCTATAGAAGCGCCATCTGTGGCCAAAAGAGGAGAAACAGAGCAGAATCTGGGATGGCTTCGCCTAAGAAGGTGATCCAAAACTACTGAGAACGGTTTTGGCTAGTGCCAGCCGTAAAGAATCAAGATGAAACTATAAGTTTTGTTTGATATGACTTAGTGTCATGTGTACATTTGTTTGTGCCAGTCTGTGTTCACCGTCCCGTCCTATGTGTATAATAAACGTTTGTGATGATTAGACCATTGGCCAATCCTTTCAGAAAGCTCACACGCGACCATCCGGTTGCCCTTTACACTACCTATTGCAGCCGTTCGGAGGAATACGATTCCGAAAAGTTTTAGTATATTTTCACCGATCATAACCCCCCGACCCCAAAACCATCCTCCGTTAAAATGTGATATATGTATATATCTGATCTTTGTCATACTGTAACTCTCGTATTTATGAACCGATTTGGATATAATTTGGGGTGTACATAGTACATGTACATACCAATGTCTCGACCGAGTTCGTTGGCCAGTTTCATCCGCCATTTTGTTTCAAAATGGAGGCCATTTAAAAAATTTGGACAATTTTTTAATTTAAAATAAGGTACAAAAAAAATAAGAAATTGAAAAATATTTTTTTCTTATGTGTTACTTGATACAAAGATTCCGGAGCATTTTTTGTTTCGTCTATATCTTAAAAATTGGATTTGAATATCAATCGTTTTCCTCCGAACGGCTACAATAGGTAGCTTTTTGTAATGAAAGCTACCTAAAACATGAAACCTGCTGAGGCGATTTTTGAAAAGATATATAAGAGGCCGTGTGATTTCATGTTTCGCTCAATTAATTAGAATTTTAGTTTTAAACAATTATTTTCTCCGTATGACCATTTTTCTCATTCCCAGATCTCTCGCTTCGGAAAATTCAGTTCAAAACGCCAACTTTGACAGCATTTTTTACAATATTTTCTGCATTTATCAAAAAATAGAGAAGCACGGCACATTATGTATATGTAGTTTCTAAATAAGATAATTTCCCAGTTTGATGCGTTTGAGAGTAAAAATTAATTTAGAAATGAATCAGAAAATAAGCAGTTTGGATTGGAATACACCCTTAATTCATTTTATATTAGCTTATTTTCACATGTTTCACTGATCTAATCGAAGACGAAAACAACCCGTTAACAGGGAGATCGCAACTGTTTTTTTTTTTAATTACAATTCATTCTTCCGAAATTTTTGTACAGCCGATCAAATTTAGTCCGACTGCTACACGACCAAAATAAGGTGAAAACTGCAAATCGTGATAAGAATATACCGATTGGTCAGTATCTACTCTATATTAATACAATGCATTTCAGAGGGGGAGGCACCGCGTAAAGTCGTGGGAATTCAAGATGGCGGCTGTTATTCAAAATGGAGTCATTTTTTTATTTTTCATAGTATCCATCATATAAATGTGTGTTTCAGGTGAATTTCGATGTTTTTAACTTCAAAAATTTCGCTTTTAATATTTTCCGTCATAGTTGAATGAGTTTATGATTTCAGTTTGTCTGTTTGTTTGTCTATCTGCCATTTTGCCATTCCATGCTCTAATCCGCTTAAATAACGGCACTCGCTTAAATTTACTCGGATTGTCATGTAATTTATATATGTTATTGAAGTTTACAATAACATGTTCAGAAAATAAAAATGAAGTGTATAGGTTTTATAGTTCGTTTACAGGGCCCTCAAAAGAATCCCATTACGTTAGTGTCTATTAATCCGTGTGCTACGGTTGAGAAAACTACAAATCGTGAGAAGAATATACCGATTGGTGAGTATCTACTTTATACACTCATTGCCATAAAAATTTGCGCACCAAGAAATAATTGTGGGATCGTAATGAAACTTGGCATGAAGGTACATATCAGGCAGATATGCAAATGATTAGAAATGCAGCGTGATTGAGCATCGCGTAATACCACTAGAGGGTGTTGAACTTTGTCCTCCTTGGAGTATAAAACTGGTAAGCAGAACTTGTCTGAGTGTACCTTTTCTTTTTCAAAGGAAACGCTGAGGTAGACATGCCGTTACGTAGCCATTGAAGACAATATGAGCAGCTGTCAGAGTTCGAGAGGGAAAGAATCATCGGGATGATGGAAGCTGGGTGATCAGCTCGGTGAGTAGCTCGTCAAGTAGGCCGTTCGGATTATACTGTGAGGAGGTGCTTAGACCAGTGGACTGAAGAGATGTCATTTACACGGCGGCCAGACCCGGGACGCCCTCGACAGGCCAGTCGTCGAGAAGACCGTCACATCATACGAAACGCAAGCGTAGAGCCAACTGCCTCATTGGCCGCTATCCAGACGCAGGCAGCACCTTCACTATGGACCCCTGTGTCTTCCCGAATCATCGCAAGGCGCTTGGCTGAAGGACATCTGGTATCGTGGCGCCTATTACGTGTGCTGCCAATGACACCCAACCACCGACGCCTCCGTTTGGAGGTTTTGTCGCGCACGACGGGATTGGACTGCAACGGAATGGAACCAGGCCGTCTTCAGTGACGAGTCTAGATTCAATTTGAGCAGCGATGACAAACTTGTTCGTGTGTGGAGGCCCCGTGGTGAACGCCTCAATCCTGCCTTCGCTTTACAGCGACACACCGCTCTAACAGCTGGTGTGATGGTATGTGGTGCCATTGCTTACGATACACGGTCACCCCTAATATTGATCCGTGGCACAATGACAGCCCAGCGGTACGTCCAGGACATCCTTCAGCCACATGTGTTGCCATTCATGGCAGGGCTCCCAGGAGCCATTTTTCAACAAGACAATGCTCGGCCACACACAGCAAGGATATCACAAGCCTGCCTCCGCCACATTACCAACCTTCCCTGGCCTGCTCGATCCCCAGATTTGTCACCAATCGAGTATATCTGGGATCATTTGGGACGGCAAGTTGGACACCCTACGAGTTTGGTTGAACTCGAGGTGTGTTTACAGCAACTGTGGAACGAGATGTCTCAGGACATCATACGGAACTTGTATGCCTCAATTTCCGCTCGTATCGCATCGTGCATTCGCGCTAGAGGAGGTCCAACAGAGTACTAAAATTTCCGTACATTTGTACTTTTTTCTGCAATAAATGATCCTTTTTCTTTGGTTTTCTAATCACTTTCTTATATCATAGTCGTACTTACACGTGTAAAATTTCGTTTCATTTGGACGTCTTTTTCTTGGTGCGCAAATTTTTATGGCAATGAGTGTATTAATAAAATCCATATGAGAGGGGGAGGCATCACGTAAAGTCGTAGGAATTCAAGATGGAGCCTGTTATTCAAAATGGCGTCATTTTCTGAATTTTCTTACTATCCATCATATAAATGTGTGCTTCAGGTCGATTTCGATATTTTTAACGTCAAAAATTTCGTTTTTAATACTTTCCGCCATAGTTGAACGAGTTTATGAATTCAGTTTGTCTGTTTGTTTGTCTGTCTGTCTGCTTACCATTCCATGTTCTAACTCGCTTAAATTCACTCAGATTGTCATGTAGTTTATATATGTTATTGAAGTTTACAATAACATGTTCCGAATAAAAATTGAAGTGTATAGCTTTTATAGTCCGTTTACAGGACCCTCAAAAGATTTCCTTACGTTATTGTCTATTAGTGCGGGTTCTACGGTTGAGGAAACTGCAAATCGTGAGAATATACTGATTGGTGAGTATCTACTTTATATTAATAGAATCCATATAATAGGGGGAGGGATCGCATCAAGTCGTAGGAATTCAAGATTGCGGCTGTTATTCAAAATGACGTCATTTTCTGGATTTCTTGTAATTTTCATACTATTCATCGTATAAAAATGTGTTTGATGTAAAATGTATGCGCCAAATCTGTAAAAATAAGTGTGGCTGTAGAAAGCTTAGACTTTCTTGCACATTATTGTGCAACTTCAAAAACAAATGAGACATATATAACGATACAAAGTGAAGTTTTTATATTCTCTAACTTTAAATGTAACATGCAATATTTTTAATATCTTGTATAATTAAGGTATTAATAAAAATGCATTTATTTATTTATTTATTTATTTCATTTTCCTCACTATAAAATACAAAAACACTTTAATAATTGTCGCATTTTCATTTTAAGCGTATTTCTGATGTTAAAAAGGGAATTTTTACAGTTTAAAATATCCAAATTGACAATATAGACACTTTTATATGATGTATAGGAATAAAAATGCAAGCAGTTTTGAATAACAGCCGCCATCTTGAATTCCGTGAATTTGCAAGATGCCTCAACTTCTTATATGCATTGTATTAATATGAAGTAGATACTGATATTTCGGGATATCTTTATCACAAAATGCAGTTTTATCATACCTAGCAGCTCCACTAATAATAGTTGATTTAACTGATGATCTTTATAGAATTTATACACGAGTTACAAAAGCACATATTCTTTTTTTTTGGTGTGTCACTGTAAATAAACGATAAATACTATGCACACCGTATTCTATTGTAAGTATCGGGTAGTGCACCTCACGGATGTGTGCTAATTTGAATGTGTTTCAGAGAGTATAACATGATTAAAACACATTGCAAACGATTTCTAACCATAGACAATAACATAATGGAATTCTTTTGAGGGCCCTGTAAACGGACTATAAAACCTATATATCGAATTTTTATTCGGAACATTTTATTGTAAGCTTCAGTAACATATATAATTTACATGGCAATCTGAGGGAATTTAAGCGAGTTGGAGCATGGAATGGCAAGCAGACAGACAGACAAAGAAACAGACAAACTGAATTCATAAACTCATTAAACTATGGCGGAAAGTATTAAAAACGAAGTTTTTTACGTTAAAAACATTGAAATCGACCTGAAACATACATTTATATGATAGATAGTAAAAAAATTGAGAAAATGACGCCATTTTGAATAACAGCCGCCATCTTGAATTCCTACGACTTTACGTGATGCCTCCCCCTCTCATATGGATTGTATCAGTATAAAGTAGATACTCACCAATCGGTATATTCTTCTCACGATTTGCACTTTTCTCAACCGTAGCACACTGATTAATAGACAATAACGTAATGGAATTCTTTTGAGGGCCCTGTAAACGGACTATAGTGGCGTAGCCAGGGGGGGGGGGGCTCTGGACCCCGCCCGAACGAAGAACTGGTTTGCTGAATCATGGATATAACAGTGAAAACGGCTAAGACGGAATCACAAAGAATCAATGAAAAATTCCGTTTTAGACAGGTGTTCGTCTTAGAAGGTATAATTCAAAGGTATTGTCTCTCATATGGACTATGAACATTCCAGGTTTAGACAGGTTTTCGTTAGAAAAACTTTGTTTTCACAGTATCCATTAAAACAAGTTAAACGTACTCACTCTATAATACACCTCTGAAGAGCATAAATGTATTACAGTAAAATCAGTGAAGATGACCTATCTCGAAGGAAAACAATTCAAGATTCGGCGAATACAACGCTATATATTTATGCTTGCTAACGTTTGAAACCTATATAAAATGGAACTTCCAGTTGTGATTCCTTCTTGGCAAGTTTTCTGTGAACACGGAATCCTCTCGTAAATGGTATCTGTATTATAAAGGACAAACATATCTGTGCGTAACGCATACGTCATTTTGCGAATGGCAACACTTTGAAATTTAAAATAAAATTTTGGTTTTGCAATTTTCTCTATTGCAAATTTTTAAACTTCTAAACATCGCACATTTAAAATTTTTACACCGTCGTATAAAGAAAAAAATGCTCTTTTAAATGCAATTTGTTTGAAAGCTGTATCTCAATTTATTTTTGAGATATTAATTTTTTTGTAGTTTTTAATACCATTATTCTTATCGTGGCAACAAAAGTACCTCATTTCTATTGAAAGTCATTGAAAGTAAACGGAAAATAGTCGAAAATAGGACATACTGTATTTTTTAGTTACCATTTTCTCATAAAACCTGAAAAAAAAGTTGAAATTAAATTATGGGTTATGTCAAGAATATTGTCTGTTATTCCGTGATAATGACGTCATATGCACACTTTTCTATAGACGAAGTTTAAGACTGGGTTGTAGAAGTGGATTGCTTTAGCGGATGCAAATGACGTCATTTAAAAATTCGTGTATTTTAATTCTTAAACCTGAATTATGTTTTGTAGAAGTGCGTCATTTTCACAGCCCAGCTGCTTTGAAATTCTTCACAGGTGAAAATGCTTCACTTTTGAAAATAATGTAATCGAAATCACGCACTGATAAAACGTAATGTTTTACAAAAATTTGGAGTGCACTCCAAATTTTTGTAAAACATTGCGTTTTATAAACATTGCGCCTTTATAAAAGAGAGGTGACATGCAAATAATTAGCGATTTATATTACAGAAATTGATGATTCTCGCCTGGATGGATTTGCTTCGCCGAGTTAGACAAGCAAACAAATAATCCGTGGTTTAAAATAATATCGTGTTCCTGAAGTTTTAGTCTCGAATAATAAAATTTTAATGTTATTCTTTAGGACATTCTACTATAATGTTATCAAAATAACATAATTTGCTTAATTTAATTTTTCCTAATTTTATATAATTTATATAATTAAAACACAAGTGTGTTTTTTAGTCATCTGCCCTGATCTTTCTGTTGAACCAATTTTACTAATATTTTTTTTTAAAACTGAAAGCTCTTCCTTTGTAGAAATGATCGCACTATCTGTTTTTTTTTTTTGTTGTTTTTTAATAGCTCCACTTTTATATTTTAATTTTAAAAGCATTTTATGAAATTTCTTCAAAATGATGAAAATGAGGTATTTTTAACTTTATTCGTGCTATTTTCTGATAAAAATTCAAAATTGTTGATAAAAATTGTTGTATAGGTTTTAGTAACGCAAAATCCCATTAGGAGCAGAATATTATATTAGGGGCATAATAACGGAAAATGACATACTGCTTTTGAAAACACGCATTTTTCCTCATAAATTTTCTATATTGTTTTTCCTTCTGCATGTGTACTGATCAGGGTTCGTAAATATCATGATATTTTCGAAAATATCAAAAATATCCGATATTTTGATATATATCGGATATTTTCAAAATAGTCAACTTCGCTGATAATAAATATTTTCAAGCATAATATACATTAGAAACTAAAACATATTGCACTTAATGTGAAAACTTAAACAATATACTAAAAGCACATTTTTTTTTTTTTTTTACTTAACAAAATTGAAGATCAACTAATTGAAAACCGAAACAATTTACTTTATGCACTTACATTAAAAGAAAGAAAGAAAAAAAAACGCTATAGGATTTAGTATTAACTATCAAGATTAAAAGAAAGAAAGAAAAAAAACGCTATAGGATTTAGTATTAACTATCAAGAAATCAGAAATTTAGAACAAAATTGAAGATCAAATAATTGAAAACCAAAACAATTTGCTTTATGCACTTGCATTAAAAAAAAAAAAGCCATGGGATTCAGTATCAACTATCAAGAAATCAGAAATTTATGACACAAAATTTTAAATACATAATATTGTTTTAACTGAAAATTTTTTAATTTTTTATTCCCTAACATGCTGTACAATTTAAACTGAACTAAATCAATACCAGAACATATTCTTTTCTAATGAAGCTGTATATAAGAGTATTTAAATTAGACAGTTTATTATTCAGTGTCTGTTCTGAATTAATAATGTCCCTCATAATCTACAGTTAAAAGTGAAAAATTCAAACATAAAGCTTGGAAAAGATATTTTTCTTCTTCAGCTAATAAAGTCACTATCAGAGACAAAAATTCTTTATTTACAGAATAACACAGTCAACAACAGTTAGAATTTTCATTTGCACTTGTTTTGTCTGAAAATATCAAAAATATCTTGCACAGTGATATTTTGAAAATAAATATCAAATATAGAAAAATATTGAAAATAGCACACATCTTGATATTTTGAAAATAAATATCAAAATAATATGAAAATATCGAAAATATCAAAAATCTTGATATTTTCAAAATAAATATCGGATATATATCGTGATATATATCAAGATATATATCGATTGATATATATCAACGAACCCTGGTACTGATACTAAGTTTCAGACACTAGGCGAAATGTTTATTTAAGTGAAAATGAAGTCATATTTAAAAGAATACGATCATTTTCTTAGATAAAACTAAACATTTTAACACAAATGCGTCTAAAAAACATAAATTACGGAAATTTTTACTCTCCAGAATTGAGATTAGAATCTCAAGTATAGAGTGCGTCTGTTCCACATAAAAGTTGTTGCTGACAATCGTCACTTCAAGTTTTGAGTTAAAATGATTTTTAAATGATCAAACAAAATAATTTTTTTTTTAAATGATGAATATGGATATGAGAAGTGCGTAACCAAATTCTGAGAAGGTGAAAATTCAATCGGAAATCAAAGCATAAGAGCCTCAATTTATAATCACATCCTAGTAACTGATCTTTATTATATTTTACTGATTAAGTATCTATATTATAAAGAACAAACGTATCTGTGGATAACGTTGACGTCATTTTGCGAATGGCAACACTTCACGATCAAATTTCGGTCTTGAAATTTTCACTACTGCAATTTTTTAATCTTCTGACCATCGTACATTTTCAATTTTCGTCGCATAGTGAAAAAAAATTATTTTCAAATGCAATTTGTTTAAAAACTGTATTCATTGACTGATGTATTATATTTTCTAAAATAATTTTTAAGCATGATTTTCTTAAAAGTTTATCTTATCACGGGCCGGTTTCAATACATAATAATAATACACATTTTGCACAATAAAGCAACAAACATTTTGCAGCATTTGTTTCTCACTATTTTTGCATAACGAAATTAATACTTCCTTTATAAAAAAAAATAAAAGAATAATATTAAAAAAAACACCAATCTAACATATTTGTGAAAGACAAATTAACGAAATTAATACTTCTTTTATAAACAAATAAAATAATAATATTGAAAAAACACAAATCTAACATATATGTAATCGTACAATTTAAATTTTTAGATCACCAAATAGGATTTTTTTTTCAAATGGAATTTCTTTGCAAAGTTCATCTCAGTTTACTGATTGTTTATGGTTTTAAAAACAATTTTAAAGCATGAAATATTTTTTAATTTATCTATATCGCGCGGAGCTCGATTACGAAAGATTAATCCGTTTGCCCTTAAAATAAAATAAAGAGTTCATCATTTTCTTAGGGCTAATATCCATAAAAAAAAAATACTTCCCTATGAATAAATAAATAAAATAATATAATTAAACCACAAATTTACCAGACATGTATAAGCTCTGAAATTATCAGAATACAAAAGGATGCAATAAGTAGCAAAATCTTGGCAAATAACTCTTAGCATGCGGCTAATAAGAAAATATCGCTTTTGATAAATTAAAAAAAAATTATTTGATTGTATAATTCGCATTTTCCGTATGAGAAATGCTTTTTTAATGTAAGCGGTCAGTCTAAAAATGTATTGCATATAAAAAAAAATATTAGTTTTCAATTAAAAAAATGTTTTACACTATATTCTTTAACCCGGGAAGCCCGGGTTCGATCCCCTAGTTATTTTAATGTCCCAAGACCGAAGGATAGCTATTCAAGTCTACCTGCTATTCCGTTTACACAAATTTACACAAACTAGATTAAACGTAAAACTTCTTTATCTTGACTTCGATGGGACCTACTATTGCCGACACTTGCAAGAAAGGACGAGTTTACACGAACGCATTAAAGGCACATTGGTTGAGTTTCGTGACCCTTTTCTTTGTTCACTTTATAATGGTCAATATTATCAATTACTTTAAATCTGCTGCCTGCAATTAATAAAAGTAACTTTATTTTTGAACTGGTTATTTGCTACCACTTTCAAAATACACTGGTGAGAAAAATTAAAGGAATAATAATAAAAAGGTGCTTTATGTTAATTTTATTAAAGGAACTTCAATGAAACGTGATTGGTTGGTAACTCAATGTCAAGGTTATAACATAGTCCAATGGAATTAACCTTCGCTACAGAAAAATGTGCAATTTTATCAGCCCGTTCTTTCGCTTCACGTGCAAAAAGGAGTGCACGTGGGTGATTTGAAGTCGAATTTTTCGCCCAGAAGACAGTTGACCGATTGTGAGAAATAGCGAGCGATAGGGAGAGTGGAAGAAGGACATACATATACTCTCAGGAATTTGCAAAGACTTAAAAATAGGCAAAAGCGTCATGTCAAGAAACTGGAAATCTTCCTTTTAAAGCAGGATTCTGTTATAGACAATCACTATTTCGACGAGTTTTACTATTCATAAAACGTAAATAAGTATAATTATATAAATACACAAACTTGTAAAAATGGAACCTGCCCATAACGGAAATCTGTCTTAAACGGAAATGTTCCATGGTGCTATCGAAAAGAATACTATAGAATTACACCTGCTAACACAAAACCTGTGTAAAACTGAAATTTTAACCAACATTTGCGATTCCATCTTGACAGGTTTTCCTATATATATAACCTGAAGGAAAAATTCTGGACACCTCCCGAAACGAAATCCTGGCTACGCCACTGACGGACTATAAAACCTACACACTTCATTTTTATTCGGAACATGTTATTGTAAACTTCAATAACATATATAAATTACATGATAATCCAAGTGAATTTAAGCGAGTAGCGATATTTAAGCGAGTTAAAGCATGGAATGGCAAGCAGACAGACAGACAAACTGAATTCATAAACTCGTTCAACTATGGCTGAAAGTATTAAAAATGAAATTTTTCACGTTAAAAACATCGAAATCGATCTGAAACACATATTTATATGATGGAAAGTAAGAAAAATCAGAAAATGACGCCATTTTGAATAACAGCCGCCATCTTGAATTCCCACGACTTTACGCGATGCCTCCCCCTCCGAAATACATTGTATTAGTGTAAAGTAGATACTCACCAATCGGTATTTTCTTATCACGATTTGCAGTTTTCTCAACCATAGCACCCGGACTAATTAGCGTGCTTTTAGAGTTACGGGGGTTGGTGAGCGTAGCTCGTAGGGGGCAGAGCCCCCTAGTTTTAGAAAAAGAAACCAACGTTTGATATCTGTTTGCACTTATACCATTTATTGCATAGTATTTTTCTTTAACAATAGTATGTTTCCTTTTCTTCCTACTTTATGGATTATTTATTAATGACATTTTAAATATTTAATTACTTCACGTAGAACTGAGAATATTATTTTAAAAAAATGAAGATAAAATATTCTGAAATTTAGGGCAGTGACGGTTTTAATATAATTAAAATAAGTAAAAGCAGGGGGGGGAATCTAAAATTCATTTAATGCCACATGTCATGCTAATATACTTGTAATTAAGTAGGTTTCAGTGGATGATAGATGCAGCAGACATGTTATTTTTCAATCTTTCTTTAAGGAATGAGTGCATTCTTAATCGAAAAAATTCACTGTATTTATATCTGCCTACCTATTTACTACAAGAAAATAGCTTCGAAACCTTTTTTTATAAATATAAGTTTCGGAATAGTCTTACATTAATTTAAATTTATTATTTTGATAAATATTTCTTTTAAACTAAAATATCAAAACAGGATATATTAAATTCATTCGAGAAAACTTTGCTCTAATGAAAATACAACAAACGATGCAGAAGGAAAAATATCAATGCACAATATGAATATGCATTGTATACAGTAGCATAGTAGACATTACAGACTGGGAAGCTCTTTTTAAATGCAACGAATCATCACAGTGAGCGAGTGCTTTGACTTTGACTTTTCCCCAATTTTACGAGAAACAAACAGCAAACTTTACCATTAGCGGGATGTAATCGGTTGCTCGCAAGCCGAGCATCCCAGCTGTTGAGCTAAGCACTCAATGATAACCAGCTATACTCTGTATCAACTGGAACTGAGCAATAATCAGAGCTCGTTTGCAACATGTGTGGACCAATCACAAAGGGGAGAGAAAAGAAATACGATAAGTGTTATTCAACATTACGCAGCGAAGCAGTGGAATAGATTCGAAGTTTTTAGCGAAGGAATATTGCAATAATTAAGATATTTCTAGAGATAATCAGCAAAAGGAAACGTAATCGAGGTAGATTTTCTGTTTTGGATAGGATGGAGGATGAAAACATTTTAATGGATTATTGGGCTATGTTTTTAGGGGCTGTGGTGGTGTGCACAAAACATTATTATTTGATTTGGTTTTGAGATATTCTACGCTCTTTTTTGGGGCTCATGTTCAAAATTCCAGTGAGCTCAAAACATTGTTATTTTATTGGGATATATCAATAGAGTCAAGGTTTAGATATTATTATTGCGATATTTTAAAAATATCAGTATTTGTCGATATATTGATAAATAATCCAGCCCTACTGTCATCAGCCAAAGTAAACACGTGTCAGTAAGGAAACAAGATCACAAATGAACAGCCAGTCTTATCGCCAAATTTCGGTGCTGTTTTCATCTATATTAAAGGTAGGAATCTATATTTCCTTAAAAATACGTCATATTCACTTATATATTTCATTTCATTCAAGGTTCATTTGGAAAAATAGGACCAGCGTAGCGGGCGTAGCTTGCTAGTTATATATATGTAATGCAAATGGGAATTTCGTTCTGGCTGTTTACAATTTTAGTTCTGTCAATGGTTTTTGATGGGACTTGCAGTGTTAGTTAAATAATTTTTCAGATAAAGTTTTAGTATGTTACATATTGCTCTCTACATTGCTTATTTATAGAATTAAGGAGAAGAGTTCTATAATCAGGCGAATCCGATAATAAAAGATTAGCCTTAATAAAAATCTCTATTGGTCAGATTTTGATAAGAGTTGCATTGTTAGTTAGAACATTTTTCACGGATGGTTTTAGTATATTGCATATCGTTTTATCGTAGATTGGTTATATAATTATGGAGTGAAGTTATAATTAGATGAACCCGATTATAAAAAATTACCCTTTTAAAAAGTTCTACGGGACGGATTTTGATGAGACTTGCATTGTTAGCTAGATATTTTGGTACACTGTATATTGTTCCAAGTTCTTTCTTTAGTTATAGAATTATGGGGGAAAGTTCAAAAATCAGGTGAACACGATTATGAAAGATTAGTCTTTTTAAAAAGTTCTGTTGAGTGGATTTTGATTGGACTTTCGCTGTTAGTAAGATAATTTTTCAGGGTTTTTTTAGTATATTGAATATCGTTCTATACGTTGCTTAATTCTAGAATTAAGTAGGAAAATTCTATAATCAGGTGAATCCGATTATGAAAGATTAACCTTTTTAAAAATTCTACTGGACGGATTTTAATAAGACTTTCATTGTTACTTAGATAATTTTTAAAAGATGGTTTTAGTATATTGCAGATCGTTCTTTAACAATTCTTACTGTAAATGATCAACTAGAACTGCTAGTCCTTAACAGCCCAAATTTTGGCTGAGACCATACAAAATATAATAGCGCAATAGTGTTCGCATCCTTTCCACCAATGCGGAATGGCATTCCATTTAAAAGACCAAATTGCTTTAAAACAAGATCAAATTCACCGATATAATTAGTTTCATTCAAGGTTCGTTTGGAGGAACCGACCAGCCTAGCGGACGAAGCCTGCTAGTAACTTAATGAAAACTTTTTAGCATTATAGTTATAATCTATTCCCTAAGTAAACCTGTAAAGGAATTACCAATGTAAAATTAATATATTTATTTACTTTTGGAAATTCATTTTTTGAGGCAGTGTCACTTTTTTTTTCTCCTTTTTTTAATGAAATAATTTTTAGTGTTATAGAAATTTTGGTGAAATATATAATTTTTTTAATTTTGTGCTTTGATTTTTCATTTTTTTTTTTTAAGTTTTTAACATAGTATGAAATATAATGATAAGTGATATTTTTACACAGAAAATAGTCAAGAAAGAGTTTTGGATATGTTAACATACTTTTTTAATTAAAAAATGATTTTTCTTTTTTAGTTATAGTCAGGCACGTAAATAACGAGAAAAATAATAATAATGTACTAGAAAACAGAAATTCTGCTTTTTCAGAATTTAGTGTTGCCACCGATGAAAAAAAATATATGTATATATAAATAGAACAAAACATATTTCAATTTTAAGACTTAAAGCACACACTTTTATTTTATGTAAAATGACGTCAATCGCATCCGCTTAAGAATTCCACATTTATGATCCACTCTTAAACATCTACACTAAAGCATGTATAGGATGTCACTATCGCAAAATAATACACAAATGAAGCAAAAAGATGCCGTCATTAAATAAACTCAACAAACAAAACGGCTATCTAATGATTCATAGGCCTTCATTTGTTTGTAACATTAATGTAGACGACTTCAGTCGTGACGTCAGTCATGACGTTTTGGTTGGAAACTGACTCTAAACAAACGGTTGCTATGTTGTATTTTCTATTTTGTTTAGTTGCAGCTATATCTTATATCTATATCTCACATTTAAGTGTTTTAATACTTGATATGTACTGGTAACATTTTCCACGATTTATATTTAAAAAGAAATGACGCATGGCAACCGTTTGTTTGGAGTCAGTTTCCAACCAAAAGGTCATGACTGAAAGTTTCTATAGATAATTAAAATTAAATATAGTTTATAATAGCTCTATGTTTCAACCGAAATTATTCGTTTATATATTTTTTCAAAATAGCACGTATTTTAATTACATTTTCTTTCAGTTGTTATGAGAAAATGTCACCAAAAAGATATAATTGCTATTTTTGAACTATTTTTTCTTTACTTTCCACATAAATGGAGTACTTGAGTTGCCAAAATTAAACAAATGGTGCTAAAAACTACAAAAAAAATTAATATTTCAAAAATAAATGGAGATGCATTTTCAAACAAAATGCATTTAAAAGTACATTTTTTTTCCCAATACGACGTTATAAAAATTGAAAATGTGAGATGCTTAGAAATTAAAAAAATTGCTATAGCGTATTTATTTAGGCACAAAATCAGCTGGGAGAAAAAAATAGCATATCGTAGCGGGGGCTAATAATTTATTAAATGCAAAATATCTAGACATTTTTCCATTCCAATATCTGTTTTTCCCAATATAATAAGTAACATAAAACTTCATACCTAGCAGTATTTATGCTTATTAAATTTGTATAAAATATCAAAATAATATTAGTTATTTAAATTAATAATTAATTATTAATTATTATTATTTATAATGATTATTAATTAATTTATAAATATTAATATTTGCATAATATAAAATATAATGATAAGTAATATTTTACACAGAAGATAGTCAAGAAAATGTTTCGCATATCAACATGCTTTTTTTAATTTAAAAAAATGATCTTTTTTTAATTTATAGAATAGTCAGGCACGAAAATAACGAGAAGAACAATAATAATGTATAATTTATGCAATGCAAAATATTCTGGACATTTTTCAATTCCAATGTCTGTTTTTCTCTTATAATAAGTAACATAAAATTTCTTGCCCAGCAATAGTTAGGCTCATTAAATTTGTATAAAATATTAAATTAATATTAAATATTAAACATTAATATTAATAATTATTAATTAATTATTTATTTTATTATTATTTGTAATTATTAATTATTAATATTAATTATTAATTAATTTATAAATATTAATATTTGCATAGTATAAAATATAATGATAAGTAATATTTTACATAGAAAATACTAGTCAAGAAAGTTTTTCGGATATGTTGACGTACTTTTGTTAATATATATATATATTTTTTTTTTTATGAAAGCGAAAACTGTCTGCGTTAGTTGTGGGGGTATCCAGGGTACTACGGAATGAGGTCAAATATGCATTGCGCCCCGGGCAACTTAGTTATAACTGAGATCCATCATCGGAGAGTACGTAGTCATCTTTGAGGAATTAACTCAACATTTTTATTTTTACATGTGAACGAAGCTAATCATTACGACACAGTAACAAAAGAATTTTTATTCCTATTAGCCTGATCTGGACATCTTCAGATCTATTCATTCAGATGCTATAGAATCAAAGAGCTTTTTAATATTCCTAAATGAAGACTTACTAATTGTTAATTGTATAGTTTTTAGGTGAGTTCGTAATTATATAAATACGTAGCCCTTATAGTCGTCGTCTGGTTCGTCCGTCTGTCTGTCCGTCTGTCTGCATATAACAGCGCAAAAACTATCCAACGGAATGGTTTGAAATTTAATACAGTAAACTCTGTCTAAGACGGAATCAATCGGGAACAAGAAAATTTTCCGCAGTAGACAATATTCCGCTTAGACAAATTTTACTCTATGTCTATGGATTCGCAGAGACTGGAAAATCTTTCCGAGTTAGACAGATTTCTGTCTTACACAGAATCCGCCTTACAGAGAGTTTACTGTATATATAATCGTTGTAGAAATTTGTCATCTCAAATTTTATTAAAATAGAATCAAAGCTTAAAAAGATATTAATAAAAGTTTTCTTCATTCTATTAAATCCTATAATGCGTAATTAATTCAATGAGATCTCATGGTATGTAATGAGTCTAGGTTGCCATGGTGATATATTCATGGCGTCCTATTTAATATGGAGTCCTACTATTTCCGTATTACTGAAATTGGTACTTCTTAGTTATCCCGTCGACCAAATTAATGTCGCCAAATTGTAAGATTAAATGCCAATAATGGTTGCCATTAATTAATTAATTGTAAAATTAAATGCCAATAATGGCCAATAAAACCATTAATTCCGACGATTTATTTGTATTTTTATTAATGTTTTACTAATTTATTTGTTCTTTCGTTATTTAAAATAAAAATTACGTCAATGTGTATAATTTGGCGAGTGGTTTGGCTGTTTATATAATTTGGCGAAATTGGTCGACGGGATAACTAAGAAATACTCTGAAATTTAATATGCAGAGTATCCCAGGATTATTGGGACAAACTTTAAAGGAAGGTAGGGGACATCACAAGGATTCAGACTTGCATAGCAAACCACAATGTAAAAAAAAAAAAAAAAAAAAAAAAAAAAAAAAAAAAAAAACCGGACTAAAATACGGAAATATTACTGGCAATCGAAACGCCAGTACTATTTCCATACTTTAACAGAATTTTTTCCCGGTAAATTACAAAAAAAAATTTCTTTTTTTTTTTTTTTTTTTTTTTTTTTTTCTCTCTCTCTCTCTCTCTTTTTTGGCACTTACGTGGCATTTACGAAAACTTCCGCCAAATTTCGAAATTAATGAAGCGGAAAAAAAAATATATTTTAGTCTTTTGAAGACCTAAGAACAGAATTAATGCCGAAAAGTGAAAATTTCGCTTTATTTTTCTTCCGTGCACTCATAACAGGCAACACTAGTATATTAGCCAGCCCGGAGTTGGAGTCGGCCGCCTCTTTCCCACCGACTCACAGTGGGGTATTTCACAAATCTGGGCGGCCAAAATTATTTTTTTCTTTTAAATTAATTTAAACGTTTAAAGCAGTAAATAAATGCACTTTTTGAAATAAATATTGTTTAATAACTTAAAAATCATGGATGTTTTGCAACTTCGAACTGATTTTTATTGATCAAAATTAGTATTATAAAATAAATGATATTTATGATTAACAGTATTATAAAATAAATGATAATTATGATAAATAGTATTATAAAATAAATGATAATTATGATAAATAGTATTATAAAATAAATGATCATGATAAATGGTATTATAAAATAAATGATAATCATGATAAATAGTATTATAAAATAAATAATAATTATGATAAAAAAGGGAATAATATATTGAATAAATTATAAAAAAAAAAAACAGATTATTAATGATAAAAACAATTAGTTTGTAAATCACCAAGGTGGGATCTTTTAATCAGATGATAATTCAGAATCGTAATCTGTTTCTTCATAATAAGAATCCTCTGGATCACGAGCTTCAGAAGATTCCATAGGCAGTAACATTTCTAGAGTTTCTTCAAGGAACAATGTTGATTTTTTTTTCTTATCGTGGATCTCATTCCAGTTAAAACTGGATCTGAACTCAAAAGAAATCTGATGAGAACATCACGGTTACAAGAAATTCTTGAAAATTTAAGCGATAGAATTTGGAGAAATAATCGAAAATGTTTGTTCCGTGCTTCGGCTGCTTCTTCAGACAATTGGCCCATTGGTAGTAAAGCTTTCTCTATCACAATGGGTCCATGGATTAATATTTTATGCATTGTGGGTGACATTGGATACCATTTATATAACTGGACGTAGAGCTCTGCTGTTTTTTTTTTTTTTCTGTATATTCCTTAAATTTATGAAGGTGAATTTTGTGGCCACTGGATATGGTTTCAAGATTAACTTTAAATCGATATATTAAATTTTCATCAATGCCGGTAATTTCCATTGCTAGAGATGGGTCAGCAAAGAATCTTCTGCTGGTATTTCCATCATTTGTATGACCATATCCAGGCTTAGGAATATCTAAGTAAACCTAACTTTGTTTTGAAATTTTCTTGAATGCGCAATTTTGTTTCATTAACGAGAGCATTTTCGTCTTCTGCATTCAATCTCCATTTTTTTATCAGTAGTTTGTACGCTAAATGCAACAAATTTTCAAATAATAGAATCCTAGCATGCAAAATCGATAGTCCAAATTCTAATGTTTCTGGCTTCACATTTTTCTTTTTAGAGAGATCATTAAAATCTTTGGATGTCAGTCCACAAATGTAGCAACGCACTGTCAATTTTGTACTTGTGACACTTGCGTGTCTAACTTGCGTTACATATTTTTCCATCGACCATAGTAAGTATCATTTTACGTTTTACTAAAAATGTATTTTCCTCTAATGTAATTTTTGAGGGCTGTGCAGATTTTAATGCATTTTTTATGTAATTAATCTCATCGTTAATAATTCCTGTTGTTTCTTTTCCAAATCTTATTCCCATGGGTCGGCAATAACGTGGTGATGAAGGCAATGGATTTTGCCCGATAATCTTGTTGTTTATACTGCAAATTAACTGAATTGGAACAAACGAGCTCTGGAATATATGCGCATCTGAAGAGGAATCACTCTCAAATTTTTGTTTGTATTGTGCTTGTTGCGATCCATCGCAGCCCCATTTATATATAAGAATTAATGCACTTCTTTCATCTTCTTTTAAACTTTCCAAAACTTCTTTCAAATAAATGAATAATCGTGTCAATGTTAAATTAAGTAAATCTCGAATATTAATTTCAGTGCAAGTTTCAGTAATTTTAAAAGACTCTTTGTCTGGATAGCAATCAATTTTAGACCGTTGTAGAAAACTATAACAAGGGTATACATATTTTTGATATCGTCTTATAATTTCGTATTCATTCCTTGAAAGGTTTGTTTCGACAAATAATGATAACGCTTGTAAAGGCGATATTTGTGTTTTCTTTTCCGTCTGATGCAGCATCTCTCTTCCCGGAGGTTTCTAACTTTATCTGAGCGGCATGTGTAAGCACTTCCACATCAGTCGAGCTCATAAAACTTTCAGACTTTCTCCGCTTTGACCTGTCACTTGATTCAGCGAAAGCTTTTGCCGGCCTTCCTGGTAGATTTATTTTTCTTGAAATTTCTACTGTACCTTCAAGCCATTCCTTATTATTTTTCACAAATTTATCTAACATATAATGGGCTTCGATCTATTTGCTCTTGAACTGAGATTTAAATTGGGAGAAATTGTGCTTGAGGTTTTTAATTTCATCATCATCAAAATTATCGCTGTTAAGAAGGTAATTTTCAAGATAATTTAATCTATGATTAATATTTGGTAAATTCTGCTGTTGCATAATGTTTAAAAATTCTTTTCGAGTCATTACTCTGACATTCGAAGGCCCTAAATAAAAATAAATACAAAATATGAACAAAAAAGAATGCATAATAATTATATGCAATTTAGATAGATAACATCATTTTATCCCTTATTTTTAATAAAATCTCACAATATTTCGCTAACTTTTAACAAAAACATATGGAAAATTGCCTCGACTTATTTTTTAGATAAACAAATGTTAATAACGAGCAATAAATTATTTCAATTTTCTGAAAAGTGCTTAACAAAAGATAAAAGAGACTGAATACATTACTTTAAAGCAATTTTTTTTAATTATATAAATTTAATTTCAATCAGAATGACTGAAAAATAAACAAATGTGATCACTTTCTTGTGAATCATAACAATTTTGTTCATATTAAAATTTATATGATAAATATCAGTTAAAAATCAATATATAGTAATTTTGTATGCTTACTCAGAATTTTGGAAGAGCATATTTATATCGCCTTCATTTTAAAAAGGGGACGAAGGTGGAACTACTTTAAACGAAAACACAAATAGAAGGGTGTATATTTATTAGTACAACAAGTAACTTTGCTTGGAAATGTTTGGAAATATAACTAAACCCTTCGTGAATTAGGAAACAAGGGAAAAAATAATAGAAAAATATGCGTTATTTTAAATTAATTTTATAAATACTAAAACTGTTTCTTTCTCAATTCAAAGTTTTAAAAAATAATGATACATACCTACCTCGTCACTATCCATAGCGATTAGATTTTAAATACTTCCAAAACTAAAGTTATTCACATTCAAAAATAGAAAGTCACAAAGAAGAACGATTTGACTCTCATGCACTTAACGCAACACTCGAGTTTCAACTGATAACAGGAGGTCATCGTTCACTTAAAGGAGATAAAAATCGCATCACGTGATTCCCCAATGATTCAGTTTCAACTTATACCCATCCGTTCGATCCTGCGTTGTACTTTATGAAATCGACTTTTGGCCGGCCAGATTCTTCAAATACCCCACAGTGCGACTCCGCAGCCCTGGTTGCCAGGACCAGTGTCGCAAAAAGCAGGACAGGGAGACAAAAAATGAGGGACAACTGCTTCTAAATCGAGACATAAAAATGCAATGATGTTTGGTTGTTGTCAAACACAATGGTGGGTTCGAAATATTCTACAGA
Source organism: Maratus speciosus (assembly GCA_963932465.1). Classification (NCBI taxonomy): domain Eukaryota; kingdom Metazoa; phylum Arthropoda; class Arachnida; order Araneae; family Salticidae; genus Maratus; species Maratus speciosus. The sequence continues at coordinate 301,671,066 of OZ010800.1, forward strand.
TTAAACTTGTTTTGCTTGAACACAGAATTTATTTACAAATTACGAAATTACGAAAATAGTAGACATGGGACATTTGAAAAGATGTTGAATTGACAATATATACATAATTACAAAATATAAATTAAGTTTACCTTGAAGATGTATCATCGTTCTCTATTTTATCAAAAGATGACCCTAATATATGTATACGCTTTCTGTGCTACTTTAATCTTCGCCGTACTAATTCAGAAAATTGACGAAAATCCTTCTAAAAACCTTTCATAGCCCAAGGGCGGATCTGGAGGGTCCTCAAGGGGGGGGGGGCGATTTTAGAAATTTGGAGACTCCAATCTGATGCGCGGGTCGGGACTAATTTTTTTCACTGAGGGTCGGGTTTGGGTCCGGTTGACTTCCACTTTTTGCTGCGGGTCGAGTAAACTTCTACTTTTTTGCTGCGGGTCGGGTTTGGGCCCGGTTGACTTCTAGTTTTCTGCTGCAGGTCAGGTTGACTTCTACTTTTTTCTGTGGGTCGGGTTTGGGTCCGGTTGACTTCTACTTTTTGCTGCGGGTCGGGTAAACTTCTACTTTTTTGCTGCGGGTCGGGTTTGGGCCCGGTTGACTTCTAGTTTTCTGCTGCAGGTCGGGTTGACTTCTACTTTTTTCTGTGGGTCGCGTTTGGGTCCGGTTGACTTCTATTTTTTGCTGCGGGTCGGGTTTGGGCTCGGTTGACTTCTAGTTTTCTGCTGCAGGTCGGGTTGACTTCTCCTTTTTTCTGTGGATCGCGTTTGGGTCCGGTTGACTTCTACTTTTTGCTGCGGGTCGGGTTAACTTCTACTTTTTTGCTGCGGGTTGGGTTTGAGCCCAGTTGACTTCTATTTTTCTGCTGCGGGTCGGGTTGACTTCTACTTTTTAGCTGCGCCTAGCGCGCTGGGTTTGGGTTAGATTGACATACATTATTTCGGGCTTGAGTCAGTTTCGGATTGGGTTTTCACTATTGCGAGAAGGGTTCGGGTTGACTCGATTTTTGAAAAGTGAGTCTAAATATTTTTGAAGATAAAAACAATATACAGTAAAAGCTCCATAACGGGCACGTCCAAATAATTATTTAGGGATACTTTTTAATCTTCAGGATTATGTAAAAAGTACTAATTTGGTATAAAACTGCTTGTCTCTTTATATCTAAGATCAGTTGTAATTCAGTAAAGAATGCTTTGAAACTTATCAAAAAACATACCGGGTGTCCCAAAATGGACTGACTGATTTTAAAATTCAATAACTTGCAAATGATGACAGCCATTTAAAAAAAAATCTTGCAGGTTATGTAAGATGTCAGGAGATTTTTTGCTGCAATTCTTGATTTTACTTTACAATAGCAGCGATAGATGGCGCTGCAATAAATAGTCGTTAAATCGGGGCCCAATTTCTGGCCTTCCTCCTCCGGGCACAGATTTAGCGTCTATTGCTTGCAGCGCCCTCTATCGTTGCTATTTTAAACTAAAATACAGAATCGCAGTAAAAAAACTCCTGATTAGGGGTGATTCCCAATAAATAAAAATATAAACAGTCTGAAATTCAAAGCAAATTTTCTGAAAGGTTACAGTAGAGGGAGGGGGGGGGGGATTCAATCCTGGAACTAATTATTTTTGTTGCTGGTCGGGTTAACTGTTTTCGATTCGGGTCGATTTCAGCCTGAGTCGCTGAGTGCAGATTCTTGCGCAAGCTGTGTTTGTGTTAACCCGTTTCTTCAAAAGTTAGTTCAGTATATTATTTCAGATTAAAAACGATATCTATAATAATAAACATATAGATATATATATGTGTGCTGTTTTCTAAAGAGACCGCTGTATTTTTTCGACGACTCTTTGATGAAATTTGCATTTCTTCCACGACTCTTTGACAAAATGCGCGTTCTCCACTACTCTTTGACAAAACTCGCGTTTTCAGCAATCCTTTGACGAAATTCGAGTTTTATCCGCGATCCTTTGACAAAATTTGAGTTTTTTCGAGACTCTTTGACCAAATTCGCGTTTCTTTTGCGACCCTTTGATGAAATTCGCGTTTCTTTCGCGACCCTTTGATGAAATTCCCGTTCTTTCGCGACCATTTGATGAAATTCGCGTTTCTTTCGCGATTCTTTGATAAAAATTGCATTTTTTCGCAAACCTTTGACGAAATTCGTGGTTTTTCGTGGCCAGTTGCCAAAATTCCCGTTTTCTGCCGCGATACTTTGACGAAATTTAAGTTTTTTCTGCTGCCCTTTGACGAAACTCACTTTTTTCTCAATCATTTGAAGAATTTCGCGTTTTTTCAGCTGCCCTTTGGACCTTTTTCGGCGTCTCTTTGAACAAATTCACTCTTTTTCGTCGTCCTTCTGACAAAATTTGCGCTTTTTCCGTGATCCTTTGGAGGAATTGAAGTTATTTTTAGATTGACGAAATAGATTTTTTATGACGACCATTTGTCAAAATTCGTGACTATTTTTATGTCCGAATTTAAGCATTGATGATTTTTTTTAATTTTCTGAACCTTCTCGCCGCGAATTTTTAAGCAAAATAGCTTCAAAAATTGCGCATTTATTTTATTACGTATTTCAAATCTTCATATATTTTAGAGTTAAAATATGCAATATACCCGAAACCTTTGTGAAAGAGATTTTTTTTTTTTTTTTTTTTTTTTTTTTTTTTTTTTTTTTTTTTTTTTAAATAGAATTAGGTCATAAAAAAAAGATTTGCTGCGGAAATCGAGGGTTGTGCAAATTTTGCTACTTTTACGTTGGCCGTGGAAATCGCGGAATGCGCAGCGAGAGGGTAAAATTTTTGGAAAATTCGGAACATAATCACCCCTGCTCCTTGACTTCTTACATAACTCTCCTGCAAGTATATGTTTTAATAGCTGCCACCATTTGCAAGTTATTGAATTTTAAAATCAGCCAGTGCATTTTGGGACACCCTGTATGTTCATTAGCTATGGGATGATGGATGAAAGAAGCATTTAAAAAAAAATAAAGCGGCCTTCGATATGTCAGTTAGAGGTTTCCCCGGGCTGAAATTTTCTGGCCCAGGTCCAGGTCCAACCTGCACAAAAAAATTATCGCCCGGCCCGGTATAAAAGCTAAAAAATCGACTCCAGCACAGCCTGCATTTTGCCTTTAAAACTATTCATAAAGCACACCACACTTACTTATGCACATATTTTATTTTCAGATTATGTTCCAAATTCATGAATACATAAAAACGATATTATTAAGGACTATTTAGGCAATTATGTACATAAACACTACTTAAAAATATGAGACAATTACATTCAAATGAAAATCCAGTCAAAAAATCAGTTTAGAATGAAAGAAACGGATGATAAAAGAAAATCACAATTTTAAAGCTCTACAAGGAACTAGTATGTTGTGGCCATCACAAAACTTTCTTCTATCTCATACATGTCAATACTTCAAAATTCACTATCTCAGTGTCAATCTGTGTTCATCATGAGAATTCTAAAAATATGAAATTCCGTGCATTAGTTCTCGAGGTATGACTGTCACTGAAATCGTGTAAATCCAGCAAAATGCAGCATAGCAGCGCCACCTATTGGGTTATTTACACCAGAACCTAATTATCACCAACTTATGTCAACGTCTAACTGAATATGAAGTGTGAGGAAAATTCGTGCATTAGTTCTTGAGATAGAGGTATTGCGCAAATCATGACAAATGCAGCATAGAAGCGCCACCTGTTGAGCGATTTGCAACAACACATAATCAGCGGCAATATTAATCAAGTTATACTTAAATCTGAAGTTTGATGAAAATTCGTGCATTAGTTCTTGAGATAGAGCTATTGAGGAAATAGCTCAAAATGCAGCACAGCAGCGCCACCTATTGGGCGATTTACACAAACACGTAGTCAGCATCATTCCATATAAAGGACTAACTAAATCCGAAGTTTGATGAAAAGGTGTGCATTGGTTCTTGAGATAGAGCTACTGCAAGAAATAGTGTAAATCCTGCAAAATGAGCATAGCAGCGCCACCTGTTGGGCGATTTACACCAAAACGTAAACAGCATCCATTCATGTCAAGGACTAACGGAATCTGAAGTTTTATAAAATTCCGTGCATTAGTTCTTGAGATAGAGCTTTTGCGGAAATCCTGCAAAATGCTACATAGCAGCGCCACCTGCTGGGCGATTTACACCAAAAACTAATCAGCACCAATCTATATGAGGGACTACCTGAATATAAATTTTTATTAAATTCTGCGCATTAGTTCTTGAGATAGAGCGCCCACAAAATTTGTGTCACATACAGACAGACGGACAGACAGTCGGAATTTAGAGGAGTGCACTGCACAGGTCGCGATCGGGCCAGTAACGCTTATCATAAGGACTGACACGGACTGAACGTTTAGTTTTTATTCCGGGCCGAGGCCCGACTTGGAAATTTCGGCCAGTGCAGACCTCTAGGAAGAATGAAGTCCAGGCCAGGCTCGACCTGGAAGAAAAAGAAGTCTGGCCAGACCCGAATCTGCAGAAAAATTTAAGATCAGGACACGGCCCGGCTCTAAAAGAGGGAAAACCTGACCCTGCACGAGTCTTGTGGATTAAATAATGCCGTTTTTCAAACCCTTTATTTGCCCAAGTGGGGGGGCGGTCGCCCCCCCCCCCCCTTAGATCCGCCATTGTCATAGCCACAGACCATAAAAACATAAACTTTTTTTTAAGAACTTCTTTTTAACTACTCAAATAAAAACAGATGTCAACTTTTTTCTCGAAATTTTAACCCCTTCTCGTGAGATTAAAAATGTAAAAAAAAGGAAAAGAAAAAAACTGTAGCAGCGAAGAAAAATATCTTCGTTGCTATAGCAATTAGCCTCATTTAAGAAATAAAATAAAATATCACAGCGGCATTTAGCAAAGCCTTGCGTATAAATAAAATATTAATTCACCAATTTCTAACACCTGTTATATCGTCTTTATTGCTTAAAGTTGTGTTGACAGGTCCAGTGTCGCAAAAAGCGAGACAGGCAACAAAAAATGAGGAACAACTGCTTCTAAATCAGGACTTAAAAATGCAATAAACCCTGTGAAAATGAAACCTGCCTACAACGAAATCCTGTCTTAAAAGGAAGAATTTCTATATCACTTATACCGTAGAAATACCATACAACTATAGACCTGCAATTTCTATACAGTCATTATACTAACTAATAGAGAAACCTGTTTAAAACGGAATTTTCTTAGGTACTTTGCGATTACGTCTTAGCAGGCTTTAGTGTATTATATAAGAACGACAATCTTATACACTAAAACCTGTGGAAACGGAATTGCTAACGGCGACTCCTATGTCATAGAGAAAATAAAATTTTTACTCTTAAAACGAAACCACTAAAAGCACCGAAATATTTCGTTTTATGCAGGTTTCAGTCTAGACAAGTAGGTTTTTAAGGCTTTTTAACCATTTGGAAAAATGGTTATTGTCCTCGTCAGGGTAGGAAATCAAAAGCATATCTGAAGGTTTTTATTGGTTTAATCATCGTTTTATTCGTTTTATGATTGGTCTATACAGTAATCTGTGTTTCCCTTAACTTTCAACAGAGATGGACAGCAGAGTGTTGCCACTATGACAAAAAAGTAATAAAAACTACAAAAGAAATTAATAACTCGGAAACAAACTGAGATACAGCTTTCAAACAAATTGCATTTAAAAGTACATTTTTTTCTCTATACGGCGGTGTAAAAAGTAATATTGTGGGAGGTTTAGAAGTTTAAGAAATAAATTTCATTTAAAATTGGCCGTCAGATTTCTTGGAAATCTGAGGATGGAAAAGCCTTTTCCTGAACAGCCAATGAAATGATTGGATAATACGTAAGTTTCAGGTGGATAATATGTACGAGTCGCAGGCGATTTCTGTCGCATGCAATTTTTACGTGTAATAACACTATTAATGTTTAATTCATGGCGTACGTAATGGCGTACGAAGAAATCATTTTCCAAATGATCGTTGTAATTTGTTAAATTGCATTTTTTTTTTTTTTTTTTTTTTTTTTTTTTTTTTTTTTTGAAAGGAATATAAAAATTTCCCGTTTTAGACAGGTTTAGTATTAATAGATTTTATTGAATTAAGTTCTACTTGAAGTAGACTAATAAATAGTATGGTACGAAAAGTAATTTAAAAGAATGTGTGCATCTGAAAAAGCGGGACTTTTGGTGTCCCGCACAGAAGTTACACGGGGCAGGTCTTGTAGTTCTGAAAATTGGGATGTCCTATATAAATCGGGACACCTGCTAACACTACTTTGAAGTGAATGTGTGAACAACAGTAAAATGATTAAATTCTCGATCAACAGAGCAAATCAAAAAGTTGACAGCAAAAGTCATTTAAAATTAACATTGAAACGCTACGTTCAAAACTTATTTATAAACCATTGAAAGTGGCTGTCAATCATTTTAAGTGCCCTGCTTTTATTACGTCATTTTAGCCAGCAACAGGCTGCCGGAACTTTTAGAGATGGACCCAATCGAAATTTCTGTTTCCTGAATAGGATTCTCATATTACGTGCAGAGACGAAATTTAACGTGTGCTCTTTCATTTGATGTGTAAGGGTTAGAAGTTAAATTTCGAGTAACAGATTTGAACTCAGATTTTTTTAAAAATAAAAATCTATAAAACTATATATAAAAATCACTTGAAAACATCAAACTAACTTAATTTTTATTTTCTTCTATCTTCAATAGAAGAAAGTATTGTAATCGAAATTTTTTTTCGACTTCCGGTTTTCGACGGATTTACACGTTTTAGAGGTCAGAGATCCCAAAAAACATGTTTATAGAAAATGTCTTGTTTCTCCTTGTGTCTGTATCTCCGTGTGTCTGTCGCCATTGTACCTTCAAACTACACTGGTGTCCAAAATTAAGGACCAATCACAAAATGCTAATTTTCAAGTACGCGAATACTCAAAAGGGAATAATATAATTCGTATAATTACTATCTCTACAGCACAGCTAGTCCCTATAACGTCTCATTCATGTCACACATGGTCACAAGTGTCACAGTCACTGCGGTGAAGCAAAAAAATAGGAAATTCCATACATCTCATTATGAGTCTCAAATGAACGTTATATGTGACTCCACTGAGACGTCACTGTGACTGCTGCTTTGTGACGAGTCACCACGTGACTTTACAATGTAGTTATATTGTGACTCTCATGTGACTGTCATCTGTAGACTCAATTTCAAAGTCATCGTGAACGCTGCATTGTGATAAGTTACCAAATAATGTCACATTAAAGTCACATGATGACTTTCAGGTGACAGAGAGACTACTGTGAAGTCACCATTGTGCTCTTTTGTGAAAAGTCACCATGTGACTATAATGTGATATTATTTGATGACATATAATAATGCAACGTCCATGATGACTTTGAAATTGAGTCTAAAAATGACAGTCACATGAGAGTCACAATGTAACTACATTCTAAAGTCACCTGGTGACTCGTCATAAAGCAGTAGTCACATTGATATCTCAGTGGAGTCACATATAGTGATCATTTGAGACTCATAATGAGACGTAAGTAAGTAAGCACCCACCCTGGGAACCCGCTTTTGGCTTATGGTTAGGTGTAACCCCCAAGTCCAGGGCAGGGAAAAGTTTTACTACCTACGGAACTCCTTGAATTTTTTTTTTTTTAAAGTTTAGGAGAAATAACAATGTTAGATATATGACAATTATTGACAGTGTTTGCAATAAATATTTACAGATGACCCCTATAATTACATTTGAGAGAAACATTCATTATTATAACATATAAATATGCATAGTTTTTAGAATTTGATATTAAACTTTTTTTTTTTTAACACAATTACCTACATATTTGCAACACTTTTATGTTATTTTCAGGATTCACAATACTAACATCAATTTAAACCATGTACAGATGTGATATTTGCAACGCTTAAAGCTATTTTCAAGATATATGATGCAAAATTATTTTTAACTCTATACTAAAAATAAGTATTAAGGTACAAGATGCAAACAATTCATAATGAGACGTGTGGAATTTCCTATTTTTTATTTCCCCGTAGTGACTGTGACACTTGTGACTATGTGTGACATGAATGAGATGCTATATGGACTAGCTGTGCAGTAGAAATAATAATTATTTGAATTATATTATTTCCTTTTGAGTATTCGCTTACTTAAAAATTAGCATTTTGTGACTGGTCCTTAATTTTGGACACCAGTGTAGTTGGATGTGCCAATCCCAAAACTTTCTTCTATCTCAAATATTTTAATATTTCAAAATGTTGTTACAAATGTTAATGTTTAATTTTTATTAGTTCAGTTCTATATCAACTTTGACTTTCATCTTAAATTTCTGTTTCAGTCAATTAATCGGAGTCAAAACGAGTTAATCTCGATCATGATATTTATTAAAATCAATAGGTTTCCGTTATTCTGTTGTACATCAGCTGTTCGCGAATAGTCGGCTTATCAGGATAGGAAGTTCCTGTCGCTTCATGAGCCGCCGTTGTACAGGACTACGAAAAATCAAGAAAATTACACAAAAATCGCTAGTCTAATGCCCCCTTTCGGCGGAATATCTCCAAATTCAGGGAGGACCTTCTTGCCAAGGCCAAAAACATACACAAAAAATTTGGTTCAGTTCTATGCATAACTTCATTTCGATGGTATAATATTCAAAATGGCACAAAAATCTAGAGATCCTACATTAGAGAGAGATTGGGCATTGACGAAATGACCGCCATTTTCGTTACAAAGTAGATGGAACGTCGTACAACGCAATGCATTTTCATCAGCATCAAACACTTTTTATTCTATTAAAATTATGAAAATTTCATTTTCTATGCCTTCAAAGAGTCCTTCAAAACATAAATATGAGCACCTTTCCATTTTAATGAGTAAGAATTCTCAGAAAAGTGCATTTTTACTCCATTTTTTTTTTTTACTAATTAAAATAGTGGGCAGAGGACGATTGGGCAATGTAAGAACTTTATTTTAATTTCGCAATATTTGAGAAAATAATTTTTAACCTTTATCAGATAGAAAATGAACTATAGAATTCAATCTTTTAAAACTATCTATAATTTATTATGCATTTTAAAAAACAGTAATTATTATAATTTTCACCATCTTCGTATTGATAATTTCAGAAACAATAAAATTTGAACATATCATATACCACTCCTATTTAACTAGGTATGTGATTCAAAGTTAATTTAATATGTGCGCTGAAAATATTTTATGACGAGTTTCTAAGTTCTGCTACTTCCCTTTGATATTCTTTTTAATACAGAAGTTTGGTAAATATATAGTATTAGAATGAGTATTGTTATCAAAATATTAAATAAAAATTTAGAAAAAAAAAATTAAACAAGGACACTGCTGTCAAAAGAAACAAATAAAAAATATGAAAAACAAATTCTATAAATAAATCAAAATCCGATAACTAAGTAAAATCGCACTGTTGAATAGCGTAAAACAGCTAAGTAAAACAAAGTGCATTTTCTGAGAATTCTTACTCATTAAAATGGAAATGTGCTTATATTTATGTTCTGAAAGACTCTTTGAAGGCACATGAACACACATATGTCATATTTTGCCTCTGCACTGTAAACAAGTCGGAAATTGCACGTCAAACGTGGCAAATGAGGTGTATTCGTACGATAACTAGTTTTATAAATGTTTTTTGCACCGCATATCGTGCTAAATTTATATTTTAGTGCATTTCATAAGTGCATATCAATTTCATTCTATTCGAAAGGCTGTAACATCATTAAAATGCACTTGAAATAATTTTTCCCATTGGCCGTAATGTAATGGAAAATTTTGACTGTCTCTATAATTAAACTATACATCCGATTTTTATAAAATTTGAAATGACTCGACAAAATTTTGCAACAATTATGTATTTAAAATTTCAGACCATTCAGTTGGGTAGTTTTTGCTCTGTTATACGCGGACCGACAGACGGACAAATAGACAGACAGACAGACGGACGGACGGACTGAATGACGACTATAGGTGCAACGTATTTATATAATTACGAACGCACCTATCAAAGACGGATGTTTCTTAATCTACAAAACTGTACTGCAGTGCGCAGCAAAAGTTTAGACAATGATCGATTATGCTTCTGTACTGAGAAGTATATAACGAATTGTTGTAACTCAACTGTCATATATTACTGGGGGGTTATCCTTCATTCACAAACAATAAATTTTAATTTTTACACTTTACATAATATATAATGACAAAAAAAACAAACTTAATATTGTGGCAAAAGTATAGACAATCTGTCTGTTAACAGAAAAATATCCATAAATTAAAATCGAACTGCACCTACATTGCTATTAATGGAAAAATGTGACTTTCCATCGAAGAAAATAAATACCGCATCACTTGGGGGTCTATTTCGTACCAAACACGTTCAAAAGCAGATCGAAGTTCATTTACAGAGGAGTATTGTCAAAAAATTGCATAAACCGTATGAGATATGATGCCACAAAAGTTTTCGATTGGGTTCAGATCTGGGCTACACGCGGGCCAGTCGAGAACAGTAATATTTTGAGAGTTAAACCATTTTTTTTTATTTGTATGCAACATGAATATACGCATTATTTTCCTCAAATACATACTTTGGAAGAGCTAAATGTTCACCAAATGGCTGTAAATTGTTTTCCAATGTATGCATGTAGTCTTACGCTGCTTGTCAACCACTGAGAAACTCCAGAGATACTTGAGAATTAAAAACAAAGTGAGGCCCAAATCATTAACCCTTTCGAGGGCAAAGGACACCTAATTTTAATTCTAAAAGTGACAATCGGCACCAAGAATATTTAATTAAAATTTTTCTTTTATAATATACGTGAAAATAAGCAATTTCATATTTTCTAATAACTTCGTTTATAAATTCTGGTGTCAGTCCATTATTTCATTAGTTTATAAACAGAATTACTCCGCGACAGGAAAGGGGTCAATTTGTTGTGAGATTTCAAGTCTGGTTGTTTTATCATTTTCATGTAAACTAATTTACATCTTTCTTTAATTCATCTACGAAAGTATCCGTTGACACAGAAAGCTCTGACTCGCTTTTAATGCGATTAGCAATCATCATTTGTCTAGATGCATAGGCGTAACCAGCCTTTTGAACGGGAGGGGGGTGCCCAGACTTCTTAACCTGAACATGTTGGATACAAACAATATCTTATATGGTAAAACCTGCTAAAACGGAACCTCATAAAACCGGTTGAATTTCCGTTTTAGACAGGTTTCATCTTAGAAGGTATAGTTGTGTGGTATTTCTTTTAAAAAGGGCTCAAACGCGATTTTTGTTTGCGTGAGGTGAGATGAGAAGGGGTTTAAAACATCAAAACTAAATCTAATGGTTAAAAAAAAAAAAAAATTCTAAATTTCCTTGCAGCAGTGACATAAGACATTGACTAAGACTGGTCACAAGTATAAAAACTTTTGGCACCCTGACTTTTACCTTTTTGGCACCCTAACCCTAAGGCCTTTAATCATGCTGGAAACTTCTATAGGCACAGGAAAACACTGCATATCTAAAATTATCTCAGTCAAAGTCTTGTAGATAAAATTTTGCGGGATGATAAATCTCAGATAATACATGCGGTACACCAGTACATAGACACGAAAGTTTTTAAGAATGTGACTCCATGACTTCTTAGGGATACCGGAAGGACCCAAGAGATTTTGGAGGAAAGTCTATATAAATAATTATTTTATTGTTATAAATAATTATAATATTCATTAATACCGTAATTTCTTATCTATAATCCGCGGATGAAACAATCATGTTTCGATCCAGAAATTTTATTTAATTATAACAAGTTACAATTAACAAGTTACGTTTTATGAAACGAGATTTCTGGGTCGGATCATAATTGTTTGATACGCGGATTATAGGCCTGAAATTACGGTAATTCATGTTTTTACCTCAGGATGTGTCGAATATATTAAGTAAAGCAGATCATGATAATATACACTAAATTTTATCAAGATGATTAAAATTATACTATCATGATGCGACTGTAATAATAAAGATAGGTGCTTGTCTGTCTCTCTCTGCGTGTATACACGCGCGCGCTGAACTCTGTAAAAGCAATGCAGCTATGCAGCCCACACAGCCGTAAGATTTGACAGGACCTGTATGCCTGAAGTCATGCATAAAGAAGACAATTTCTGCAATTTTTCAGTTAAAGTTTTATGCGAATTTTTTCTCATTTTGCGGCATTTTCTTTTCCAAATTAGTAAAAAAGAATCCGATTTTAATATTTTATCCAGTATAAACTTTGTCTTCTTTTCAATAAAGTGTTTTCAAGATTCTTACAGCGATTTTTCAATTTTTAATAATTTTTAATGTTATTTTTAGAGGGTTTTTTTCGAATTTCGTGGTGATTTTTTTTTTTTTTTTTGGCATTTCTAAAAGGAATCATGTTTAAATATTTTACCCAATTAATTAATTTCGTTCCCTGGGGTTTTTTAATCTTTTCCGAATTTTTAATGCGATTTTTAGCGGTGGTTTTCGTGCTTTGAGGTGATTTTTTGACTTTTTTAAAACAGAAAATACTCTCCGGTAATTGTTGCAATTGCCGTGATTAAATTCGAATCGGAAGAATGTCAAATCATTTCTTATAAGGAAGCTGAAAATTTAATTTTGCTCGAAATAAAAAACGCAATAATTCTGGATTCGCTTCTTTCGAGACAGAAGAGTCGTAGCTTGCGCGGGAGTACGTTGCCGAAGGCAGTCCCCACCTCAATCCTAGAATTGTTTATTTCTACGTTCGTTAAAAAAAAACCAACTGACGAAACTCCACTAGTAATGAAGTTTTCTTTGAGGGACAGGGTTTGAAATAACGTGCGGATCGCACGATTTGCGCACAGAAAAGAAAAGTCCCGCATAATAAGAAAAGCTGTGCAGTATTTCTTCCCTCCAAATTCTTTCACAGACCTGTGATTTTTCAGTGAGTATTTAAGAATTTTTTTGAAGTCCGCGATTTTTATCTCTTTTATGGAATTTTTCAAAGTCAATTCGTGAATCGGTCCCGGAAAATTTTGAGATTTCCTTCAAATGATCGTGGAAAAATATCAAGAATTTCGATGAAAGAGTGCAAAAAATAATCGCGAATTTCGTCAACGTAAAATTTACGAATTTCGTCAACGTAAAATTTACGAATTTCGATAAACGATTGACGAAACATGTTTGCAAATTCCGTCAAAATGTTGCGGCTAAGTGTAGAGAATTTTGTTAATTAGTACGGAAAGATACCGAGAATTTTCCCGATTGGTCGCGCAAAACTCTCGCGAATTTCGACAAATGACCCCTGTAAAAAAAAATCAGTTTCCTCAATCGGCCGCAACAGAAAGTAAATTTCATCAAAGGATCGCGGTAAAAACGAGAATTTCGTCAAAGGATCGCAAAATGAAAAGCGAATTTCGTCAAAATAGAGTAGAAAGAAAACGCGAATTTCATCGAAGGATCGTGTTAAAGAAATGCCAATTTCTTTAAAATATCGCGGTAAAAAACACGAATTTCGTCAAAGGTTGGTGATGAAACGTGCGGATTTCGACAAAAAATCGCGTAGAAAGACAGGAATTTCGCCATACGATTTTGGGAAAAAATTGTAAATATCAGGAAATGATCGCAGAATAAAATCGCCAATTTGGTCAAAATTTACTGCGGTGGGCTAAAAGATTAAAACCGATTTCCTTTTCCTACTTTCAACTACTTTCAAAAGAACGCCGCGAAATGAGAATAAACTTAAAAAATCGTATAAAATTTTTCAGAGGAAAAAAATTACTATATTGACTTGAAAGACTGGAACAATATTCGTTTTACGAATGTGAAAAAAATGCCGCGAAACACGAAATTCAACCAACCAACCAACCTCCAGATTAATTTGAATTTTCTGTGCTATTATTTTTCAATTTCAAAGGAGGCGGGGTTTGCGCGCTCCCTCCCCTTTCCCCCGACTAATCACATTTTAGAATTATCGTTTCACATCTGCATTCCCTTTCAATTTTTTTTTGCTTCTTTCTAGATTTTAAACTAAGAGACAAATACTTTCTATCTATCCTCGTCAAGAACTTGCGTTAATTTCTCATGAAATTGCAGAAACGTGCAATAGAAAGAACGGCGTTAAAATAAATCTCCCCCAAGCAAAAGACGTCAAAGTGGGATTATAAAGCCACCTTTTTGACTTACTATGACTAATACAAATTCTTGTAAATATTCTAGTTTTAAAAAAGATAAACAACATAATTTTCTTAAAAAAAGAACGTGAGTTTTTTTTATCACATTTCAAAACTTAGCCTGTTAGTTTTCTGAACTAAACTAATTTGCTAAACTAATTGAACTCTGCTTTCACTTCTTTTTTCTTTTGTAGATTTTGATTTTTTTTTAATAATTGTGCTTGAGTCTGCGCAAGCGGGGGGGGGGGGGGGCAGGGCACCCCCCTGGTTACGCCTATGAGATGCCAGTTTATGGATCCTTCTATAATCTCGTTTTTTGGCCACACGACGACTTCCAGATCTATGTTTTGCTTTGTAAGAGTCACCCTTAGACAATACTTGATAGACAGACTTCTTTGGACGATTCAAAGTAGCTGAAATTTCTGCAACAGTCTTCCCTTTCGATTTCAGCGTCCATGCTTTAATTACTTCATCTTGAAAATTTCTAGCGGCATCTTTATTAACCGATACTACCGCGAGGTGCACTTAAATACTTCATGCATGTGACGTCATAAGCTTGAAATTTGCGTTTTCCCGTGAACAGTTGCCAAAAATCACAAAAGTGTCTAAACTTTTGCAATGTGCAAATTTCACTTTTTTCAGTTAAATTAAGTAATATCCTACATAAAAACCGTTATTTCTGTCCTAAAACGTTTAAAATCTCTCTATTCTAAAAAAAGAAGTAACTTACGCTGTCACCGCCGCCGCCGGTTTTGAATTTTTTGTGACCGGAGGTCTTTCACCGTTAATATTAATAAAAATACTACATGCAAAAATATGAAAATCGGTGGTATCATAGAGAAATGTTTCATAAACACACTGGTGCAGACAGTTTTCAAATCGAATAATTATTTTAAGAGATATTTAATGCTAAAGTTGGACAAAACCGTTCCATTAAAAAAGTTTTATAGGAGCAAAAACTATATATGGGAATTAATTCATTTTTAGATCATTTTACACGTTAGAATTTCCCGGTGTGTAGACTGCATTCACTTTTTTAATTTGACTCATTTTTTGAGGATTTATTTCTATTTTAAATTCAAACTTTCAGCATTTCGAGAGATATTTTTTACTTATTTTAGAAATTGGTATTAATTTAAACTGTTGCCAACTGTATAAACAGCGCAAATAATGATGTTTGCTTCAAATTAAAAATTTATTTTACACGTGACTATTATTAACAGAAAAAAAAAACTTTCAAATTAGGATTAAACAATTACGTATGAAAAGCAGGAACTTATTAAAAATACTTCATAAAAACTATACTTACACGTGAATTTTAAAAGAGAAAGGATATTGTAAAATAATAAATTCATTAACATGCGTTAGAAGACTTAAATAGGAGAAATTACGTCACATTACACTTATTACGTAAAATGAACAAAAAGTAATATTGCAAAACAGTTTAAATTTAAAAATTGCGCGAGACATTATTTTGATATTTTGAGATTATATTAATAAGATTAATATTAATTTTATTGAACGCGTTTAGACTGCTTTTGAGCGACTATTTAGTAATTTAATAAAAATAAAAAAGATTACAAGCTGAAAATGAAGTGTCATCGACAAAAAATATGATTTGAAAGAGAAAAATCTGTGAAGCAGAAAATAAAGAAATTGCTTAAATGGTTTAGTTAAGATTCGTTAACCTTCTGTGTCGTTTCCGTCAAAAGAAGGCTGGTATTTGTGAAATATATTTGCATTTTGATGCAGATTTGCTTATTATATTACCTTATTTTGAAATGTTTAACTGATTTTATTTAATTAAAGACGAAAACAGCCATTGTATCTTTTAACAGCAACTGATTTTTCCTTAAAATTCCCCAATCGAAGAGAAATGAATAGAAACCCGTTTATAGGGAGATTGCCATTGTTTTTTAACTTATAATTCAATCTTTCAAAATCTTTTTAAAGCCGATCAAATTAGCGTGCTTTTAGAGACTGCGGTATCTGAACGGTGGTTGGCGAGCGTAGCTCATTGGAGGCCGAGCCCCCTAATATATTTAAAAATAAGTACAGCCATTTGTACAATTCAAGTGTTCGTATTTTTTATTTAAAGGCTAAATATCACCAGTGTCTAAACTTTTGCTGAGGACTGTATGATCAAGAACGAAAATATACAATAGCCTCTTCCGAGTCACCGAAGATTCTGAAAAGCATTCCTTTACCTTTAAGAACCTCGGAAAACTACTTATTTTTCAAATTTAAAGACGAATTTATAAAAAATAAATTGTTTTTAGCTGCCCGTCATTTTCGGGAACGTTTCTGTGTGGCTTTGACCATGCAATAATCAGTTTTCTCAAATCTGAATTTTACTTTTTCGGATGTTATCCATTCTCAGTTAAATATTTTGATATCTCAGAAAACGTTTAACAGACAACCATACCAAATTAACAACATTAACATTAATAAGAAAATTAACATTTTTTCTTATGATTATGACTTATGACTCTCTACTAATGAGGCTGATTTCTGCAGTTATTAAACTATATTTAAACATTGTAGTAAATTGTGTTTTGTATGATTCAAATTACGCTGCATCCTTCAGCAGCGATTTAATTTTTACATGTTACTTATATAAAAGCTTACAGCATAATAATAAAAAGTTTATATAGTTTTTTTGGTCCTTTACATTAATCACCTGATCTCTCTTGCATCATGCGTGCGAGGAAGAAACTGGCTGGTTTGATATACGATTATTATTGAGCACTTCGGATAAATACAATTTAGATGTTTCAACACTTTAATTATTATTGATTGATAGTTTACTTTTATATGGATAAGAATTCACAAATATTTTTTTTCGTAATAATTAATGTTTCAGTTTCCTGTTTTCGAGGTTTATTACTGATCTGAGGATGGTTCTATTTTCATCACAATTGTATGCACAAATTCTGTTATGCAGCTAAAATTCTTTACTTGAGAATTGATAGAATCCGAAAAACCGATTTTCCGGGTGTAGAGAACTGATTAATACATTGCAAAAGTTACTAGGAAATGAATCCGAAAAATACGGACAGCTAATAAAAATTTATTTTTATAAATTCTTCTTTAAATTTCGAAAATAAATTGTTTTCTGGGGTTTCTAAAGATAAAGAAACACTTTTCGAAATCTACGGTGACTTGGAAGTGGTTATTATATATTTGCGTTCGTGATTATTGTACATTTTCGCAGATTAAGAAACATTTGTCTTTTTAACACTTTCCAACAAAGTTGAAAAGTGTTTATGACTTCGGTTTGTCTGTCCGTCTATCCGTCTGTCCACGCTCTAACTCTCGTAAATATGCTCGGATCGTTCTGAAATTTTTGGATGTTAGTGACCTCTACCATAGCACATTCCCTATTTCAAATGAAGTTTGTAGCATGTTTAGTTCAGTTACAGAGACAGTCAAAAGTTTTCCGTTACACTACGGCCAATGGGAAAAGATCGTTTCAAACGATTTTTAATGGTGTTACACTCTTTTAAAGATAGTAAAATTGATATTCAT
Source organism: Maratus speciosus (assembly GCA_963932465.1). Taxonomy (NCBI): domain Eukaryota; kingdom Metazoa; phylum Arthropoda; class Arachnida; order Araneae; family Salticidae; genus Maratus; species Maratus speciosus. The sequence continues at coordinate 301,688,797 of OZ010800.1, forward strand.
TTGTGAAGTCCACTAAAATATGCATTCTGTTGAATATGCGGTGCAAAGTATAGTTATTGTTCATTTACAGGGCCACACAAAAGAATTCCGTTCATAATGGTTGATTGTGAACATGGTTGATTGTGGGCATGGGAATTGTTTGCGGTGTATTTGAAAAGATTTCAGATAATATATTGTATCCGAATTACTGTATATTAGTAATGATTGCTCGAAAGGCATTTTTAATTATGATATGCGTTTTTTTTTTCACTATATTTATGCATACTATAAAGTGCGCATAAATGCTATAGTTCACATACAGGGCTACGGAAATGAATTCGTAAAGGTTACTGAGTATGTGCATAAATTGCTTAAAGGTGGGTTTTAAAGGAGTTATGTATTTTTACGCTGAACTGAATTTAGTTTACTAAGAAATATTTGTAGAATATAGATAAAATCATATACAGGGCCACGCATAGAGTTGGATGCATGGCCGTCTATAAATGGTAATTTCCGGAAATGTGATTTCAATAGTTTTAAGAGTGTTTTAGTTTGAATTAAATTTTAGCTAAATAGCGGCGTGTAATAAGGGTTATACAAAAGTATTTAAGTATGTTTCCACATATTAGTATAAATTGCTGAAAGAGAAATTTCAACCTGTTATGCATTTTCTTGCTAAGCTAAATCTTCCCATTATATAGTATATATATCAACCTTAAGATCAAATACAGGGCTGTTCAAAAGAATGGGAATACATATTTGGCTATGGACTGTAACTGCTGAAAACAGTTTTTCAAAAGTTTTATGCGTTTTCTAAAATGTTTACTTAGCTACCTTATTTCCCTAAAATAACGAAGTTTTGTTAAAGCATTCAGGAAGTGTTGGAAAGTGTTTCATAATCTATGCTTAACGCATGATTTTTCTTTCTTACTTTACAGTGTGCCAGTAAAAAATAAAATAGAATAAAATAAAATAAACGAAGAAAATCTGTATTTTTTTACAAACTCTCTATTATTCTAGCAGTCAAATTTTGTATTTGGATGTTAAATACGGATGTTTTCAATAAAATATATCTTTTAATTGGAGTCATGGCCACCAGTTTTTTCTAGTAAAATAAGGGGGTTTTTTTGTTTGTTTGTTTGTTTTACCATAACATTCTTATCCATTTCATCCAAAAGAGAATAGACAGAATCAACATACCATGACTGACCTTTTTGTTAAGTGTAACAATTAGAATTATTATTGGATCAGATAGACTTTAGCTTAAACGCTTGAATGATTAAAGTTATCAAATGATTAATTCAACTTGGTTTTCTTCTGCAGACAGGTAAAGGTTCCGTCCAAATCACTACCATGACTTATACTAGAAGGTAAAGTTGCTCACTGGCAAATTAACACCGTTAAAATAAAAGAAAAAAAGAAAAGAAAAAGAAACAATTCTGATGCTACCTATCTCTTAATCAATTCATCTTAAATTGATATTAATTTTATGTTCAACATAAAATGAAAATCTGTCTTTATGATGGCAGATTTCAGTTTAGCGCTAAAGTGTGGATATTATGATTAATTTTCCGTAATCAGGTCCATAGTCAAGTAGCATATTTGAGCAAATGTGCTTTGGTGCAAGAGTTTTTAAAACATTCAATGTATTCGCATTCATTTTAAAGGTCATTGTAGCCATGGTAACAATGGTAATATTTTTTATGAGCTTTACATAGACTAAATATTTTTTTGCGCTTTTTAGCGCAATTTTGTCAAAATGGGAACACTTCAATACTGGACCATCATTTCCGGCCAATAAAAGCAACACCAGCTCAATAGTGGGATAAGATATAGCCAATAATAACTTGCTACTAAGGTTATGTGTACTCGATGGCACTGCTGTGCTTATCATTGATTTTATTTTTAAAAAAAATAATTTGTTTAAATCAAGTGTTAGAGGCAACATTTCTTTTTTATTGTTATGTATAGTTAAAAACATAAATTTAAAATACGGGTGTGATTAAGATATACTCCTTACTAATATGAGTGTGCTTTGCATATTATCTGTAAAACTTATTTCAACAGATAAATTGCATTTTTTACTACAGTAGAAGCTCTTTAATCTGGCACGTTCTTGACCACGGCAATTTTACCGGATTATTGAACGTCAATATGTATTTTATGTTTTTTCTTATGCACATTATGAATCTGTGCAAACAATATAAATATATAACAAAATATTATACTGTATTTCATCAAGAGGGAAAAAACACAAAAAAACACATCAAGTAGTGTAATAGGTACTGTAATTTACACTGCATGTGTAAACAACTAACATCAGCATTACAGTTTAAAGAAGTCTCTGATATTACGTTGCTTCCATAATCCGGATTTCTCCTTCAAAAAATCGTTAAGGATCATAAAGAAATTTATGAGTTCTTCAGAGTTGTAACTTTTGTTGGATGCGGCAAATAGAGCCGAACCGTAGAATGCCGGCTTAAAGAATTTCTACTGTACTTATGTTACGAAGACAAAGTTCAACATTTCTATATAAAAAAAAAGTATTTTATCAGCATCGTAACCACTATTATTATTATTATTATTATTATTTAAGTATTGCGCGGCAGCGCAATACTTATTTATTTCCAGTGTCACTTCTCAATGTTAATTTAACATAGAAAAGCCTATGGAGATGATAACTTTTTCATTTTTTCTTCCCACCTTTTTGTCCCTGATGCCACTCATTTTTAATTCTTTGCTAATTTTAATCTATATATATAAAAGGAAGTCTGGATTTTGTATTAATCAACGCGCAGCCCAAACTACTGAACCTAAAATCTTGAAATTTTGTATAAAAATACTTCTTATGACATAGAGTGCCGCTAAGAAAGGATTTTCTAAAACTCCATCCCTAAGGGGGGTAAAAAATAGAACGAACTTTAAAAAAATTCCTTAAAAATCTGATTTTATAGTTATTTTTCAATTGATAACATATTTTAGTGTATTTTTGTATGCTGAATCGAATGGTAATAACCAGATTCTTTTAAGTCTAATAGTTCATGAGATATTTCATATTTTTCTAATTTGGCGCTATCTTTGGCGCCAAAACCTCAAATTTTCAAGTTATAATTTCTAAAAACTCATTTTCTTTATTCTGTTACTATAGCAAGGGAATAAATTCAAATTGAATATATTTTTTTAATCAATTCTTTTGGTTTAATAATTAAAACAACTATGTCAGTTAGGATAAAAAAAATCCAAACGCCTCAAAAACTAAAACTAGAAAAAAGAAAAACAAAACTGTTGTACTTTTTCGTTCTACCAACATGCCAAGATGTATGATATCACGCCATTTATTTCAACCCTAACTGTGCAAACGATTTTTACTGCAAACTGTGCCAATTATTTATTGAACGTGAATATTTTTTATGAGTATTATTCCATCGTAATCCCGTAAAACTTTTTAATTTGTTATTTTTTGAATAGAAAACATTTATTATTAATTATAACTTATTTATTACTGATACTGACATAGATTTTACTATTTGGCAGTTATCTGAGGAGGAGGAAGCTACAATAAAATTATTTTAGAAGTTAGGAATTATGCATATAAAAATGTTTGTTCAAAAAACCATGAATGGCTTCATTCAAAGAATGAAATGTTTACTGTAGTATGAGAAATACGTATTACGTACGCCATGCTGCAGTAGTAAAAGTCATTTACAATTTGAAGACTCCAGTTTAAATTGACTATATTATATTACTTGCAAAATATTTAATTATGCTTTTATTTTAAGTACTTATTTTTATTGATTTAAAAAACTGGTGTGTTAAAGCATGTAATTTTCAAAAGTTATATTTTTTAAATGCTCTTTTTTTTTATCAACAAAATTATTTTTTTTTTCAAATGTTTCATTTCATTTTATAGACAATGACATTATTTATATTTCGCCTGCGTAAATTACAAAATACTCTTTGATGTTGAAAGAATTTTTTTTTTGGTTTAAGGTATTTTTTATTCTTCATATTATTTTTTCTTTTCATCATTTTAAATGAAATTAGTTAGACATATTTTAAATGTGTGTATTTTAAATGAAATGAGCAAAAGGCATGTATGAATTAATGATGTCAATAAAACAAGTTTTTTTTTTTTTTTCCGTGGTTATATTATAGTGTGACGAAATGTACACCCACAAGTAGTTTTTTCCGCACGGACTGTCCATTGCTATAGTAATGTATATATTTTAAGAAATTAACAATTGTAATCTTGGAAACTAGCCGCCCTTGGCGACCAGTTTGGTATCCCTTAAAATTTATGTTAGGGAAAGCATGCTAAGCATTGTATCGTGTTACTTTTATTCATAATTTAATTTTCTTGAACGTTGAACTCACTTAAATATAATTAATATAATCCCTTAAGCTAATATTAGTTTTTGTTGCATTAAAATATCTCAATTTGTTGATGTCCTGTAAACAAGTATACCCTATTGGTTTACAATGGAAATTTGACGAAATATTAGAGATATCGACAAGTTGGCGTCACTTTTGGCGATACATCTCCAATGTAGCGACAAACTTGGCGGCATTTGGTGACAGAACAGGGGCCCCCTATGGTAACCCCCTTTATAGGTATGGAGATGCATTAAATGCTGTTCAATGACTAGAAAATTAAGATACCAAAAGAGATAAACATAGAAGTCAAAATAATAAGAAAGCAATGGTTGTTTTAAAACTGTTTTATAACTATTCAATGTTTATATTAAAAATCACATCCAATTTTTTGACCGAAATTCATGGGGTTTTTTTTTGTTGTTTTTTTTTTCCGTTACGGTACATTAATCTAGCGTGGGCTTAGAACACGATTATGACTAATTCACTGCTTTTTCTGATGCTTGGTAAAAAAAGGAAGCAAATGAATTTATTAAATGATGCATAATTTTTACTCTGTTTATTTTTAAAGTTAGGACAGCAGGAAAGAAAAAAATGAAACATTATGTAACCTTTTTTTAGGATTTCTAAATGTATTACTAAGCATATAATCCTAAATTAATTAATTAATAATTGATAACAATATATATTTTTTAAAATATTACATTCTTCATTTTTATTTTATTTTCAGTATTTTTTATTTTAAAATTTTTCAGTGTTGCAGTTTTAATCATTTGGCATATTTTGGCGAGTGTTCATTGCCGCATAATTAAATCTATTGTTGTTCCAACTAGCATAAAATTGTACGAGGTACAGAAAATATTTGGTGAGTTATCACCTGAGATCGGCTAACAGTAAAATGCCTTAAAATTAATGTATTAATTTATAATTAATTTTTTCTAATATTAAAGAGTTGCATTGTCATTTTTGACCAACAAACACGCCTGTAAATATAATGTTTATAATTCTAACATACCAAGAAGTGAGTTAAAAATCAATTAGTGATTGCAAAAATCCATCTTTACATATAAAAACTAGGTTGACTTGAATTAAAAAAAGGTGCAAAATTAGAATTACTGATTGAGAAATAGTAAAAAAGACAGGCAATTGACCAGAATAGGAAATTATAAAAGAGGGAGAATTTACCGTAGCGAAGCGCGGGTACTCAGCTAGTAATATTATAAATTCAAAGTGTAAAAACATTTGCCTGACGTCAGGGTCAAAACGGATCATAAAATGCCTTTGCATGTAGGTGGATTATAATCTAGAGAGTAACATGGGCTAATTTTTATTTACATTATTCAAATATTTTTCTTAATAATTCCAAATTTCGCTTTTTACATTGAGAATCAACGGACATTTTCTAATAAAATTTAACTTTTTTTCCTTCATTGTTGTAAAAAATTCAAAAGCCGTAATAACAATTTGCCTATATTTAGTTGAATGATTTTCACGTGAAACATGAAACTGAAAAAACTGAAATAGTTTTTTTTTTTTTTTAAGAATTAAAAAGAAGATGAATATGGCGTCATGGTGGAAATAAAAATGACATTTTCAAGCAGATTTTTTAAAGTTCAGATTGTAATTTTTTGACCAAACTGCAGCAACCTGCATTACTGCACTGGTGAAACATTTTGAATTATACATAGGTAAATTGCATTACAAATTGTGATGCGATACCGCACAAATCAAAGCCTGATGATGATATACCCTCCATTAATTTTGAAATGTGTTCGTCTGAATTCAGTAGTTATTAAAAAACTTGACATATTAAACAAAAACCTAATTTACAGAACAAATTAAAAAAACAAAATTTATTTCCTAAATTGTTTAAGCCCGAGAAGGGGCAGATATTAAGATATTTCATTCAATTCGTTCTACATTTAATGTTAAATTTTTGTAACAAATAAGTTAAACCAATTGAACATTAAAAAATAAAAATGAAATTCATACAATATAATACTTTAAACACCTATATTCCGTTCAAATGAAATCGAAATAAATCTTAGACTTTTTCCATTTTTAAGTTGTAAATATTTGTACTGCAGATTTTGCATTATGTTTATGACGATTGTACATAATATGATAAGATACATGCAAAATACAAAACTTTAAAAAAGTCGAAGATTTATTTGGATTTCATTTGAACGGAATCTAAGTATATAGGTGTTTAAAGTATTATATTGTATGAATTTCATTTCTATTTTTTAATGTTCAATCGGTTTAACTTATTTGTTACAAAAATTTAACATTAAACGTAGAACGAATTGAATGAAATATCTTAATATCTGCCCCTTCTCGGGCTTAAACAATTTAGGAAATAAATTTTGTTTTTTTAATTTGTTCTGTAAACTAGGTTTTTGTTTAATTATTATTTCCGTACTCAAAGAGTTTCAAGTAAGGTTGCGTTTATTTGCTATTATTTTACTTTATCCTACGAAAACTCGTAAATCACTCCACTAGTCATTCTTTTCCAAAATTCTGTAGCCATCAACAAGTGAAAGGGCAGTCACAACAATGAAAAAAGGCGGAAATGGTTCGTTGGACCGATTTCGGACCGATTCGGATCCTACGAAAATGATAAAACATGAAATGTACTCCGTGATCAGAACAAGGACACCATAGTCCGTATGATCTGTCTGTTTGAACCTAAGTCTTTCCACAACAATAGAAAATGTCGTCCAATAAATGTTTAAGCTATTTTCTTTACAAAAAGTTAACTTCTTTATATGCAAAAAAGGTCAATGACAATAAATCATTAACATTAACCTTCGTACTCAAAACTTCCACGCAGCGGTGCTGCTTTATGCCTAAGTCGTTTCCTTAAAAGATAGTATGGGAATCCGTCAAGCGGAGACGATTTTTATGAATGTCCTAAATACTAAACTGGTGTCCCGCTGTATATCGTCACGTCGGCCGCCAGTAGGACAGACATCACTGACCTAGAAAATGACAGAAGGGAAAGTGAACGAATTTTTCTTTCTCTTCCTGGTGAAGAAAGAAAAAATGTTCTATTTCGGATATTAGTCTCGCTGTTGCTCTTATTAATGGAGCTTGCTGGATGCGGAAGATTTATTTATTTTTTCTTTTACAACATGTTATATAATATTTTCAGCGGATTAAATCAAATAAAATTATTTAACTTGCAGTCATAGAATAATTTTCGTTCATTCAGGTACAAAAAAAAACGGATTTTTCAATTTAAATATAATAAATGGAACGCAAAAAGGAATGTGGAATTAAACTGCAGATGCCAAACCACGATTGTCTCCAATATAATTCGAGCTCTCGAGCTTAAATTTCGATACAGGCAGAGGGAAAATTAGTTTATTATACTTTGACGCAACCATATTAAACCTTTAGGTTTTATGAGCGAAAATGCAACTTTCTTTTTAAAAATAAAGTGCACTGTCAGAAAAATTCGTCTTTATACACTAAATTATTCGTCATTTTTAAACAAATAATTTCCGTACTAATAGAACACGTGCTTTTTCCGTTAATTCTTCCTGAAAGTGTGAAAAAGAGGGGGAAATTCCGTTTATTCCTTGCACGCATGCGTATTGACTGTATTAATACGAAAGTTTGAATTTATTTTTTAAATGACAAAAGGAAAATTCAATAAATTAAAATTTCTATTAATTTAAAAATAAATAAACAAAAACAATGTTTTCAAATTAATTAAAGCAACAATTCTCTCATTCATTTAAACTTATTCGCAATTTATTTTTAAGAGTATTAAAAAAATATTCGCATGTAAAACATATTCTAAATTAACACATTTAAAAAAATATATAGTGGTTCAATTGACTTAAAAAATCGATTTTATTCAAAAAAGCAAACATTTTTTTCCCGAAATTAATTAAAAATATAATATTCTTATTTTACATCTAACAATCAAATTATGTTTTATTAAAAATATGACTAATATGTAATAATTTTCATCATCTATCATTCGATAAGTGTTAAAATATCAACCATTATTTCATAACGACAAAATCTCCCTGCCATTAAGTTTAAATTTACGAACTTTCTGAACAAGAAATTTATCAAGCTTTATCCAATCTCCTCATTTGAAGAAACCCATATCTTCATTTTAAACTCGCTCTCTACCGAGCGCCCGCTGGCTGAGTGGTTAAGATACTTAATTTGAAACGCGTGATAACGGGTTCAACCCGAAGGTCATCCACAGAAGAAAGAGATTGTTTTTTAAAAACTCCTTTTGTCAAATTACAGAAATTTTCTGTCCTACAACGAAAAAAAAAAACAACAGAAATTTCTTCAATTCTCGGATATATTCTGGCATCAGTGCTGCCAGGAATATTTCTATGAATTGAAGAAAGAACTTCTGAGAATGTATATTTTACTAACTGATTTAGAAGTTTAAAATTTTTAACGGGAGATATTGTGGTATGTCGCCGACAAGACGACAGAAATTGACCATTGGCAACATTTGCTCCCGCGTAAGCGAAAAGCAAATTTTATAACCAAAAATAATAATTATATATATTCGAACCCGCGAATAACGGTTTAATATTCTCAGTTTGTGGCCAGAATGTTCACTACTGTATTGAGTGAGACCTTGTGAAAATTGATTAAATAAAAAACTATAAATTTATAAATAATCGGAATCGCTAATTATGAAATCGGCTCGCCTTTTTAATCTAATTCACCATAAAGAATTCTCTTGTAACATGAACGACGCTTCCAACAATATAATTTATACGCCAATCGGCGGGGTACTCATTTACGGAAGATTAACCAAAAATTCTATAATCACATATCAGAAAAAAGGGGTGGGGGAAATACGCAGTTATACTAAAAAGAAATGAAGTAAAAGAATATAAAAATTTATTCCACCAAGAATTTTATATACTCGTATATATATATATATATATATAATTGCATAAATCTCCGAAAAAATAATCCAAATCTCTTTTAATTTCTTTTCTTGTTTTTTTTTTTTCTTTTTTAACACTTTCCAACAAAGTTGAAAAGTGTTTATGATTTCGGTTTGCCTGTCCGTCTCTCCGCGCTCTAACGCTCGTAAATATACTCGGATCGTTCTGAAATTTTTGGGTGTTAGTGACCTCTACCATAGCACGATCCTTATTTCAAATGAAGTTTGTAGCATGTTTAGTTCATTTACAGGGACAGTCAAAAGTTTTCCGTTACATTACGGCCAGGGTTCGTAAATATCATGATATTTTCGGAAATATAAAAAATATCGGATATTTTGATATATATCCGATATTTTCAAAACAGTCAACTTACTGATGATAACAAATATTTTCAAGCATAGTATAATTTAGAATCTAAAATATATTGCACTTAACATGAAAACTTAAACAATATACTAAAAATGCATTTTTTTTTTTTTTTTTTTTTTTTTTTTTTTTACCTATTTGGGAAAAATGGTAATTGTTCTCGTCAGGGTAGGAAATGAAAAGCATATCTGAAGGTTTTTATTGGTTTAATCCGCATTTTATTAGTTTTGTGATTGGTCTATACAGTAATCTGTATTTCCCTTTAGTTTCAACAGAGATGGACAACAGTGACTATGACAAAAAATGATAAAAACTACAAAAAAAAAAATTAATAACTCAGAAACAAATTGAGATACAGCTTTCAAACAAATTGCATTTAAAAGTACATTTTTTTCTCTACACGACGATGTAAAAAGTAATATTGTGGGATGTTTAGAAGTTTAAGAAAGAAATTTCATTTAAAATGTGTCATCAGATTTCTTGGAAATCTAACGACGGTAAAGCCTTTTCCCGAACAGCCAATGAAATGCTTGGATAATACGCAAGTTTCAGGTGGATAATAACTAATGAAAATGAAAGAAAATGAATAACAGTTTCTGCCAAAGAGTTAATTTTAATTTGTAAGATTTTCACGTGCAAAAGAAAAATGGCATAAGCCAATTAAAAATAACAAAAAAGATAAATAGGACAGGAATGAATACATATAAATATTTCACACCAAATACGAGTCGCAGGCGATTTCTGTCACTTGGAATTTTTACGAGTAATAACACTATTAATGTTTAATTCATGGCGTACGTAATGTATGATCAACTCCGTGCGATTTTTTTAGGTCTTAAATTTTAGTGTTTGAAAAAATCATTTTCCAAATGGTCGTTGTAATTTGTTAAATTGCTTTTTTTTTTTTTTTTTTCACCTAGAACAAAATTGAAGATCAACTATTGAAACGAGAAATAATTTGATTTAATGCACTTATGGGGAAAAACTGTAAAATTCAGTATCAACTACCAAAAAATCAGAAATTTATAAAACAAAATTTTAAATACAAAATAGTTTTTTTTTAATTCAAAAATATTAACATAAATGTAAGCTTATCTTATTTTTTATTAGGGTTTCGTTCATCTGACGAAACCCTATTCGTCTCGCTCCTCTGTCTGTCCGTCTGTCTGTCTGTCTGTCTGTCACGGAGCCCGTTCTCAGGAACTATACATGTTGGAGATTTGAAATTTTGCATACTTATAGCTGAACACCACACATCATACGACAAATCATAAAATTTTGAAAAAGGTCGTACATTTAACCCTTTGGACTCCCACATGTGTATTTTAAACAATTCTTTCTAAGTGAGCCCCTAATAAGTTTGAAAGCGTAAAATTTTGCGTATTTATAGCTGGGCACCTCACATCAAACGACAAATAAAATTTTGAAAAAGTCGCACATTTAACCCTTTGGACTCCCACATGCGTATTTTAAACAATTCTTTCTATGTGAGCCTCTAATTAGGTTGGAGGCGTGAAATTTTGCATACTTATAGCTGAACATCTCACATCAAACGACAAATCATAAAATTTTGAAAAAGTCGTACATTTAACCCTTTGGGCTCCCACATGTGTATTTTAAATAATTCTTTATAAGTGAGCCCCTAATTAGGTTGGAGGAGTGAAATTTTGCATTCTTATAGCTGAACACCTCACATCAAACGACAAATCATAAAATTCTGAAAAAGTCGTACATTTAACTGTTTGGGCTCACACATGTGTATTTTAAACAATTCTTTCAATGTGAGCACCTAATTAGGTTGGAGGCGTGAAATTTTGCATACTTGTAGCTGAACTCCTCACATCAAATGACAAATCATAAAATTTTGAAAAAGTTTTACATTTAACCCTTTGCGCTCCCACATGTGTATTTTAAACAATTCTTTCTATGTGTGCCTCTAATTAGGTTGGAGGCGTGGAATTTTGCATACTTATAGCTGAACACCTCACATCAAATGACAAACCATAAAATTTTGAAAAAGTCGTACATTTAACCCTTTGGGCTCCCACATGTGTATTTTAAATAATTCTTTCTAAGTGAGACACTATTTTGGTTGGAGGCGTGAAATTTTGCATACTTATAGCTGAACTCTTCACATCAAATGACAAACCATAAAATTTTGAAAAAGTCGTACATTTAACACTTTGGGCTCCCACATGTGTATTTTAAACAATTCTTTATAAGTGAGACCCTATTTAGGTTGGAGGCGTGAAATTTTGCATACTTATAGCTGAACTCCATCATGCGACAAATCATAAAATTTTGAAAAAGTCGTACATTTAACCCTTTGGGCTCCCACACGCGTATTTTAAGCAATTCTTTCTAAGTGAGACACTATTTTGGTTGGAGGCGTGAAATTTTGCATACTTATAGCTAAACTCTTCACATCAAATGACAAACCATAAAATTTTGAAAAAGTCGTACATTTAACACTTTGGGCTCCCACATGTGTATTTTAAACAATTCTTTATAAGTGAGACCCTATTTAGGTTGGAGGCGTGAAATTTTGCATACTTATAGCTGAACACCATCATGCGACAAATCATAAAATTTTGAAAAAGTCTTATATTATTTACTTCTCCGGGCTCTAGCTTGTGTATTTTAAGTAATTTTTCTAACCTCCGCCCTTTTCACCTGGGGAGCACATTCCCAACTTTTGCCGACACCCCTTTGACCATTCTTTCATATTATGCACCATAGCCTTACATATTTTAGTTCCACTTTTTACCGCCACGGGCGCCTACTTATCTCGGTTACTATGGGTCCAGTCCCCTCGACTAATATATCTACGGATAGTATGTAAAACGGAGTTTCGTTCGGATAGAGATTTGTTTAGAATAGAGTGCGCCCCTGGTTGCGAAATGAGGAACTAACAGATTTTTCAAAAGGATAAAGTGTTTTGAAAGGAATATTAAACGAAACCCTCTGTGCGATCTGTGATCACACATACCCACTTTTTTCCTAACGTGTTGTACAGTTTAAACTCAACTAAATCAAAACCAGAAAAGATTCTTTTCTAATGAAGTTGTATATAACTGATTATCTAAAATATCTATTCTGAATTATGTCCCACATAATTATTAGTTCTACATTTAAAAATAAAAACTTCAAACTAACTTCACTAACCATTCGCGCTGGGAGAGGACGTAAACAAGTATCAGAAGATGTAATAACTGATGTGGCAATTGCAATTGTCGAAGGATCGCAGGGAACCATTGCTGGTACTAGCAGCGCCCGGGGTGTAGCTCGACAATTGGACATGAATTATTCCACGGTATGGAGAGTTTTGCGGCGCGTTATTGGATTTTACCCCTACAAAATCAGCCGCTTGCACGAACTGAAACCAACGATTATGATATGCGAGTGACATTCGCTGTATCGTTTCTTGCCAGGGTAGAAATTGATGATGCTTTCCATGGCACATTCTGTGGGGAGATGAGTGCCATTTTTATCTCAATGGGTCCGTAAACACACAAAATAGCCGAATTTGGGCTTCTGAGCAGCCCCACACCGTGCATGAAATCCCATTAAATTCCCCAAAAGTCACTGTTTGGTGTGGTTTCACAGCCGAATTCGTAATTGGGGCATTCTTTTTTGAGACCATCACTCCGACAGGACCCGAAACGTGCACCATAAATGCAGAAAGGTACCACGAAATGCTGCAAACGTTTGTTATTCCACAACTTCAGCAAAGAAACCGTCTCCAACAGACAATCTTTATGCAGGATGGTGCTCCGCCACACATTAGTAATAAGGTAAAGCAGCTGTTGCTCCAAAACTTCACTGATGATAGAGTCATAAGTCGGAGTTTTCCAGTTGCATGGCCGCCTCGTTCCCCTGACCTCACGCCATGCGATTTTTTGCTCTGGGGTTATTTGAAATCTCAAGTTTATGTTGGTAGAGTATCAAATTTGTCTATTCTAAAGGACAACATAACAAAGACAGTGCGGAATATTCCTCGTGATATGTTACGTATGGCTGTGGAGAACGTTGTGCACAGAATGCACGGTGTTATTACTGAGAACGGTGCTCACATTGAAGGTGGTCTAATTCCTCACCGGGGAAGTTAATGTTGTAAATAAACATTAATAATTTAACTGTACGATTGTATGTGTTAGTATTTTTCTTTTCTCACATTTTATACGTTTATACGTTGCAAAGCGCCACAAAATTCCCTAGCGGCGATTTTTGGAACTAATTTTTTTTCACGGAATCCTTTTCCCATATCTTGATTAGTCTAAATACCAAGTTTGGTGCCATTTCGGCTATTAGATCGTGCTACAGGGCGCTCCAAACACTGTCACTATAAAAAAGATCACTCTATGTATCAATGAACTCTGATTACGGCCAATGGGGAAAAATCGTTTCAAATGATTTTTAATTGTGTTACACTCTTTCAAACATAGTAAAATTGATATACATTTATGAACTCCACATTCTGTAGAATAAGCGGTGCGGAGAATAGTTATTATTGGCCACACAAAAGAATTTCGTTGCATACTGGTATAGGGGGGGGGGGGAATTGTTTGCGGCGTTTTTGAATTGTGTTAAACTATATAGTATAATGAAACTCATATATAATGAAATTGATACTGAGCTTTAGTATAAGTTATTTCTACGAAGCGCTTAGCATTTACAGGGACACACAAAAGATTTCAGATACCATATTGTATCCGAATTACTGAATATTAGCAATGATTGCTGAAAATGCATTTTTAATTATGATATGCGCTTTTGAGTTTCACTATATTTATGCATACTATATAGCAGGGCGCGAAATTTCTGCTCGCCAGCTCGCCAATGGCGAGTAAATATTTAAGGTTGGCGAGTAAATTTTGTCTTTTAAAATGTTGTGTTATAAATCAAACTATATACGCTCAGAATATCATGCCTCAATCCAGCGACATGAAGTTCTAGTAGATCTTTTCTGCTTAGCTGAGAAATGTGGATATTTTAACAAAGTATGACAATAAAAAACAATGCAGGTACTTTATCCATTTTATTGCTGAAACTATATAGTTAGATTTAGTGGCAAAATTAAAAAAGTGTACATATATCAGCATTCTGGTTGAAGGTACCACAGATATATAGATCAGATGTTGAACATGCAAATGTGTATGTTCGATACATGGATGCAAAAGATAATCATATCAAAGAGGACATTTTAGGAGCTGCTAAATTCTACTTCATCCAGTTATTTTCACAGGCATAACTCATTTTATAGATAAGAATACACGTCCAAATGAATATTGAAACAGGTGTTATATTGTAGGCTTGGGTACTGGTGGTGCTCCCAATATGGTTGGATACAAATCAGGAATGGCTATGAAAAAGAAATCTACATGTGCTAAATTAATAAACATACACTGCCTTGCATACCATTTGCAGTTGACTGTATTGGATGCATGTGGTGAAGTTGAATATGTGAAAAGATCTGGTTAGGAGTATTTTTTAAATTTTACCATGTCTCGTCTAAAAGACCTCATATGTTAAAAGAAACAGCAGGTATTCCAGGAGAAAGAATTCTTACACTGAGTGATATTCACACTATTAGATGATTATCCATCAAAGAAAGTGCTGTGAAAGCTCTTTTGCAAGCCATCTTGAATAGGAGGCTCTCGAAAAAGACAATGACAGTGCTAAAGCTAAGAGTTTGCTGAAAAGATTGTCGGATTATAAGTTTCTTTAACCCTTTGAGGGGCAAGTAATTGTGTTTCTGTAATGTCGAATTCACACCGGAATCTGCAAAAAGATTTATTGAAAAATAAGGCAAAGCAGTTTTACGACTTTTTTCCACCAAAGTTAGAACAGTAACATTTAATAAAATTTTTCTGGTGCAAATCTTCATTAATCGTAGGTGGGATAAAATATATCCCACCGCCCCTCAAGGGGTTAAGTTCTGTACTTCCTCTTGGATTTCTACAGGAAATTAAACCCTTTAAATATTGCATTAAAAAACGAGGAACTTTTCATTTCATCTGGAAATAAAAATTGAACATTGCATCTCAGTTCTGACAGATCTCGAATCTAGTGTTGCACCAAACGAACAGGAGTTTTTGGACCAACTGTCCATCTCAGGGATAATCAAGGTTGTACAGCTGGCAGATATTAAAAATGGGGAGTGAGAGTTTCAGACTTTAAGAAGGAGATTAATTAAACACGCAAATATTTACATCACAGGAAGACTGTAATCTATGTCAGCAGATGTGTTAACATCTCTGCATGTTTTTGACACTTTGGATTAGCCTCCCAAAGAAAAAATTCTTGAATTTGGGTTAGAAGAAATAAAAAAAGCACTTCATGTATTTGAACCCAAGTCTCTTTAATGAAAAAGTGGATATTGTATTGGCAGAGTGGGCAGAATTCAAGTTTATGTTCCCTTCACTAACACTGAAAGATATGCTGGAGAAGTTTTACAGTGAAAAGTACTCAGCAAGATTCCCGAATTCGCTCCAGATTCTAACAATTTGTGCTGTTCTACCAGTGAGCATAGCTTCGTGCGAGAGGCTTCAGCTGTTATAGTAGACTCAAGACTGCATACAGGAGCTCTCTGATGACTGAGACATTGGATAATTTAATCAGAACTTCTATTAATTGATCCAAACTGACAGATTTTGGCCCTACAGCTGCGATTGGCAAGTGGTATTTCAGTGCAGAAAAGCAACGCTACACAAACATGAAGTTCTCAAAGTACAAGAACTTTTTCTTTCATGACTTTTTAGTGGTATGTGACAATTTGTAACCATTGAAATCTTATGGCAACCTTATTTTGAGTTAATATTATTTTTTTACTTCTACAGTAAATATGTTTCGAATTTTCAATTTCTGCATTCTTTTATTTCATTTCTGATTTCGGTTACCAGAAAGTTCTTCATACAACATCGGTTAACACTTTATAGATTGTTCAAATTTCTCATGAATGCAAAATATTCCTGATTTAACAGACAGCTCCTTCTAACAACGGTCAATTTAAATTCTATTTGTCATTAATAGTTAATTTTCTGGGCAAGTGACGACGTTGCTGTCTGAATTAATGTAAAATAATGGCGAGCAAAAGTGCTATACTGGCGAGCATCTTTTGAACTGAAATTTCATGCCCTGCTATATACTGTGCATAAATGCTATAGTTCATATACAGCGATACAGAAAAGAATTCATTAGAGTTACTGAGTATGATCGTAAATTGCTTAAAGGTGGGTTTTAAATGAGTTATGCATTTTTACGCTGAACTGAATTTAGTTTACTAAAAAATGGTTGTAGAATATAGATAAAATGATATACAGGACCACGCAAAGAATTGGATACATGGCCGTCTATGGATGATAATTTCTGAAAATGTGATTTTAGTAGTTTTAAGAATGTTTTAGTTTGAATTAAATTTTAGCTAAATAGTGGCGTGTAATAAAGGTTTTAGGTAAACTACAGGGCTGTACAAAAGTATTCAAGTATGTTTCCATCTATTCGTATAAATTGCTGAAAGAGAAATTTCAACCTGTTATGCGATTTCTTGCTAAACTAAATTTTCCCATTATATAGTATGTATACCAACTTACAGATCAAATACAGGGCTGTTCAAAAGAGTTGGAATACTACTTATTTGCCTATGGACTGTAACGGCTGAAATCAGTTTTTTAAATGTTTTATGCGTTTTATAAAATGTTTACTTAGTTATCTTATTTGCCTTATTTTCCTAAATAACAAGTTTTGTTAAAGCATTCAGGAAGTGTTGGAAAGTGTTTCATAATCTATACTTAATGCATGATTTGTCTTTCTTTTTTAATTATCAAATCGCTAACAGTTTCTCCTTAGTGCTGTTAAAAGAAATGGCTTCATTGAGATTTTATTTATAATTGATATTCATTGATAATTTCTGGTACCTTTTTTTTTATCCAGGCGCCAAATATAGAAAACAAAAATGATAAATCGCCAAATATTGTTTCCGTGGATCGACTTTGACAATGAATACAGTAAACCCTCGATTTAACGGACCTCGGTTCAACGGACTTCGGATTCAACGGACTAATTAAAAAAAAAATTTTTTTTAATTAAACAAAAATTAAAGTAAAACAAGTGGGTAGGTGTGATCGCAGATCGCACAGAGGGTTTCGTTTAATATCCCTTTTAAAACACTTTATCCTTAAATTAACAAATCAAAATCGTTAATTTAAAATTACTCCCCTGTCCCTAACCTGAAATTCAACGCCCTTATTTCAAATTTTTATATTTGACAAATGTCAAATATTTATTTATCATTATTATTTACTGGAAGCCTCCATGATAAAACAGCTTCTAAAACGATGAAACACGCTTCGAAAAAAAAAAAAGTATTACTGCCCCCCTCCCCCTCCCTTACTTGAGAGAATCAACACGCAACCCTCTTTTAAGCTTTTATATGTAAAAAATCAAGCAATGAACAATGACAAAGCATTTATTTTTGCTATTTTTAAAAAGCGACTTCTCGGTAAAATAAAAAAAAATATTTATTATATCTGTGGCGACACAATGTCTCGTGATCAAATGAACGAAACCTTAAAAAAGGGGAAAGAACACGAAACGCCGAAAGCGCGTTCTTTGATTGTCACTGCAGCGTGGTTTTCGTTTTAAGCATGCGCAATGATGCTGGCAACCTATGCGGCCATGTGATATGCTTTTCGTTCTATGCATGCGCTAGCGTACCCACGATCCATTTCTGCTTCAGTTCACAAGTGTATTTTACTACTAGTGCTTTTTTGAAATGGCTTGTAATATTAAACGGAAACGCGTTAATTTATCTATAAAACAGCAACTTGAGTTGATAGAGAAGGTGGAGAGTGGTGTGCCGGTCGCACGTGTTTGCGAACTATACGGAGTGAAAAAACAAACCATTTCAGACATTCGCAAGAATAAGGAAAAACTAGACCATTTTTCCCTTAAATACAGCGTGGGTGATTCAAAAAGCGGTTTCTCAGTGGCGGACAGGAAACGTGTAAAAGTGGCTCAAAATAAAAACCTGGAGGAGGCAGTATACAAATGGTTTGTACAACAGCGGTCAAGTGGCGTCGTCGTCCGTAGTGTTGAGTTGCGGGCAGCCACAGAAAAATTGGCGAAACATATGGGTTTAATGACATTTCGTGCAAGTGATGGTTGGCTTTGGCGCTTTCGTAAACGCCATGGTTTCACTAACAGGAAAACATGCGGTGAATCTTTAAGCGCCGACATCGAACAGGTGGAACCTTTTCGAAAAAAGATAAAGAAACTGATAGAATCCGAGGGCCTACTTTTGTGTCAGTTATACAATGCTGACGAGACAGGACTCTATTTTCGCTCTGTGCCGGAAAATACCTTGGCGTACAATCATGATGCCCAGACGCCCGGCCGCAAGCTACACAAGGAGCGTATTTCAGCACTCCTTTGTGCTAATGCTGATGGTAGTCATCGTCTTAAACCAATGGTAGTTGGAAAGGCCAGGAAACCGCGTGCTTTTAAAAATATTAGTATGCAACAACTGCCAGTCATCTATTCTGTTCAAAGAATGCTTGGTTCACAGGCGATATCTTTTCTGATTGGTTTTTTAACCAGTTTGTTCCTGCCGTGCGTCACTATCAAGAAGAAGTTATGAAAATACCTTCCCACGAAGTAAAAGCTCTATTACTCCTTGATAATGCTCCCTGCCACCCTAACGCGGAAAAGTTAGTTAGTAGGGATGGACGAATAAAATGTGATTTCCTTCCTCCAAACACAACTTCATTAATTAAACCGATGGACCAAGGAGTCATTGTTGCCTGCAAGAAAATTTATAAGAAGAAATTCCTTGAAGAAATAATGGTAGTGTTGGAAAATGAAAATGATGCAGTAGAAGATTTGAGAGGAGCCAGAACGCTGCAAAATTTGCACACCTACAATTTAAAATCAGCTATCTTTAATTTTGCTGCTGCGTGGAGGGAGATGAAGGTATCCACATTGGCTAACGGCTAGTCAAAACTACTCAACGACGCCGATCCTGAATACGATTTTACAGGGTTTGAGATTTCGGATTTTAGGAGTACAATAATGGAGGCTGGTGATGATATCCCTGAGAAAGATATAGAACAGTGGCTCGAGAATGACGAAGCAGATCCAAGGCTACCAGATTCTAAATGAGGAGGAGATCGCAGAAAGTATTCTGTATGATGATAATGAAGATGAGGTCGAGGAAAGAAGAAAGAAGAATTAAGCGAATTTCGACCGAAATTATCTACAGTACGAGAGCATATGGATGACGTCATTACTTACATAGGGGCATCTTCAGATCCCGAAGTGTTTGCGCATTATGAACACTTTAGACAATTTCGAGCTCTTATAATAAAAAAACAGCGTTCAAGTGGGAAACAAATAAAACTAGACGCCTTTTTTCAATCCAGCAGTATGGAGCAACCTTAATGTGATGTAAATAACATAAAATGATGCCTGTTGTTTTGGGGGCATTGTAATTTTTTTCTATTTGTTTATTAATTATTATTTCTGCGTAAAAAGTGTTTCATTCCCATAAAAGTTGCATATGTGTTAATTCGTTTGTATTTCATTACCAATATTGTATTATTAAAAGTAATGTATTGTGTTTTTATATATAGATAGATATATATATACAGTAGTATATATGTATATACAATATATATTTATGTACAGGTATTCCCTTTAGAGCCAAAAGACATATATCATTCCTAATTACTCACACTGTTGATGAATGATCGTACGGCAAAATAAACGCGAAAAACCAGACCAAAAAAGTACGTCGTTATCGGATGGAAGGAGCAAAATTTCTCCCTCCAAATACGAGTCATTCCCCACCGTGAAAAAACCATTAGGACTTCTGCTAATTGAGATTTTCGGCGCAACGAAAGCTAACTTGATATATACCCCCTGACCATGGTCACATACCTTCCTTATCCTATGTTTAAAGATTGTTCAGAACAAGATGCTAGAAATAAAAAAAAAAGTGAATATTTTTAGCATTTCATCGTGTAACATTTGGTGCATACTTGTATGCCATAATACGGTTATAATATGGTTATTTTTCTTTAAAATTAATATTTATTAAACTATTAAACAGTATATTAGTCATTTTAAGATAGACCCAAGATAATTTCTAAATAGAGTTATTTATCTTATTATTGGAGAGCTGAAATAAAATAATGTTTAAAAAGTATAAAATTGTAACAAATTTCACGTTTTCGTTAATGATAAGTATGCTTTATGAATTTCATTTAGTATTTCAGCATTTATAGAGACATTTCTAAAAACTATTTTTTATACCCTTTTATATAAAAATTTGCCTCTTTGTTTGTTTCACAATTGCTAGAGAATATGAAAAGCAGCGCGATGAAATTAACACCAATTATTAGCATGAATCCGGGAATGTCTTAATGACTCTCAGGACTTTAAATTTTTAAGTAGTGTCCAAAATATTAACTACATTTTGCCATTATAACTTTTAACTGAGTTTCTCAGAAATACAAGTAAAATACTTCATTTTTGTGGAGGGAAAGAGGAAAATAATGCTATCCGAAATGATAAAAAAAATATTATTTTTGTTTTGTTTAAAACAAAAATAATTTAATTGTCAACTCTAATGGAGCAATTTATTTAAAAAAATCTAGTGAAATATCGTAAAAATGCAGAAAGATATAGGCGTTAGAGTGAGCAAATTTTTAGTTGTTCTCTAAAAGCAGCTGAATGATAAGGGAATTTCCAAAAATTGTCATTTTTAATTTTTTTTTTTTCATTTTTTATTGATGCTTTAGTTCTTCTTGGATAACCACCAGAACGAGCCTGTACCATGATCAAAAGAAGTATCAAAATCGAAGCATTTTTTCCAAATCTACTCGTTAATACTCACTAAATACTAACTTTTTTCAGAAAATCAGTGAATAAAAAATGATAATTTGTATAAAATCCCTTATCATTCAGCTGCTTTTATAGAAGAATTAAAAAATTGCACACTTTAATGCCGATATCTTTCTGAATTTTTACGATATTTGACTAGATTTTTAATACGTTGCTTTATAGGGTTGACTATTAAATTATGTAAAATGATCCTTGTTATCGTTCGCGCATGCGCAAATAAAAATTATTTCATACAACTGCTCATATTTCCTAAAATATTTAATATATTTATATTCCAATCGCACTATATTGTTTCTACTATATTTTGTCAATTTTTCAGAAATCGGCGTTAAATTTGGTTGAAAACCCTGCATGTAATAAGCAAAAAACATGCAAGAATTTTTTTAATTATTTTAAATAAATCGCTATATCTCTGTTAATATACGTGCTATTCTTACACAAAATAATACACATATTACACAATGTCTGTTTATTTATATTCGGTAACGATAGATCATTTCGTGCATTTTATTTTACAGGGTGATCCCAAGTATTATTTTTCTTCTTTGATTTTTTGTTGGCCCCCTAATTGCCCCCCTTAACAAATCGACATTGCTAAATATGAGGTCATACCTATTCTTTTTAATCCTGAAATTCCAGAAGAATCTGTCAAGTATATTTCTAAATATTCGACAAAATGTCTAAAATTGAAAGTAGCCGTTGCCGGTCATTAATGGCTAGTGTATATGTATATATATGTATGTATAATTCCGAGCATATTCTGATGCAACATATTTGAACTAATTGAAATTAGCTTCATAATAATTTTATGTTCAGCATAGAATGAAAATCTGGGTTTTTGTGACAAAGTTCACTTTAATGCCAAAGTGCTTGCTCTGATCTTATGATTATAATCGGCTCTCTTTTTTTTTTCCTTCGTAAATAAATGTATAATATTTGATTAAATATCTGTGTCGGAGTTTCCTCTTAGTCCGCACAACTTCGAAGAAAATCCTTATTATTTATATGCTGCCACCACTGATATGATTACGTGATATCGGTCACGCACTGGGAAGATTGTTTAAATGAAAACCAACGCTTTTAATTAACTAAATTAACAGTTTATTTACACACTATTTACACAACAACAAAAGACTATTTATACTTACAAACTCGGATATAGATGATCCGGTTCAACATTAAATTGAATACAGTAAATGCTGGCTGTTTACTGTTAAACTACGTTAAACCACTCTCACTCTACACACGTTAAATTAGCTTTCCGGAGATCAATCTCGATCTCCCAACACCTATGTGCTCTAAGCCTACGCTCTATCTCTAAGAGCTCTCCCCCGGGACACACGTCCACTTTGCGCGCTACGCTCCAAACTGACTATCTCAGCATCAGAGACTGCCTTCCAGCAACCCCTTGCTCCTTCTCAACGTAACCTCTTCGGAGTGTTCTACCTGGCTCCCATTTCAAACTCTTTCCTTCGTTCGTGGAATGATTTTGTCTTCCCATCTTACACAGACATCTCAAAAGGTTGGGCACACCCCTCTCCAACTATCTTTTTTCCCCTTCATACCATCTATACATTTTCACCGGCTTAGATCCAATTTTAGATAAGGAAAGACTGTTATTTTGAAATTCCAGTACACAGCCCATACAATATATAATATATTAAGACAAAAATAATATAGAACCCCAGTTCTAATAGCAGATATTTCTCAGCACCTGACAATCTGATTTACTATGTACGTTAATTTCCAACTATGCAATTTTAAGTAATTTAAGGACGAATGAATAAAATGTTTAAAATTAAAGTACTAGTTTTTACTTGTAGAAAGTCAAATTTTTAGTGTTAGGAAGTGTTAGAAAAATTTATTAGAAAGAGGTTTAAAAAAAATATTTTTCTCTGTTGAAGAACGCGAAACATTGATAAGTTTTTTAAACATAAAGTGATACTTGCAGGCATGATTACTGAAGTGATTTGTAATTCAATATTTTCATTCTTCAATAAATTAATTGAGTTCTTGGGTTATAAGCGACTATTGTTTCAGAACGGCGGTTATTTCCCTTTCCTGCCCTGTCGTGTCCGGAAATTCGTATAAAATGCCAATTTTGACAGCACTTCTCGACAAAAAAAATTTTTTTTACCGAAAAACAAGAAAAACCGTTGTATTATATAGTTTCTTAGCAATTATTACAAGCTTGCTAATTTCATACATTTCCGAACAAAAATGATTTTAAAAATTGTGTCAGAAAATGGATTTGAGAACAACTCGTAAAAATTACTCATTAAATTTCGTATTTATCAGTAGTGAGGCGAATGGTGTGTGTGTGTGTGGGGAAGGGGGGGGGTTGTCGGGTTTAAAACCCATCCCAGGCCTAAAAAATTCAGTAATAGCTGTTTTTTTTTAATCACTAATTAATCGTATTAGCCACTTTTATGAATCAAAATCTAGTGTTAGTGTTTCTAGATTAATCGAAATTTACCACTTTCTTGAATCATATTCCATTTAACGAAAATATTTCCTTTAAATGGCTATTGTTATATTTAAAAATGAAGAAACACATAGTAGATATATGGGTTCAACAGTTTCAAAAAAGGACAGCGGTGGCATTGTCGCGAATAACCTTAAGCTACATAAAGAATCAGATTGTTTCAAATGACTGTTAAAAATTCTACTTCATAGACAGGATATATTTTTGAGGAGGAGTGGGGGTGGGAAAGTTCCTGATAGGTTTTAGCGACAATGATTTTCTTTTAAATAACAGTGCAAAGGGTAGATAAGTGGGAAACTTAATTTGTTGAGACGAGGTGAGGTCATGATTGCATTCATTAAAAATACTGATTCAATTAACCAATGACTTAAATATACGGTGACCACTGGACTAACTGTCAACAACTTACCTCCCACCTATCCCCTTGAGCCGAACTTTGACTGGGAAACTGATTATACTGAAAAAAAAAATCCCTTTTGGCTCGGCCTACAGGTGGGGTAGATTTCGAAGTTAAGTACTAATTTCACCAACAAAAGTAAAATCAAGATGAAAAATAAACCTAGTTTAATAATTTTATCTGGCCACTTTTGAAAGTTTTTAGTTTCCTTTTTATGTAAGAGCTGATTTTATCAGAATCATGTTAACGTGGTATAAAAGAAATATTCTTCCACGCTCCACAATTCGAAATTTTCTGACACATTTTTAGGCTCATTTTTAAAAGTAAAAACATGAAACTTGCGGACGTTATTTTTTTGAAGAGATTTATAAGCGACCTGTATTTTATTTTTCATTCAAATTATCAGGACTTGGTTTACAAACAATTATTTTCTCAGTACGACCATTTTTTTTCCGTTTTCAGTACTATCGCTTAGGGATATTCGGTTTAAAATGCCCATTTTGACAGCATTTTTTGAAATATATTCTACCTTTTATCCTAAAATCGATCAATACGGCCCATTTATAATTTCTGAATAAGAGAACCTGCCCATTGGATGCGTTTGAGAGAAAAATGAATTTAAAAATGAGTCAGAAAATAAGGAGTTTGGATTTGAGTACAACCTTAATACGATAATTTTTTCGTCAAACCCTATTTTTGTTTAATTTCTTTTTGCTGTAAGAGTTGGTCCTATGAAAAACATGTCAATACAAAAGTGGTAGATAATATTAAGAAGGTGTAAATAAATTTAAGCGGATTGGATATCTTGTGAATAAAATGAAGTAATGAATTTTTTTCTTCTTAACCCCCCCCCCCCTTTTTTTTCTGCTAAGAGTTGGTCCTATCAAAACTTGTCAGTATAAAAGTTATAATTAGTATTAAGATCTATAATATATTTAAGTGAATTTGATATCTTGTTAATTGACGAAGTTATGAATATTTTTCTCCCTAAAACCCTATTTTTTGCGCCCCTTCACACATTTTAAATTTTATCAAAAATCAGTGATACATAAATTTTTGGCCCTTTTCTTAGAAATAATAATAACTTTAAACTGATTTGATATATATTATAATTAAGATGTTATGTTTTTTTTTTTTTTTTTTTTTTTTTTCCACAAAACCCTTCCCTATTTCCATCCCCGTGCTCCGATTTTGTACATTAACGAACTTGACCGAAATTTTCTGCCACTTCATTTGAATAAATGTTTAGTCCTCCCTTTTCTTTTTTAACCATTTGGAAAAATGGTTATTGTCCTCGTCAGGGTAGGAAATCAAAAACATATCTGAAGCTTTTTATTGGTTGAATGGAATCCGCATTTTACTCGTTTTCTGATGGGTCTATACAGTAATCAGTATTTCCTTTACTTTCAACAGAGATGGATTCTTCTGTTGCCACTATGACAAAAAAGTAATAGGAACTACAAAAATAAATAAAAATTAATAACTCAGAAACAAATTGAGATACAGCTTTCAAACAAATTGCATTTAAAAGTACATTTTTTTCTCTATAGGACGATGTAAAAAGTAATATTATGGGATGTTTAGAAGTTTAAAAATGAAATTTCCTTTAAAATTGATTTCTTGGAAATCTGACGATGGAAAAGCCTTTTCCCCAACAGCCAATGAAATGCTTGGATAATACATAAGTTTCAGGTGGATAATACGTAAGTTTCTGGAAATCTGACAAGTCGCCGGCGATTTTTGTCGCTTACAATTTTTGCGTGTAATAACACTATTAATGTTTAATTCATGGCGTATGTAATGTATGATCAACTTCGTGCGATTTTTTATGTCTTAAATTTTAGTCTTTGAAAAAATAATTTTCCAAATGGTCGTTGTAATTTATTAAATTGCTTTTTTTTTGTGTGTGTGTGTGTTTAATGCAGTTTTTAGCATTTGTTTTGTTCGCGCTCCTTGATGATTTTTTGACATAAGGGAAAGGAATTATGTTTTAAACTTTCAGCCTAATATAAAATATTATTCTCTGTGATTTTTAATGCTGCTTTCAATGCATTTTTTAGCTACTTTTAGCATTTGTTCGCATTTCACGCGATTTTTTGACATTCTGAAAAAGAATTCGGTTTCGAACTTTTAGCCTTATAAAGTCTGTTTTGTCCTCCACGATTTTTGAATTTTTACTAATTTATTTAGAATTACTAAATTTCAGTGCTATTTTCAATGCGGTATTTAGAAGTTTATCGCGCCCCACAGTGATTTTTAAAAAGATTTCTTAATGGAATTTTTGTTTTAAAGTTTTAGCCTAATATAGTAAATTTTGTCCTGTGTGATTTTTGATTTTTTAGCATTTTTTTTTTTTGCGTTCCGTAGTGATATTTGACATTCTTAAGAAGAATTTGATTTCAAGCTTTTAGCCTAATATACTAATTATTCTTCGCGCTTTTTGAATATTTAGCGATTTTTAATAAAATTTATTGCATTTGTTTTTCTTTTTTTGTGTATTTTTTTTTCTTTTGACATTTGAAAACGAATTTGGTTTCAAACTTTTAGCCTTATATAGTAAATTTTGTCCTCCACGATTTTTAATACGTTTTTACTTTCTTCTATCTTCAATAGAAGAAAGTATTGTAATCGAAATTTTTTTCGACTTCCGGTTTTCGACGGATTTGCATGTTTTAGGGGTCAGAGATTCCAAAAAACATGTTTATAGAAAATGTCTGTCTGTCTGTGTGTCCGTCTGTCCGTCTGTCCGTCCGTCCGTCTGTCCGTCTGTCCGTCTGTCCGTCTGTCCGTCTGTCTGTCGCCATTGTACCATCAAAAAGTGTATGAAGTTATGTATAGAATTAAACCAAAATTTTATTATAAGTTTTTGGCTATGGCAAGCAGGTTCTCCCGGAATTTGGAAAAAAATCGCCGGTAGGGGGCGCTGATATAACAATTTTTGTGCGATTTTGAATATTGTACCATCCAAAAGTGTATGGAGTTATGCATAGAATTGAACCAAATTTTTAGTTTAAGTTTTTGGATATGACAAGCAGGTCCTCCCTGAATTTGGAAAAATGTCGCCGGTAGGGGGCGCTGCAAATGCGTTTTTTGTGCGATTTTGAATATTGTACCATCGAAAAGTGTATGAAGTTATGCATAGAATTGAACCAAATTTTTAGTTTAAGTTTTTGGCTATGGCAAGCAGGTCCTCCCTGAATTTGGAAAAAATTCGCCGGTAGGGGGCGCTGTAATAGCGATTTTGAATATTGTACCGCCCAAAAGTGTATGAAGTTATGTATAGAATTAAACCAAAATTTTATTATAACTTTTTGGCTATGGCAAGCAGGTCCTCCCGGAATTTGGAAAAAATTCGCCGGTAGGGGGCGCTGATATAACAATTTTTGTGCGATTTTGAATATTGTACCATCCAAAAGTGTATGGATTTATGCATAGAATTGAACCAAATTTTTAGTTTAAGTTTTTGGATATGACAAGCAAGTCCTCCCTGAATTTGGAAAAAATTCGCCGGTAGGGTGTGCTGTAAATGCGTTTTTTGTGCGATTTTGAATATTGTACCATCGAAAAGTGAATGAAGTTATGCATAGAATTGAACCAAATTTTTAGTTTAAGTTTTTGACTATGGCAAGCAGGTCCTCCCTGAATTTGGAAAAAATTCGCCGGTAGGGGGGCGCTGTAATAGCGATTTTTGTGCGATTTTGAATATTGTACCGTCCAAAAATGTATGAAGTTATGCATAGAATTAAACCAAATTTTTATTTTAAGTTTTTGGCTATGGCAAGCAGGTCCTCCCTGAATTTGGAAAAAATTCGCCGGTAGGGGGCGCTGTAATAGCGATTTTTGTGCGATTTTGAATATTGTACCGTCCAAAAGTGTATGAAGTTATGCATAGAATTAAACCAAATTTTTATTTTAAGTTTTTGGATATGGCAAGCAGGTTCTCCATGAATTTGCAAAAAATTCGCCGTTAGGGGGCGCTGTAATAGCGATTTTTGTGCGATTTTGAATATTGCACCATCGAAAAGTGTATGAAGTTATGCATAGAATTGAACCAAAAAAAATTTTAAGTTCTTGGCTATGGCAAGGAGGTCCTCCCTTAATTTGTAAAAAAATCGCTCGTAGAGGGCGCTGTAATAGCGATTTTTGTACAATTTTTGTGCCATTTTGAATATTGTACCGCCGAAAAGTGTATGAAGTTATGCATAGAATTGAACCAAATTTTATGTGTTTATTTTTGGTCATGTCACGAAGGATTGGAATTTGGAAAAATTCTGCCGGAAGGGGCACTATAATTGCGATGTCTGTACCATTTTCATTATTGTACCATCGAAAAGTGTATGAAGTTATCCATATAATTGAACCAATTTTTTTGTGCATGTTTCTGGCTATGGCAAACAAGTCCTCCCTGAACTTGAAAAAATTCCAAAAGAAGGGGGCGCTATAATTCCGATCTCTGTGCCATTTTCATTATTGTACCATCGAACAGCGTATAAAATTATGCATACAATTGAACCAAAATGTTTGTGCTTGTTTTTGGCTTTGGCCAACAGGTTCTCCTTGAATTTGGAAATATTGCGCGGTAAAGGGGCTCCGTGCTAGCGATTTTTGTATACTTTTCTTGATTTTTCGTAGTTCTATTGTGCATCGGCATATAAGCAGCGGCGGGAACTTGCTTCCTGCTATGCCGGCTATTCGCAAACAGCTGATGACAGAATAAGGAAAAATTAATAATTTTAACAAATATCATGATATAGATTAACTCGTTTTTAGTCCGTTTAATTGACTTGAGCAGAAATTTAAGATGAAAATCAAAGTTGGTATAGTATTGAACTAATAATATTGAAGTATTAACATGTGTAACTAGGTTTTGAAATATTAAGATGTATAAGATAGAAGAAAGTTTTGGGATTGGCACATCCAACTAGTTTATAGCTTTTTTGCATTTCTCGACGATATTTTGACATTCGTGTACGAATTTCGATTTACAATGTTTTAGCTTACTGCAGAAAATTTTGCTATTTGCGATTTTTGAATTCTTACAGATTTTTAATGCGATTATTTTCTGGTTTTACTGACAATTTGCGGCTATTTTTTCACATTAGTAAAAGCAATCCGAATTTTATCTTTCAGCCCAATATAATAAATTCTTTCTTGTTTTGAATAATATTTGTTCGTAATTCTTACAGACATTTTTGAAAATTTTTATGCTATTTCACAGATATTTCGCGTTCTACTGCAATTTTTTTTTCACATTCATAAAAGAAATTCTGTTTTAATATTTTAGCCCAATGGTATTTTTTTTCCTCTGCGATTTTTTTAAATGTTAGCATTTTTTCATAATTTGCTGCGTTTTATCACATCAGTGAGATTAATCAGGTTTCAGTCTTCTAATGCAATTTAGTGCA
Source organism: Maratus speciosus (assembly GCA_963932465.1). NCBI lineage: Eukaryota > Metazoa > Arthropoda > Arachnida > Araneae > Salticidae > Maratus > Maratus speciosus. The sequence goes on from OZ010800.1 coordinate 301,718,638, forward strand.
TTTTGTTATCTTTTCAATAAATGTTATATAAAATGGTATGAAATTCGTGCCGCTATTTTTTGCTATTTTTAGAGTTTTCTCGCGTTCATGCTATTTTTTACGGACCCCGCAAGACTCCCCGGGTTAGTTAGGATAAAATAAAACTGAATATTATTATTTAGGTCTTTAAGGGAAGTTCATTTTAAAAAGGTGTAAAATTAAAAACATTTTATGCTTTAAATAAATAAAATGTTTAATTTCTGATCTTACTCTACGTTTTCGTTGAACATTTGAATTTTATTGTTTAAATATTAAAGTTTTTAAGTATTTAATTTAGGTGTGTGTAATGGGTAAGCATGGATCTGTTTAAGAAGAAATTGAGTCCTTTAAAGTAGGGATGCACAACCTGTGGCCCATGGGCCAAAAGGGGCCCGCGACGGGTTAACAAGTGGCCCGCGAATTTCGTCAATTTATAATTGGCAAAAATTGAGATTTTTTACCATAGATTGCAGGAAAAAATCGTGACTTTCGTCAATTTGCCCCGGAAAACAATTGCAAATTTCGTCAGTCAGTTAAAAATCGCGAATTTCATTAATCGCTCGGCCGATAACATTTGTATCAATATAGGAAATTCCCAAGTTTCTAATTTCGTCAGTCGCTAGTTGAAAAATACCTCGAATTTCATAGATTGGGCGCGGAAAAATCGCGTGTTTCATCGATCTCGCGCGTAAAAGTCGCGAATTTTGTTGATCGTGCACGGGAAAATCGCGAGTTTCGTCAGTTTATCTGGAGAAAAAGTCGTGAATTTCGCCAATTTAACGCGGGAAAATTGCGAATTTCATCAGTCAATTAGGAATTACGAATTTCGTTGACTGAGCGGAAAAATCGTGTTTCGTCGATTGGGCGCAAAAAAAATCGCGAGTTTCTTCGATCGGATGGGGTAAAATCAAGAGTTTCGTTGATTAGGCATGAAAAAAATCATGAGTATCTTCGATCGGCCGCTGAAAAATCGCGCCTTTTGTTGTTCGTGCGCAGAAAAGTCGAGCGTTTCGTCGACCGGGCGCGGAAATGTCACTGGTTTCGTCAATTTATCGTTGGAAAAAACAGCGAATTTCGCCAATTTGCCGCGGGAAAATTGCAATTTTCGTCAGTCATTTACGATATGATAATTTCACCGATTGGGCTCGGAAAAATTGCAATTTTCGTTGATCGGGTGCGGAAAAATTACAAATTTAGTTTACTGGGCGCGGAAAAATCCCAAGTTCCGTCGATCGGGCGCGGAAAAATCGCGAGTTCTGTTGATAGGGCATGGAATAAATGCAAATTTTATTGATCGGCTGCGGAAAAATCGCGAGTTTCGTTAGTTTATTGCGAGAAAAAGTTGTGAATTTCGGCAATTTGTCCAGGGAAAAATTTCAATTTTCATCAATCAGTTAAGAATGGGCATGGAAAAATTACAAATTTAGTTTACTGGGCGCGGAAAAATCCCGAGTTTCGTCGATCTCGCGAGTTCTGTCGATCGGGTGCAGAAAATTTTCGAATTTTGTCGATAGGGCGCGGAAAAATTGCGAATTTTTTCTATAAAAAGCGCGGAAAAATTGCGAAATTTGTCGATCGGGTGCGAAAAAATCGCAAATATCGTTGATCGAGCAGAGAAAAAATCGTGAATTTTTTCGATTAAGTGCGAAAAAATTGCAAATTTCTTCGATTAGTTAAGGTAAAATCGCGAGAAAAAGTTGTGAATTTCGACAATTCGTACGGGAAAATTTTTTTAATTTCGTCAGTCAGTTAACAATTGCGAATTTCGTTGAGTGGGCGCGGAAAATTCGCAAATTCCGTTGATAAGGTGTGGAAAAATCGCGAATTTTGTCGATCAGGCGCGGGAAAATGTAAAATTTTGTTGATCGACTGCAGAAAAATTGAGAGTTTCGTCAATTTAACTTCGATCGTAAAGTTCACTTTTTTTTTGGCACTGTCATGCATATGTTTATTTTTTACCACTTTTAATAAAGCAAAATTTAATCCCCCCGAATAAAGACAAGGAATATTTTCATTCTTTGAAAATAATTTTTGCTATATCTCTGTTATATATACAAACATAAGCTGCTGATATATCCTTGTCTGCTGAATTGGGTATGGTATGTAGTGGGTAGGCAAACCTAAAGGGGTAAAACTGCCACTTCTCTAAAATCTTGTTTTTTATAGGCCACAGATCTCCACACCTCCCCGAAATAGAATGATCGCTGTGTTACTGATGTGGCCCTCGACAACCCAAACATTTTTGTAAGTGACCCTTCTCTTAAAAAGGTTGTGCACCCCTACTTTAAAGGATCCTTCACAAAATTTTTCATTTCAAAACAGGACCCTTCATAAATTTTTTCATCTCAAAACAGGACCCTTCACAAAACTTTTCATCTTAAAAAAGGACCTTTCACAAAATTCTTTGGTCTTAAAAATAGTTTTTTTACAAAAAATTTTCCCGTTCTAAACTGAATCTTTCACAAATTTAATCATTTAAAAGTAAAATCCGACCTTTCACTTTTACATATATAAAGAAAAAATATGTATTTGACATACATATATCTTCTTAAAAATATATAAAAAAGAACCTTGAGTATAACGTTCGTTTCAAATTCTCAGAATTAGGACTAGAATTTTCACAAATGTAAAAAAGCTCTTCACAATTTCACAAAAACAGGACCTTGAGAGAAAAGTCTGGACAGATCCCTGGTAAGGTGGTGGTGGTGGTGGGAGGGGGGGTTATAGATTTGTAGAAAAGGGCCTCAAAACTCACCCCCCCCCCCCCCTAGCCATAGAGCCCAAGTTACGCCTACGTATCAAATGTTTGTTTCGTATCTCAAATTTTAATAGAATTTTAGAAAAAAAAATAATTTTTATGATTTGCTATTATAATTAATACAAAAATAGTTTTATCACTTCAGGCTAATTCCATGAAAACTTGTCATGTCTGTCACATATTACGATTTTTGGCTACCAGTATTTTAGAACGGAGAAATGTGACTTATTTTATCGGATATATCTCATCAATTGAATAACGCGACGCAAACTTTTCGAAAATAACGGTGGTCAACAAGCATAGCGATTTTCAGCTGTGTGACAGACATGACAAGTTTTCATAGAATTAGCCTTTAGCTTCTATATCGTTAAGAAAGTATCATTAAAATTATCAACAAGAACGCAAAATCATGCGTTAAGCAGATTATGAAACATTTTTCAGCGCATTCAGACGGGGCCGTCGCTAAACAACTTCCTTCTTTAGAGAAGAAAGTTGTTTCGCGACGGCCCCGATTCAGACTACTATAATAAAACTTTATAGTTTAATAACGTGAAAAACGATGCATATTAATAATTATTAAAACGCATAACACGTTTGAAAACAAAATTTCCGCTTAAGGCGAAAAATAACTGAAAATTTTGTACATCCCTGTATATGAATTTATCCCTGTATAGATGTATCATATAATGCATAATATGCTGAAACTTAGAACGGTTAGGGAACGCATAGCACAGTTGAAAATTCTTTTTCAGCAATTTCCGTCAATAAACGGAAATGTACTTGAAATTTTTTGTGGATCCCTGTATATCTATTGAATATATACACAATAGTATGCAATTAAAAAAAAAAATTAAAAACACGTTCCACAACTGAAAACACACTTCCAGCAATTATTGTTCTTAGAGAGAAATCTAACTGATTAATTTTTCGACCTCTGTATATGAAAGATGAATTCAATGCATGTCAAATTCAATAGTAAGCATTTTACAGAACACCTTGGAGATATATATCAATTTAAATATGCATGAAATAGTGTAACATAAACAAAATACACTACAAACGATGTTTCTCCATAGACCATAATGTAACCGTAATTCTTTTTAGTGTCCCTGTAAATTGTAAATGATCGATAAATGCTATCCATACCATATTCTATAGCAAGCATTTTGTAGTGCACTTCATAAATATGTATATAAATTTTAGTGTGTTTGAAATTATGAAACATCATTAAAAACCACCGCAAACGATTTTCCCTTATAGGCCGTAATGTAATGAAATTCTTATGAATGTTCCTGTAACGAACATGACTGCTACTCGTTCATTTTGCAATACCAAACATACCGTTAGGAATATCTATACCATTTTTCAATTTCATGGAGATGCATGACGCCAAAAATAATTTTGGCCAGCTAGAATCGGTAAATCACCTGCAGCGGTAGATTTTTTTTACTTTCTTCTACTGTCGCGTCCGAATCAAATAGCCAACTTTGACAAAATTTACTGAAAGTCGTCTACCTTTATGAAAAAGGAAAAAAAACTGTTTGATTACATAGTTCCTGAATAAGAATAACACCTGCAAAATAATCATGCATTTCAAAGCAAAAACGAAATAAAAAAGTGTCAGAAAATAGGTAGTTTGCATTTGGGAATCTCAATAAAATGTAATGCATTCTAAGGTAAAAGTTGTTTTAGACAGAAGTTCCGATTTCCTTTGCCGAGTGGTTTCAGAGTTATAAATATTTCAAATTTTTTCAGTCCTTTATAATAAATACCCTTTACATCAGGGCTTAATTTGCGCCGGAGCCCACCGGAGCCCGGCTCCGGTACTTCTCTGTTTTTAGTAAATATTTAAATATTGGTCGGAATTCACCGGAGCTCATAAATATAGGGCTCCGGAGCAGGGATGTAGTGGAGGGTATACGGGGGTATACGCCGTATATCTTCTGGATTTTTTAAAGGAACACCGTATACTCTCTTTTTCTCAAGAAAGCTATAGTATATACACTCTAGGGTATACGCTCTGCCTTGAGCGTATACCCTCTGCTTAGAGCGTATACCCTCTGTGTTTTTTACGACTACACCACTGCTCCGGAGCCCAGTGCAATAGCACTTCCGAAAAACCGAAGCGAAAATTACCTTTTCCTTTCCTTCCCATCTCCAAGCTTTTGCATTCTTTTTTACCAAAACACTTTATGTAATGTAATGTGTCGCACACGTAGGAGATGGAAATAAAACGGACTCAATTTTTATATCAGTTTCCGCGTTTGGAGTGACTCGAGCTCAATATGTATTGCATTTAAAATTTTATTTATTAACGTATATAAAAAAAAACCCTTTTCTCCTTTAAAATTACGTATTATAATCTATTTCAAATCATTTTAATGCTATTTTGATTAGAATGAAGGGGAAACAGAAATCGTGTTTTTCTATTTCAAATTTTTGTCGGCGACATGTTGATACGGCGGGCGCCACTCAAGAGATTGAACAATGAATTTGCTTTCAGTTAGCGTTTCTTTTGTAACAGTGGGATAATTTTTTATAGGCTGTTTTTTTTTTAAATCTTATTTCGATATCTAACCTGAAAAGAATATTTTCTGTTTTATCCAACGAGCATCAGCTTGAGGTTTTGCTTATTTGGGGATTTTTTGTCTTCTATTGCGTACGAGTATAAAAATCACGTCAGTGTTTTTTTGTATCATGAATGGTACCCATGCTCAGGCTCTGCTCTGCACATTTACGAAGTCACTTTCATTTGTAAGTAGATATAATTGCCGTGTATTATTATTCTGATAAAAAGCAATCGAGGAGTGTTTCCCCTGTTTCTTTAAAAGCATCGATTGTTTCCGATAACGGCGTCAAATCTTTAATTTAATCTGATTATCAGGGACTCACCACAAAAGATTGTTACGCGGAATGAATCGTTTATAGTTTAAGATATGTACCTTTTATAGGAAATTGTAAAACATTGTTCCATTCTTCAGCATATAAATATTAATTTCTGTAAATTCCATTCATTTTTTCTTAAAAATGCATAGCTGCGAACTATCCCTTTTTTTGTGTGTTAACACTATTTCCTAATCATGATCCTTACCGTATTTAATAGCAGAATTCTGCAATTAATTAACATTAGAATTAGGCAAAGTTTACTATTCAGAAGGAGAGATAACTAAAAAGTGGAATAATTGACAGCTAAGTATATGCTGATAGATATATTTAATTTTTTTTTTTTTTTTTTTTTTTTTTTTTGCTAAACAAAAAAAAATGCCTCAAATTTTGCAAATAATGTACGAAATATAAATATGCAGATTGGAGTGACAGGAGGAGGGGGGGGGGGACCGCTGAATATTAGGGCTCCGGTACTTTTTTCGTTAGAAATTAAGCCCTGCTTTACATAGTTTCGTTATAAATCTTTCCACGGATTATTACAAAGAAATCAAACACAAATACTGTGATTTGTAATTTTTTGAATTTAAATACCAATAATTTATAAAATTAATATATATATATATATAAAGTTTCACATACGTGTATGCTAAAAGTATAGCATTTTCATCCGAGTGGAGTGTAACTCGCTAACACAAAATCACAAGGGATAAGAAAAGGGCTTTTCAAAGTCTTTTACGTCTTAGCAGGGACACCGTTCGTTATACAGTGAATTATACAGTGAAAACGGCCTTAAATAGAAATATTTCATGATAAAGGCGAAATAATACCTAATATAATGAAGGAATTTTTCATGTCCAACAAATAAGAGTGAAAAATATCAACCAGGTATCGTCCGGATAGCTCAATAAGTTGAGCAATAGCACAATAAGCTAAGGTATCCAGGTTTGTGTACTGGTCCGGACATTTTTCGCTCTGTTAGAGTAAACCTCAATTGTGCTATTTCCAACCTTGAACATAATATGTAACAATTATATCTGGTAAAATGGAAAATTATTTGAATACCTATAGTGATTCCGCCATAACAATTTTTATTCCATAAAAGATGGAATACGTTTATCTGCTAAGACGGAAGTCCTTCTAAAAGGAATCCTTTTCATTCATTCCCGATTTAATTTTAGCAAGTTTTGTTTTTATATACAAATATAGCTGAATCTTGTTAACATGAATCTGACGAGCGGATTAAAATTTTGTTTATGATGTAAGTAGTTCACATTATCAGTAATTAAATCCTTGTGTAATTTTGACAGGGGATATGGACACAGTTTATATGCTAAAAGTATTTTGCGTTAAGCTTAATACTTATATGAATATATTCTATGTTCATCTAAACGAGTTTCGATGGTATATTGCAAATGTATATAGTATATGTAAGTTCATAACAATTGATAAAAAAGAGTGTTTCTTTATACATGCTCCACACAAAGTTTTCCTTTATATACTAGTCATTTTTCTCGAAGGCGAAAGAATGGGCTAAGAAAATTGCAAATAAAAAAAAAAGGCCCAGATATAAATGAAGTATAAAAGACCAACACAATTATGTATAATGAAGGGAGCATATGTTTTTATGTAATAGTTTGAAAAACTGGAAAAAAATTTTGATCCATTTAATTTGATCATTACAAGTAATATCGCTACCCCTAAAATTAAAAAATAATGAAAAATACAGCCATAAACCTCCAAAACTGACATTTTTGACAGAGTGATTCTACAAATATTTGACTACGATTCGATATTTGGCTCTTTTGACTAATATTTGGTTTGCTGGATACTTTGTTTGTTTAACCGAATGGATTTGTGATTAAAGATTTTTGGATCTTGGATTTACAGCTTTTTCTTTCGGTTTTTTTTTTTTGTTTTTTTTTTTGTTTTTAAATCTCAGATCAAAACTTGATATTTTTTGATGCATTCAAATGATGATTAAATGCAAAGCATTTGCAGGTATATTTGTTTATGTAATAAGAAGTCGAATAACCTTTATCTGTTTTCGTTAAAGGCTAAGAAAGTTTTAGAAAATGGTGCCAAAGTTGTAGATTCTGAATGATGTTAAAAACAAAAGTATTGGTAAACAACTAATTACAGATGAAATACATTTACAATAAAATAAAAAATACTGTGCAATTCTAAAGAATTTTAATACCATTACGAACAGTGTGTGCAAATTTCATGAACTTATAGAAAATACTTTGTTAATGTGCCAAGAAGATTCACACTGTTTAGCTGTATTATTATTAGTTAAAAAAAAAAAAAAAAAAAAAAAAAAAGAACAGCCTTAAATATATATTTAATTCAAAATGTTGCAGAATAATAATTTAGTATATTAAGTAATTTCTTAATACTACAATTTTAAATCGTATATAAGTCGCATTGTTAGTTTGATTAAGTATGAAATAAGTGCAAATAATGATGTTACATAAGTAAAAGTTTTTTTTTTGCTTCAGTTTTGCATTACGTATTTAAAGATGCATTGTAACTTTAATTGATAAAACGCATAATACGAGTATACATACCGCATTTCTTGTTTTAAAGTGAGAGTGATTTTTCAACACACTAACTCCCTGCAACAAATTTTATTTGACGATGCGTATTTTAGGAGACATCTCATTGATCATGTGGGAAAGAAAATTTTATTGTAAGGAAGGATTAAAATATGAATGGATAGTAGAATGAAGAATATTCTTTACATTTTAATGGAAATAACATACCATCTTGATGTGAAAGGGAAAAAAAAAAACTAAATTTATAAAGTACGTATAATGGGCTCCTATTTTAGCTAAAATGTATATGAATTATATTATTACATATCTATACAGATAAATAATTCTATAAATAATTTTAATTTAGTAGAAGACCTGTTTTATTAATTAGCATCAAAGTTTTTCAAATATTACAAAAATTACATAAAGTTGTTACTTTTTTTTAACTAAAAAAAAAAATTACATCATTGAGCGGGGGAAAAATATACAAAAGTATATTTTTTCCCCGCTCAATGATGTAATTTTTGGGGGGGGGGGGAACCGCTTTAAAAATATGCTTATTATTCATAACTAAAATTATGCTTCTGAAAATTGTGAAAAAAACTATTCGATGACAAATAACTTCAATAATTCAAATTGCGTTTAAATCGCTTTTACACTTAAAAATGAAACAAAAAAAGTTCCAAAAAGTTTCGAGTTGTTGAACGGGGAAAAGTATTTTTTTCAGAATCACCCTAAACTGAACGTAAAACCTTTGTCAACATATGGTTTCCAGATGTTGACAAGTTGTCTTGAGGGGCCGTTCCTTTAATGAAAAAAGTAAAGGACCTAGAGAAATCGCGTGCTTTTCAAAGGAGTAATCGATCATTCTGTAAATGAGGTATTTCCGTTGACAAAACCTAAGTCGTAGAGAAAGTATATAAAGCAACAAAATGGCGTTGCTTTTGCTTTTTCCAAATTCTGAAGAAGAGGCGTGTCGTCTACCTGCCACCTGCCAAGCCTAATGATCTTTTTGGCTCTAAAGCCACTGAATCATTTATGTATATACATATATTGTATATATACAATGCATGTATATATACTGTATATATTGTATATATATATTATATATATATATATATATGTAATTTGCACTGTAATAATATATGTAATTACAAGTACGTAATAATATATATATGTTCTATAATTATAACAAAATAATATTATAAATAGTACTTTGCGATTTAACGGACACATCTTAGTCCCAATTAGTCCGTTAAATCGATGGTTTACTGTACTACTTTTAAGTCGTACAATCATTCTCTTCATATTTGAATTAAATATTTTCGTTTTATTATATTATTCTCATCAAAACTTTTTTTTTTGTATTTTAAATAAAACCAGTAATAGTTTTTTTTTTAGTTTATTTTTCTAGGTGTTTGTATTTTTTAATTTCTAATTGGTATAGACGTTTCAATTCTTTAACAAAAAGATTTCATAATATGCCGTCATCAAGAAGAAAACATTTGCCTATGGCAAACTTTTCGTCCAAAATAATGACAAAACACCAAAATTTATTATCAAAAATCGTGGTTGGTTATATCGGTTTCTTATACATACAAACCACAGCAGGAATATTCTCTATTTAATGATACAATTTGAAAAAAAAATCTATCGAGTAGTTATTGAAATTAGCTGGGACTATGGTTTTATGGACTCTTGCTTTATATTATACTAGCTGTTGCCCATGTCGTTGTTCACTTAGCATTTAAACAAAGATAAATGCATTAATTAAGCAAAACATTTCACTTCCGAGAATTAAAAACATGTATAATTAACGCATTCTTTATCACATTTTATAAGAGGAAATATGGTATACTTTTCACTTATTGGGGCCGTGACTTAACCCAGTCAAAACTAGTATGTTGTGGCCATCACAAAACTTTCTTCTATATAAATCGCGTCAATTAAATCTTTTAAATAGTACAAGAAATTACATGAATTTAGCACCAATTCATATCAAAGTATATCTGAATTTGAAGTTGGATGAAAATTCGTGCATTAGTTCTTGAGATAGAGCTATAGCGGAAATTCTGAAAAATGTAGCATAGCAGCACCACCTGTTGAGCGATTTACACCAAAAATAAACAGCACTAAATGATATCAAGGTATACCTGAATCTGAAGTTTGTTGAAAATCTAAGAGTTAGTTCTTGAGATAAAGCTATTGCGGAAATCGCAAAAAATACAGCATAGCAGCGCCACCTGTTGAGCGATTTACACCAAAAATTAAAAAGCACTAATTTATACGTCAATTCATGTCAAGTACTAACTAAATATGAAGTTTGATTAAAATCCGTGCAATAGTTCTTGAGATACAGCTCTTGCGAAAATCGGGAAAATGCAGCACAGCAGCGACACCTGTTGGGCGATTTACACCAAAAACTAAACAGCACTAATTTATATCAGGGACGAACTAAATCTAAAGTTTGATGAAAATTCGTGCATTTCTTCTTGAGTTAGAGCTATTGCGATAATCATGAATAATGCAGCATAGCAGCGCCACCTGTTGGGCAATTTTCACAAAAAAATAATCAGCACCAAACTATGTCCTGGACTAATTGAATCTGAAGTTTTATGAAAATCCGTGCAGTAGTTCTCGAGATATAGCTATTGCAGAAATCGCGAAAAATGCCGCATAGCAGTGCCACCTATTGGGCGATTTTCACCAAAAACTAATCAGTTCCAGATTATATCAAGGTCTAACTAAATATGAAGTTTTGTGAAATTCCGTGCATTAGTTCTTGAGATAGAGCGCCCACAAAATTTTGTCACATACAGACTCACAGACAGAGTGACAGAGTGACAGAGTGATAGACAGACTCACAGACAGACATTTTCTAAAAACCATCAAATCGTGTTCAGGACATTCTAAAACGTATAAATCCGTCGAAAACCGGAAGTCGAAATTTTTCACGAATCCAATACTTTCTTCTTGTAAAGATAGAAGAAAGTAAAAAGGGAATTTTTGACAGTCATATATTTTTTAAATTCTTGATCTTTTTATTTCATTTTCCTTTTTTCGCATGAAAATCTTTCAATTGAAAATTAATTATTGAGGACAAATTATTATTCCGGGTTTTAATTTTTTGGCAACGAAAAAAAAAGGGTTGTTAAATTTTATAGGAAAAATGTCAAATGATTCTGTATGAAAAATTATGACATTTTGAATTATTAAGAATCATATTTAGCCAAAGTGGTAGGGGAGGGAAAAAAGGCCGAATTCAGAATTAATTATGTGAAAGCTGAAAATTGTTTTAATCCATTTAGTTTAGGTTTAGAATGAATATGCTAAGTTTTCACCCTCGTAGTAGGTGAGCGTTAGAAAATATGTGCAGATTTATAGTCAAAGAACACGTTTTTTTAGATACCATAACAGTATCTCAAAACAGCTAACTCTTTCAAAAACATTGTCAATACAAATGTTGTAGAGCTTAAAATTCTGAGTAAAATGAGTACCTACACATAATATTTTTGTTGAACATTAAGGTCACAATTCTACTTTAAAGTTTTAGTTCCGTTGTCAGGGGGTTGAACTCAGGATTAATTAGGAGAAAACTGGAAATTGTTTTAATCCCTTCAGTTTAGGTCTAAAATGAACGTACTACATTTTCTTCCTCGTATTTGAGTGAATGTTAGAAAATATGTACATATTTATTTTTGAAAAACACGTTTTTGTTAATTACCTTAACAATATCTCAAAATAGCTAACTCTATACAAAGCATTGTCAAAACAAATGTTGTAGAGCTTAAAATTCTGATTAAAATGAGTACCACCATTAATATTTTTGTTCAACGTTACGGCCGCAATTCAATTTCTAAATGTTTTAAATCAAGAGCTTGAAGACAGGAAAGACCAAGTTGACTTAACAATATCTCAAAATTGCGGCCTTAATATTGAACAAAAATATTTAGTGTAGGTACTCATTTTACTCAGAATTTTAGGCCCTACAACTTTTGTATTGACAATGTTTTTGATAGAGTTAGCTGTTTTGAGATATTGTTAAGGTAATTAAAAAAAAAACGTGTTTTTCAAAAGTAAATATGTACATATTTTCAAACATTCACTCAAATACGAGGAAGAAAACATAGTACGTTCGTTTTAGACCTAAAGTGAAGGTATTAAAACAATTTCCAGTTTTCTCCTAATTAATTCTGCGTTCAACCCTTTGACCACGGGTCTAAAACTTTAAAGTAGAACTGTGACCTTAATATTCAACAAAAATATTAAGTGTAGGTACTCCTTTTACTCAGAATTTTAAGCTCTACAACATTTGTATTGACAATGTTTTTGACAGAGTTAGCTGGTTTGAGATACTGTTATGGTATGTAAAAAAAAAACGTGTTTTTTGACTATAAATCTATACATATTTCCTAACGCTCACCTAGTACGAGGGGGAAAACATAGCATATTCATTCTAGACCTAAACTAAAGAGATTAAAACAATTTCTAGCTTTCTCTTAATTAATTCCGAATTCAACCCCCTAACCAATGGGCTAATTTGAATTAAATAAAAATAGTCTGTGTTCATTTCTGGGTTATATTTCATCTATATGCAAAGATACAAAAGCTTTAATTCATTCGTTTGGACGTTGACTTGACTCAAACATTCACATACACTTTCGCATTTATAATTTTATGTACTAGCAAAAGCCAGGCTTTGTTTGGATTCGCGAAGCATTATGTAATAAGATAAATATTTGAAAGTAACAATATTTTTTTATATTATTCTTCCATCTTTATTAAACAAAAACGTTATTTTAAGTTTAAATTTAGAAATGTAAATTCAGCTAAATAACTCAGAATCGCCTCAGAATTTTTTATTTGTGAGATAAGACTGGTATAAATAAAAATATTTTCGAAGCAAAATTTTACAAAATATTTATATAACGAATTTAACAATTAATTTTATTTATTTACAATTCTTTTGTTGCCACTTTACAAAAAGAAGAAAAAACTACCATAATACAATTCTTTTAAAATGCGTAAGTATCGTCTACCGTCTGCGTAAATGATTTCACATAATAAGAATAAATTGTGTATTGGAATTCTTAACGCTGAAAAATACTTTTGTAATTGAATGTAAATAATTGAATTTTCACAAATTTAAATTCATTAAAAATATTCTATAATTTTCATTAAAAAAAGGTTATTTTAAAAATTTCATGTAAGAAATCGTAACTCCATGATTTATTTTTCTCCAGAAAACATACCGGTTTCATTTTTTATTTTCAATAATAAACAATTAAGTTTAAAAAATCAAAAAACCTGACTGCGTAAAAAGCGAACTAATTAATTATTTCACATCAATGTGAAACTATTTTTTTTTTTCAATTCCTACTATGAGCTCACACTCTCGCTATATATATCTTGTTCAAATTTTCAATTGTTAATAAAATACTTATTATTCATCCAATCAAGCTCAAATAAATTTTTTAAAACTTGTAGTGGATGACACTTGATGTTAATTCAGTTTTTTCACATATTAATTCATTAATTAAATTAAATTAATTAATTTTAAAATAATCGAGAGAGCCCTCTTCTTGATCAAGGTATTTTAAGACCGAGAGAGCCCTGTTCTTGATCAGGGCATTTTCAGCGCCACTCAAGAGGGAAAAAAAATGGGAGAAAAAAAATTCTCTTATAGACCTAAGTACGAATTGACTTAAAATATTTTTTTATATCACTTGTTTATATTACTTACCTATTTTTTTATTTACTTGTATTGATGGCTTTTAAGTTGTGTTTAATTGTTAGTTCCTATCTCTAAACACTGTTTTGATGAGGTCTATAGATGTCTATGATGGTTAGAGTTGCAGTAAAGCTAGAGATCCTACCTACACAACTTCCGGGTTGTATAATATTTTAACGGAGCTTCTGACTGTAAAATAGTCAATGAAACATCGTCTTCATTTTGAAAGACCTATCCAATGATATGCCACTCAATAGGATGCGTGATTTTTCGTCTCTACCGCCATTTTGTATTTTACGGCCGCGATTTTGAATTTATAAAAAACAAAGCCTAGCCTATAACCGTCGGGCCGTGAAGACGAATTGATAGAGACCTCATTCATTAAAATCCATCCAGCCGTTGGAATGTTTCGAGGGTATAAAGAAATGCACATACACAGATACGCGTAAAACACATAACTCTTCTTTGCTGTCGGGTAAAAATGCGTCCGCAATAGAAAAACGTGTAAAATAAATTAATTTCAATAATAAATTTTTTAACGTTATTCTGTAAAAATAATAATAATAATAATAATAATGTTGTGCAAATCTACATATCATAATTTATTTTTATGTTTAATTTCAAGTCGAAATACTGAATAGTTTTTTTTTTTTTTTTTTTTGTAAAGTGTACGACAAAATATAATTTGTGTAACCTAGTAGAGGATTCGCTTCGCTCATCCTAATAAGGAGATGATATATTAGGACTCATCAAAATAGAGTGAAGCGCTTTTTTCTTATGGAATGCAGTATAACAGACCTTTTATTATTTCTTTAATCAAAATTCTGTTAAAAAACTTTTATATATAATTGTCTGCAAAGTAACTACATTTTGAATAACCTAAAATGTACGTTTTATCTATTTTTTCTTCTTAAATGGGAAAGAAAGAAATAAAGGGTGGGGGAGCATTACATTTTAATACAGCTCTCTGTTTCCGCACTTATTTGTAACATGCGCTTTTACGATGAAAACATTTTCTTTCCAGAATATTAGTCTCACCGTTGTTCTTATAGATGGAATTTGCGGGATGCGGAAGATTTCTTTTTCCTTTTAGAATGTACTGTATAATATTTCCAGCAATTAAAACCAAATCAAGTTATTTACTTACAACCATAAGATATTTTCATTCACTCGTACATGTAATATTCCTGATTTTTCCAATTTACATATAAATAACTGATCTGTGATTTTTTATTTGCTTATAAAACTAATGTTTTTTTTTTTTTTTTTTTAATATCTGCACAATTGAAGATTTAAAATAAATGTCGAGGTATTTAAATCACAAAAACTTTATAATCAGACTGTAATCAAAAGCTGAATATACACTCGGACCTCTATTTAACGAAGTCGCTAAATACCGAAAAACAGTTCGTTATTTGGAAAATTCGTTAAATAAAGATTCACCTTTTAAAATATTTAAACTACATAAAACAGATTTTAAATTCATAAACAATAAATATTATTAAAAGAGTAATTAATCACATGTTTTAAAAAATATCCATTTGTTTTATTTGTTTACCCATCAAAAAGATATCTACAATGAAAACAACACTGTTAAAACACAATTCTTAAAAATAAGTAAATTGTACTAATTATTGAGCACTTCCCGATCTTAAAATAGCTCCGTGTACTTAACTCTTAAATTTGAAAAACGTATGTACTCATTTTTTTTTTTTTTTAGTACATACAGGGACTCGAAAATAAGTATGTATAGAAATACATATACACTATAAGAAAAAAAAGCGAAATTACAGAGAACCGACAAATCACCATTTTTAATTGCGAAGAACTACAATTTATGGAGTAAAGGACAGCGAATTTACTATTTTAATTCTCGAAATTTTGCGTATGAGCCGCCCCGTGATTTGAACCCAGGTCCTCTAGGTGGGAGTAGTATCAGTATTGTACTGACTGTGCTATAAGAGCAGTTACCACAGCTGCTTCCAAATAACACCTTTTATGAATCAGCGACGGAAGATCGCTAACAGCAGAGATGAATTTTCTCTTTCTTAAATATTCTAATTTCTAATTAAAAATTTTTAAAATAAATTTTCTTCTTTAACATTTCTAATGAAATTGTAAATAAATTTGAAAAGTGTCTATTATAAATTAAAAATTATAACAAAGATAGACATATCTTTAAATAAAAGCTTGGAAATCCCTACTGTCAATTCGGTATAAGAAAAGGGTTTATCAGAAAACTCATATTTTTGAGCACATAGGATTTAAACATGAATATTAAGACTTTAAAATACAAAATATATGTATTCATTTCTGAATACATTTATAAATCAAGTATAAGTATACAGAACTTCAAAATATCATGTACTCGTTTCTGAATTAATTGTACTTAAAAAAATCGAATACCAAGAAATTTTCATTTTTAAGTAGATTCATGCTCCTTTTTGAAGCAATTGTACTTAAAAAATATGAGTACATAGAAATGCTCATTTTTAAGTAGATTATTTTTAACAATGTACTTCTTTTTGAGAAAATTGTACTTAAAAAAAAACGAGTACATGGAAGTTCTCATTTTTAAGTAAATTATTTTAGAGAGTGAAGAATAAAACAAAACATTGTCCAGGAATACACCGTATTTTCAATTTTAAGAAATTAATTTTACATGAATTTTAATGACATTATTTTATTACCCGACTGAAAAGAAGGATTATGTGTTTCATGCGTATCTGTGTATGTGGATTTCCTTATACCCTCGAAACATCCCAACGGCTGGATGGATTTTAATGAATGAAGTTTCTATCAATTTATCTTAACGGCCCGATGGTTATAGGCTAGGTTTTGTTTTTATAAATTCAAAATGGCGGCAGTAAAATACAAAATGGCGGTAGAGAAGAAGAAAAAATTTAACGCACCCTATTGGGTGGCATATCATCGGATAGGTCTTTCAAAATGAAGACGATGTTTCATTGACTATTTTACAGTCAGCAGCTCCGTTAAAATATTATACAACCTGGAAGTTGTGTAGGTAGGATCTCTAGCTTTACTGCAACTCTAACCATCATAGACATCTATAGACCTCATCAAAACAGTGTTTATAGATAGGGACTAACAATTAAACATAACTTAACAGTCATCAATACAAGTAAATAACAAAAATAGGTAAGTAATATAAAAAAAATATTTTAAGTCAATTCCTACTTAGGTCAATAGGAGAAATTTTTTTCCTCGCATTCTTCTTTCCTCTTAAGTGGCGCTTAAAATGCCTTGATCAAGAAAAGGGCTCTCTCGGTCTTAAAATATCTTGATCAAGAAGAGGGCTCTCTCGATTATTGAAAATTAATTAATTTAATTTAATTAATGAATTAATATTTGAAAAAGCTGTATCAACATCAAGTGTCATCCACTACAAGTTTAAAAAACATTATTTAAGCTTGATTGGATTAATAATAATTATTTTATTAACGATTGAAAATTTGAACAAGGTATATATAGCGAGAGTGTGAGCTAATAGTAGGAATTGAAAAAAAATAGTTTCACATTGATGAGAAATAATTAATTAGTTCGCTTTTTACGCAGTCGGGTTTTTTGATTTTTTAAATTTAATTGTTTATTTATATAATAAATATACAACAAAAATATAAAACAAGTAATTTTAAGCATCCTTAAATTTAATTACTGCAAAAGTCTGTTAATTTTATCTGGGTTTTTTTGTTTGAAAAAGTGTTTTTTTTTTCTAATGATCGCCTCGCACCTTTGTAATCCACCAAAAAACCCTTCAGGCATATTTTCTTCAAACTGTAATCCGCGTCGGATTGTTTCAAATGATTTTAGTATTTTATCATACGAAAGGTTTGTTGATTTCTGCATCAGACTGTCAAAATATCCAATGCAGTTAGTGTTTCCAAAGTCTCAACTTCAGAGTCAAGTGGAAGCAAATCATCAATATCAGCACATCATCGTTATTTTTTTTTCTTTTTACCTCGGCTGTATCCACAATCCGCATTTTTTTTTAAGTTCCCTCTAAGGGAATATCGTCTTCATCCTCCGTACTTGACGAATTCTTATATCTGACAAAAATCCAGCTTTGGCAAAATTGTTATATTAATATATTAGTAGGAAAAATAAATCGTGCAATGTAAAATTTTATATAATGACAGTATACATATATACAGGGTGATTCATAAATATCGAAACAATAGGCTATCTTTAAACATTGCCCCTAGGCACATACTTCCAGTTCCAAAGTTTCATAAAAAAGGGTGCCAAATTTTATGACATAATTTGTAACTCCATTGAGGGCCTATTTGAGAAAATACAAAAACTAATTTTTTATACGGCCCCCGTTGGGAAAAATTTCCAGTTCGGAAATTTTCTCTTATCCCTTCCTGAATTAAACAACAAAAAAAAAATCATCGCGGTATCTGCAAAACTCGCAGAGTTATTAAAATTCAAAATTCGCGACTTATACCATTTTCACTTACCTCTGAGCGAAGAGTTTTTGACTCATTTTGAAGGCAAGATAGGGATCATCCACAAATTGTACGTTATTAAAAGTCAATTTAAGACAGTGCCTCTCCTTTGGACATAAAATAGCAGCGTATAGATTTTAAGTTAAACCTTCTTTCAAATTATGCTGCAGGCTTTTATTAGAGGTCTGCACGGGTCGAAATATCCAGACCCGGTCTCGAGCCGACCCATAGAAAAAAAGTTCGTCCCGGGCTGTTAAAATGTTTCAATCTTACCCCGAGTCTGGTCTGGCCTGATTGAATATCTAGAAAGCATATTTTTTTACGTCGATGTGGTTAAAAATTGTTTCGTGTGAAAGAGTTCTGACCAAAAATAGCTTTATACCTTTATATAGCTTATAGATTTTCTTTTTATATGTTTATAATCTTTATTTTTAAAGAAGCGTCAAAGGCTGTGATATATTTTTTTAATGAATCTCTATTTGTATGTAAATGTTTCACTTACCATTTAATATCGTTAATCCATAATCCATGTATTGGAGACTTTCAAAAATAATATACAGTAAAACCTTCTAAGACGGAATCACACAGACAAGAAAAAATGCTTTATAGACAATTTTCCATCTTAGGAGGTGCAAATGTATTCTATTCTTTTCTCAAGTATTATTATATTCATTTTGCATGGATCAAAAAATTATACCGTTTTAGACAGGATTCCGTAATAGGCAGGTTCCTTTTCACTTGTTTTACTGTATTTATTTATTTTGTGTTTAAATCCACTATCCTTTAAAAACAATTTTTAAAGTTTAATTGTAAATGGTAATATGTTTTCAATTGTAATGGTGATTTAAAAATACAGTCGAACCTCTATTTAACTAAGTCGCTAAATCCCGAAAAAAAGTTCGTTATATGGAAAATTCGTTAAATAGAGAGTCACCTTTTAAAAACTTTAAATTTCATAAAACATATTTTAAGTCCATAAACACAAAATATAATTTAAAAAAGTAATTGAACACACTTTTTTATAGCATATATCTATTTGTTTTATTTATTTTACCCATCAAAAAGAAATCTGCAACTGAAATAAGAATGAAACAAAACATTGTCTGGAAATACATTGTATTTTCAGCTAAAAAAATAATTTTACATTAAAATCACGGTTTTTTATTATGGTTGATAAGCTGTTTGGAGGAACACCAAATTTTAAAGCAATATTCTATTTCTTCACGCCTTTGTCCACCTCATCAAGAATTTTTTTTTCTTTGATGCTCAGGCACTTTTGATTTGACATTTTCGAGCTACAAGAACCGAAATTACCAGCACGGCTGATCAACAATCTAGAAAACGGGAGACTCCAGTTTAGGGACATGGTGCAGCTCCATTGAGGATTAAAAGGGGGTATTGAAAGTTTACACTTCTTGGAAGAAAAGCAAAGAATCACAGTGACTTCACTGTTCTCGGTGAGTTAGGTGCCTGGTAAGACCTGTTCCTGGTCATTGATCTTCATAAAATGTGTTAAAAGAAAGAATAAGTTTGAAAAGCCCACTAATATTTTGAGAAATAGGGAGAAAAAAATTTTGATCCCACGAAAAAGTTCGGTAAATAGAGAATGCACTTCGCTATTTGGAGGTTACTTTACGAAGAAATTCGCAAAATGTTCTTGGTTCCAAGGAAAAGTTTGCAAAATAGAGAAATTCGCAAAATAGAGGTTCGTTAAATAGAGGTCCGACTGTATATGCATTTTTTGTAAATTTTGTGGGTTGAGCCAAACTTTACTGATTTTTGCACGGAGTCAGATAGAATGATTTTAATATGGGTTGAGTCGAGACCGGGACTGAAA
The DNA here is from genome assembly GCA_963932465.1 of Maratus speciosus. Classification (NCBI taxonomy): domain Eukaryota; kingdom Metazoa; phylum Arthropoda; class Arachnida; order Araneae; family Salticidae; genus Maratus; species Maratus speciosus. The sequence continues at coordinate 301,738,871 of OZ010800.1, forward strand.
ATTTCCCCCAGTGCAGACCTTGAAAGAAAGGAAGCCATTCCCGGTTCGGTATGAAAAATACATTAGGCCCGGTCGAGACTGGTCCGGACCCAGAATACAGACTTTTTTTAACCGCTCGCCGGGACAATATAAAACCTGAAGTTGTGAGGGTTAAAATTATAAAAACACTCTTAATGGGTAAGTTAGAAAAGAAACTTGTTTTAAATAGTACAAAAAGAAGGTTGGAAAGGGCAAAAGTTAAATCGAATCGGAAGTTTAAGCTACAGGTAAGAGTTACATACTAACCTGCAATTTTTTAAAAAGCATTTAAACATTTTATTGGAAGCCAATCTTTATTTAAAACTTTAAATGCGTTTAAATTATTAATTTAAATTGTTAAAAATAATGCATTTAAATTTATTAATTTAAATGCGTAATTGAAATTAAAATAAATTTAATTTAAATTATTAATTTACATTTTTAAGTCAGGAATTGTTAAAAAATGGGGGGGGGGGCTTCTAAACTCGGAACATGACCTTTTTGATTATTTTAGATTAATTTTGTTTCGACAAATTTGAAAATATGATTTTTTAAAAAATAAGTTACATCATTTTTTTTAAATTTGTGTTTTTTATTATTTTTAACATTAATATTTTAAAAAAAAGATCCTGAAACAAAATTAAAATTACATTTTCCTCTTTATTTAAATGAAAAAAATGTTTGAAATTCGACGATAATTTTTCGAATTATAACGATTTTAAATTACCCCAATTAAAAAAATAATAATAATTTTTAAATTTTTAAACTTTCTGAGAAATCGCAGGATGTGATTTTATTTGCAAATTATATGGTTAATCATCACAAAAAACAGAAAAATCTAATTCTAACTCAATAAATATATTTTTTACATGTATCCTGGAACTTTTAAAATAACATTGTTTCCTTAATAACACGCATTTCAATTTGTGTCTAATCTCTTAAAACCTGACGAATTATTTAAACACGTATAACTCCATGAGTTTTGCAGATGGAACTTTTTCTATTTAATTCAGGAATGGATAAGGAAAAAATTCCTAATTAGAAATTTTACCCTACGAGGGCCGTATATAAAATTTAATTTTCGTATTTTCTCAAATAGACCTTCCATGGAGTTGTAACTTATCTCATCAAATTGTCCACCTTTTTTATGAAACTTTGCAATTGGAAGTATGTGCCTAGGAGCATTAATTAAGGAGATAGCTTATTGTTTCGATATTTATGAATCACCCTGTATATATTCATTTGAAGAAAGAAAAATCATGTTTAAGACACTTATAATGTTCAAACTTATCACAGTACACATGAAGAAAGACAATATGTTCTATTTCGGAAATTAATCACGCTGTTGCTATTATTAATGGAGCTCGCTGGACGCGGAAGATTTCTTATTTTCTTTTAAAACGTGTTACATAACATTTTCCGCTGAGAAAACCAAATAAAGTTGTTTTACTTACAGTTATGAGGTAATTTGCATTCACTCATGCATGAAAAATTTCTGATTATCCAATTTACATATAAATAATTGACTTTCTTTTTTTTTTTTTTTTTTTTTTTGCTTATAAAAATAATGTTTCTTTCAAACAAACTTCGTCATAATTGAAGTTTTAAATTAAATTTAGAAGCATTAACGTTGTATTCAGATAGTAACAATCTCTAATCAAACTATGCAATAATAGTAGCAAATACGATTTTTAAAAAAATTCAGCTTTACAGACGCAACGTAGCAGATAATAAATATTTAAAAAAACTACGTTATTTTATTGTTTAAATTTTTATTTTATTTTTTCTTTTCTTTTTTTATAGTAAAAATGTTAAATTTTTTTTTCTAAGGATAATGGCCTCTCTGCTAATCCGCTTTACAGTCCTGAGCGTGTCGGGCTGTACCCGACAAATTACATTTGAAGTCAACCGCAACCCCACCCTAAGTCGAAATACTTTAACCCGCAACCCGACCCGAAACTGAAATGAAAGGAATGTAAATCATGTTTTAATGCAATTATGAAAAGTTATCTACAGTTATATCTCTAATACCAATTTTATGTTTTACATATAAAAATTTACAAATTTACAAATTATTTAATATTCAAATATAGTAAAACTTCTGAATAACGGACACCTCGTTGAATAGAATCCAGCATTGGGTCGGGTTGTCCTTATTTTTTTTCCGGGTCGGGATAACTCTAATTTTCTGTCTGCGGGTCGGGTTCATCCTAGAACATTATTCTTGCGAATCATATTTAAGTTTTTTGCAAGTCGGGTTGTTGGGATTTTCACAAAAAGTTTTAGCAGAACTATATTTCAAATTAAAACAAATACGTATTTGAATATGAATGAATATTATTCAATTTACCGCATGATAAATAAAATCTATATAAGAATGTAGTCATAGATAAATAGTTTCTTTAAGAACCATTGTTCCGTGCCTCGGAATATGAAAAGTATAAACAATTTTTCGTTTTTGATAAACATTATACATGTATCGTATTTGTGAGAGTTTATGCACTCATGCGCATGTTACATGTGTGTGGATTGGGAGGAGCCCACTATTTAGAGGTATAAGATGTAAGAGATATAAGCGTACGAATATCTAAGTGTTACGAATTGAAAAAGTGTTCACGAAATAGAGGTGTCCGCTTATCGGAAATGCCCATTAGGGAAGTTTTATTGTATATAGATTTTTAATCTGAAAAATTATCTTGGAAATTATTTTGAAAAATCGACTCAACCTGAACCCGGCCCGCAAGTGTCAAAATCCAACCAAACCCGACCCGCAACGAAAAAATATAGCACCGACCGGCGGTTCGTCTCGGGTCGGGTGCGAATAAACCGACCCAATGCAGGACTCTAATCCGCATCCTATGAAACTCATAAAAAATGCACAAAGCAACACAATTTGAGGAATTTATAATAGCCAAGAATCAAGATAGATAATACTCCTCAAAATAGAGCGAAGTCTTTTTTTTCTAAAGTACCGCAATAGCTATTTTATTATAATGATTATCATTATTTATTATGAATTTTAAATTCACTTAAGGAGCTCGAATTTATTACCGTCTGCAAAGTGATTACATTTTGAACAACATAAAAAAGTACAGTCAGACAAAGAAAAAGATGTAGAACGCCCCATACATTTTAATAACCAAACCGCCCCAAAGAAAAACGAGCCATTCGACTGAAAATTATGTATTCTTTAGATTTCTGTTAAAAATGAGCTTAGAAATGATTAGAGCATTGAAATTGTGTACCAAACTCCAAAATTTTGAATACGAACACATAATTTTGACTTGGGTAAAGTTTAATTTATGTTATAAAAAAAGAAGTCATTCCGTCAAATAGTTTAGGCATTATGAAGATTGAAACTGCTAATAGTACATTCACTTGTAATCATTGCAAAGCGGGTAAGTTTCTTTTTAACCATAACGCAAGAAGTATTTTGCAGAATGATCTGTAATTTAGAATTCGCACACATGAATCTTCCAGATATCGGTTTCTGTTAAAAATTTATAGGTTACAATTCGTAATTTTTCCAAAAAAATATTTTCTTAATTAATTTTATGGGGAGAGGGAAGGAGAATCTGAATAGTAACCTATAATTTTTTTTTTTCGCAGTAATCGATTTTTAAAATCTTCAAATATGCGAATCCAAAATTAGAGCTCATTCTGACAAGTATGTTTTTTAGTTTTCATAAAACGCATGTCAATCTGTTTTGCAACGATCACAAGTGAATTTAACATTAGGATGTCCTAAGTTTAAAACTTTATATAATTCCTAAACTAACTGATAAAACGCTTCCTGTTTAATATCCTGAGACAAAATTTTCGAAGAATCCAAAAATGTCAAAATTGAGTGTTCGTGTTAAAAATTTCAGAATATGTACAATTTCAGTATGATGACAATCACATGAAGACGATCACATAAGCTTATTTTTTAATATAAATTGAAAAAAAGACTTAATTTTCTGTCACAGCTATTTCTTTTTCTTTTCTGTGACAATTTGGAGATTAAAATACATGGGGAAGGGGAGGGGTGCTCTCTCTAATTCTCTTTTTTTAAAACACTTTCCAACATAGTTGAAAAATGTTTGTGAATTCGGTTTGTCTGTCTGTCCGTGCTCTAAATATACTCGGATTGCTATGCAATTGAGATACGTTATCAAGGTTTACTATTGCATTTCGGTATTGAAAATAGAGTGTATAGCATAGCATTTATAGTTCGTTTACAGACACACTCAAAAGAATTCTGTTACATTACAGTCTATGAGCAAAAATCATTTGCGGTGTATTTTAATAATATTACACTATTTTAAACATACTGAAATTTAAATATGTCACAGAGGTGTACTACAAGACGTTTATTGTTGAAAATGTTATGCCTAGCATTCATTTACAACAGTGGTTCCCAACCTTTTATCGGCCACGCTTCACCAAAGCATCAGTAAAGTCACTACGCCGTTATCCTCAATCTGTAAATTATGTCTCTTATAATTTAAAAAGTGAACTCTATTCACACAGTGGTAGCATAAAAAAAAGTCTTAACAATAACTATTCATTTCACATATTTTAGCTTATCAAATAGGTGAATCGTCTGTGATAAATGTGTTTTTAACATAACTTTATAAATGCAATGAATTAATACATCTTCGTCTTTGTGCGCAAGCGCAAAAGAGTTTTGTTCTATTTTTCTAACTTACCTCGATGTTAAATGAATGCCTACACTAAAGCCGTAGATATTTACTATCTACCTATTTCCTTTTCTAATACTACTTAAGATTTATAAGTTTCATAAAGTTGGCAGTACCTCGTTCAGGTATTTCATATTTTTTAGATTACACATGTTCAAGAAAGTCAATTTCATGTATATTTTTAAGTAGTTTCATGTGTAAAAGAACCTTCGATTGACATATAGCTGAGCAAGTAGAAGTAGCAAGCTCTTTAAATAAATAATCGAGAACGTTACGAGAAATTCTAGAATACTGTTTCAGAAAAATTATCATGAGATTTACATACTAAATTATGTCATAATACTTTTAAAAAGTTGTTCGTATAATTATTCTGGTGTTAAATGTATTTAAAGTTTCACTAGGAAAGTTTTTAAAACTCAATAAGAATACTGATTTTTTAGATTTTGCTTGTATTCCATTTATTTTTAGTTTACAAAAAAACTTTTAAAAAAAGACAAAAGAAACTAATAGCGAATGAGTGAGCAACAAATCTCGAATTGTCCCCCGAGAAAGTCAAATTTCCCCCCAGTGGGCCATACACACCCCACGTTGGGAACCACTGACTTACAGGGACACACAAAAGAATTTGGCTACCGTACTGTTTATGAGCAATGATTATTTGAACTACGTTTTCAGTTGTGGTACGTATTTTTGAATTTAACTAATTTTTTTGCATATTATCTGGTGTGAGTAAATTCTGTAGATCACATACATAGGACTGCACAAACGACCTCAAGTACAATTCTGTTTACTGACGGAAATTGCTGATGGGGAATTTCCAACTGTGCTTTCCTAACTGAACTAAATTTCAGCATACTATATAGTATAGAAAAAAATCTATAAATCATATACAACGCGCAAAAAAAAACTCGGTTATTTTTCCGACTATTGATGGTAATTACTGAAATTGCGTTTTCACACTGTAAAAAAAAAAAAAAAAAAAAAAAAAAAACCGTTAAAATACGGAAATTTCACTGGCAATCGAGACGTCAGTACTATTTCCGTATTTTAGCGGAAAATTTTCCCCGTTTTTCTGGAATTTACCGGAAAAAATTTCAGTTAAAATACTGAAATGGTACTAACGTCTCGATTGCTTGTACAATTTCCGTATTTTAGCGGATTTTTTTCACAGTGCAAATGTGTTATGTGTTTTACAAATTGTTTATTTAAATATCATCTTTCATCTTAATAAACTGTGAAGTTTTGTTAGAGTATTCAGAATATGTTGAAAAGTGTTACATAATCTATGCTGGAAGCATGATTTTTCGTACTTGCTTTTCTTTCTTTTTGGCCGACTGTACGTTTTTATTCTTAAATAGGAGAGAAGTGTTACATTGTAATATAGCTCTCTGTTTCCTCACTTATTTGTAACATATACCTTTACAATAAGTCATAAATGACTTCCCCTAAAGTATTCTTTTTCCCTTGAGACAGATTCGGAAAAGAAACTATAACAAGTGGGTAAGTGTGATCGCAGATCCCACAGAAGGTTTCCTTTACTATGTCTTTTAGAGATTTTATCCTTATATTAAGTCAAAATTGTTAATTTATAATTATTAAAATGTTAGATAAACGGCAGCACCATTATATTTAATTTTCAAATAAATTTAAAAATATTTTTTAATCAAATTAAAAATATTCAAGCAAAATTGTTTAAATAAAATTAAAAAATCCGAGTATTTTTAAATTCATCAATTTAAAAAAATTAGCGGAGTTATAAATAAAAAATAATATTTTGAAAACCAAAAAATTGTTTAAAACATATTTAAAAAGGCTTAAATAATTCAGTAAAATCCATATTAATTCTTTCACTTTTCAAAATCTCACTAGATGGGGCCAAAAAAGAACGTTAACATATTAAAATTCGAAATAAAAAAGAAAAATATATATTTTAATTTTTCAAGAATGCATATAAGTAACTTGAAAAAAATTGTCCATAAGAAGTATATTATTTCAAAAAATTGCCAGTAGATGGCTGCATGAGAATTCAATATCTATTCTTCTGACATCAATCATTTTTAAAAAGTTTAATTCTTTTTATTTAGGATTTTTCCTTCTTATTTTCTTTTTCGGGGTGGGGGGGGAGGCGACACGCAATACTTCGCAAATTTCTTTTTAAAAAGAAATTCCGCTAAAATAATTACAAATTTAAGTTAAAAAAATGTCCAATGCAATTCCGTTTTTAAATTGTTTATCCTTTTTTTGTTTCTTGAGAAAGGAAGGGGGGGGGGGAGGAACACATAATACTTCTCAAACTTACTTTTAAAAATAAATTTCGAAAAAAAATTACAATTGTAAGTTTGAAATTTTTTGATTTTGGGATTTGAAATCACAACTTTGTGCTTAGGAACCCATTCACCTTACCAACTGGGCTATAACTTGTAAAAAAATAGTATGTAAAAAAAGAAGAAAAATTAAGTCTGTAACTTACATACAGTCAAACCCCGTTACCGCCATTACCCGTTCGAGAAATTTTCGGCGGTATATGGAAATTTAAGGTGAGTTGAATTTTTAAGGGGGGGGGGGGGCAAATAGAGGATTCCGTCAAAAAAATTGATTTAACACTAGAACCGCCGGAAAATTTACTCAAGTGTTATAAAAATATTTTACACCAGAATTTTTATTTAAAACTATTTAACATATATATTAAATTTATTTCTCCATGGTATATGTTTAAATTATTTTTTTTTTTTTTAAATTCTCGTTCGAATAAAAATATTTTCATTTTTTACCGGTCAAAATGACCGCTACAGCTGTTCTAGTGTTAAATTAGGAAATCTAACAAAGCGATCTGTTTGAAACTTTAAGATAGTTCATAACACATAATAAAAAATTTTAAAAAGAAAGGAGCAAGCAATTTCGGTGGAGGAGAGGGGGCGTTAAAAAGTTTTTTAAAACCTTACTTTTTTATCGTTTTATGCGCAGTTTTTTGACAGAGTCCTGAGATAAATGCTACTTATTCAATATAACAATTTTATAAGCGTTGATACCACTATTTTCGAATAGTAATTTGAGCAAATATCTTAAATTATTATTTAAGACCTCCACCCTCTCGACTAATACATGTACGGATAGGTTTTTTAACGGAGTTTCGTTCAAATACAATTTTGATAAAAATAGAGTGGTTCTGAAATATGGAACTAACAGAACGCGATTATATTTAAATTAGGAAATCTAACATGGTGATCTGTTTGAAACTTTAAGATAGTTTTTAACATAGAATAGAACATTTTAAAAAGAATGGCGTGAGAAATTTCGAAGGAGAGGGGAGGAGCGCTAAATTTTTTTAAAAAACCTTAGCGGTTTTTTTTTTCATTTTATGCGCGGTTTTTAAGGATTTAATAGTTATAAATTATCAATATGGGTTTAATAATTAAAAAAATAAAGTGTTTTGAAAAGAATATTAAACGAAACTCTCTTTGCGATCCGTGATCACACTTATAAACTTGTTCAATATCTTTTTTCTACAGCTAAAAGATTATTCATTATTGTTTTTATCAGTTGCATGTTTTTCTAAAACAATTCTTATTTTCACAATGCAATTTTTAACTTCAGCTTTTTGAGATTTGCTGTCTGATAAATTTGAATTTTAATTTTGATTAGCAACAATTTCTTAGGTTGTCAAATCTTTAAATGGTTGAAACACTTTTGTCTACAGTAATGTACTCAATTGCCGATAGAGGGTGTTCAGTATCTGTTAATTTGTGTATTTCGTCTTGTACTTCTTCAACTGCTCTACTGTTTTGTTTTTTTAGTAGATCCTTCAGATTTAATCAATCCAGTATGTTTCCGGCAGTTAGCAGTAGTTTTTGGTGAAATTTCATCCCATGCTTTTTTTATCATGCGAATAGCATCGTGTAAAAGGATTGGAGAAAAATCCTCTTTGCCGATTTTTTCACTGAGCAGTGATACTTTCGATAATTAGCTTTGAATGAGTTTATTATACCCGCATCCAAAGGTTGTAAAAATCCTGTACAGTCAGGAGGTAAAAATCCAATGCGGATATTGCTCATAGGATATGCTATGTGACAAGGGGCATTATCCAAAATCATTAAAATATGGCGTTAGCTTCTTTTCATTTCTAAGTTGAAATTCACTAACCATTTTTGAAATAATGTTGCAGTTATCCAATCTTTCTTATTATTCTCATAATCTACATAAAGAGCAGGATTATTTTTTTTTTTTAAAACATCTTGGCTTAGCTGATTTTCCAATCACTGTCATAGTTCTTTTATCAGATTCATCACTATTCGTACAATCGTACAGAACACAAGAGACATAAGATCTTTTTTTTTTTTTGCATCATTTAGCAAGCCCACTCGAAATTGTTTTATCTGGCTTTAAGCGGTAAAAAAAAAAAAAAACTCCTTTCATCCATATTCTAAACGTCCTCTGGTTTATAGTCTAAAATCAGCGCACTCAGTTTTTTACGACCATTTAACACAATATCTTCATCAACATCTGCAGTCTCACCACTTCTTATGTAATTAGAAATCGTTGGTGTTAATCCATTTTTCTGTATTCATCAAATTGTCTCCGATGCAGCGCTTGCTAATAGGCTTTTTCCAGAGTATGGAAAAATGATCGGAGATGTGTTGCTGCGATGCATTCACATTTCTTTCTTTATATTCACAAATTTGCCGCTTTTCCGAAATTGATAAAACTGCTCTTTTCACCATAATGAGTTAAAATAAAGAGACAGGATATTTTACAGATTTAGCTGATGAATTCTTCGGTGTTGCAATCAACGTCCGTCCGAAACTTCGAATGAGAGATTTTGCATTGCACACCAGTTTTTTTTTTTTTTTTTTTTTTCTAGAAATCGACAGTCTTTCATCTATCCCTTTTGTCAGAACTCCCGACCACTGGACGGAAAAGCTCTTTTCTGCATTGTTCTCACCTGAGAGAGAAGAGACCCTTTCGGCCAATGGCGTGCCGAGCTTTGTTCACAGCGCCGTTCCAGAAGCGCATCGGGTCACGTGACTTGCCAGTCGGAATCAGAACTTTCACTTGCTCAGCACGCGGTATTTTTCTTCTCCCAATGACAGACAGAATGGGTGGCAGGTGTTGAGAACAATACGAATTCTTTGCCATTTAGTAAAGTTTGAACTGAGATTGAAAACATCTAGACGCAGGAAAAAAGAGGTGCCCTTTGAAAATCTAACAAAAAATTTTAAAAAGAACGATATGCAAACAAAATACAGTAATTTCTAGATTTTTTTTTTTTTTTTTTTTTGTTTTTTGTTTTTTGACGCTATATTCCCAATGGCAGGCAGAATGGGTGGTCTTGACACGTTCTTGAAACGTTTTGGCACGTCTTGAGAACAATACGAAATATTTGCTATTTAGTAAAGCCTGAATTGAGCTTGAAAACATTTAGATGCAGGAAAAGGAAGCTCCCTTTGAAATTCTAACAAAAAATTTTAAAAAGAAAGATATGCAAAAAAATACAGTAATTTTTAGAATTTTTCTTTGGCGGTATATCGAGTTGGCGCTTTAACGGATGCATTACATTGAAATTCCTATTTGGCAGATTTGTTCATAAACACAATTGGCGGTTAAACGGAATTGGTGCTATTTCGAGATGCCACTAAAAAGAGGTTTGACTGTAGTTTCAAAGTATGAGCCTGTGACGGACGGACAGACAGAGAAGCGAGACTATAAGGGTTTCGTGAGATGAACGAACCCTAAAAAGTGCAAAAAGTACTTAAAAGAAAATTAATTAAATTAAAATAAAAGAACATTTAATTAATCTTTTTTCATAAAAAAATACCCTTGTCAGGTAACGGCAACAAGGCACATTTATTTTTTCGGGTTAGTTATTTTGGAGGGAACTGGATTTAAATAAAGTTAAGAATAGTAATATTAGCGAAAAAAAATCCTTTTCGTAAGCTTGTTAAACCTTTTTCTTGAAAAGGTAATAGTATTAAGAATTTTGTGAATTGTCAATAAATTGACAAGCTGGTCGTTATTAAATTTATTCTACCAGTGAATTTGTTCTTTATTTTTTTTTTTAGACCTTTATAAAAGATCCCTAGGAAATAAATTCATTCATGTGAGTGTGCGAGTACGTAAATACTTTTTAGAAGAATTTTGTAGGAAAATTTTGATCGAATCAGAGACCGTTTCCAATTTAATGCTTATATCAAGGCCATAGCTAATTGGGGACGTCAACAGGGTTTGATCTTCCTCCAAATTTTTGCCAGGATGACTAATACGCCATTAAGTATCAATCAAGGCAGTTAAAATTAAAAAATCCATTACAATCAAAAATGGTAAATCAAAATTATATATGCTCGCATCTCTGTTTTCCTTGATTCCACCGCCATGCTTAAAAGATGAGTGAAATATATAAAAAAAAAATCTTTAAAATTCATGCAAATTTTTTTAATGGGATTCTGTAAAAGCGAGATTTCCATGTTATCAGACAAAATAGTTAGAATATTCTAATATAGCACCCATAATTTGTTTAACTCAAACACTTGAAGAATATTACGACGATGAGGGTAGGGTCTAATTCCAAATATCCACAAATTGGCAAATTTAACAAAAGTAATCATTTTAATAGTATATCTAAAAACATTTGAAATATATATATATACATATATATATAAAGCTTCAGAAGTTTTTAAATTGGAAGACACTATCGTTGATACATCGTCGAAGTCGAATCAACATCAATACAAGATTATATATTTCTTTGCAATGAACAAGACTCAATTTTTTAGTTTTCTTTTTTAATAACTATGAGTTATTTGAATTCTCAGTAACTATCTTTTAACCTTCCCCCTCCCTAATTCGACCTCTGTTAAAGTTAAAAAGATAAATCTAAAATATAATAAGAATAAAAATTTTAATCTACAAATCTCTCTCTGAAATATTTTTCTGCACACTGTCTTGGCTTTTGTATTTATTAAAGTCTACAGACGTGTGAAAATTATTAGAATAATTGTGAAACTTACAATAAAAACTTGTTATATTAAAGAAATATTTAAAAAATATTGATACATTTAATATTTAGTGTGCATCCCCTTGTTTTTTATTAAAGAAATGATAGCATACTTGTCTTGGCATACTTTGCATGAGTTTTTGTCAATTAATTTGTATTTCGTTGTCATGATGCCAAATTTGGATGAGTCTTTCTATCAGACTAGTCTTGTTTGTGATGTTGTATTTCTTTAATTTTTTCTTTACAATGGCCCAAAGGTTCTCTATGAGGTTCATATCTGCACTGTTTCCAGGCCATGGAAATGTTTTCTTTAATTAAATTAAAGAAATGCAACATTACAAAAAAGAATGTTCTGATAGAAAAACTCATCCACATTTAGCATCACGACAACGAAATACAAATTAGTTGCCAAAAACTCATACAAAATATGCCAAGACGTATCGAATCTTTAATAAAAAACAAGGGGATGCACACTAAATATTAAATATATCAACATTTTTTAAATGTATTATTTCTTTAGTATAGCAAGATTTTAATGTAAATTTCACAGTTATTCTAATAATTTTCACACGTCTGTACTTTCTCAGCTGAAAATTTGCAAGATTAACTTTCATATTTTAGTGCACATGGCTAAAAAAAAGGTGTGGGTATAGGTCAGACATACCGATTCTGAAGCCGATAAAAGGTTTGATTCATTCAAATCCTGATCTATACTCGGATAGCCTTTTCTAAATTCTTTACTTAGCTGCGTCGATGTCCTTCAATTTGAAAGAGTGTTAAGTCGAGAAAGCACTTAGTACTTTTAGATAAGGCACAGTAGAGAGAATTGAAATAACCTTGAATATCGTTTTTTATTTAAATAACGGTTTTCTTGGAGAAAAAATAAAAGAAAATCTGCGAGAAAAGTTTTATCATTGTACTAATATTGTGATTTCATAAGAGTGCATTTGTATTCGAAATTCTGTCTTTGAAAACTTCGTTTAATATTTATGACCTATCTTTTTTAACTGACTTTGAAGAAAAGCCACTATACAATTCAACATTATATGCTCTTTTAATGTGTTGTTCCCTCATAACTTCAAACTAACGTTCTAATCTTCATTTCTTTTCTTTTCTTTTCTTTTCTTTTCTTTTCTTTTCTTTTTTTTTTTTTTTTTTGTTCTTTTTTATTTGTTTTCTAATATATACAGTGAGCAAAAAATGCATTTGATGCGCTCTTAATTATTTTGTATTCATCAAGAATAAATAAACGAAAAAGGAATTGCGAAGAGAGAATGTATAACATATTTAAAAAAAACAAAAAAACATATTTAATATCTCATTCGATATTTATACGAAAATGTACTTTAACAAAAATATAGAAATGAACATTTCTAACGCCATAAAATATACTATAATCGCCAGAAGTCGCCCCTATCGATTTCAGACGTTTTGTCGAATATCTGCAGAAATACTTGACGGCAATTAGGGGGCAAATAACAAATGGAATTAAAGAAAATGATATTTGCGACTGCGTAAAATAAAATACCCGAGTTAATTTGTGACTGTAGCACATGACAGTGTGGATCACATATGTGCTCATATGTGTAAGAATAGCAAATATATTTGTCGAAATATAGAGATTTCTTTTAAAAATCCAAAAAAATAGTAGCATAGTTTTTTGTTTTGTCTATATATATATGAGAACATGTGAGAAGGGACAGATTAAATAGATACAGATATAAGAGTTAACCCTTTCGCTGCGCTCAAGATGCGGTCGGGATGTTTTAGAAAGCGCAAGCCACATCCACACTCAGGCATCTTGACATGTGCATACGTAAGACCAAAAGCAACAAGAAAAAGGCAAAATAAAACTTATCTAAAAAATAGGACACTTTAGCAAAACTTTCCCGAAATTTTTAATGCTAAAGAAAAAAATATCGTTAAAAGAACATTTTAAAAGCCAAAAGGTAGAGAACCAACAAACAAAAAAAAATTTAATTAAATTTGGACTTTTCCGTTATGATGCATAGTTCTAAACTGCACTAACACTACATGAAGAAAATAAACGTCTTGGAAGAAAAAAAAAATAAAGTTAAAAAAACCTCGTTGTGTGCCATGTGTAACATGGTCTTTCGTCTTTAAGAAGGTGTGCCTAGTAGAACTTCACGTCTTTAAAATAAGATTTTCCTCCCGTTTATTCGTCTTAGCGAGAGAAAAGAAAAGTCTAAGCATAAGAAAAGAAAAAATATCGTTTCAAGCAGTGCAGCAGTTAGGTACTATCGCTTGTGGGGAAAAAAAATAAATGCAGTTGTTGGGGAAGGGGGGGGGGGGTACATACAAATATTTTAAACAATTATTTGAATCAAATATTTCAAAATATATGAAAAATTACCAAATATATAACAATACATATGCGTAATAACAAGACTTATTCATATCAGTGAAGTTGAAACCTTAAACAGAAAAATGTTTAAATTAATAGTCTCTTGAAGCAGTCTGTAAAAAAAGAAAAAATATATCTTGGAAAATCCGTGCATATTTCACAAACACTGGAATAATAAAAAAAAATCACTTATTACATCAGAATTTGATTACTGCAGGTTGTTTATTTAAAAAAAAGCTCTTGATAAAACTGTCCTTAATTGGCAGTAGAGTTCGGTAAAGAAAGTCAACTGTTTGTTAAAAGATAAGTTCTTGACACACAGGAAAAAAAAGAGAAAAAATACTGCGTCTAATCACATCTGCCGATTCGCACTTGAAGAACAGGTAAATAAAAAAATATATATGGTTTGTTCATTGAGTTCACTGCAAACGCTAATAGGATGGGGAAAAAGGAAAGATTCCAATTCTCTTTACGGTGGTGACGTATCGGTCATTGATGAGAAAATATAGTCTTGGAATGAGTATTAATCACGGAGTACAGATAAATAAAATGCACATACGTTTTGAGAGTGTTAGTTTTCTATTACTACCAAAAGGAAAACGTGCAAATTTTGCAAGCAAATAAAGAATATATAAATTTATTAAATGAAGCCAGCTCTTAGCATGTTCTTTAAGATTTTCAATGAAAATCAGTGGAACTTCAAAAAATTATTTTCTGCTTCCTGATTGGTTTGATTAAAAGTGTCAACAATAACCTAGATCAGAGTTGGCGAACCTATGGCACGCGTGCCAGAGTTGGCACGCAAAACAATTTTTCTGGAACGTGAAATTTAAATTTTTTCGATTTAAATTTGATAACTTCATTTTCCAGTGATGCTTTGTAATGTTTTAGACATGCGCTTTGCCTTTCTATATGAATTTAAAATCTGTATTTTTCAGATGAATAAAGTTAGATAGCGCTGAAATAAAAGGGCAAATGGACCCAATTTTGATATGTGTATTAACAAAAATAACAAAATATGAACAAGGTATAGAGCATTTTCCATCGAATGTACAGCAGCAAAAATCTCACCAATACATTATGAATACATTGTTTAAAACAACTTGGATAATTATAACTTAGATGTGTCATACTTAAGTTAAAAATTACTAAAATAAAAATTAACATTTTTTTTTTTTTGCCTGATATTACAGTACTTACTCCATAAATAAATCATATTTACGAATTAAAATGTCATTAATTTAATGGCTGATTCCATTATTAGAGAGAAATCGCATTTAATTTTTTTTAATATTACTTAATTATTAATTATTAATGCATGAAAGCAAACTGATTTTATAAACAGTGTTTCAGATAAACGTAGTATGCTTCAAAAAGTTTGGCACGTGACATTTGTTAATAGATATTTTTTGTGAATTTTTACACGCGTACGCAAAAAGGTTCGCCGTGCCTGACCTAGATTATAAAACATGCAAGGGTAAGTTATGAAAAAAATAATAAAAGATAATTTTTTATTGGTTATTTTTTTATAAACCGAAAACATTCCCTCATAGCATGCATGGTCACAGTGACGTCGTTGTGACGTCACTGTGAGTCACTGTGGTCCGGTCACATCTGTGACCGAAATGCCACCACTCAGTGATGTCACATTGTGAATGAGATGTGAACTTCTTAGAAAACTTTAAAAAATTACAAAAAATCTTCAAAACATGTTACTGTAAAATTTTATTTTTCTGGCAATAGAAAAGAATTGTTATGTCACTGAATGTAACGTAAGTCACGTCACACTCACAAAAAAAAAATCCCCCCATATTGTAAGTCACAGTGTGAGAAAAATATGAACTTCAAAAATCTTTGAAAATGAAGAGAAATGTTTTAAAAAGGCCCGAGTTACAGTGGCATAAGGAATGAAAATATATTAGTGGGTAGCAAATAGTAAATTCAGACACGAAAAGATGGTGGGAGGGGGGGGGGGGCATATAAAGGAAAATGCAAGGTACAAGTATCAACAAACTAGATTTTCATGCTATATTTTATCAATTTGATATCTAAGAGTGTGAAAGTATACTTTTTTCCTGATTTCAATTTTATCTAGTATTGCAATTTAATATAATAATCCTTCTCTTATTCTTATTATTATAAAAGTGTTTCTCGGAAAAATGGTACGTGCTAGAGCAATTTGGATAGCATATTTAGAATTAGGAATATTAAATATATACACTTTACATATTTAGTTTGCAGGAAGGAAAATTTTTAATTTATTTTTACCGACCACTGGTATTCGAAACACTTTTGTGGCTTCAAACTAAAAAATTTCTATTATAGTTAAGTCTGCAGCTTTTAATGAGCACGTAGAAAGAGTCTTCAGAGTTTAGTCATACATACATTTCTTGCTTTATAATTTTCATTCAAGTCATATTTTTTCCTGTTAGTGTACCTATTTTAAGTAACTATTTTTTAAAAAAATTCTACTTCTTTCAGACTTTTAAAATAAAATTAGCATTTTCCGAATAAAAAAAAATATACAAAATTTATGCAAAACCCATGATATAATTTATTATTCGTATTTCAAATTTGTGTTTTAGAGATATGACTCTAAAAAAAGTTATTTTACGAATTGTTTTATTCTACAGGAAATTAACATGAAAAGAATGACGATTGACAAAGGAAATTTTTTTATCCTCGATATTTATTTATATCTTTTTATTTTTTAAGAAGATATTTTGTATTTATTATGTGTGAAACAATCTTTACTTAGAAAAAGGGAGGGGAGGGGGTTAAAACTGATAAAAAGAAAAGGTAAAATACATTGGAAAATTCTTCAAATACAAAAATTTAAATACAGACAGTCTCATAAAATGATTGCACATGTAAGTTCCAAATCTGTTTAGATAAAAGCAAAAAAACTAACACCTGGCCCAAATCGTCTGCCACGATATCGCAGGGTAAACAGAGAATTCTTTGTTCTAACAGATGCGGTAAGTTACTAGTCTAAAATGTAAGCTTTTGCGTGTGCTTTTTTTAATGGAAGAAAAAGACGTCGCCATTTTCGGATACACACGGATATTAATAATTAATTTATGGAGCTCAAAAAGTAAGCCTTATTTAATTTAAATTGTTTATTCCTGATTTGTATATTTGGTGAGATGAGTTAAATAGTTTTATATTATACCTATAGAAAGAGACTGATCTGGGATTGTTTTTCAGATTAGAAATTAACATTATACTGAATGAAAAATGTCGTTTTACATACTATAGTAGTGAAACTTTTGAAAGACTTTTTTTCATTGCTAATAATATTTTAAATTATTATTTAAAATCTTAAATCTTCATATCAATGTTTTCAGATTTAACATTTGCCAAAATTATAAAATAATAGGAATTCCTTGTAACATATGGAGAGCTTTTTGTGAAATTGTTAAATCTAATAATACATTTAATTCATCTATTGTACTTTGTTGTTGTTTAATACACTGTAAAAAAAAAAAATCTGTAGTTATACAGATGTAAAGTTACATGCTTACTAAATTTTTATCTGTAATTGTACAAAAAAAGCTGTAAATCTAGAAAATTAGTTTTTGCAAAGCTACAGAAATCTGTAGCTTTACAAATGGATATGCTAAAATTTCAGTAATCTTACTAAAATTTTATCTGTAACTCTGGTTGCAGTTACATGAAAAGCTCTAGGCATCCCAGTTTCCTAAAAAATTCTTAGTAACCTTACAGATTTTTTGATTTTCGGTGCAAAAGTGTGTCTGTTACATGAACTTTTGTTGTTGTTGTTACATAAAAAGTTCTAGGAATCCCAGTTTCCTAGAAAAACTTTAGTAACTTTACAGATTTTTTTTTACAGTGTAGTACAATTATAAATACTAATTATTTAGTGTTTTTCAAATTGGTATATTTATTTTTTTTAATTGTATGTAAGCACGTTTTTGCTGTTCGTGATTTTAATCAAACATTTAATTGTAGACATTCAGAATCAGTTATTAAATTTTCTTCGATTGTAAACTCATTTTCTACGTTTTCGATACACGTTCGATACTTCGCATTAAAAAATACAATATGACAATTAAGCATTGAAATAAAGTGTTTTTCATACCTGATAACAAGTTTATAGATTAAACTGCTTTACTATACTTTTTAAAATTTGATATTTATAATATTTATAAAAAAATATTTATAATTTATTATATTTATAAAAGTTGATATTGTACTGTTCATTAGCGATAATTGCTGGAAATGCATTTTTAATTATAATATGCGCTTTTATGATTCACTATATTTATGCATAGTATATGGTGTATATAAAAGCTATAATTCATATACAGGGCTACACAAAAGTATACGTAAGAGTTAAGGGGTATGGGCGCAAATTGCTTAAAGGTGTTTTTTAGATGAGTTATGGATTTTTATGTTGAACTGCATTAAATTTACTAAGAAATGTTTGTAGAATATGGATAAAATGATACACAGGGTCACGCAAGGAAATGGATATATGGCCGTCTATAAATTATAATTTCTGGAAATGTGATTTCAGCAGTTTTAAGAGT
The DNA here is from genome assembly GCA_963932465.1 of Maratus speciosus. Classification (NCBI taxonomy): domain Eukaryota; kingdom Metazoa; phylum Arthropoda; class Arachnida; order Araneae; family Salticidae; genus Maratus; species Maratus speciosus. The sequence continues at coordinate 301,757,477 of OZ010800.1, forward strand.
GTTTTAATTTGAATTAAATTTTAACTAAATAGTGGCGTGTAATAAAGATTCTAGGTAAACTACGGGGTTGTACAAAAGTATTCAAGTATGTTTTCATATATTAGTATAAATTGCTGAATGAGAATTTCAACCTGTTATGCGTTATATTTGCTAAACTAAATTTTCACATTATATACTAGTATATATCAACCTACAGATTAAATACAGGGCTATTCAAAAGAATTGGAAAACATATTTGGCTATGGACGGTAACTGCTGAAATCAGTTTTTCAAATGCTTTACGCGTTTTCTAAAATATTTACTTATCTTATTTACGTTATTTCCTTAAAGTACGATGTCTAGTTAAAGCATTCAGGAAGCGTTGGAAAGAGCTTTATAATCTATGCTTAACGCATTACTTTTCTTACTTGTTTTTTCTATTTCCCAGATCAGTCATTTCCTATAAATCATACCAAATCTATTTAGCTCATATTAACAAAATACAATATACACGAGAATAAAAAAATTAAATAAATATGGCTTATCTTATTCTTCTTTAAATAGAAAATGTATTAATATCCATTAGACTCCATGTTCGTATTTAATAAAATAATAACAAATCACAACTAGTTGGATGTGCCAATCCCAAAACTTTCTTCTATCTTATACATCTTAATATTTCAAAAACTAGTTACACATGTTAATACTTCAATATTATTAGTTCATTTCTATACCAACTATGATTTTCATCTTAAATTTCTACTTCAGTCAATTAAATGAACTAACAACGAGTTAATCTATATCATGATATTTGTTAACATTAATAGTTTTTTCTTATTCCGTTGTTATCAGATGTTTGCGAATAGCCGACTTAGCAGGAAATGAATTCCCACCTTTGCGCGAGCCACCGATGTGACAATAGAACTACGAAAAATCAAGAAAAGTATACAAAAATCGCTATCACAGAGCCCCTTTACCGCGCGATATTTCCAAATTCAAGGAGGACCTGTTGGCAAAGCCAAAAACATGCACAAAAAATTTGGTTCAGTTGTATGCAGAATTTTTTACACTTTTCGATTGTACAATAAAGAAAATGGTACAGACATCGTAATTATAGCGCCCTCTTCCAGCGGAATTTTTCCAAATTCAGGGAGGACCTTCATGCCATGACTAAAAAGAAACACAAAAAATTTGGCTCAATTCTATGCATAACTTCATACAGTATTCGATGGTACAATATTCAAAATGGCACAAAAATCGCTATTACAGCGCCCCCTACCGGCGAATTTTTTCCAAATTAAGGAAGGACCTGCTCGCCATAGCCAAGAACTTAAAATAAAAATTTGGTTCAATTCTATGCATAACTTCATACACTTTTCGATGGTACAATATTCAAAATCACACAAAAATCGCTGTTATAGCGCCCCTACCGGCGAATTTTTTCCAAATTCAGGGAGGATCTGCTTGCCATAGCCAAAAACTTAAAATAAAAATTTGGTTCAATTCTATGCATAACTTCATACACTTTTTGATGGTACAATGGCGACAGACAGACGGACACACGGACAGACAGACATTTTCTATAAACATGTTTTTTGGGATCTCTGACCCCTAAAACATGTAAATCCGTCGAAAACCGGAAGTCGGAAAAATTTTCGATTACAATACTTTCTTCTATTGAAGATAGAAGAAAGTAACAAATAAAAACTTACACATTCTTAATATAAAGCTTGAACTCAAGATCAAGCTTAGAACTTAATAAAAAGGGATGCCAGTTGATAAGCATTGTTTTTTTTTCAGTGTAAAAATTAAAAGTATTTTAGAAGAATAGGACTCCAAAATAGCGATACTTTGCTAAAAAGTACGGTAAAAAGATAATATTGTATATTTCAATCAAAACTTTATTTTAAAATTCATCACAGTGTTTATAACAAGAATCATCACAGTATTAATGCTTGGAAATTTTTCCAGAGAGAAACATTCGCCTTGCAAACAATATTTCAAATGGAAATCAAATTTCAAATTGATTGCTTAAAAGGCGCAAAAGCCAACATAGTGAAAAAAAATTCCATAACGGTACTTTAATCCGGGCCATCAGTATAGCGCACTGACATTCTACCGACTAAACCACATGGAACGAGACCCAGCCTGGAAAATGTCTTACTATTACATGTTGGGAAGGCTACGAATGCAGCACAAGATAAATATTTATCATGAGCCACCGACATGGGGAAAACACGAAACTTAATTAAATCCAGCAGCGATTCAAACTATATGAATACTTGGAAATTTTTCCAGAGAGAAACATTCGCCTTGCATACAATATTTCAAATGAAAATCAAATTTCAAATTAAAATTGCATTTTAAGCAATTAATTTGAAATTTGATTTTCATTTGAAATATTGTATGCAAGGCGAATGGTTCTCTATGGAAAAATTTCCAAGTATTTATATAGTTTGAATCGATGCTGGATTTAATTAAGTTTCGTGTTTACCCGATGTTGGCGGATCACGATAAATATTCCATCTTGTGCTGCGTTTGTAGCCTTGCCAACATGTACTAGTAAGAAATTTTCCAGGCTGGGTCTCGTTCCATGTGGTTTAGTCGGTAGAATGTCAGTGCGCTACACTGATGGCCCGGATTCGAGTCCCGGCTTGGAATCTTTTTCTCTATGCTGGCCTTTGCCCTTTCAAGCAATTAATTTGAAATTTGATTTTCATTTGAAATCATCACATTGTTTATGACAAGTTCGTCACAAATGACACATATTTCACAAATTAGTCACAGTGTGACGTCAAAGCATTGTCGCTGTCGTCACAGGTTCGTCACAAAGTTAATGCCAAAATAGTCACAAATGACACTTCACAAATTTGTCACACCGTGACTTCACAGAGTGGTCACAATGTGACGTCACAAACGACCTCTAAAACGACCATAACGACCTCGCATTCTAGTCACTATGACGTCACATCGACGGTCACAAAATCTCAGTGTGACTTCACAACGACGTCGCCGTGACGTCACCATGCCTTACGGGTTGAAGTGTGTTCATTAATGTCATGTCTTACCATGTATATATGTTTTCCTTGTTATACGATAGAAAACTATTGTCGTTAAAATAATGTTGGAGTAACGCGACACAGTTTTTAAAAAATTTTCAGTTATTACAATTCATGACTGCCTTCATTTTGAAATTCTTTCATTTTTAATGACAAGTTTGTTCGATAATGCAAACTTTGTTAGAGGGCCCTGGCGAGAACCAAGCTGGTCCACACGTTAAAATAGTATACAATGTAACAAACAATTTTTAAACAAATAAGTATAAAAGGGAAAATAGTTTTTTAAAAACATTCTTTTATAAGCATTAAGTGTTCATCTTGAAAATCACGTCTGACCATGGTACTTAGAATACACGGTAGGGTCCACGAGCGAGATGCGCAGTAGATCGTCCAGTTCGTGACGTCACTGGCACCTATCGTTCAAGCTCTCCCTGTGTGTTTCCATTTATTCGCATTGCTCTCTTTCTCTTTTCCTGACAAAAAATTTTATTATTATTTTTTTTTCATATAATCATTTTATGTCTTATTTTTATTGTTAGTTTTTGAAAAGGATTTGACATTAAAATAATTAGTAACGCATTAATTCTTCTAGATATTCCAAAGGAATTTCATTTCATCGTTTTTAACAAATACTGTAGCATGAAAACCATTTGCTGCACGCATGCAAAAGATCAGATGATTTTTGCATTTATTATTCAAGAGTATTTTCAATTTACTTTAAAGAAATAGATTTGTAAAAGAATTTAAAAATAAAACAGCTTAATTTTAAACCAAACCAAATTGTAAGATATAAATCAGTTTCCATATAAAAATTTTCAGCTCCACTACTACTTTAGTATTACTTTTCACTAATGATATTGCTGAAAAATTAAAGAGAGAAGAATGAGTTGTCGAGATACATGAAAGGAAATAAACTTTTTCTTAAATAAAAATGAATGTGATTAGCAAGATAAATCCAATCCTGATTTATTTCTTCTCTCTTAATAAGAACAATACAGTCACTCATATATCGCTGATAAATCATTCAGATATTAGATGAAATTAAATGAGAAAATTAAACTAAAATAAAAAAATATATGTATATCAACTGGTTAGGGGGAAAACTGTGCAATGTAGTACGTAAAAAATCAGAAAATTCTCGTTGTAAAGAAATTATGAAACAATATAAATTCCAGTTTTCTCAAAATTCTATTTAAAAAAAAAAAAAAAAAAAGTTGCATATTCAGAAGAGGTGTAAGTAAGAGGTGAACTTAAATATTCTTCGCCTAGTGAAATCGTTGTGTTACAGTTCCTGAAATTTATAGACATTAGTTTTAGTTTTGAGTACTTATATAGTTACTTATATAGTACTTATATAGTACTCAAAACTAAAGAAAAATAAAATAAACACTATAGTTCTCTTTTTTTTTTTCGATGAAATGTAAGGGTTTGTAAGCAATATGGGACCTTAAATCAAAAACTTATATCAGATTAATAAACAGGCATGGTTCTAGAAGTTTCAAAAATGCATATTGTAAGGGGAAAAAAATATGTTGGTATAGCAATAGAATAAAAACTCAATTTTTATTTGAAAATATATTCCATAATTTTTATTTATTTTAAGGTATTGAGATAATCCATATAAAATAATATTCCACTCACAATTTGTAATTAAAATTTTTTTTGATAATACTTAAGTGCGTACTAAAAATTTAAGCATGTATATATATATGAATTATAAAAAATATATTTGATTGTTTAAAATTTTTTAACCGTAATATCGTAATGTGACATCTATTTTTTTTTCTTCAAATTTTGAATGTTATACAACCTAGTTTTTGTTTGACTTTGAGAGTTAGACAGTTTGATATTTACTGAACCGGAAGCCCAATACTTAGATTATAACTTACACTTGACATCGTGTTAGTTAATCGCAGAATCTTGTGTGCGATGATTATTCTGCTCCTAAAGTTAAAAGTTGTACGGACCTATATTTATTAATATTTTGATACCGATTTTAACTTATTTTCTAATTATTTGTAAATAAAGTAAATTGTTGATTTTAAAACAAAAGTTGTTCTTTCTGAAATTGCACTACCCTTTCTCACATAAGAGTGACAATATGTTCCCTAGAAGACTATCTAGAAAGACTATTCTTCTGATATTTTAAATAATTTTATAATTTAAATTTCTGTATTAGTGTATACAAAAAATTTAAAGAGTTTTTTTGTTTAACTATCTATAAAACGTTATTTAAGCTATTACGGCTATTTAAGAAGTTTTGTTTACTTTGTTTACTCGTTTTGTTATTACACATTTTTTTTTATTTTTAATATTTATAAATTCGAAAAAATCCCAAGTATCAATTCAAAAAAGCTTTTCTTACATTTATCGAAAGTTGCCCTGAAAATGCTATAATATTTTTCAATGCCTGTGTTTTAAAGTACATAGTACTATAGAGTTTTTCAGAGTTATACTCGTAACTTTGAAAAACATTATTAGATCCGTTTTATGTTTTTCGAACATTAAATTGGGATTTTAAAAAATGTATAAAATTATAAATTTTAATAGCATATAACTTTATGAGTGTATAATATATATATTTGAAAATATACAACATAATTATAAATGCATTTTTTCCAAAGTTTTATGAATTGAAGCTAACATTTTCCGAGTTTTCTCAAAGTATTTTGGATTAAAGCAAAATTGCAAAAATGTTATGAAAAGACGGTGTCTAAAATATTGAAATACAGCAGAGCAGGTAAGAAAACTGCTTTTTTTTGCATATGTGTTTAAATAAAATAATGATAATTGAGGCAAAAGTTAATACTTTCAAATAACCAAATGAAAACAGAAGATTCACGCTTTAAAAAACTCTTAAAAATAAAGACATGTACGTATATTAACTTTGAATTTTAAAAATGTTTAATTAGTAGATGTTCCAAGTGTCACGCATCTCAGTAATATCGTACACTGGATATTAAACAAATGTTGAACATCTTTTTATGAAACAGAAAGCTTTATACAATGCGAAAAGTGCGTTACCCAAGATGGACTTGGGTGCCAATGACGTCAGAGGGAGAAACGAAACCTGCGCGTGGACCCTACCGAGTGTTCTACTTACCGTGCGTCTGACGGCATTTCATGTTTTTCGCAAAAGTTTCCGTTACAATACATTCATTTGGCGTGTGCGCCGAACTCGATTATGAAAAATTTACTAATTTTTTTACGCTTGGTAGAAAACGCTCGCAAGTGGATTTATTAAAAAATGTATAATTTTCTACTCTGTTTCTTTTTTAAGATAGGACAACAGGGGAAACAAGTTAGAAATTGCACGTCAAACGTGGCAAATGTGGTGCGTTCGTACTATAACTAGTTTTATAAATATTTTTTGCACCGCATATTGCACTGAATGTATATTTTAGTGCACTTCATAAGTGCATATCAATTTCCTTCTGTTCGAAAGGCTGTAACATCATTAAAATGCACTTGAAATAATTCTTTCCCATTGGCCGTAATGTAACGGAAAACTTTTGACTATCCCTGCAATTAAACTATAGACTAGAGATCTGCACGGGCCGAAATTTCCAGGCCTGGGCCTGGCCCGACTCCTAGAAAAAAAAATTCGGCCCGGCCCGGAAAAAAGTTAAAATCTCGGCCCGAGCCGAGAGAATTTCTACAAAACATTGATTTTTACGTCGATTTGGTTAAAAATTTGTCTTCTACGAGGATTTCTGACCAAAAATATTTATCTTAACTTTGTTTTTCATGTTTATAAATAAAAATTTTTTTAGAAGTGCTGCAGGCTGCGATATTTTTTTTTTTTTAATGAATCTCTATTTCTTGTATGTAAATGTTTCAGCTATCATTAATATTGTTAATCCATATTCCATGCATTGAAGTGTTAAAAATCTGAAAAATGCTTTACAGTAAAATCTTTCAAGACGGAATTGCATAGAAAATTTAAAAAAACGTGTTATAGACAAGTTCCCTTCTTAGGGTACTTGTACACCTCGCACTCGTACACATATTATATGATATATTCTTTTCTTACGTATTAGTATATTGAGCTACACTATATGGCCAAAGGTGACCGGTCACTTGCAATTTTTGACGTTTTGTCAAATATCTAGAAAAACACACGAGGAATTAATCTGAAACTGCAGGTGTGTAAACAGTATAGTATAATATTTCAAATGAAAATCAAATTTCAAAGTAATTGCTTAAAAGGGGCAAAGGCCAACATAGTGAAAAAGATTCCAAGCCGGGATTCGAACCCGGGCCATCAGTATAGCGCACTGACGTTCTACCGACTAAACCACTTGGAACGATACACAGTTCGGAAAATTTCTCACTATTATGTGTTGGCAAGGCTACAAAAGCAGCACTAGATGGAATACGTATATGGCACAAGATGGAATATTCCATCTTGTGCTGCGTAAATTTTCTTATACTTACAGATCACAAAATTTGCAAATTTCGTGACCTATTCATGACGTTCGTTGGCTGATTAACTCATGACTGATTGAATTTCATGATTTTTTTTCGCGATCATCTGCCGAAATTTGCGTTTTTTTTTTCTGAAAGCGTTATACAAAATAGATTTTTTTCGCGCGAGCACTTGCTGAAATTCACGATATTTTTCCGCGACCAAGTGACGAAATTCGATATTTCTTTTCGTGATTTTTTTGACAAAATTCACGATTCCTTATCACTATCATTTATTGAAATTCGTGATTTTGTTTCTGCCACCGACTAATAATATTTGTGATTTTTTTTGCGCGAGAATTAGACAAAATTTTGGAATTTATTACGCGATTATTTGACGAATTTCTCCTTGATTTTATTGCGCGATTGTTCGACTAAATTTCCGTGATTTTTTGCGCAATCTTTTGACGAAATGCGCGTTTTTTTTCGCAATCCTTTTACGAAATTCGCGCTTTTTTTCGCAATTCTTTTACGAAATTCAAGATTTCTGTTTGTGCGATCATTTGACGAAATCTGTATTTCTTTTCGCAATCTCTGGTGAAATTAGCGATATTTTCCGAGGTCGTTTGAAGAAATTAACAATTTTTTAAGCGACTATTTTGAGGCTTTTTTTTCAAAATTTCCAAGATTCGCGATTTTTTTCTGCGGCCCATTGACGAATTGAATTTGCGGTTTTTGAAAGAAAGAAAAATCGCGGACTTTCACGAAAATTAAAAAAAAAAAAATTGTGGAATAATCACATGCTTGTAAAAGAAGTTATGGAGGCAAAATCACGTAGAGCATGTTTTATTGTGCGGGATTTTTTTTTTCTGTGTGATTTGTGCAGTTCTGCAAGTTGTGCAATTTCCCACGTTCCCTGTTCCTCAAAGAAAAATTATCCTTGTCCTTCGTCAGGAAACTCATGAAATGGCACCTCTTTCAGTAAAACTTCGAAAGGGACTAGAAAAAAGCTCCATTTAAACAAGTTTCCGTCTTAGCAAATATAATTGTATGATTTTTTTCAACGAAATTTGACTTTTTCCCCTTCTAGAAAGAAATCTGTTATAGACAGGTTTCGTTTTCACAAGTTTTACTCTAATACATCTCTTTTCAGAGCTATACTATAGAGCAGATGGTTTAACAGTCAGTGAGGATACCTGTAAAAATGAAACCTGTCTATAATAGAATCCTGTCTAAAAAGAAAAAAAAAGTCATGTCCAATATATTAAAATTTTACCTTCTAAGACGGAAACCTGTCTAAAACGAAATATTTCATCGGATCAGAGTTTCCGTATCCGAAGTTTTTACTGTTATTGTAAGCATAAGTCAGTAAAAGTTTCTCATACGGAAGGGCGGGGTTAGACCCACCCCCCAAGAAAGTTCTGAAATGGCGCCCCTGAAAGAAAATCGTAAACTAAATTGAATTAATCAATTCCCACTGAAATCTGGCCCATAGAATCCGAGAAAAGGATGTACCGTTAATGTTCGATGAGGTAAAAGAAGACTATATTTTGGAAAACATACTTTTAAACGTAAATAAAGGGGAGAAACCCTTGTAGACGAACTCATATCCATATCACGGGACTCTTGTCGCAGAACGCATTAATAATCTTCGATTAAATTATTAAAATGCTTTTAAATTATGTTTTTAGCATTTGGCAACGTTTAATAATTGTAGGTAGACAGTTGTCTACCTGCCACATAATCTCTGATCCATCGATTTCAGGAAATTAAATGGAGGGAGCGTTCGGAAAAAAGATCTATTTTTAGTTTGTTTTTAATGTATATTCACCTTGTATGGTTATTTCTCCGAACTTTTGTACCTTCGCTGTCAATTTTTTGAAAAAATTAAGAAAAATTACCGACCCAAAAATTTTATACACAGGTGTAAAATATTTTTTTGCATCCGCTAAGAAAATTTCAAATCCATATCTTAATTAGTTTTCTTTGTTTTCATTGATTAGCGAAAATTCTTAATTTCTTTCATTTCGGCTGTGGAATCAGGTTCAGATGTGCGCGCGATTTTGCCATTTTGTGAAAAAAAAATCCGTTTTTATTTAATATTCTTGGCTAATTATTAATATATATATATATATACATATATATATACAGATCTGAGCCTCATGTTCGTAAGGATATGCCTTGGACTATCCTGATCCAAATTTTCAGACTTGTACGTGCGGTAGATATTTCTAGCTATCTCCGTTGCACACATAGATTGGTTTTCACGCTGATTTTTGTGTTCTTAGTATTTCATATGAACATTTTCATGTAAGGGGGCTTTTGTGCACCAATGCAAAATGGATTTAGCTTGAAGAACTAACAAGTAAAGATATTATTTCTTCTTTAATGGAAATTCCATTTTTCAGTCGAATTGGCATGGAGAAAAGCCAAATAATAAAATGTGGACTATCTACCCCAAATTTTCACTTCTCAAATCATACAAAAGACTTATCAGGACTTTTCAGTCTTCCTAGTACGACCAGTGAAAATTGCTGTTTTCGTCATTTTAAAAGTTAAATACATTTCATATGTACTTAAATTCAACGCAAGTGCATTAGAGAAAGCTATATCTGTATCTATCTAAGGAATTAACTGGGAGATTCATGGGAGAAAAGAATTTGACTCGGGAACCTCTTTGTGAACCGAACACGTTATTTCGCCTCTGAATCGTCTTACAATCATCTTCGCAAGTTCGATAGGATGTCCATCGAACCATTTACGTCAATTGCGAGACCTACATGGTTGTAGGTTGTGCAGGCACCTCGAATGGCAAAATCTAATCTTTTTCGTGTGCGTTCTTTCTAATATGTTGCTGATTGTAATATTTTCCAGCCAGGGAGGAGGATAAAAAATTGGAAATACATTTAGTTTAATTGGCTCTTGATTGACCTGAAGTCAAGACCTTCATAATTCCCGAGATCTGTAATGTTCAAGACTTTAAAAACAAACGAAAAAGAATTGTTCAAACGTCAGCATTTTCTGTCTTACTTATTCTCTGATTTTAATAGTGAACGTAATAAATGTTATGCTGAGAGACAAAGTTACAAGGGGTAAAACGGATTTTAGAAGATTTAAAGTAAGGAAAAAGAATTTAAGGATTTAATTTAAATTTTTGAAATTTAAATTTAATTTTGAATTTTAAGATTTTAATTCGTATCCTTTTCATCTACAGAAGTATATGTATATATATATGTGTATATATATATCGATAGATAGATAGATATCCGATCATTTTCATGCGACTGCGCTGAGTTGGATGTGATTGCGACTGAGTTGGATGTGATTGAGCATACGTTAAGGGTTTATTAAGATCTCGATCAAATTCGTTGGACATCTTGATCCGCCATCCTGTTTTAAAATGGCATCCTCTTAAAGATTTCAAACAAAAAAATACATATATGTAAAAAAAAAAAATTATAAATACAAATTTACTTCTTGCATAATCGCTAGGTCTTGATAAAAAGGATTGAAGAAAGTTTTTCGGTTTTTCCTCTATCTTAAAAATGGGTGAGCAGTGGCGTAGCTAAGGGGGTGGGAGGGGGGAAGGGGTCCGGGCGCCGAGGCCTAGGGGCGCACAATTGAGAGAAATTTAAACCGAAATTATTTCACATATTTTGACAAAAAATAAAATTGTTGATTTTTTAAATTTTGTTTTGTATGTGAATGTTTTCTTCAGTAAGATATTTTGTTTTTTCAAAATAATGAATAAAGAAAAAGCTTCTGTAAATGTTTCAAGGGAAGGTTCAACACACTTGGTACCTAAGATAATTATGTACCTTAATTGAGGCGCAATGTAATTAAATAGGGGTCACCAAATTGAGAGGAGCCGAATTTAAACCGAAATTATTTCACATACTTTGAAAATAAATATAAATTGTTGGCCTTATCTTTTGTGTGTATGTGTGTGAATGTTTTGAAGAAATTCAATGAAGGTGGGAGGAAAGGAGAGGTCTATAATTGTCAATTGCTGAAGGAGGTTTCTTACTGTCTAGCCCCCCCATTTTATAAATCTGAAGGCCTTTTGGTGATTTGGATTCACATTTCTGGTATCAAAAGAACGTTGTTCTTTTGTACAGTAGCTGACCCTCCGGTAGAATTTTCCAAACGAACCACGAAGGATTAAATCCTCTATTCATATCAAAATTTCAAAAAATAATAACGAATTTCTCAAAATGAACCTCTGGGATCGGTCTCCACTGCTTCGGCAGCGTAGACCGAACCTGCTACGCACGCATCTCTAAACACTAAAAACCTACATTCAAATTTATCTTTCTCAAAAGAAATTTCCGGAACGGGTCCGTGCTTTCTGCGCCCCGTATAGAGGTTTGCTGTGCATGCACCGGAAAATCTGAAGACAATAGTAAAATGATTTGAAAAAAAAAAAAAAAAAAAATCAGGCCCATGAAACCTCAGATAAAAATGCCTTCTGGTGGTGGAAAACAGAACTAAAAACTGTAAGACAATCGAAAATCAAGTTGAATGAGAAAAACCCAGTTGAAATTGGGTCCATAGAACCCGAGATAAGAATGTGTCCCCTGCGCTGGAAGGTGGAGCTAAAACTGTAAGAAAATCGTAAGCTAAAGTGAAATAATCAATTCCCAATTAAATATGGCCCACAAAATCTGAGAAAAGAATGTGTCGTTAATGTTCGTAATTGTGATAAAAGAAGTCTATATTTTGGAAAACATACTTTTAAAAATAAATAAAGGGGAGAAACCTTTATAGACGAACTCTTAACTCATATCACGGGATTCTTGCCACAGAGCACTTTAATAATCTTCGATTAAATTGATAAAAGGATTTTAAATTATGTTTTTAGCATTTGGCAACGTTTTATAATTAAGACAATCGTCTACATGTCATATAATCTCTGATCCACCGATTTTTGGAAATTAAAAGGAGGGGGCGGTCGGAAAAAAGACCTCTTTTTAGTTTTTAATGTATGTTCGTACATGTATGGTTCTTTCTCCGAACTTGTACTGTCGCCGTTCTTTTTCTTTTTCTTTTTCTTTTTTCTTTTTTTTTTTTTTTTTTTTTTTTTTTTGAAAAAATTAAGAAAAATTATCGACCCTAAAATTTTATACACACGTGTAAAATACTTTTCAGCATGTGCTCTGAAAATTTGAAATCGATATCTTAATCAGTTTTCTTAATTTTCGTTGATTAGTGAAAATTCTTAATTTCTTGCGTTTCGGCTGTGGAATCAGGTTCAGATGTTCAGGCGATTTTGCCCTTTTCTGAAAAAAAATCCGTTTTTGATTAGTTTTTAATTAATAATCTCGGCTAATTCTAAAAAAAATAAAAATCTGAGCCTTATGTGCATTATCTGCCTTGGACTACCGTGTTACACCCAAATTTTCAGACTTGCATGTGCGGTAGATGTACTTTAGCATCTCCGTCACACATAGATTGGTTTTTACGCTGATTTTTGTGTTCTTAGAATTTCATATTAATATTTTCGTGTAGTGGGGGCTTCTGTGAACCAATGCAAAATGGATTTAGCTGGAAGAGCAACAAGTAAAGTTTCTTCTTTATTGAAAATTCATTTTTCCGTAAAATTAGCATTGAGAAAAGCTAAATAATAAAATGTGGGCGATCTACCCCCAAATTTTCCCTTCTCAAATCGCACAAATTATCAGGATTTTTCAGTCTTCCTAGTACGACGAGTACAAATGGCTGTTTTCGTCATCTTAAAAATTAAATATATTTCATATATACTTAAATTCAGCGCATATGCATTAGAGAAAGCTGTATCTATATCTGTCTATGTAAGGAATAACAGGGAGATTAATGGGAGAAAAGAATTTGACTCGGGAGCCTTTTTGTGAACCGAACACGTTTATTCCGTCTCTGCATCTTACAATCATCTTCGCAAGTTCCATCGGATGTCCCTCGAGCCATTTACATCAATTTCGGGACCTACAGGGTCGTAGGTTGTGCAGGCACCTCGAATAGGCAAAATCTAATCTTTTTCGTGCGTGTTCTTGCTAATATGTTAGGGATTGTAATATTTTCGAGCATGGGGCGAAGGTAAAAAAATTGAAGAAAGATATATTATTAGTTTAATTGGTTAATTAGCTCTTGATTGACCTGTGGTAAAGACCTTCATAATTCCCGAGATCTATGACGTACAAGGCTTTAACCGCAAACGAAGAAGAATTGTCCAAACAGCAGCATTTTCTATCTTAAATTACTCTCTTCTCCGATTTTAATGGTGAGCGAAAAAAATGTTATGCTGGGAAACAAAGTTACAAAGGGTAAAATGGATTTTAGAATATTAGATTTAAAGTTAGGAAAAAAAATAAGGATTTTATTTAATTTTTTGAAATTTAATTTTAATTTAGAATTTTAAAAGGATTTCAATTCTTATCCTTTTCATCTATAGAAGTATCTATCTCTGTCTATAGATATATGATCATTGTCATGCGACTGCTCTAATTTATAAACCGAGTAGGATGTGATTGAGCATATGTTAAGGGTTTATTAAGATCTCAATTAAATTCGTTGGCCATCTTGATTTGTCATCCTGTTTCAAAATAGCGGTCCGTTAAATATTTTAAACAAAATAATACACACACACACACACACACACATACATATATATATAATTATAAATACAAATTTACTTCTTGTATAATCAGTAGGTCTAGATAGAAGGGTTCAAGAACATGTTTGGGTTCCCCTCTATCTTAAAAATGGATGAGTAGAGGAATTTGAAATCGGGTGTAATTTAGGAGTTTTAGCAAATGTGCTTTTTTGATAATTTATTTTCATTGTTGCTACTCCCATATGCTTAAAACAACAGCCATATCCGTGAACGTTCCGCTAAATTTTTGAAATTCTCATTCAAATTTAATATTGACGAAAACTAGAAATCTTCTGTAATCGGGTTCCATGCACTTTAGTTTCGTGTGTTTGAGTAAAACTATCTGAATCCTTAAAAACTAGGAAATGTGAAGCTGCCCTTTCCTCTCGGTACAAGCCAAAAAGACTTTTTTTTCATCTTAAGGAAAAATAATGCGGTTATTTTTTATTGGGGGAGGGGAGGGGAGGCGCAAAATTTCTTCCTACACCGGACGCCAAAAAACGTAGCTACGCCACTGCTTGAAATTAATGTATTAATTTATAATTAAGTTGTAAAACTATTAAAATATTGTATTGTCATTGGAAACTGAAACGGAAACACACTTTTGTACATAATTTGCATAATTCTAGCATATCAGAAAGCGAGTTAAAAATCGATTGCAAAATTCTTTACATACAAAAATCAGGTTGAGTTAAATAAAAGAGTGTAAAAATAAAACCAATTTCAAATTATTGTTACTTAACTCTATTTTTTTATTTACTTATTCACTTATTTGGTGAATTTTAACAAGAGTTGTTTGGCCATTGTGAATTATTATTGTTATCTTGAATTAGAAATTAAAAGATTGAAAGTTTTCTGAGGTTTATTTATTCATTTATTTTTATTAACTACGCAAATATCTAATATATAACGAATAAAATATGTCCGTCTGTCTGTAATTCTATACAAATATACAGTTTGGAAGACAGAATTGTGAAATGTTACGTACATGTGTATTAAAACACGGCCAAGGCAACTAAAGTAAAACCGAAATCGAAATAATTTATAGTTGATTTTTAATTAATAAAAAACCACCAACTTAACAGCAATTTCCTATCAAATTTAAACATTTTTCGTTATAACAGTTCAGTTGCCAAAAATTAAAAATCCACAATAAGATTCTTACCACAACAATTATTTTCTACTGCAAGATTTCCACGTGAAAAATGAAAATGAAATAAATAGTTTGACTAATTAATATTACTTTTAATATTAATATTATTATTAATATTAACATTATTAGATTTTTAATATTTATATTATTAATACTAATAGATTTTTTAAAATGCTATCAAAAATTTTTTGTCATACAATAATACATAATAAAATGATATAAAGAAGAAAAAATTCGGACTGTTTGTGGTTAAAATAATAAAACTGAAATGAAATATTACTTTATACTATAAACAACGAATAAATAACTTTTGAATGCGTATTGGAGCATTAGTAAATATGTTTGAAAATAAAGCCTCATGCAAGGATTGGATGATTAGCAATTTTTTTGACCTGTCATTGTATAGATAATATTGTTACAGAACGTCATTTGACGCTTATCAAGATGCAGTTTTTGATTGCGCCAAATAGGATAAAATACAGTATCAGCTGAACTTAATGATAAAGAAATATGATAAGTACTGTACTACACTACTTGTTACTTTTTCCTTTGAATCATGTGAGAGAATTACAAAATACTTTACCAGCACTCAAATGAGAAGAAAGTATATTAATGGTTATACAAAATTTCACCTAAACTTCTCTGTTTTTCAAAAGGCAGACTGATGAACTAGAATAAAATAAGTTTCAACAAAATATTTTCCTAAATTTTTAATGGATATGAAAAGAAAATTGTCTTAATGTGATTAATTCTTTGCAAAACTAAACATTTTTACCAATATACTTACAAATATCTTTTATTTCTTTGAACTATTCTTGCCTGTGTAAAGTTAATTTCTGAGACACTGTTACCGTGGTAACGGATAATTAATTTCTGATACACTACTACCATGGTAACGGACAAAATTGAAGTAGTACTAGTACTGAAAAAATCGCCTGGCTCCTTTCATAAAATTAACATCGGAATTTTTCATGGTGAATGGAAGCAAATAAAGTAAATCCTTCTATATATAAAAAAAAAGTTTTAATTTGGAAATGGACCAATGAAAATCAGCGTAGATATTCCGGGTAGATCGGCATCAATGTGAATGCTTAAGCATGGCCTTTCATCGTTAATATTAAAAAAACTGTTGCATACAAAAATATGAAAATCGGTGGTATTATAGTGAAATGTTTGATAAACACGCTGATGCAGACAGTTTTCAAATCGAAGAATTATTTTAAGAGATATTTAATGCTAAAGTTGGACAAAATCGTTCCATTAAAAAAGTTTTATTGGAGCAAAAACTATACATGAGAATTTAATCATTTTTAGATCATTTTATACGTTATAAGTTCCCGGTGTGGAGATTGCATTTATTTTTTTTATTTGACTCATTTTTTGAGGTTTTATTTCAATTTTAAATTCAAATTTTCAGCATTTCGAGAGACATTTTTTACAAATTTTAGAAAAAGTTATTAATTTAAACTGTTGCCAGTTGTATAAACAGCGCAATCAATAATGTTTACTTCAAATTAAAAATTTATTTACACGTGACTATTACAAACAGAAAAAAAAACTTTAAAATTAGAATTAAATGATTACATGTTAAAAGCAGGAAAATTACGTCATAAGAACCATAGGCACAGATGTCATATACCAATTTGACGCAATTTCTTTCCGACGCCAATTTGGCGAAAACATCAATAGCATAAACAACAACATCCGGGTTACCATATCAAGCAAAATAACGACACTTTAGCACCAGTTAAGTACCCGTTGCGTATATGAAATTGGAGTCAGAAAAAAATTGCGCCAATGACATCTGTGCCGAACCATATTTACACTTGAATTTAAAAAGAGAAACGAAATCTTAAAATAAAAAAAAATCATTATTATGCGTTAAAACTTGTAATTTGAGGAAATTACGTCATATTTAAAATGGCAAAAAATATAGCAAAACAATTTAAATTGAAAAATATATTAGATATTTTGAGATAATCTTTTCAATTTTATCGTGAATTCGAAGACAGCGCAAATAATATTTCCTTCTAACAACAAATGTATTTTCACGTGAATATTAATAAGAGAAATAAAACTTTGGCGTAAATTACGTCAGATTTGAAACGATACATTTAAAATGAATTATTTAAAAGAACTATCTTATAGCGCTATTAAAAAATACCGGGAGACAATGACACTGTTTACTTAATTCATTTTACATTAGCTTATTTTCAAATGTTTAACGGTACTTCTTAGTTATCTCGTAGACCAAATTACTGTCGCCAAATTGTAAGATTAAATGCCAATAATGGTTGCCATTAATTAATTAATTGCAAGATTAAATGCCAATAATGGCCAATAAAACCATTAATTCGACGTTTTATTTGTATTTTTATTAATGTTTTACTAATTTATTTGTTCTTTCGTTATTTAAAATAAAAATTATGTCAATGTGTATAATTTGGCGAGTGGTTTGGCGATTTATATAAATTGGCGAAATTGGTCGACGGGATAACTAAGAAGTACCAGTTTAACTAATTTTTTTAATTAAATACCAAAAAAGCCATTGTATCTCTTAACAGCAGCAGATTTGGCCTTAAAAATCCCCAATCTAAAGAAAACGAATGGAAACCCGTTTACAGAGAGATCGCTACAGTTTTTTTTTTTTTTTTTTAATTTTAATTCATTATTTTTAAAGCCGATCAAATTAGCGTGCTTTTTGGATTTTGGTGTGCCTGAACGGGTGTTGGCGAGCGTAGCTCGTAGGGGGCAGAGCCCCCTAGTGAAAAAAAAAATAGTTTCGAGCTTATTCTGATGCAACGTAGTATATTTTAACTAATTTAACTAAACTTAATGGACCTTATTCTTCCTCTCGGTTCGAGGCTATACAAAAAACAGCTGTTTGGGAAAACATGAAAAAATCGCTCCATTGGAAAGCATTACGGTCCTCAAGAATTCACTTATTTTTTATTCCGCTGCTGAAAGGATTGAAATGCATGTAATAAATCTGCATAATAGGAGAAATATTCATTTAATTTGAGATTAATTTTGTATCGATTATTGAATTTATTAGAAATATAACATTAAAATAAATCAAGTTATGACCAATTTCTGAAATAAATGAGTGAAATTTCAAGTGCTTAAATAGAGGTTTGTTTATAAATTATGTAAATTAAACTTATTTTACTTAAATATGCTTCTACTTAACGGTTTCAGTGTTAATTTTTAGTGTTTAATTTTTTTTAATTCTGCAAATCATGTTTTTATCTTTTTTTTTTCATTATTTAATAATTGTAATGGCATGACGCACTTTCACAGAAATGAAGATATTTCTTGTAGTCACAAATTTCTTTTATTTCTTCACGCCACAAACATATAGTTATATAAGGACAACAGGACGATACTTGAAAACAGGAGTTTCACATATTTAAAGATAAGGGGCTGTGCATATATAACGTTATCACTCTAGGGGGGAGGGGGAGTCTGACAAATGATATCGTAAGATATCTGTAGGGGGAGGGAGGGGTTAGTCTTTTGATATCGTTATCATTTTTGATCGAACCAAAGTTTTTTCTTTTTATTTGTAAACTTATTCTTTGTCACAAATTAGTATTAAAATCATTAACTGATTATAAAATTATTTAATTCCAAAATGTGGAATACCCAACGCTTGATATTACTTTTCTTCTTATATCCCTTCCTATTCTCTCATATGTGCATGCATATAGTCCGCTGTTCGAAAAACCAAGTCCGAAGTACATTTTAAATTATACTTGTTGTGTTTACTACGTGAAAAAAACAAAAACAGAGAGAATGTTGATCACCTACTTTGTTAGTAAAAAGTTCCGACTCCTCCCTGCCACCCTGTGCGGGGCAAGTGCAAGAAGACATTTTTACTGTTGAATGCATTCTGAAACGAAAAGCTATATGTATTAAATACTTTTTAATAGTAGCTATTTCTTTTAAGTTTTATTATATAAAGTATTTTCATATATAATAGTGATGCTATATTGACTTCTCTTCATTTGAATCAATAAAGTGTGCGAATAATAAATGTATAACGAACTACACTTGTATATCACAGAAAACAAAGAAAAATAATTGAAAAATGCCAAAAAAAAAAAAATTTAGACATTGATAACTATATCAATACGGAGGGAGGGGGGAGGGGGTCGTGGGATGATAACGTGTGATATCGTATGGGAGGGAGGGGGTCCAAAATTACCAAAAAGTTGATAACGTTATATATGCACAGTCCCTAACTAACACCACGGTTGGGTGTATTCAATTTTTCCGGTCAACGGATGTGACCCGGTATTGCACCTTGGCTAGCTCATAATTGCGCATTAAAGTTATAAAAATATTCCCTGCGCAAGGAACCACGCCCTTAGTGCCCTCTGGGCATCCGGAGCAGCTGCCAAAAAGATACGTTACATAATTAAGTAATGAAGGAATATGCTTATATTATCATTAATGTGGTTTATAAGCTCGTAAGTGTTACAATAAAATAACGCTGTAAAGAGAAAGAGCGAAAAAACTTTGGTGCACAAAGCACAAACAAACGATCACGGCAGGGCCGTAGCGACCACCCCCCATACCCCCCATTTGGGAGTGGGGTGGCCTGAGCAAAGTCAGGGGCCCAGTAGTGAGCTATTGTATCTTTCAGCCGAATGTTTTTTTTTTTTTAACTTTTTAAATAATTTTTTATGTATTTTTAATAACATTTTATTTTGTTTTATCGAAATTCATTTTTTTTTTGTCAAAGATCTTGGTCAGATTTAGAAATAGAAAACAGATATGTGCTTTTCTTCTATATCCACCATTCTTTATAAAAGTTTTTGAAGGCTGTAAGTTCTACTTAAAAAATAAATGGCATTTTAGTATTTTTGGGGTGCACCTATCAATGGGCGAAAAAGGTGAAACCAAAGGTTCAAAACTTCTTTAATACTATTACTTCCATCAAACAAAACAGATATGCGCTTTTTTCTACAGAAACCATTTTTTTAAAGTGGCCCAGATGAAAGAAATTTTGCAGGCTCTAGATTCTTTTTGAATTGTCTTTTTTAGGGCCCCCTATATAAGAGCGAAAACGTTGGAGCCCAAGATTCAAAACTTTTAAGCCCATTTTTTTATTTAAATTTTTAAAAAATATGCTTTTAAATCTCACTTAGGAATCCAATAAGTTTCAAAACTTCGTTATACTATTACTTCCTTCAACCAAATGTGCTTCCTTTCTATAGTCATTATTCTTTTTAAAGGTGCCCAGATGAAAGAAATTTTGCACGCTGTTAATACTTTTTAAATTGACTTTTTGGGGGCCCCCAATAAAAGTGAGGAAAAGTTGGAACTCAAGATTCAAAACTTTTAGGCCCCATTTTTATTATTCAAATGTTTAAAAAATATCCTTCTTAATATCATTGGGGGCCCCAACAAGGTTCAAAACTTTCTTAATACTATTACTTCTTTTGACCAAAACAGATATGCGCTTTCTTTCTATAGCCAGTATTCTCTTTAAAGGTTCCCAGATGAAAGAAATTTTGAAGGCTCTAATTTCTTTTTTAATTGTCTTTTTTAGGGCCCCCTATAAACGGGAAGAAAAGTTAGAGCCCAAGATTAAAAACTTTTAGGCCTCACTTTTTTATTCAAATGCTTAAAATACATGCTTTTTAAACTCGTTGGGAGTCCCAATAAGTTTCAAAACTTCCTTAATACTATCAGTTCCTTCAAACAAATGTGCTTTCTTTCTATAACCAACATTCTCTTTAAAGGTTCCCAGATGAAAGAAATTTTGCAGGCTCTAAATTCTTATGGATTGTCTTTTTTAGGGCTCCCTATAAAGGTGGGAAAAGTTGCAGCCAAAGATTCAAAACTTTTAGGCCCCATCTTTTTATTCAAATGTTTTAAAAATATGCTTTTTAATCTCGTTGGAAGGCCCCAATAAGGTTCAAAGCTTCCTTAATACTATTACCTCTTTTGACCAAAACAGATATGTGCTTTCTTTCTATAGCCAGCAGTCTCTTTAAAGGTGCCCAGATGAAAGAAATTTTGCAGGCTCTAAATACTTTTTTAATTAACTTTATTGGAGCCCCCTATAAAAGTGAGGAAAAGTTGGAACTCAAGATTCAAAACTTTTAGGCCCAATTTTTATTATTCAAATGTTTTAAAAATGTGCTTTTTAATATCGTTGGGGGCTCCAACAAGGTTCAAAGCTTTCTTAATACTATTACTTCTTTTGACCAAAACAGACATGCCCTTTTTTTCTATAGCTACCATTCTTTTTAAAGGTTCCCAGATGAAAGAAATTTTGCAGGCTCTAAATTCTTATGGATTGTCTTTTTTAGGGCCCCCTATAAAGGTGGGAAAAGTTGCAGCCAAAGATTCAAAACTTTTAGGCCCCATCTTTTTATTCAAATGTTTTAAAAATATGCTTTTTAATCTCGTTGGGGGCCCCAACAAGGTTCAAAACTTTCTTAATACTATTACTTCTTTTGACCAAAACAGATATGCACTTTCTTTCTATAGCCAGCATTATCTTTAAAGGTTCCCAGATGAAAGAAAATTTGCAGGCTCTAAATGCTTTTTTAATTGACTCTTTTCGGGGCCCCTGTCAAAATGAGGAAAAGTTGGAACTCAAGATTCAAAACTTTTAGGACCAATTTTTATATTCAAATGTTTAAAAAATATGCTTCTTAATATCATTGGGGGCCCCAACAAGGTTCAAAACTTTCTTAATACTATTACTTCTTTTGACCAAAACAGATATGCGCTTTCTTTCTATAGCCAGTATTCTCTTTAAAGGTTCCCAGATGAAAGAAATTTTGAAGGCTCTAATTTCTTTTTTAATTGTCTTTTTTAGGGCCCCCTATAAACTTGAGGAAAAGTTGGAGCCCAAGATTAAAAACTTTTAGGCCTCACTTTATTCAAATGCTTAAAAAACGTGCTTTTTAAACTCGTTGGGAGTCCCACTAAGTTTCAAAACTTCCTTAATACTACCAGTTCCTTCAAACAAATGTGCTTTCTTTCTATAACCAGCATTCTCTTTAAAGGTTCCCAGATGAAAGAAATTTTGCAGGCTCTAAATTCTTATGGATTGTCTTTTTTAGGCCCCCCCTATAAAGGTGGGAAAAGTTGCAGCCAAAGATTCAAAACTTTTAAGCCCCATCTTTTTATTCAAATGTTTTAAAAATATGCTTTTTAATCTCGTTGGGGGGGCCCCAATAAGGTTCAAAGCTTCCTTAATACTATTACTTCTTTTGACCAAAACAGATAGGTGCTTTCTTTCTATAGCCAGTAGTCTCTTTAAAGGTGCCCAGATAAAGAAATTTTGCAGGCTCTAAATACTTTTTAATTAACTTTTTTGGGCCCCCCTATAAAAGTGAGGAAAAGTTGGAACTCAAGATTCAAAACTTTTAGGCCCAATTTTTATTATTCAAATGTTTTAAAAATGTGCTTTTTAATATCGTTGGGGGCTCCAACAAGGTTCAAAGCTTTCTTAATACTATTACTTCTTTTGACCAAAACAGACATGCCCTTTTTTTCTATAGCTACCATTCTTTTTAAAGGTTCCCAGATGAAAGAAATTTTGCAGGCTCTAAATTCTTTTGAATTGTCTTTTTTAAGGCCCCCTATAAACGGGAGGAAAAGTTGGAGCCCAAGATTGAAAACTTTTAGACCCCATTTTTATTATTCAAATGTTTTAAAAATATGCTTTTTAATCTCGTTGAGGGCCCCAATAAGGTTCAAAGCTTCCTTAATACTATTCCTTCTTTTGACCAAAACAGATATGTGCTTTCTTTCTACAGTCACGATTCTTTTTAAAGGTGCAAAGATGAAAGAAATTTTGAAGGCTCTAAATACTTTTTTAATTGACTTTTTTGAGGCGGCCTATAAAAGTGAGGAAAAGTTGGAACTCAAGATTCAAAACTTTTAGGCCCAATTTTTATTATTCAAATGTTTTTAAAATATGCTTTTTAATCTTGTTGGGGCCTCAATAAGGTTAAAAACTTTCTTAATACTGTTACTTCTTTTAACCAAAACAGACATGCCCTTTTTTTCTATAGCTACCATTCTTTTTAAAGGTGCCCAGATGAAAGAAGTTTTGAAGGCTCTAAATACTTTATAAATTTTCTTTTTGGGGGCCGCTCTTAAAAGTGAGCAAAATTCGGAACTCAAGATTCAAATCTTTTAAGCCTCATTTTTTTTTTTTCAAATGTTCAAAAAATATATGCTTCTTAATCTCGTTGGGGACCCCAATAAGCGGGCATCTATGTGCATTGCATATGCCGCCTATCCCCTTATGTTCGACCTGTTTCGTTTTGAACATTTCATTTCTCGTCTCGATAAATTACTTATGTTAACTATACATAAATTACATTGTGTATTTATTTAATATACTAGCAGAGCTTCGCTAATTGCTTTTTTAAAAAAATAACCTCTTTTTTGGAGTTCTCCATTGGGGGAGAACTCCTACTACTGCCTTCCGCAGCGTAAACCTGTTCCGGATATTCCCGCTCCGATCTTGAATCAAACAATCATTGAATTTTTCGATATTTTTCGAATTTCGATGATTTTTTTCGATAAAAGTGATAGTGTCCAGATAAAAGTAAAATTTTCCAGCATCGTAGCTCACGTTGCTACAGGAACAAATTTGTTATTTTTCCACTTCAGCTTAATTATGACAGCAGCAAAATCTACTGGATAATTCTTCGGTTTCAGAAAAAAAATGTCAAGAAAACTCCGCAAAACGCTAAAAAAAAAGTGTAAAAATCTTATAAAAAATTGGGCAAAAATTCAAAAATCGCTGAGAGAAAATTGATTATATCGAGCCAAAAGATTGTAACTGGAATGTGAAAAAATCGCCGTGAAAGACAAAAATACGCTAAAAATCACATAAAACGTTCGTAAAAAATTCAGAAATTTCTATGGACATATTTTCTATATTGAGCTAAAAGACTGAAACCTGATTCCTTTTAGGGATGTCAAAAATCTGTGCCACAGATGGCAAAATTTTTACTATATTGGGATAAAAGATAGAAACTGGTTTCCTTTTACACTCTCTCTCCAAGAAAAAAAAAAAAGAAAAAAGAAAAGAAAAGAAAAGAAAAGAAAGAAAGAAATCAGTAAATTGAGGATTTTTTCCGTAACTTTTTCTTTCATTCAAACACACACAGAAAAAAAAAGCTTTGATTTGATTTTCTCATTTTCCGCGAAAATATAGAAAACTCACCAATCTAACATAAAAATTACCTAATATCCTTACTAAATATGAAGATGCATTTTTGCCAAATCAAATCACAGGAGTGTTCCGCCAACTTTTCTGCATTGTACTTTTCCCTATTCGAAACTGAACTTGATGATTAGAAACTGAACGCATGACTTTTTTCCTTCATAACACGAAGAAGTCGCGAATCAAACATCAAAATTTCTAGAAATTTTCCTTTCTAAAGACGAAAGTTTCTTCAAATGTGAGATAAAATCTCTTCTAATCACAGGGGTCTTAAACAGGAAAAAAAAAAAAAAAAAAAAACGTTCGTGAAAAATTCAAAAATCGCAAAAAGGACGAAATTTTGTACATCGGGCTAAAAGATTGAAACCTGATTCTTTTACTAATGTAAAAAAATACGCGAAAAAAAGTTAAAAATCACATAAAAAGTTCGAGAAATATTTAAAAATCGAAGAAGACTACTTTATTATATTCGGCTAAAATGGAAAGATGGATTGAAAATAGATTCTTTTTATGAATGTGGGGGAAAAAGCACGAAACTCGAAAAAATACAAAAAATATCGTAAAAAATTAAATGAAAAAAATTCGAATCAAAGAATTTAAAAACCAGTTTCGAGCAACTTAGGCATATAGGTAACCTTCCTGTCAAATTTTGTACGGAACAGAAAAACATCTGGTCAGACAAAGAAAAACTCTGGACAGACAAACGTCTGTCTTTATTATTAGCTACTAGGAAACCCGTCAACCATGCCCAAAGAAAGGTACCTTCTATCCGAAGGTATTTTTTTTTTCTTCTTAAATTTCAACTTGGGTGACAATTTTAAACTGGAGAAAACCGGAATGCATGAAAACAACATCCCAAAAGTATTTTTTTTTAATTAGTAAATCCGTACATATATATGTATTTAATAAAAGGCACCAATCCGAGCGGAAAAAAATTGTTATAAGTGAATATTTTCTGCTTAAAAAAATCTTTCTGGGCCACGCGGATGGCATTGTCAAACTGAAGAGAAAACTGAAAGTACGAAAACGACTTCCATATTTTTTATTTATTTATTTTGTTTATGAGCAATACTTAGCAATTTATAACATTTGTAAAAGGAATTCAGTTTCAAACTTTTTTGCCAAATTTTGTCCTCTGCTGTTTTTAAAATTTTCGAGAATTTTTATGTGATTTTTAGCTTTTTCACTTTTCTGGTAGTTATTTTAATATTCGTAAAAAAAAAAAAACCCGGTTTCAATCTTTTAGCCCAATATAAGTAAAGTTTGATCTCTATGAACTTTGAAAATTTTTAGGCAATTTTTGGCGTTCTTTCGAGTTCTTCGGCGATTTTTTTGACATTTTTTTCCTAAATGGAAGAATTCTCAGTTAAATTTTGCAAGTCCTTTGATTAAATTCACGTTGTAAGAATATCAAATCTGTTCCTGTAGCAACGTGAACGAAATGTTGAAAATTTGAATTTAATCTGGATCTAAATAAAAAAATTTCAATGATTCAAGGTTCGTATGATTCAAGATCGGAGCGGACATAGCCCCTATTGGTGTACGCTGGAAAATCATCTTTTCACTGACAGATTTCAGCTTAATTAGACCTCACCCAAAGAGTGATGCCTCATATCTGATCTTATGATTGATTAATCTGCCTTTTTAACATTTTCCAACATTAGTTGAAAAGCATTTATGAATTCGGTTTATCTGTCTGTACTCTAACTCGCGTACATATACTCGGATATCCATATAATTTATGTATGTTATTGATGCTATATTGGCATGTCCGGTATTCAAAATGAAGTATTTAATATTTATAGTTCATTTACAGGGACACTCAAAAGAATTCCGTTACATTATGGTCTATGGAGGGGGGTGGAGGTGATCATTTACGGTGTATTTTAGTGTTGTTTACACTATTTCAAACAGATTGAAAACGGTGTACATCACTGAGGTGCACTGCAATATGATAATTATAGTATAGGGTAGGCGTGCACAACCTTTTTAAGGGAAGGGCCACTTACAAAAATGTCTGGGTTGTCGAGGGCCACATCAGTAACACAGGGAGAATTCTATTTCGAGGAGGTAATCTGTGGCCTAAAATCAAATCAAAAAGTTTTAGAGGGGGGAGGGGCAGCTTTACCCCTCTAGATTCTCCTACCTCGAGATAAACTGACGTAACTCTCGATTTTTCCGCAACCGATCAACAAAATTCGCAATTTTTCTGCACATCACCGGCAAAATTCAAGATTTTTCTGTGCCCGATCAGCGAAATTTGCGATTTTTCCGCGCCCGATCGGCAAAATTTGAGATTTTTCCGGAACCGAACCATGAAATTCGCGATTTTCCAGCCCGATTAAGGAAATTTGCGATTTTTTCCGAGCCCGATCAAAAAAACACGCAATTTTTCCGTGCCGATAGACGAAATTTACGTTTTTTTTTGCGCCTGACCAACAAAATTAGAGATTTTTCCGTGTCCGATCGATGAAATTTGAATTATTTTTCGATTAGTGACTGACGAAATTCAGAACGGAATTTTCCTATCTTGATATCTATAATATAGGCCGGCCGATAATTGAAATTCGCGGTTTTTAACTGACTGGCGAAATTTGCAATTTTTTTGCGCGGAAAATTGACGAATTTCACGATTTTACCATGCAACCTATGGGCAAAAATTGCGATTCTTTCCAGTTATAAATTGACAAAATTCGCGGGCCACCGGTTGTGCATCCCTAGTATAGGGTGTGATTGCATTCCTCGTTCTTTTACAGGGACACACAAAATAATTCGGTTGTGTTATCAAATTGGTACAAATTTTAAATGTAACAATTTTTTTTTTTGCATATTATTTGTTGTGTTTGATTTTTATAAATGACTATGGGGCTCTGCCCTCTGCAAGCTACGCTCGCCAACCCCCGTTCAGACACCACACAATCTAAAAACACGCTAATCTGATGGGTTTTAAAAATATTAGATAAGATTGAATTATGCTGAGAAAAGCTGTGCAGATCTCCCTGTAAACGGGTTTCCATTCAATTCCCTTTGATTGCAAAAATTTAAGGGCGAATCAGTTGTTGTTATGACATCCAATGGTTGTTTTCATTTTTGATTAAAAAGGATCAATTAAACATTTGAAAAGAAGCTAAAATAAAGTGAATTAAGTATACAGTCTTTGTCTCCCGATATTTTAAAACAATCTCTATAACAATAGGCTAAGTCATCAAAAGTTCCGGGCGGACCACTTCGCTTTTTATACTCTAGGTGCCATTTTGGTACTTTAATGTTAGCCAGGCACAGGTGATAAGTCGCCAAATATTATTCTGTCGCCAAATATTATTCTATCGCCATCAATTCATCTATATTATAATAGTTCAAGTCATCAACTGCCATAAACAAATATGGTCTGATCCCTTCGCCTTTCATATGAAAGTTTGGCAAAGATGTCATATACAATATTGGCGCGATTTTTTTTCGATGCCAATTTGGGGAAAGCATCAACAGCATAAACAGCAACATCCGGCTTACCATATCAAGCAAAATAACGATACTTTGGCGCCATTTAAGTACCCGTTTCGTATATGACATTGAAGTCAGAAAGAAATCGCGCCAAAAGGGGGGGGGGGCGTATATGACATCTGTGCCGAAAGTTTTCCATTTTGATTAAAAAATCAATTTTTTTTTTTCGAATAAAATTACATAAAATTTGCCATGGTCGCAAAGAATTTTTGGTACTGTTACGCTAGTCGGGTGCAAATCTCGCCAACAGCTTTTTTTTATTTTTCGAGTGGTAAATTAAAACATTGATTTGAAGTTGAACTATACGCACCGCAGGTTTGGCGTGATTTTTTTTTTTTTTTTTTTTTTTAACGAAAATTTAGCGAAATCCTTGTTTTCGAATACCAGTTACAAATGTATTTTTGCTACTATACTTAGTTATCCCGTCGACCAAAAATCTATCGCCAAACTATAAGATTAAACGCCAATAATGGTTGATCGTAAATGTCACATTCACTTGACTTTAAACAAGTTACACGTGTTTACGTCATCAAATGATTTTTATTTCGACGTTTTATTTGTATATTTATTAATGTTATACTAATTTATTTGTTCTTTCGTTATTTAAAACAAAAATTATGTCAATTTGTATAATTTTGCGAGTGGTTTGGCAATTTATATAATTTGGCGAAATTGGTCGACAGAATAACTAAGTAGTACCGTATTTTTTAATTTTTTTCTGTTATTTTCAAAAGGAAATAATTAAAAAAAAACTGATAACTATAGAACAAAATAATTTATATAATTTTAAAAAAGAAATAAATGTAAATAAACATTTATTATTAAATAAACAACAATAGCCGGGTTACCATATCAATCAAAATAATGCCATTTTGGCACCAATTAGGTACCCCGGTGCGTATATGACATCTATGCCTAATATTTTTCTTTTCGTTTTGTTTTAAAAAAAAAGAAAGAAGTGAAAGCCATCAATTTTAAGTGGTTCAGTTTTAAATGGAAGTTTTGTATTTTAAATAAAATGATGTTGAATGAAGTTGATAAAATGATGTTGAAAGGATTATATTTTAACTGAAATTAATGAAGTATAAAAACATGCGATGGGAAAAATATTTGGTGATTTATCACCTGCGTCCCGCTAACATAAAAATATCGAATCCTTGATTTCTTTATCAGAATCTTTCGATTTGGCGAAAGACTGTTCAAGTAAATTGAATTATGAATAAAAGTAACATGATACATTTCTTAGCATACATTTAAGGGAGGCCAAACTGGTCGCCAAATTAATTTAAAATAATAAGCTTTTCTGAAAAAAAAAATATCTCTTACGATTGAAATTTGAGTTACCGTCATTAGAAAAAAGTATTAAAAATTAGAAAAAAATTAATATTTCGAAAACTAATTTGAATTTAAAAATTCTAACACCAGTTTTGAGATCTGTGGATCAATACGGATTTTTGGTGTTAATTTCATCGCAAAGTATTCCCTATTTTAGGAGAAATCGCCGTGAAACATAATCAGTTGTTTAATCAGTCGTTTCATAGAATCGTTACATAAATTAGTTTCATAATATCAGTTTCATTAGGATTTTATATATAGGGTATACAAGGCTGCACAAAAAATACCGTGTACATTTCCGTTTATTCACAGAAATAGTTGCAGGGGAATTTTAAACTGTGCTATGCGTTTCCTAACTAAACTAAATTTTAGCATATTACGGAGTATATATACAAATCTATAGGACATATACAGGTCTTTACAAAAGAGGATATTTTCTCGACTATTGATGGCAATTTCTAAATTCGGTTTCAAAGGTGTTATGCATTTTCCAAATTATGTACTTAGACATCATCTTTCACCTTATTAAACCGTATTCTGAATGGGTTGGAAAGTATTTCATAATCTATCTTTGACGCATAATTTTTCGAGTGTTTTTTTTTTTTTTTTTTCAATTTGCTCTAGGCAGTCAGTCAACTGTCAAATGTGGTAACTTTGTAGCAAATGCTCATTGTTGAGATTAGAGGTCTGCACGGGCCGAAATTTCCAGGCCCGTGACCGTCCCGACTCATAGAAAAAAAATCGGCCCGGATCGGCCCGATACAAAAATTAAAAGTTCGGCCCGAGTCCGACCCAGCCCAGTAAAAAAGTTAAAATCATGGCCTGGGTGAATTTCTACAAAACATTGATTTTTACGTCGATTTGGTTAAAATTTGTCCAGTACGACGAGTTCTGACCAAAAATATTTATCTTAACTTTTTTTTTTCATTTTCATAATCTTTACTTTTATAGAAGTGCTGCAGTCTGCGATATTTATCTTTTTAATAAATCTCTATTTCTTGTATGTAAATGTTTCAGTTATCATTAATATTGTTAATCCATATTCCACGTATTGAAGTTTAATAATCTGAAAAACGCTATACACTAAAATCTTCGGGCCCCGGACCGGCCCGGGCAGATCTCTAGTTGAGATAGATTTTTTAAAAAAAACAAAAAATATGCTTGGAAATTATTTTTAAAGGTCACTATACTTTTTAAAAAATTTCATTTGAAAGGACTTTTTTTTAATTAATCGATGACGTAAAAATTCAAATTATGCGGCGTTTTTAAAGTCGTGTAGAAGCAATAAAAACGAAAACGAAATCGCAGGTCATTGGCACCATCGTTACGCATTTCTAAAACTAGCTAAAGTGTTTGGCAGTCCTTCAAAGTGAACTACGAATTTATGGAAATGACACAAAAGTCCGAAATGAAAGAAATGGGGCTTTATAGCAAAACTAGTTGGATGTGCCAATCCCAAAACTTTCTTCTATCTCATATGTTTTAATAATTCAAAATGTTGTTACAAATGTCAATATTTCATTTATTAGTTCAATGCTATATAAATTTTGACTTTCATCTTAAATTTCTGCTTCAGTGAATTAATCGGAGTGAAATCGAGTTAATCTAACAACAGCGGAATTTTACCAAATGCAGAGAGGACCTTCTTGCCTTAACCAAAAGCATACACAAAAAATGGTTCAACTCTATGCATAACTTCATACACTTTTCGATGGTACAATATTGAAAATGGCACAGCACATTATTACATCACTATTACAGCGCCCCCTTTCGGCGGAATTTCACCAAATGCAGGGAGGACCCTCTTGCCTTAATCAAAAGTATACACAAAAAAATTGGTTCAACTCTGTGCATAGCTTCATACTCTTTTCGATAGTACAATATTCAAAAATCGCTATTACAGGGTCCCCTTCCGGCGAAATTTTTTCAAATTCAGGGAGGACCTTCTTGTCATGGCCAAAGACATACAAAAAAAAAATTGGTTCAATTCTATGCATAACTTCATACACTTTTCGATGGTACAATATTGAAAATAGCACAAAAATCTCTATTACAGCGCCCCCTTTCGGCGGAATTTTACCAAATGCAGAGAGGACCTTCTTGCCTTAACCAAAAGCATACACAGAAAATTTGATTCAATTCTATGCATAACTACATAAATTTTTCGATGGTATCATATTTAAAATCGCGCAAAAATTGCTATTACAGCGCCCCCTTCCGGCGGATTTTTTCCAAATTAAGGAAGGACCTGCATGCCATAGCCAAAAACTTTAAAAAAAAAATTGGTTCAATTCTATGCATAGCTTCATACACTTTTTGATGATACAATGGCGACAGACAGACGGACACACGGACAGACAGGCATTTTCTATAAACATGTTTTTTGGGATCTCTGACCCTTAAAACATGTAAATCTGTCGAAAACCGGAAGCCGAAAAAAAATTTGATTACAATACTCTTTTCTATTGGAGATAGAAGAAAGTAAAAATGTAACATAAGTTTATTATTATTATTATTATTATTATTATTCGAATTTACAGGTGAATATTAAAAAAAAATACACTTTTTTTTTTGTATACGAGATATTTTCAACTATATACGTTTTTTTTTTTTTTTTTTTTTAGAATTATCCATTCACTCATAGCAATGAGTTTTTGAGATATTTGTTACTGTAGTAACTGGAATTTAAGGGAAGAAGGGTTTAATTTCTCAAGATGATTCCGTAATACAAAATTAGTCGGCATTTCTATCAAATTAATGTTGAAAGTTTTGAATAAATTATATTTCGTTCTTAGGAAAAGAATAATTGAACAAATGAATGAAATTGGTAGTTAATATTAATTGTTCATAAATATGTCAAAAACTGTAGTCTACAAAAGGATACTTGGCAAAAATATTTAAAAAGAAGGCTTACAGCTTTTTTGACCAGGAAATTGAAAAGGTGTTCCATTTTGTAATACGCATTAAACCTTCAATATGTTTCAATGCTGCAGAATTAGCAAAGGATTTTTCTGTCAAATGTTTGCTCAGACGTTTGCTCTTTTCTGACATTTGCTCAAAAGAGGGAAGTTTTTTTTTTAGCCCCCGGTACGCTATGCTATTTCTTTCTCCCAGCTTATTTTGTGCAATCTCCAAAAAATAACGTTACCTTACAGAAGCCAGCAGTAAAACAAACCAGTACGATTAAATACTCTATAGCAATTTTTTAAACTTCTAAGCATCGCACATTTTCAATTTTTATACCATCGTTTTGGGAGAAAAAAAAGTACTTTTAAATGCAATTTGTTTGAAAACTG
The DNA here is from genome assembly GCA_963932465.1 of Maratus speciosus. Taxonomy (NCBI): domain Eukaryota; kingdom Metazoa; phylum Arthropoda; class Arachnida; order Araneae; family Salticidae; genus Maratus; species Maratus speciosus. The sequence goes on from OZ010800.1 coordinate 301,790,043, forward strand.
CATCTCCCTTTATTTTTGAAATATTAATTTTTTTGTAGTTTTTGGAGCCATTTGCTTAATATTTCCAACGGAAGTACTCCATTTCTGTAGAAAGTAAAGGAAAAATAGCTGTAAAATATTAATTATATATTTTTGTTGCATTTTTTAAAATTAAATATTTTCGTTTTATAATATTACCACTCGCCAAAACTGTTTTTCCTTTTCTTTTTTTTTTTTTTTTTTTTTTTTTTTTTTTAAATAAAATAAGTAAGTTTTTTTCCGAGATGTACAGCTTTTTCAATTCATTTATCAACGAAATTTTTAGCCAATAAAATATAATGGTAAACCTTTCGCCCAAAATAACAGAACTTTCCGTCATAATTCTACAACTAATCTACGTAGAACGATGCGTTATAGCTTAAAACCTTCCCTGAAACGATATCTATCTAACAGTGAAAGTGCTGTAAATTTCCATGCAGTAGAAATATAGAGGTTCGGAACGAAATTTCCGTTTGTATTTTGCATATATAAGTAAAAGATGATGATGCGATTTTCTGTAATAGAATTCATCATGAAGTTTTCCTTTCAAACATAAATGATTCTTTAAACATTACAGCTAATACACCAATTGGCGAGGTATCAAACATAAATGATTCTTTAAACATTACAGCTAATACACCAATTGGCGAGGTATCCGATTACGGAAGATTAACCCGGAATCCCATGAACAGCTACCCAAAGAAAGGTGAATACATATATATGTTTATATACATATATATGAAACATACATACCGGGTGTCCCAAAAAGGACTGACTGATTTTAAAATTCAATAACTTGCAAACGGTGACAGATATTTAAAAAATTCTTGCAGGAGGGTTGTGCATAAGGTCAAAAGTTTTATTACAGTGATTTTCGATTTTAATTCGAATTACAAACAATAGATGGCGCTGTAAGCAATAGTCGCTAAATACAGGCTCGATTTCTGGTCCTTTCTCTTGTTCCATGCTGAAAAAGGAGATGGAAATGTATTATCCGGGCCACGAAGTACCAAAAATCGAGCCTGAATTCAGCGTCTATTGATCGCAGCGCCATCTATTGTTTGTAATTCGAACTAAAATTGAAAATCACTGTAAAAAAACTTTTGACCTTATGCATAACCCTCCTGCAAGAATTTTTTAAATATCTGTCACCGTTTGCAAGTTATTGAATTTTAAAATCAGTCAGTCCTTTTTGGGACACCCGGTATGTATGCAATATACTTATACATGTATTATAAACACTGGCGACCGGCTAACAGAAAAGTACCAAAATGTTTTTTAAGTCGTACAGACTTTTTATTCATATTTAAATATTTTCGTTTTATAATGTTAATTTCTCAGTAAATCTCTTCCTTATATTATTTTAATTTTAATAAAATCACTAACAATACTTTTTCCTTTTGTCATAGCATTTGTATTTTTTTTTTTTTAATCATTTGGAAAAATGGTTATTGTCCTCTGTCAGGGTAGGAAATCAAAAACATATGTGAAGCGTTTTATTAGTTGAATCCGCATTTTATTCGTTTTCTGATGGGTCTATACAGTAATCTGTATTTTTCCATTACTTTCAACAGAGATGTATACTTCTGTTGCCACTATGACAAAAAAGTAATAAAAACTACAAAAAAAATTAATAACTCAGAAACAAATTGAGATACAGCTTTCAAACAAATTGCATTTAAAAGTACATTTTTTTCTCTATATGACGGTGTAAAAAGTAATATTGTGGGATGTTTAGAAGTTTAAGAATGAAATTTCATTTAAAATTGGTCCAGGAATATTAATGTTTAATCCATGGCGTACGTAATGTATGACCAGATCCGTAGAAGTTTAAAAGTTTACAGTACCGAAAATTATAAAACTGAAATTTCTTTTAAAATTTGTTCATGATGGGTCTAGGAATGTTAATGTTTAATTCATGGCGTACGTAATGTATGATCAACTCCGTGCGATTTTTTGTCTTAAATTTTAGTCTGAGAAAAATCATTTTCCAAATGGTCGTTGTAATTTGTTAAATTGCTTTTTTTTTTTTTTTCAAACTCATATAGCCGTTTTAGTTTCTTTAACCAAGAGAATGAACAAAAAGATTTCATTTGAATTTCTACCGTTGCTATAGTAACAAATTTACTGGAATATGGATGAATTATCACTTGTAACGTTAGGTATTTTGAGGTTTTGCGCCAAAGACACCGCCAAATTAGAAAAAAAAAGAAATATTTCCTGAACTATTGGGTTTAAAAGAATTTACTTGGTACCATTTGATTCAGCTTGCAAAAATACATCAAAATATGTTACCATTTGACACATAATTATAATATTCGATTTTTAAGGAGTTTTTTTTTTCTTTTAGTTTGTTCCCCGTTTTACTCCCTTTAGGAGTGAAATTTCAGAAAATATTTTCCTAGCGGGAGTCTATGTCATAAGAAGTACTTTTACTCCAGTTTGCAAGATTTTAGGTTCAGTAGTTTTGCCTGTGCGTTGATTAGCGCCCCAATCCAGACTTTCTTTTATATACAGAGATTAATTTCATAAGAACCTTAAACTTACTGATTTTTATACATGCATTACTTTTTTCAGCCAAATTGGCTTCCAGCAACTCTTGGTTTCTACAGCAACGACTGAGATTCGAAATGTAGCATTATCAGTGTAGTGAAACGAAGTGTTGTGTTGATTTTTTTTAAAAGATGAATAGTTCCATTGAAGTAGTAAATGAAATAATATCGCTTTATTAATCCGATACTTCAATTTCCCAGAAGGAAATCGCTTATAAACTGGGTATTACATGTCGTATTGTTCAATACTGGATTGAGAAGCACAAGAATAATGAAGGTTGGGATCGTCCCAAGCGTGGTCGCCCTAAACGGTCTCTACCAAAAGAAGTTCGTAAAGGGAAACTTCAAATTAAAAAATCTCAAAGGGAAGACCTAAGTTTCCAATGTTCAAGAAGCTGAATCTACGTAGAACGATGCGTTATAGCTTAAAACCATCCCTGAAACGATATCTATCTAACAGTGAAAGTGCTGTCAAAATCCATACAGTAGAAATATAGAGGTTCGGAACGAAATTTCCGTTTGTATTTTGCATATATAAGTAAAAGATGATGATGTGATTTTCTGTAATAGAATTCATCATGAAGTTTTCGTTTCAAATATAAACGATTCTTTAAACATTACAGCTAATACACCTGTTGGCGAGGTATCCGATTACGGAAGATTAACCCGGAATCCCATGAACAACTACCCAAAGAAAGGTGAATACATATATATGTTTATATACATATATATGAAACATACATATATATGCAATATACTTATACATGTATTATAAACACTGGCGACCGGCTAACAGAAAAGTACCAAAATGTTTTTTTAAGTCGAACAGACTTTTTATTCATATTTAAATATTTTCCTTTTATAATGTTAATTTCTCAGTAAATCTCTTCCTTGTATTATTTTAATTTTAATAAAATCACTAACAATACTTTTTCCTTTTGTCATAGCATTTGTATTTTTTTTTTTTTTTTAACCATTTGGAAAAATGGTTATTGTCCTCTGTCAGGGTAGGAAATCAAAAACATATCTGAAGCGTTTTATTAGTTGAATCCTCATTTTATTCGATTTCTGATTGGTCTATACAGTAATCTGTATTTTTCCTTTACTTTCAACAGAGATAGATACTTCTGTTGCCACTATGACAAAAAAGTAATAAAAACTACAAAAAAAATTAATAACTCAGAAACAAATTGAGATACAGCTTTCAAACAAATTGCATTTAAAAGTACATTTTTTTCTCTATATGACTGTGTAAAAAGTAATATTGTGCGCCAAAGACACCGCCAAATTAGAAAAAAAAAGAAATATTTCTTGAACTGTTGGGCTTAAAAGAATTTACTTGGTACCATTCGATTCAGCTTGCAAAAATACATCAAAATATGTTACCATTTGACACATAATTATAATATTCGATTTTTAACGAGTTTTTTTTTTTTTTTTTTTTTTTTTTTTTTTTTTTTTTTTTTTTTTTTTTAGTTTGTTCCCCGTTTTACTCCCTTTAGGAGTGAAATTTCAGAAAATATTTTCTTAGCGGGAGTCTATGTCATAAGAAGTACTTTTACTCCAGTTTGCAAGATTTTAGGTTCAGTAGTTTTGCCTGTGCGTTGATTAGCGCCCCAATCCAGACTTTCTTTTATATACAGAGATTAATTTCATAAGAACCTTAAACTTACTGATTTTTATACATGCATTACTTTTTTCAGCCAAATTGGCTTCCAGCAACTCTTGGTTTCTACAGAAACGACTGAGATTCGAAATGTAGCATTTCAGTGTAGTGAAACGAAGTGTTGTGTTGATTTTTTTTAAGATGAATAGTTCCGATGAAGTAGTAAATGGAATAATATCGCTTTATTAATCCGATACTTCAATTTCCCAGAAGGAAATCGCTTATAAACTGGGTATTACATGTCGTATTGTTCAATACTGGATTGAGAAACACAAGAATAATGAAAGTTGTAATCGTCCCAAGCGTGGACGCCCTAAACGGTCTCTACCAAAAGAAGTTCGTAAAGGGAAACTTCAAATTAAAAAATCTCAAAGGGAAGACCCAAGTTTCCAATGCTCAAGAAGCTGAATGAAGGAAAAAAGCACGAAAACAAAAAAATTGTCCTCTTCCAAATATTGAGAAGTCATCCCACGATGTTAAAAGGCAGAAAATGGGCATTGATTTTAATCGGTTATGTGAAGAGCCAGGCTTTAAAAAATTAGAAGATCGGTTTTCGAAAGCTCTAGCAGATGGTTCTAGTCATCCATGTTATTGCTGCGATCGACTGTGGTTTAAAAAGTCTGTGCGATCTCTTTCAAAATCGCTCTTAATCTCTAAACGAGCCACCGAGGAATTTATAAGTCAAACATTTTATAAAGATAAAAGTGATGCAGGTTACTTTTGCGCAACATGTTATAAATGCATGCTGAAACTTAAAATACCCGAATATGCTATAAATAACGGATTTGTATTTCCTGAAATTCCAGATTGCTTGAAAAATTTGAGTCCATTAGAAGAACCACTAGTAGCATGCGTACACCTTTTATGCAGATATATGCAGTCCATGGTTGCCAATTCAGATTAAAAGGTTTTGTTGTCAACGTACCCATTCAGTTAGATTCCACTGTCAATATGTTACCAAGAAACCTAGATAATAGTTTCACTGTCCATGTCAAAGTGAAATAAAAGGCTTACAATGAAATCCGATTACATGTACGAGATCATTTCTCCAAATAAAGTATATCGAGCCGTTGAGTACTTGCTTCAACAAGAACTCTATCAATCCTTTAAAATCGAATTGTCAAAAAATTGGATGAAAACTTTTGAAGAAAAAGAGTTTGACTTGGACAAGTTAATAATGGAGTTTGAAGAAAAAGACGAGGATGACTCAGAAAATAATGATTCTGAAGTCAATTCCTCAGATACTCACACTATGATCACAAGTGACCGCGCTATCTGTTTAGCTCCCGGGAAAAATGAAGTTCCTGTTTCGCTAATCTACGACCAATGTGCCGAAGAATTGTCTTTCCCCACAATTTATTGTGGGAAAACGAGGTACCTTAAAACGAATCCCACCTATACTAAGATAGCAAACTCATAAATTCGAAGATTGGATCGACGTGCAGACCGCCCAGACCATTTGTTATATGCCTACAGCAAGTTTAATCATATACGTCTCGTAAATGCCATCCAAATTGCCATTCGGGGAAAGAAATTTTTGGGAGAACTACTCACTGCTGGAGATCTGCTTCATAAAGATTGTGTGATCAACTTGTAGAACATAATTTTGGCTACAAATTCTTAAAAAATATTAAAAATGCTCCTGCTCACTGGGAAAAAGAGAAAAAACGTGTGTATGCAGCCATACGACAGTGGGGTATACCAACACTATTTTTAACCATGTCTGCTGCAGAGCCACATTGGTTTGAATTAATGCAAACGTTGTCATTAAACATAGATCATCACAATTTAACAAAAGGGGAATTTGAAGATAAAAATAAATTTACGAACCAAAAGAAGCATGAACTTATACAAAAAGATCCTGTCACCTGCGCACTCTATTTTGATTATGGATTTCGTGAACTTGTGAAAATTTGAAAAGAGACATGTGGAGCTTTCGATAATTACAAAGTTAAGTATTCTTATTACAGAATCGAATTTCAGCACCGTGGTAGTCCTCATGTACACATGTTATTATGGCTCGAGAACGCCCCTATTTATGGTAAAAACCACCATGTTGAATCATGCGAAAAATTTTTAGAAGAATTGATGACATGTAGTATAAATAATCAATTCATCGAATATCAAAACCATCGTCACACTGCCACATGTTATACAAAAAAAGGAAAATATGAAGGTTGTCGATTTCAAATTCCTTACTTTCCCATAGAAGACAAGAATTTTGGATCCTTTTAATGATCGTGATACACGTTCTAAGAATCTTAAGCCCGAATACTATTCTCTATATGAATATTTATCTACCTTGGACTGGAAAAACATTAAACAGACTTTTGATGAATTCTTGACTTCCTTAATACATTCTCATCCTAAAATCAGGCATTAATAGGACCACTGTTTTCTTAAAACGCGAGGTGAATGAAATTATGGTGAATAACTACAATCCCAAAATTTTAAACCTGATGAGATCCAACATTGACATTCAATTCATCATGAATGGATATGCTTGTCGTGCTTACGTGGTAGATTACATCAATAAATCCCAACGAGGGATGACAAAATTACTCAAAAAATGTATTAATGATTGTAATCAAAAAGGCAATGTTGGTCTTAGAACTCTCCTGAAAGAGTTGTCAAATACATATTTAAATTCTTCCGCTCAGGAAGCTGCTTGGAGTCTTTTAGAACTACCAATGAGTAAGTTATCTGTCAATGACAGTTTCATACCTACATTTCAACCTAAAGATCGAGTTCGAATGGTTAAAGGTGCACAAAAATTAAAAAGTTTACCTAGAGATTCTACCGATGTTTGCGAGTGCTCTATATTTGATAAATATATTAATCGACCGACAGCTTTCGAAGATCTATGTTTGGCGGATTTTGCCACAGGTTATGAGTTTGTTAAGGTTGGAAACGCAGATATGAAATTTGTGGACCTTAATTTATACATGAAAAAAAGAAAAAAGGATCGGAAAGTATTAAGATGCGTCAATTACAAACGACCTGTTGATCCCGAACAGTTTTACAGAGAGCAACTCACATTATTCATGCCATGGCGAGATGAAATCGAGGATATTTTAAATAAAAATTTTGAATTCCTATATAATGAAAACAACTCAATTATTGAATTTAATAAACGAAAATATCACAATCTAGATTTGGATGTAGGGCAACTCGAAGAAGAATCTAAGTATGAGAGCGAAACTGAAGAAGAAGACAGAGATTCCTTGGTTAATAATATCCCTATAGAATTTGAAGACGATTTCAAAGTCGATATTCAACGAGATTTAGATGACTCTGTGGAAAAAGTATTTAGTACATTTAAAATTATAAGCCGATGGGAAGATAGCCTGTATCGAAAGGATATTCGAAAAGCAAATGAACAACAGTTTGACATTTTCAAGCACATTATGTTTTTAGAATTCACTAATTCGGAACCCTATACCATATTTATAACGGGACCAGCTGGTTGCGATAAATCTTATCTCATCAGCACTTTGGAACAAACCTTAATACGAATGTACGAAAAAGCAGGTGATGATCCATCTGCATTAACCGTTTTGAAGGTTGCACCGACAGGAAAAGCCGCTTACAACATCAAAGGTTTGACTTTACATACTGCTTTTGCATTACCCACGAAAATGAAATCAACTTTGCTTGATCTCTTACCCAGTTCACTAACTGACTATCGGTCGAGATGTAGAAATCTAAAAACCATCATCATTGACGAAATATCCATGGTTTCTTATACCATGTTTCGTTGTGTAGATCAGGCCATGCAACAAATAATGGGTAATGACAAACCGTTCGGAAACGCGAATGTTTTATGCTTTGGAGATTTTAGACAGCTATCCCCTGTAGCAGGCACCCCTGTATACGTGATTCCTGAAACACACGCATTGGATCTTTTGGTAGGAAATCTCCCTTGGGAACGTTTCAAACTGTACGAATCGCATGAAATTATGAGGCAAAAAGAAACATTGCCTTTGTTCAATGTCTCAATCATGTGGCCAACGGAATGATGACACCGGAAGATATCGCTTTAATTGAAAGTCGTATTCTTAAAAATCCAGCAACATTACCCTCCTCACCGATACATCTATTCCATAAAAATGCTGACGTAGACGAATATAACGCTCTCAAAATGTCTCAAATGAATACAGATACAGAAGGTCATATTGTCGAAGCCCACGATTGTGTGACAGGTAGCGGGAGTTATTTGTCAAAGAAAGCCATGTTACAAAAAGTCAACAGCATGAAACGAATGGATACAGCCAATTTAGCTTGTAAAATTACTCTCAAAATAGAGGCCAAGTACATGCTCGTGTTCAATTTGGATACAATGGACGGACTCGTCAATGGAGCTATGGGTGTGTTAAGGAAAATAGAATGGGGTCGAATAAAAAATAAGAAAAGTCTAGCCATCAAAACATTATGGATAGAATTTGATGATGAAGAAATTGGTAAAAATTTAATAAAAGAAAAAATACAATACATGATCCAAAATCGCATCGATATTCGTTGGACCCCTATCATGCGTCTGAGAAAAGTCATTTATAGCACCAAAAATTCTCCACTCATTGTATGTAGAGAGCAATTTCCTGTTGTAGTTTCTGAAGTTCTCACTATTCATAAATCACGGGGAGCTACTTATACAGAATGTGCGGCACATGCTGAAAAGAAAATGAACCGAAGTCTTTTGTACGTAGAGCTGTCTCGAGTGACACGAGCCGGTGGATTGTATATCATAGGTAAATTCGAACCACCGAAACCACCCCATGGAAACGACCGCCTGACGGCTGAGCTTACAAGATTAAGGTCATCTCCCATAGAACCATTTTATCAGTTTCTCCACAACCGTGATGATTTTGATGGAATTCAGTTCATATATCAGAACGTGCAGAGTTTGATGACTCATCATGAAGATATTTTAGCAGATCCATGTTTTAAGCAAAGCGATTTGATTCTCCTGGTTGAAACACGCACGATTCCTACAGATGATTTTAAAATACAGTAAACTCTCTGTAAGGCGGACTCTGTGTAAGACGGAAATCTGTCTAACTCGGAAAGATTTTCAAGTCCCTGTGAATCCAAATACATAGAGTAAAATTTGTCTAAGGCGGAATATTGTCTACTGCAGAAAATTTTCTTGGTCCCGATCGCTTCCGCCTTAGACAGAGTTTGCTGTATCTGGGTTCGAAATAGCAGGTGCAATCGATAGTAATGGACGCACTCGAACGCATAAAAATAGAAGTGTTATGACGTATATCAAAGATGATTTAATAGACAGAAATAAAACAAATGCGGTCATTTAATGCGATAATATTCAAATCTTAATTTCATACATATTGAATAACGTAAGATTTGCTGTATGTTATGCGAATCCAAGAGCCAGTACTCAAGAGATACTATCAAAAGTTGTAGATATCATGTCATACGACGAAAATCGAAAAACAGTACTCGTAGGTGATTTTAATGTCGATTTCAATAGTCGAGAGTTGCTGGATTTTATCGAAGCGATCAGAGTGGTCGGTCTTGAATTGAGAACAAACCCGAAGCATTATACGACGCAAAGACACCATTGACGCAATATTTTCGAATAAAGGAATGAGAACTGGTGTATATGTAACTACTTACAGTTATCATATTGCACTGTACGGTAGAATTGATTGAAAATAAAACTGGAGTTACACTAACAATTATAAGATGCATTTTTTTTATTGTAACTATTTTATTGTAGCTAGTTTTTTTTTTATTGTAGCTAGTTTTTTTTTTTATTGTAGCTAGTTTTTTTTTTATTGTAACTAGTTTATTGTAAATTAATGAAACATCTTAAATATTTTTTCGCAAAATTCGATGGGTTCCATCTCGTAGTTATATTAATAATTTTTTTTCTCATCGGGGGCGACACTAAATTCTGAAAAAGCAGAATTCTTGCTTCCTGCTTTTATTTATTTTTTTTTTTTAGCTGCATGATATTTTTATTGTATGTGTGTGTGCGTGTGTGTGAGTGTGCGTGTACGTGTGTGCGCGTGCGTTGTGTGTGTGCGTGCGTATGCGTGTGCTTGGGTGTGTGAGTGTACACGTATGTGTGAGTGTACGTGCATGTGCGGTGTAGCCGTGTGTGTGAGTGTACGTGTACTTCAGTATAGTGATTAAATCAATTCTGCCATTTATATATTTAAAACACAAAGACGATTCTTTTTAAATCCATGAGAGAAAACCGCTGCATCAGTTTACTTCCTTTTGGTCTTAAACGCAATATTTTAATTGTTGACAGCTATTGTGAAATATAATCTCCAAACAAGGACATTAAAATAATTAAGCTAAGTAAATTGTTTTTCATGTGTCAAATGTGATTTATAAAAGCAATTATCAAAAGTGATTATGATCTGAAGGAAGGAAGTGAAAGTGAAAAGTGATTGCACAATCGTAAACAAACATTTTATTATAAACATTTCACGATACTCAAGAACTATAGACATTGATAAACTCTTATTTTAAATTACTATAAATATAAATATTGATACAAATAATTTGTTATTAAGATTTATGTCACTAATTTCCTGTTTTTTATTGCTAGTAATATATTATACATGTTTCTCTACTTTCACTTTCACCCAGACTCTCCAAAGGAGAGATGTATTTTTAAAGCTTTTATTAAATGTTAATTTTCTTTCTATTTAAAAGTTTCCGGACATATTTAAATTTTACAAGTCACAAAAATTTTAAATGACATGGAACATCACACGATCATTATATGTGAATTAAATCAGAAATATAAGAGAAGATGAAGACATAATTACCCTTACCGACGTGTGATACCTGATAATATATGGATATACATAAATACAAGGTAAGCCCAATTTATCTTACCTATGTTTTGTTTTATATTGAAAAATAGATAGTTTATTTTGAGGATAAAACCGAACATCACGCAATTACTGTTAGCAAAGTTTAAATATTGCTATTAAATTGATTATGAGAGTGAAAAAAAAATTCTCAATAGAAACATCGTCACTAATTGATAAAAATAAAAATCTGGTAATCCGATAGGGTAATTTATTAGAAAAAAATAAAACGAATCTTAGCAACATTATGACTTTTACAAAAGATAGCACGACCATTGAAAAATTGAACGCTAACAATTATACAAATTGGCGGTTCAAGGTCGAAATGATATTGATTCGAGATGAACTTATTGAAGTTATTACGGAAGAGGCCCCCACTCCATTGAACGATGCTTGGACCAAGAAAGACAGAAAAGCAAGAGCTTTAATAAATTTGTCCATTGACGACAGTCAAATAGTGCATGTCAAAAATTTAAATACAGCTAGGCAAACATGGGATGCACTTAAACAAATCCATGAGAGATCTAATCTCTCTAGTAAGCTGTACTTGCTTCGAAAATTGTACAGTACAAAATTAATTGAAGGTGGCAATATGACAGCCCACATAACAAAAATTTTAGAGAAAGTGGGAAAACTGTCAGCCATTGGCGAAAATATAACTGACTCGCACATTTCAGCACTGCTGCTGTGCTCGTTGCCACCGTCCTACGATACTCTAGTTACTGCCCTGGAGGCCAGAGATGAAGCTGAGTTAATCATACAATTTATAAAAAGCAAGCTTACGGATGAATATACTCTCAAAATAGATAATACTGAAAATTCCGAAAACATCAATAAAGCTTATAAAACACAAGATAAATTAAATCATTCAGAACAGAAAAGAGGCAACAATAAGTACTGCTCACACTGTAAAATGAAAAACCACTCAAATAAAGACTGCTGGTTTCTAAAAACGAAAAACAACAACAGTTACATTAATAACAGACACTATAAAAATAAAAACAATTCTACATCACTAGTTTATGAAGAAAATAATTTACATAAAAATGCGGAACCTGAAGAAAGAAAACACACAGTAAATGAAAACAACAGTGTTGCTTTACTAACTGAAGAGTCCGAAAATAAAGGCACGTTTATAGTGGACAGTGGCAGTTCCAGCCACATAGTAAATTCAAAAGAATTTTTTACCAAAATTACAAATAATACTGAAACAAACGTCACAGTCGCTAATGGTAATAAACTGATTTTACATGGATCTAGGGAGGTAATAATTCATACCGAAAATAAAAACAAACAAGTTATATTACGTGACGTACTATACGTTCCTAACATAGAAACTAACCTGCTGTCAGTGAGTAGGGCAACTAAAAACGGTTGCACAGTCAAATTTGAAAAAGATAAATGTGACATAATTCACGAAGGCGACGTTATACTTCAAGGTAAATTTAAAAACAATCTGTACGAAATACATGTTAGTAAAGATGAAAATCACAAGCACTATGCAAATGTCACCTACAACTGCTCAAATGCAAATTGCATAGATTTGTGGCATAGGCAAATGGGGCATAGGAGCTACGACACAATAAAGTCCATGTTATCAAAGGACTTAGTTGAGGGAATTAAAATCAACAACTGCAAACATAATGCGAAATGTGAGGTATGCATCAAGTCAAAAATCAGCGAGACCCCATTTCCTAAATCAGGTGCATATAGAGCTACAAAAAGACTCGAGTTAGTTCATTCTGATGTATGTGGCCCTATAAATACACCCACAATTGGGGGGGGGGGGAATACTTTGTCACTTTTATCGATGATTATATGCGATTTTGTGTAATTTATTTAATTGCAAATCAAAGTGAGGCTTCAGAGAAATTGAAAGAATACATCTCAATGGTGAAAAACAAATTTGGAAAAATGCCTACTGAGATAAGATCGGACAACGGTGATGCATATACGGGTAACGAAATCGAAAAATATCTGAAAGAAAATGGGATTCATCATCAGCTCACCGTACCATTTAACCCAAGCCAAAACGGTGTCGCAGAGCGTAAGAATAGATCGCTACTAGATATGGTTAGAAGTATGCTAAATGAAGCAAATCTCCCGCACAAATTATGGGGGAAGCCATATGTACCGCGAATCACTTACAGAACCGGCTACCTTCAAAATCGGTAAGCACCACACCCTATGAATTATGGATGAATAGAAAACCAAATTTGAAATATCTCAAAGTTTTTGGCTGTACTGCATACGCCTACATACACAGATCAAAGAGAGGAAAATTAGACAATAGAGCGGAAAAAGGCACTTTTGTAGGATACGACAGTCGCTCTAAGGCGTACAGAATCTATACAAGTGACGGAAGAGTAATATTGGCCAGAAGCGTAAAATTTATAGAAAATAAAAATAATCCAGATACTAACGAAAATCTAGATAGAAGAGAATTAATCGCGGAAACAAACAAACAAACACAACAGAAAGACACGAATGAAATGGAAATAGATCTGACACCAACACAAAATGAACTAAGTCCACCACCCGCGTCACAACAACAAATTCCACAAGTGAGAAGATCAGAAAGAACCAATAGAGGTGTGCCGCCGGACAGGTTTGCTTATGCAATCCGGCACGATCCAGTATATGTACCTAACAGTTGGGAAGATATGATGAGTATAGAAAATCCTATAAAAAAACAAAACTGGATAAAAGCGATAGAAGAGAAAATGAATTCCCTTAATGAAAATGAAACCTGGTGTTTAGTTGATCCCTTACAAGGAGCAAGAGTAATTGGGTCGAAATGGACTTTTAAAGTGAAATATGACGAATTCGGAAATATCAAGTGTTACAAAGCGAGATTGGTCGCACAAGGATTTAGACAAAAATATGGAGTAGATTTCGATGAAACTTATGCACCAGTAGTTTCCCATACAAGTTTAAGAGTCTTCATAACTGCCGCAGTATACCACAATCTCAATATTAGGCAGATTGACATCAAAACGGCATTTTTACATGGTGAATTGGAAGAAAATGTTTATGTATCACAACCTAAGGGGTACATAAACACTAGAGAACCCAATAAGGTTTGTAAGTTAAAAAAAAGCCCTATATGGACTAAAACAAGCTGCAAGAGCATGGTATTCAAACATTAGTGAAACACTAAAAGAATTAAAATTTAAACAGAGCAATATTGATAATTGCTTATTTATAAGAAAATAAGGGGAAAACACGGTTTATATAGCAGTATACGTGGACGATATACTCATCGCAGGAAAAGATGAAAATATAAATGACATAATAGATAAACTAAAATCTAAGTACGCACTTGAAGATTTAGGTCAAATTTCCAATTACCTTGGGATAAAAATACTAAAGACTCACAACGGCTTTAAACTAAATCAAACAGCAAAAATAATAGAAATTGCAAAAAAAAAAAATAATTTAGAAGATTCTAAGCCATATGGCACTCCAATGGAGACAGGCTTTCAACGATTAGATAATGAGGAAATACAAATGCCAAACAACACTAAGTACCGACAAGCAATAGGTGCGCTGTTATATGTTGCTACAATAAGTAGCCCCGATATTTTAGTAGGGGTAAACATTTTGAGTAGAAAAAACGAAACGCCGTCTGAAAGAGATTGGAAAGGTGTTAAAAGATTAATAAGATATCTCTATTCAACAAAAGCCTTAAATTTAGTAATCAGCACGGAAGAACCACCCATTCTGGAAGTATATACTGATTCAAATTGGGGTGGAGATCTAAAAACAAGAAGATCGACAACAGGCAATTTATTCCTTTTAGGAAAGAATCCAATACAGTGGATAACAAAACGACAAACTTGTGTTGCTCAATCATCTGCAGAGGCAGAGTTCTTAGCAGCGGCGAGCGCAACACAAGAATTAATATGGCTGCTAAAACTATTAGAAGATCTTGATATACCGCAAAAATTGCCTATAGTAATTTACGAAGACAATAAATCTTGCATAAAAATGATAGAATCCGAAAAGTTTTCTAATAAATCGAAGCACATAGATATAAAATATAATGTGATTAAACAGCTGAAAGAAGATAAAATTATTGAATTGCGTTATTGCCCAAGCAAGTCAATGACAGCGGACATACTCCCGAAACCAGAGCCCAAGCTTGAGTTTCTAAATAATAGAAACAAACTGAAATTATTTTTCATGTGTCAAATGTGATTTATAAAAGCAATTATCAAAAGTGATTATGATCTGAATGAAGGAAGTGAAAGTGAAAAGTGATTGCACAATCATAAACAAACATTTTATTATAAACATTTCACGATACTCAAGAACTATAGACATTGATAAACTCTTATTTTAAATTACTATAAATATAAATATTGATACAAATAATTTGTTATTAAGATTTATGTCACCAATTTCCTGTTTTCTATTGCTAGTAATATATTATACATGTTTCTCTACTTTCACTTGTAACCCAGGCTCTCCAAAGGAGAAATGTATTTTTAAAGCTTTTATTAAATGTTAAATTTCTTTCTATTTAAAAGTTTCCGGACATATTTAAGTTTTACAAGTCACAAAAAACATGTGTCTTTTAAATGACATGGAACATCACACGATCATTACATGTGGATTAAATCAGAAATATAAGAGAAGATGAAGACATAATTACCCTTACCGACGTGTGATACCAGATAATATATGGATATACATAAATACAAGGTCAGGCGCGGATCCACGGTGGGGGGGGGGGGGCGATCGCCCCGATCGATTTTGAGGTGTTCAGTATAGAGGGAGTTTGAAAACTTCTACTAGATATTGAGTTTATAGACTGTATAGAATACTTAGCCTGGTTATACATGCCAGTTACCAGGCGCGAATCCACGGGGGGGGGCGATCGCCCCCCCCCCCCCAAAATCCAACGATTATCGCGAATTTCGACAAATGGTCTCCGAAAAAAAAAACAATTTCGTGAATTGTTCGCAGGTGAAAGGGTCTCAAAAAACGCTAATTTCGTCAAAAGATCGCGCAAAAAACGCCAATTTCGTAAAATGATCGAGAAAAAGCGCAAATTTCGTCAAAGGATCGCGAAAAAACGCGAATTTTGTCAAAGAAGCGCGGAAAAATGCGATTTTCGTCAAAAAATCGCGCATTTCATCAAAGGACCACAAAAAAACGCGAATTTCGTCAAAAGATCGCTGAAAAAACGCGAATTTCGTCAAGGGATCGCAGAAAAAAACGCGAATTTCGACAAAGAATTGCGGAAAAACGCTAATTTCGCGAAAGAATCGCGCAAAAAACGCTAATTTCATCAACAGATCTCTGAAAAAAGGCGAATTTCTTCAAAGAATCGCGAAAAAAATACGCAAAATTCGCCAAAGAATCGCTGAAAAAACGCGAACTTCGTCAAAGGGCCGCGGAAAAAACGCACAATTAGCACAGGGAAGAGATTCCCCTAGGTGCGCATCTACGAAGGGGGGGGGGGTGTTCGATCGGGGCAAAGAAGAGAAGAACAAATTTACCAAGTTGGTTTATAAGAAATCAACACACCATACGCTTTTTAACTGACTGAGATTAGGATATAATCCGCTTTTGTTTATTCATCAAATACCCTTAAAATTTACCAATGTGGGTGGCAGTAACAGTACATTTTTTACACACACTGTCTTCAGAAAACATTAAGATGCTTGAATTTTTCAAAGGACCTTTCTTTTTCTTGTTTCTTTCTTTCTTTGGAAATTGTATGAATCCCATTCTTTTCTCAAACAATAAAGCACTCCTCAAAAATATTGTTATACAGAAATTAGAATTGTAGCTTCTTTGAATGAACGAAAAAGTTTCAACACTCTAAAGGGATCCGCATAACGTTGTCAATTTATGTTGTTGAGATTCAACAAAAGGTACACGAAGTGGCATCGTCCCCCACCTCAACCCATAGTGTCAAAAATTATGTCGCCATATGCCTTTTGACTGGACATAATCCTATTTTTTTCACTAATTGCCAAAACGTCGGAGAGGTTTACCATTGATACCCGAAAAGTGTTTGGTTTTCGTTTGCTTGTTTGTGTGTTCCGCGAAAACTGCCGTTAAAAGCGTTGGATTTATATCATGGGGGAGCGACCTCCCCGATCGAACTCCCCCCCCCCCCGTAGATGCGCTCCTCCTGGTGTTAATTGTGCGTCTTTTCCGCGTCCCTTTGACGAAATTCGCGCATTTTTTTCGCGATTCTTTGACAAAATTCGCGAAATTAGCGTTTTTTGTACGATTCTTTCGCGAAAATTAGTGTTTTTTCCGTAATTGTTTGGCGAAATTAGCGTTTTTTCTGCGATTCTTTGACAAAATTCGCGTTTTTTTTTAGCGACCCTTTGACGAAATCCGCGTTTTTTCTGCGATCTTTTAACGATATTCGCGTTTTTTTCTGCGACACTTTGACGAAATTCGCGTTTTTTCCGCGCTTCTTCGACGAAATTCGCGTTTTTTTGCGAGATCCTTTGACCTGCGAACGATTGATGAAATCGATTTTTTTCGGCAACCATTTGCCGCAATTCGCGATAATCGATGGATTTATATTTTTTTAACGAAGGGGGGGGGGGGCGATTCGCATCTATGAAAAGGTATAAACACCACTTAGATGACACATTTTGATTTTCAAGGATCGCCTTCAGAAATTTGAAGGCGATCCTTTTTCAGAGATTACTCTCTTCCTGATATTAAAAAATAGATGTGATTGTTATGCTTTTCAGCTACGGTAATTGGTTCTTATGTATTTTTTAGTGCTAAATCCAAAAATGACCTTCATTTTTTACCATACCATCACGTCAGGATTTTTCACAAATCGCAAATTTTTAAATAGTCGAAATATTGCGAAAATCTGCTGCTGTAAAATAGACGTAACTTTTTTTCATAATAACTTATTAATTTTTTTGCTTATACTATGGATTTTTACAGTTAAACATGTAAAATATTGTGTATTTAGAATCCTTATAATTTTATTCCATACGTGGAAGTTTCTTTGAACCGCTCATGCTCTACTTCGCACTTTTCTTTTAATCTTCTCTATGGGGTTCATCTCGGTATCCTCTTTTATTTTGGCGGTAATAAAGCTGGGAAATTTGTGGCAGATGTATTTAAAACATTTACCTTCTTTTGTTGCTGTACTTACAAATTGCTTTGAGAGATTTTCGCTATTTTTAGCCACCGGTACGGTATGCTATTTCTTTCTCCCAGCTTATTTTGTGACATCTCCAAAAAATAACGTTACCTTACAAAAGCCAGCCGTGAAACAAAGCAGTACGATTAAATACTCTATAGCAATTTTTTAAACTTCTAAGCATCGCACATTTTCAATGTTTATACCGTCATATTCGAATAAAAAAGTACTTTATAATGCAATTTGTTTGAAACTGCATCTCCATTTATTTTTGAATTTTTTTTTTTTTTTTTTTTTTTTTTTTTTTTTTGTAGTTTTTAGAGCCATTTGCTTAATATTGGCAACGGAAGAACTCTATTTCTGTAGAAAGTGAAAGAAAAATAGCAATTATATCTTTTTGTTGCCATTTTCCCATAAAGACTGAAAAAAAAAAAAAAGTTAAAATACGTGCTATTTTCAAAAAATATAAATGAAAGATTTCTGATAAAACAGGGAACTTTTAGAAACTAAATTTCATTTTAAATATCTATAACGATAATACAAACAAATGAAGGCTTGTGAATCTTTAGATGGCCGATTTTTTGTCGAGTTTTTTGAATGACGAAATCTCCTTTTTTTGTGTGTGTGTGTGTGTGTGTGTATTAATCAGCGATAGTGACGTCTTAAGCGTACTTTACTGTAGATGTTGTTTAACACTGGATCGCAAATGATGAATTCTTCAGCGGATGTGGATGGCGTCACTTTATGTAAAATAAAATCGCATGTTATAAGTCTTAAAACTGAACTACAGTAGAGCCCCGATTATCGGAGTTTCCGCTTTCACAGAGTTATTTTCTTCTGATGGACTGATGGCTTCCATTTTTTTTCCCAAAAAAATTATAGCCATTCCCCCCCCCCCCCCCCCATTATGACCAGAAAATCAGAGTTCTAACTTTTTACGACTGCTTTTTCCTCTTCACATAACACTTCATTTATAACGACTGTTTCATAATAATGGAAACCATCAGTCCATCAGAAGAAAATGATCCATTCCAAAGGTATAAGTTCGATTAACTCGGATAATCGGGACTCTACTGTATCTATATTTATATACATATATTTTTTTGTCATCGGGGGCGACACTAAATTCTGAAAAGCAGAATTCCTGTTTTCTAGTTTTACTTTTTAACTTTGAAATTTACGATTTGCGAAAATCGTGACGTGATGGTTAAAAATGAAGGTCATTTTCGTATCCAGTGCTAAAAAATACATCAAAATCAATTACCAAAAGTTAAAAACACAATCATCGCAGGCTTGTGTTATTAATGTTGTTCACTATAACTAAAAGAACAAAAAATAAGATAAATAATTACCATAGTACAAGAGTAAAAAAAAAAAGAAAAAAAATAAGACATTTAATAAATAAATTCTGTTATAACGTTTTTAATTTTACGACCTAATAAGTAACAATAAACCATATTTTGAGAGGGCGGGATTATATAATAAGAGTGTTGGATAACCGAGTGTTTCGGTTAATCGGACGTCGGATAATCGAAAGTCTGTAACATTTTCAAATCGTATTAATTATTTCATATTCATTTAAAAATTAACTGCAAGGAATGATCTGAGCAACAGAAATTATGACTAAGTTGATTATATGTCACTCGGGATCGCCCCCCCCCCCCAAAAAAAAAAAACGATTCTCTGGATCCGCCCCTGTACAAGGTAAGCCCAATTTATCTTACCTATGTTTTGTTTTATATTGAAAAATAGATAGCTTATTTTGAGGATAAAACCGAACATCACGCAATTACTGTTAGCAAAGTTTAAACATTGCTATCATTAATATGCAAATGTCCACATTTAGTTTTAGTGACTATCTATTGATTAGCGATAATTCACAGTTAAAAATTGCTTTCCGATCATGTATGGAAAAAAATATTCAAAATTAGCTTTAGGTGCGTGCTCTTAAGCACATGCGCTGTATATATCCGGATTGTCTTTAAACTAAGTCAAAGGAGCATTGTTGATTTGTTTATTAGCCCCCAATATGCTATTTCTTTCGGCCAGCAATTAAAATGTTGTCTCTAAAAAATAACGTTACGTTACTGAAGCCAGCCGTAAAACAAAGCAGATGCATCATTGTACTGTTAAATATTCATAATCTCTATTGCAATTTATTAAACTTTTAAGCATCGCACATTGTCAATTTTTATACTGCCGTATAGGGGAAAAAAGTACTTTTAAATGCAATCTGTTTGAAAACTGCATCACAATTTATTTATGAGATATTAATTTTTTTTATTTATTTATTTATTTATTTTTTTTGTAGTTTTTACCGCCATTTTTTTTTTTAATTTTGGCAACTTTACTCCATTTCTGTAGAAAGTAAAGGAAAAATAGTTGGAAGATAGTAGATTATTACATCTTTTGGTTGCCATAACAACAGAGATGGATACTTCTGTTGCCACTATGACAAAAAAGTAATAAAAAATACAAAAAAATTTACTAACTCGGAAACAAATTGAGATACAGCTTTCAAACAAATTGCATTTAAAAGTTCGTTTTTTTCTCTATACGACGGTGTAAAAAGTAATATTGTGGGATGTTTAGAAGTTTAAGAATGAAATTTCATTTAAAATTGGTCCAGGAATATTAATGTTTAATCCATGGCGTACGTAATGAATGACCAGCTCCGTAGAAGTTTAAAAATTTACAGTACCGAAAAATGTAATCCATGCCATACGTAATGTATGATCAACCCCTTGCGATTTTTTATGTCTTAAATTTTAGTCTTTGAAAAAATCATTTTCCAAATGGTCGTTGTAATTTGTTAAATTGCATTTTTTTTTCTTTTCGTTGTTCAAATACTTCAAATTTTCATGTTTTTTTTTTTTTTTTTTTTAATATGCTTTTAAATTTTAATTATCTTTTTTTTTTTTTTTTTTTTTCGGGTATTACAGGAGTTTCTTCCTGGCCAACACTTAAATTCATCACTTTTTACATAGATTTGACTATTTAAGAACAGTTCGTATACAGTTATAAGGCTATGCCGATTTCTTATTTCTTACCACTGAAAATTTAAAATACTCATTGCAATTCACGGAATAAAATATCCTTTGAAACTCGAATTTCTTTGATAAAATCTGTGAAAAACAGACTGCTTTAATTTATTAAAACAGATGGTTCTTTCACCAAATTCTAATTTATCATCTTTTATAAAAGTTAAATATGGTCAGTTAAGAAAAACAAAAGAAAAAAAAATATATTTTTCCATGTAAAATTACAAGTAAGATCGTATTACAATTTCCAAATGTATCTAATTGTAATGAGCCTAATATTTACATTAGACTTCTATTACATTATGTATTTCAAAAATTCTAAAAATTACTAATCTTTTATCATCGGTTACTTTCGCAGCTGTTATAGTTTTCGTTCATGTAATGTTTACATTTTCTTTAATAAAAATTGTATTTAATATTAATGATAGTTAAAAATAAAAGTAATGAGAGTGAAAATAATTTAAAAAAAAAGTAATTTGACAAATTACAACGACCATTTGGAAAATGATTTTTTCAAAGACTAAAATTTAAGACATAAAAAATCGCACGGAGTTGATCATAAATTACGTACGCTATGAATTAAACATTAATAGTGTTGTTACACGTAAAAATTCCAAGAGAGAAAAATCGCCTGCGACTTGTACGTATTATCCACCTGAAACTTGCATATTATCCAAGCATTTCATTGGCTGTTCGGGAAAAGGCTTTTCCATCGTCAGATTTCTTGGAAATCTGGCGACCAATTTTAAATGAAATTTCATTCTTAAACTTCTAAACATCCCACAATATTACTTTTTATATCGCCGTATTGAGAAAAAAAATGTACTTTTAAATGCAATTTGTTTGAAAGCTGTATCTCAATTTGTTTCTGAGTTATTATTATTATTTTTTTTTTGTAGTTTTTGTTACTTTTTTGTTATAGTGGCAACAGAAGGTATCCATCTCTGCTGAAATTAAAGGGAAATACAGATTACTGTATATACCAATCAGAAAACGAATAAAATGCAGATTAAACCAATCAAAAGCTTCAGATATGCTTTTGATTTCCTACCCTGACGAGGACAATAACCATTTTTCCAAATGGTTAAAAACACTTTTTTTATTATCATTTAATGTTTACCTTAAAAATCACGCCTAATTTCATGACAACAATTTATGTTGTTGAAGGGGGGTGGGGGATCAATTACAATGCGTTAATTTGGCGTGGGATCCGAATATTGAAAACTCACAGCTTTTAGTTAAGCCTGATATAAAGCGCGAACTAATGAATTTTTTTTTAATTTAATTTTTGCTCTGTTTCATTTTTAGGAGCGTTCGTAATTATATAAATACGTAGCACCTATGGTCATTGTTCAGTCCGTCTGCCTGTCTGTCCGTCTGCCCGCAATTAACAGAGCAAAAACTGCCCGACCGAATAGTCTGAAATTTTAAATATATGATTGTTGCAAAATTTTGTCGAGTCATTCCAAATTTTATGAAAATCAGATGTATAGTTTAATTACAGGGACAATCAAAAGTTTTTCGTTACATTACGGCCATAATGAGAAAAAATTATTTTCAGTGCATTTTAATGATGTTACAGCTTTTCGAACAGAATGAAATAGATATGCACTTATGAAGTGCACTAAAATGTACATTCAGTACAATATGCGGTGCAAAAAAATATTTATAAAACTAGTTATAGTACGAACGCACCTCATTTGCCCGTTTGACGGGGAATTTCCAACTTGTTAAGATATGGTAATAGGAAAGGGGAAAAAAGGCATTATTTAAACTATGGATTTCTAAATTGTCTTTTCAACGTTTAATCATACTTTAATTAATATTAAACTATTAATTGGTAACAGCGTATTTTTGAAACATTTAGTAAACTCTTTATATTTTATTTATGTTTTCTAGTTTTTAGTTTCTAAAATATTTAAATCACTGTTACAGCTTCACAGCCACTTGGTTATTTCGGCGAGAGTGATTTGTGGCATAATTAACTTTATTTGATGTTGTAACTCACGCAGTTGTAACCCTAAAGAATAAGTGGCGATTTATCACATGCTAACAGGAAAATGCCTTAAAATAAATTTTTTAATTAAGTTCTAAAGATATCAAGATGTTGTATTACCATCGAAAACAAACCTCTGTACAGACGTGAAAAAAAGGGAGGGGAACAACCCATACTAACTCTGAAACTAATTAATTAGCCGGGGCCAGGAATCGAACCTGGGTCGACAGCATAACGTGCTGTTGCTTTACCGTTAAACTACCCCGGCCGATGTCCTAGCCTGGCAATTTCTCACTAATAAACCAAGTTGGGGAACGTCACCGTCCATCTATCAGAATGCACAGGATGACGTGACAACGATGAATGAATAAATTTCTTTTTCCATCGATCCACAATATATATTAAAGCACAGAAATTAACGTCTGAATTCCATTTTTAATTATTAAAGGTACACATATATTAAGACAGACTTTAAATACAATTAAATACAATGAACCCAACTGGAGTGAAAAATTAGCCGGGGCCAGGAATCGAACCTGGGTCGACAGCATAATGTGTTGTTGCTTACCGTTAAGTTAACGGGAAAATGCCTTAAAATAATTTTTTTAATTAAGTTCTAAAGATATCAAGATGTTGTATTACCATCGAAAACAAACCTCTGTACAGACGTGAAAAAAAAAAGGGAGGGGAACAACCCCTACTAACTCTGAAACTAATTATATTAGAAGGATGTTATTGGTACTAAACAATTGGAAATAAAGCCTACTTTTAAATTATGTAAATAAACTTTGCTTCAGAAGGAAGACAATCTACGAATCAAAATCAGACCAAACTTTGTTTTTTTTCAATGGCAACACCAAATTTTGACAATATATATTAAATCTTCGGTTCAAACTATGCCTAGAAACGAAATTTCAAATCATTTGGAAGATAAGTTTTTGAGTTATAAATATTCAAAAATTAGAGCTCCTAATGTTAAATTGCATTTTCATATTTTTATTAATATCTCCTAAAATTATAATCCTAATGTGATAATTTTGTGTGTGTTTATAATACAAAAAAAAAAAAAAAAAAACATTGAAATTGTATTGAAACAACATTGAAATCGTAATTTTAACAATTTTATAATATGAATTATGAAATTAGTATTCGCAAAAAATACGAATTGTGATCTACAATTTTTTTGATGGATTTATATTTATTATGTCCTGCTTGATTTCAAATTTTTATGCCAAGTAGTTATTAGTAATTTTTATGCCAAGTACAAAAAACATCGAAATGATGGTTTAAGAGGCCGTCTCTGATGTGTTGAAAAGCATAATTTGAAAAAATATATATTTTACTCGTTTAATTAAAACATTTGAGCTAGAAATAGTCGAAAGATATTAAGCGAGTGAAATGGACATATTGGCCAGAAATAATACATTAATAGAAGCGATATAATCATTTTGTAACATTTCAACAATCGAGTATCGAACTTCAATTTGGATACAGCGCTAAAAGATGCTCATTTTTAAATAATTAATTTCTTTGAAATTAAGCCTACGAATTTCGTGAATATTTGTATTTAGGCCAATTGAAGGGCGTAAAATTTATTTATGGTGCCAAACTTGGGTATTGCTATAGAAGAAAACAAAGTTAGGGTTCGTTTTGATATGTAGACGACCCTTAAGCAATTTTATATACACTAGGGGGCTCTGCCCCCTACGAGCTACACTCGTCAACCCCCGTTCAGACACCGCAGACTCTAACCGCACGCTAATTTGATCGGCTTTAAAAAGATTTCGGATGATTGAATTATAATTTGAATCTGACAATTATAATCTGACGTAATTTTCACCAAACTTTTCTTTCTCTTTTTAATATTCACGTAAAAATACTTTTGTTAGAAATGAAATATTATGATCATCTTAAAATATCAAATAAATGTCTCGCGCAATTTTTAAATTTAAACTCTTTTGCAATATTATTTTTTGTTCATTTTACGTAATAAGTGTAATGTGACGTAAATGTGACGTAAATTCTCCTATTTAAGACTTCTAACGAATATTAATGAATTTATTATTTTACAATATTCTTTCTCTTTTGAAATTCACGTGTAAATATAGTTTTTATGATGTAATTTTCAATTAGTTCCTGCTTTTTATATTTTCTGTTTATAATAGTCACGTGTAAAATAAATAAATTTTTAATTTGAAGCAAACATTATTGTTTGCGCTGTTTATACAGTTGGCAACAGTTTAAATTAATACAATTTTCTAAAATATGTAAAAAATATCTCTCGAAATGCTGAAAATTTGAATTTAAAATAAAAATAAAACCTCAAAAAATGAGTGAAATTAAAAAACTAAATGCAGTCTGCACACCGGGAAATTCTGACGCATAAAATGATTTAAAAATGATTAAATTCCTATGTACAGTTTTTGCTCCTATAAAACTTTTTTAATGGAACGATTTTGTCCAACTTTAGCATTAAATATCTCTTAAAATATTTCTTCGATTTGAAAAATGTCTGCATCAGCGTGTTTATCAAACATTTCTCTATAATACTACCGATTTTCATATTTTTGTATGCAACAGTTTTTTTAATATTAACGAAGAAAGGCCATGCTAGCATTCAAATTGGATGCCGATCTGCCGGGAATATCTAAGCAGATTTTAATTGGTCTTTTTCCAAATCGAAACTTTTTTATAGATATTGAAGGATTATTTAAAAGTACACTTTATTTCCAATCGTTTGGTACCAGTAACTTCCTTTTAAACTAATTTGTTACAGAATTAGTAGGGTGTTTATATTTTTTTCCACGCTGAACATAATTTTTATAAGTACAGTAGACTCCCTCAAATCCGCACAGTTTGGGACCAGAGGTTGTGCGGATTTCTGGTCATTGCTTTGTTTACATTTTTTAAACAGTAATTTGAATGGAACAATGCAATCAGAATTATAGTGAATGCTTGCTGTATAGTTAAATATAATAACTAAGTAAAGCAATAAACTAAAATAATAAAAAGTAAGATGATTTTAAAAATGATTAAATTATTAAAAGAGGACAAGTAAATAATTAATAATGTATAATTAAATATGCATAATAATTATAAGATACATTTTTCTTGAATTATTCAATGAAACTTCCCTCTTAAATGTAAAGTAGGGAAGTTTTATTTCAGGTATAGCCAGTCTTAATAACCAAAAAAGCTTGATTAATACATAAATATATTTGGTAAAAAGATTGAGATTACCAGTGATATCAGCAATATTTTGTTTTTTTCAGAAATAAATTTATACTTCCTTCATGGAAAAGCACGAGTTCAGTCATATTATCAAGAATTACATATTAAAATACATAAAAAATGATATAAAACTCAAAAATTCTGTAATTTTTGCCTTACATCTGAACTGAAAGTTTCATTGTTTACATCTGTGATGATGTGTGGATTTTAGGCGTTTGTGAATTTTAGGGTGGCAGATTTGAGGGAGTCTACTGTATAACATATCAGGATGTGAATGAAAAATCGGTTGCAAAATCCCATCCTTATATACAAAAACCAAGTTAAATAAGAGAGTGTAAAAGAGTTGCTTTAGTGCAAATTTATAAAAAGGATTTTGTTTTTCTTTTTCTTAGTTTCTCTACTTTTTATCTTATCTCTTACTCCGTATTGTTATAATTTCGTTTAGAAAGGTTTTTCGCTGACAGATGATTTTACATTTATATCTGAAACAGCTTTATCTTAAATGATAATATTAAATACAACGAAGGACATTTTAATGCGATATAAAAAACAATGATGATAATATTTTGCCTGTCCGTGATTTTGCGTTTTTAGCACTTTTTTTATAGTTATGCGGAACGCAATTCTAACAATTATTGCTTATGTACAGTGCTATACCCGATTTCTTTTGCGTGTCCCAGTCAATCAATGAAAATGCTATGCACATCATGTTCTATAGTAAGCATCTTGTAGTGCACCTCAGTGATATACAATGAAATCTCCCTGTGCGTCCACCTCCACTAAGCGACCCCCTCCCCGAACGACCATTTTTTCATGGAACGAAATTTATTCCCATAGGCTCAATATTAATTTTACCTCTATTCAGAGACCATCGCAGTTGAACTCCCTCCATGAGCGGCCAATTTCTTTGAAGAAATTGAAACAAATTCCGTTTTTCCCTGACCGCTTGAAGAAGGTTTTATTCAAAAAATAATTCCAGAGAGCGCATTATTCATCAAACTTCTAAACTAAGTTTAGATTTTTTTTTTAATTCCGGTAACTTTTAAATGTTTAAACCCCTTTGTGCCTTTTTAGGCAATAAATTTAACTCTGATGACAAATTAAGAATGACGGTCGATAAACTCCCCTGCCCTATTCTTTCAGGAAACTCTCAAAGATATAGATAAAAAATTAAATCGTCATTATTTTTTCCCGTAAAAAAAAAAAAAAAAAAAAAAAAAAAAAAAAAATGCATTTATTTATTGAATTTTGAAAGGACTTGGAAATAAAAGTTACAAAAGATAAAACCGTAAAATCAAAGCCAACGTCAATTTAAACTCTGCAGTAATTAACTTATGTAATTAACTTTTGTTTTGATACTTAAATTTTTATATTTTTCCTAATGTGAAAAATAAATTTTAATAACACTAATTGTTACCTTTTTTCAACAATTAAAATCTAGATTTAAACATGACCTCCATTAAGAGACCACCTCTCGGAGCGACCACTTTTTATTGGAACAGAACGTGGTCGCTTTAGAGAGGTTTTACTGTATATCAATTTCAGTATACTTTAAATAGTGTAAACATTATTCAAATATGCCAGAAATGATTTTTCCACACAAACCGTAATGTAACGGAATTCCTTTGAGTGTCCCTGTAAACGAACTATTAATACTTCATTTTCAATATCGAACATGTCATAGTAAACCTCAAAAACTCATATAGTATATCAATTACATGACAATCCGAGTATATTTACGCGACTTGAAAAAAGAACAGACAGGCAGACAAACCGAATTCGTAAACACTTTTCAACTTTGCTCAAATTGTGAAAAGGAACCAATTTTCGATATAAGAATAGTATGTTCCCCATTCTTAGCATTTTATGCATTATCTGTTAATAACATTTTAACTATTTTATTTCCTCGCGTATATATGAAAATATTGTAAAAAAAGAACGAAAAATCATGCGTCACGCATAGTCATGCATAGAAGCGCCACCTGTTGGGCGATTTACACCAAAACTTAATTAGCATGGCAACTTCTAACTGAATCTGAAGTTTGGTGAAAATTCGTGCATTAGTTCTTGAGATAGAGCTATTGCGGGAACCGTAGAAAAGGCAGCATAGTAACGCCACCTGTTGGGCGATTTACACCAAAAGCTAAACACCACTAATTTATATCAGAAATACATATACTGCAGTTGAAAATTCCCCTTCAGCAATTTTCTCTAATAAGGAGAATGGTACGTGAATACTTTTGTGCAGCCCTGTATATGAGCTACAGAGTTTATATATAACGCGTAACATGCAAAAAATTAGTTAAATTTAAAAGCGCATACCGAGGTTTAAAACGTAAACTCCAGCAATTATTTCTCAAAGACAGTACTGTAATCGATTTCTTTTGTGTGTCCCTCTAAATGAATTAAAAATTCTATGAATGCCCTGTTCTAACGTGATCGTAGTGATATTTAGTGGTTTATATCAGTTTCAATACATTTGAAATAGCGTCATGTCATTCAAATACTCTGTAAACGGTTTTTCCCCCATATACCATAAT
Source organism: Maratus speciosus (assembly GCA_963932465.1). NCBI lineage: Eukaryota > Metazoa > Arthropoda > Arachnida > Araneae > Salticidae > Maratus > Maratus speciosus. The sequence goes on from OZ010800.1 coordinate 301,819,070, forward strand.
GTAATGGTATACTTTTGAGTGTCCCTGTAAATGAACTATAAATCCTACATACTTCATATACAATACCAAACCTGCTTTGGTGACCCTAAATAAGGATTATCAATTGCATGAAAATCCGAGTATATTTACAGGAGTTAGAGCGTGGACAGACGGACAGACAAATCGAGTGCATAAACACTTTTCAACTTTGTTGGAAAGTGTTAAAAAAACGAAAAATCATGCGTCAAGCATGGATTATAAAAGACTTTCCAACGCTTCAAGAATACTTTAACAAAACTTCAGACTTCAGACCTTTAAAGTGAAGGACGATGTCTACGTAAACAATTTGGATATCACATAACACATTTGAAAACTCCATTTCAGGAATTACCATCAATAGTCAGAAAATATTCGAATTCGTTTGTACATCCCTTTTATATGTTGTTTAGATTAGTAAAGTATAGTAACGTATGTACTATACTATATAATACGCTAAAACATATTTTTCGGTCAGCAACGCATATAGCACAGTTGTAAATCCCCCTTCAGTAATTTTCGGCAATAAACGGAAGTGCATTCGAGATCTTTTGTATATGATCTATAAAATTTATACACACCACGTAAAAGGCAAAAAATTGGTTTAATTTAAAAACCCGCATCACAACTTAAAACGCACTTCCAACAATTATTATTAATAGAAGGTACTGTAACCAAATTCTTTTGTGTCCCTGTAAATGAACGATGAATGCTATTCCGAACTTATTCTGTAGAAAGCCTCTTGTAGTGCACCTCAGTAATATTTACCAATTCCCATATGTTTGAAATAGTGTAACAACATTAAAATACACCGCAAACGATTTTTCACCATACACCATAATGTAACGGAATTCTTTGAGTGTTCCTATAAAAGGAACTATAAACTCTACTTACTTCATTTTCAGTACCGAGTATCTTGTAATAAACATCACTAATGTTCATCAATTGCACGGCAATCAGAGTACATTTATACGATTTAGAGCACGGACAGACAGGCGGTAGACAGACAGACAAACCTAATTCTTAAACACTTTTCAAGCATGTTGGAAAGTGTTAAAAAGACATAGTGCAAATTTCAATAATTTTATTTTTTGATTAGTGTTGAAGATTGAAAATAGTATATATACGGCTATTGTAACGCGCATACGGAAACGCGAACATGCAAAACGAAATTTTGACATAGCAAATGACAATTAATGTGTTTTAATATCATTCTAAATTGCTTATAAATAATAGTGCAAATTCAGTCTTGCCATAAAGTTATACAAAACAATAGTGAAGGCCTTAAATATACCTTTTACGCTCTTCTCAAGTTTTTATAAATATGGATAATGCGTGTTTTGACCGCACATAAAAAATCGGTGGGACACATTGGACACATGCGACAATAAGGTTGTGTAATGTATATGGCTGGCGTAGAGTAATCTTTAATTGTGAGCGTACCAAGCGTGCTCACAAATATTTTTATCTGCTTTCAGTCACATTAGACACTATTTAATGGAGGTGGGAGGGGGATATTTGAGTTCGCAGACTTGAATTCAAACATGTTTAAAATTTAACATAAATGTCAATTTCAAAAATATGGAACGTGTGATAAAAATATCCATAGTTTTATGCATTAATGAGGTAATATTTTTATATTGTGTTTCAGCAAATTGCTAAACTCTGAACATCGGTTTCATGTTACAGTTACACAAATCCTCAAATACATACAGCTCCAAGTCAAAAAATTAGAATAATTCATTTCATTTGTATTTGGAATTGCATTTAGCTTTATTTCAGTGTGGTACAATTGGAAAAGTACAACGGTTGATATTTTAATAAATTTGCATGTTAGTACTAAAATATCTTCTTAAAACACCATCAAAAACTTTTAAAATGCGCTAGGTCTTTCGAAAGATCTCAGTCTTTCTTCGTCAGTTTTTGATGACGTTTTAAGAAGATATTTTAGTTCGTACTGATTCACACCAGTTTCAACTTATTTTCTTTAAATTTGCATGTTATTAAAGAAAATTGAATCTATAAAAGATTAAAATTTGAGTGAATATTGATTTTTTGTAAAATTGTTTTCATTATTCAAAATATTAGAATACTAAAATAAATTATTCAAAAAATTAGAATACTTATGAATTTTCCTGATTGGTTCAGAAGGTTGCATAAATTAAGCATAAAATTAGCTTCTGCGGAACTTCTATTTAAGTTATAAAAACGCTTTGCATCATCGTTGTTTTCATTTTGTGTGAAACATGGGTCCTTCGTCCGACATAACGAAGTTTACAAAGCATCGTAATATCGATTTGCATAAAGAAGGTCGTAACCAGCAATATATTGCCAGTTGATTAAAATGTTCTCAACCAAGTATTAGTAGAGCAATAAAGCAGTATTTTAACGACGGACATTTTGAAAACAAGCATCTGAATAGCGACCGAAAGCCAAAAACTACTCAGAGAGATGATAGAAAGCTAAAGAGTATTGCTAAAAAAACCGTTTTAGAAGTGTAAGATATTTGCATCGAAAGGGGAAAGAACACGGTGTTGACATGAGTAAATCAATCTACAACACTAACAAGGAAGGTCTCCTTACCGGGCATACTCGGAATATTTTGAAAAAAAAAAAATACTAATTAAACTACTTATGGATGCAATAAAGGATTAGTGAAATTTAGCGGCGAAATTACCACAGAAAGTTTGCAAAAAAATAAAATACTTTCGAGTATTTGGCGCGAAAAGACGGATGCGTCACGCGATTTGGCGAGCAGTACTTTTCCTCTCCAAAAAGAAAACGATTTTAATGCACCTGAAAATTGCATGTTAATTGATTTTTAGAATGCGTGTAAACAGTATTTAATGAATTTAAACTTAAACAATGAGAGAATTTAATAAATATATTTTTTGTATTACATATTTCTGCTGCTTGTCATTTAATTTGATCACTTTTAAAACAATTTCATATATAAAAAATATTTTCATCTATTTAAGCGTATTCCAAAATAAAGGCAAGATGAAGAATGCTGCAGTTATTCATTCAAAGAAGTCGTTGTTTCCATAGAAACAAAATTAAATCGACAGTGCTCAATTGGACTTAATTTTGAGACTGAAACAATTTTAATAAAATTTGATAGCTAACTTTCAATATATATACAGGGTGTCCAGCAAATAAGACCCTGATTTCAAAATTAAATATCTCCAAAACAAAGATCAATAGAATTATGCGGTAAACTGTTTGTTGATTAGCTAAGCTGTAAAAATATTATACAGAAGTTTCAAAAATTAGTTTCAAAAACCGCTAACAGATGGCGTTGTAATCGCAATGCTTATAAATTGTGTTTTGAAGTCCAGAGCACTAGCGTCTATTCCTAGATGGCTTCCTATGGAAGAACGAAAATTGGAAAAGATCACTTTTTCATAGGGGAGATGTGCAGAAGTGGTGACATCTGGCCACAGAATTATTGCATCAGATTCAATTTTAGAGAATTTCAATTAATAGAATTTTCAATAAAATGTTTAGCAATCATTACATAAGAACTTATTAAAATACTAGTGTAAATGCCCGTCCTAGGACGGTGGGTAAAAATTGTGTTTTTCACTTAAAACTTGAAAAATTGCTAAAAAAAATCATTGACAATATGGAAGCGTTTAGATGAGCAAAGTTCGGCTAGTTTAGGTTCTAATAAACACACAATTAGCATTTACAATATTTCTGGGTAAACCAGGTTTTCCGGCTAATATACTATAACAAAATTAAGATTTCTTAATAAAATAAAAATTTAATAAATATGCAATAAAAGTGCGTAATTAAAACAGTCTGCTGCAAATATTGAAATAATACTATTTTTTAATAACACTTTGAAATTGTATTTTATCGCCCCCCCCTTACTCCCCCCCCTCAATTTTTTTTAAATATGTATATTGATTAATAAATAAGTATCTCGGGTTGAATCCCAACCGTCTAATCCCCTAAGCTTCTGTCCTGATGCAAAGCTATAAATCAAAAATTATTAATTTTACTTTTCGTATGAATATTAATTTTTTACTTTTAAAATATTGAATGTTTTTTTTAAGTTTAAATTTACATACACCTGTATATAGAAAAGGAAAATATAAGTAATGTGTAACTTAAAAATAAGTTACAAAATAATAAGCCTAAAATATTTAAATTGATTACTTTTTTAAAAGAAAGTCAGTTTTATCAATTTTTTGCAGAAAAAAAGGATATTTTTAAAAATACCATATCATTGTTTTCCGTGAATCATTTTATATGAGAAATAAATTAAAATTTTTTACATGTCGCAAAGAAAATTTAATATGATTGCAACTTAATACTTGAAATAATCTCAAGTGACACTTGGCGATTTATTTTGGTGGTGTAATGCGATGTGCCTTGCACTGATTTGTTAGGAAGAAGTGCCTACTACTGCTCAATTATCAGGACTTGTAACCTTGAGAAGTAATCTCGGGATTCTTGTTTCTTGTCAACCAATGGGAGAATGGATCCTTTTCCCCTTGAGTCTCTTCCTGGGAGACTGGTAAGATTGATGGATTCGCCCCGCCCAGCGTTACACTGGCTTTTATTATATAGAGATTTTATTTGGGTAATGTGCAGAAGCGGAGCCATGTGTTGACAGAATTGAGATTTGTTTCAAATGTGCAGAAGCGGTGCCATGTGTTGACAGAATTGAGATTTGTTTCAAATTTTGTTATAAGTTACTTCGGTCCGGATACCAGTATCTCTGTGATATGTCTTTTCTCTCCTAATTGGTAGATCGTGGAATCGAATCCAGGTAGAGGAGGATTTGAAAAAATGGAAATCTTTACTTTTAAATATTTATTTAAACTGTGAAAAAGTTTGAATAAAAAAATCCAAGGTTTCTGGTTTTAAAATTTAATTAAGCTAAAAGAAACCCCTTTTTTAAAAATCATTGAGCATTTATAATAATGATTCATAAATGATTTTTTTTTAATTGTAGAGAATAGTTTGAATGAAAAAATACAAAGTTTCTATTTTTAACAACTTAATTAAGTTAAAAAAATAATTTTATTTTAAAAATTCGTTTTCATTTTTTTTATCATTGAGCGCAGAAATATGTTGCAGCTTCTAGCGATAGGATCCAAAGTGTTGCAAAGGAATGCAGGATCCAAAATACTTTTGCTTTGACGTTGATCATATGACTTATCATCAGTTCCTTTTAAAAAAGAAATCATTTAATGCATAATTTCTTTCTCTGAAACTTTGTATACAAAGAAAAGAAATATGTGTGTTTTGCTAAAACCACAGTAATATGCCGTGACCAAAAAATAAATGAAAAGTGCAAGATTACTTTTTTATTTATAATAATTCAGGTATAAACAATAATACCAAAATATTATGCCGTGATTTAAAAATATAAAAAATAAATAAAAAGTACAAAATTATTTTTCTAAATATATGCATTTTGATTTAAATAATTATATGCCATTAAAAATTGAATTTAATAAAATATTTTAATAAGTTTTTATGTAACGATTTCTAAACATTTTATTGAAAATTCTATTAATTGAATTTTTTTTTTAATTAAAGCTGATGCAATAATTCTGTGACTAGATGTCTCCACTTCTGCACATCACCCCAATGAAAAAGTGGACTTTCCCAATATTCGTTCTTCCGTAGGGAGCCATCTGGGAAAGATACGCTAGTGCTCTGGACTTCGAAGCACAGTTTACAAGTATTGCGATTACAGCGCCATCTGTTAACGGTTTTTGCAACTAAATTTTGAAACTTTTGTATAACATTTTTACAGCTTAGCTAATAAACAAACCGTTTACCGCATAATTCTATTGATCTTTGTTTTTGAGATATTTAATTTTGAAATCAGGGTCTTATTCGCTGAACACCCTGTATATGACAAAACTATAGTTAAATCAAACTAAAACTGACAAAACTGAAGTTATTTAGATTAAATTTATTTAAACAAGTTCAATAAGAAACATTTTTATCTTAAAGAGTATTTGACATAAAGAAGAATTTTTTTAAATTTTACTCCATCGCCAACCGGTAATAAATCGACAAATATTCAAATTTTCATTATTTTGTTACGGTACCAAATTTCCGCCGAATTTTTTTTTTTTTTTTTATAAATATATCTATCCTCATGAGTAGAACATTCTATATTTTTTTCAGATTTTTCGGAGTATGTCCGTATAAAGACCTTCCTTGTAAGAAGTCTCCATAAACTTGGATTTCAATCTCGTGTACCAAAGATAAAACTCCCATTGACTATTAAACAGAAAAGAGAGAGTGAAATGGTAAAAAAAAAAATCCATGCCGGCTCGGGCCTACAGGCGGAGGTAGATTTCGATGTTAAGTACTAAATTCTCCAACAAAACTTAAATCAAGATTAGAGATAAAACCCTGTTTCTTCACAAAGAGCGAGCTGTAGGGAGCTAAACTTTTTGTGAAAATTGTAATATACACGAATACGCACACACATATATATGGAATAAGTTTAAAAAATGGCTACAAAAAATTCAGAGAACCTTAAAGTGTTAAAATATGTTAATATTTCCATAGTCGGGTTTTTATCATGTTTTAATACGTTTCTTCAAACTTACATGGCGTTACATATTCACCTGCTGAGGTCCATTATATTTCCAATATGACGCAATATACATATTTTTTTAATTCGTCAAACTATTTATTTTAAGTTTTCATGCTGAAATCTTGCTCTAGGAAACTTATGACGTAATATTTAATTTGTTTTCAATTTGTCAAACTATTTAATTTTACACGTGAAAATTTTGCAAAAGAAAAGTAATTGTTGTGGTGAGAATTTTATTATTTGTTTTTTTTTTTAATTGTTGGCAACTGCTATAACGAAAAACTTTTATTTTTTTCCTGCCATTGTTGTGTAAGAGCTGGTTTTATCAGAATCATGTTAAGACAGTATTCAAAATTTTGAACCCTCCCCATTTCCACCCTCTTGGGCCGATTTCGCCCATTTTCAATCCCCGCCGAGATATTAGCCATCTCAAAGTTGTTGGCGAGTTTGAAGATGATTCGTGCATAATTGCGACTTTTATCGTGCGCACAAAATTTAGTACATACATACATACATATATATATATATATATATAAACTTTTTAGGTGTGGGTGGTTTTGGGTTCCTGGGGTCCTATAATGAAAAGTTATGAAGGAATTTTTCAAAAGTCGCACCATGGTAACGACTGCAATAGGTAGTATTTCTTACGAAATCTACCTAAAAGGCTTTTATGAGATCTGGATGATTGAAAAAAGATATTGTTTAATGATGAGAGTGTGTTTTGCGTAACATATGGTGATTAAGGTGTTCGTGTATGGCGAATGAAGCAAGAAGCATGTGACAAGGACTGCATGAAACGATCAGTAAATTTGCAACTAATGTAATGGTATGGGCTTGCATGACTGCAGATGGTCCTGGGAGGCTATGTATCGTTAACGAAAGGATTAATTCTGAGCTATATGAAGAAATCCTTGAGTATTTCGTGATAACATCGTCGAAAAGTATATGTGGTGACGATTTTATTTTCCAACATGATTTAGCACCTTCACACAGGTCAGTGTCCACCAAGAACAACTGGCTTAGCCAATACCAAATTAACTTATTTCCCTTGACGGCTAATTCGCCGGATTTAAATCCAATAGAGAATTTGTGGGGAATAATGAAGAAAAGATATTGCGCCAAAAAACAATTTTGAGCTTCTTTACAGCATAAAGTCGACATGGTCTGGTCATATCCGGGCAGAAAATATTGTGAACCACTTGTAGCTAGCTTGGCAAAGCGAGTTCGTGCTAAATGTAAAGGTGATGCTACAAAATTTTAAAGAATAACTACTTTTCCCTCTTTTTTAAAACACGTATTATCTACAATGCGTTATTCTAATATTTTGAACCAGGCAAATGATTCTAATCTTTTAATTTTTTCCAAGTATTAATAATTATTTTAATTTTTGTATTATTTCCTTTAATTTTTATGCTAAAAGACGCTACAAACTATGTAAATTCTTGCAATATTAAGTTTTGTCCAGTATTACTTTTCGTATAAACGATACATAAAAAACCTTTTATCTCAATTCCTTTTTTAACACTTTCCAACAAAGTTGAAAAGTGTTTATGACTTCGGTTTGTCTGTCCGTCTGTCCACGCTCTAACTCTTGTAAATATGCTCGGATCGTTCTAAAATTTTTGGATGTTAGTGACCTCTACCATAGCACGTTCCCTATTTCAAATGAAGTTTGTAGCATGTTTAGTTCCTTTACAGTAGGGATGCACAACCTGTGGCCCGCGATGGGGTAACATATGGCCCGCGAACTTCGTCAATTTATAACTGGAAAAAATTGCAATTTTTGTCCAAAAGTCGCAAGAAAAAAGCATGAATTTCGTCCCCGCGGGAAAATTTGAAAATTTTGTTGGTCAAATAAGAATCCCGAATTTCGTTGATTGGGCGTGGAAAAATCGTAAATTTCCTTGATCAGGCACGGAAAAATCGCGAATTTGGTCGATGAAGCACGGAAAAAAAACCGAAAATTTCGCTGATCGGGCACGGTAAAATCACGAATTTTGTCGATCAGGCGCGAGAAAATCGCAAATTTCGTTGATGGACGAAAAAATCATAAATTTTGTTGATGATGTGAGGAAAAATTGCAAACTTTCTTGATCGACTGCGGAAAAATCGTGAGTTTCGTCAGTCGCGAGTAAATATCGCGAATTTCGTCAATTTGCCGCGGGAAAAAAAATTGCCAATTTCGTCAGTGAGTTAAGATTGGGGAAATTCGTAGATCGGGTGCGGAAGAATAGCGAATTTTGTCGATAAGGCTCGGGAAAATCGCGAATTTCATTGATCGGACACGGAAAAATCGCGGAGTTTTGTACTTGACGAGTGAGAAAAAATCGCAAATTTCGCTGATATGGAACGAAAAAGTCGGGCTAGGAAAAATCGCGAGTTTTGGCAAACGGGCTCGGAAAAATCGCGAATTTCATTGGTCAGGCACGGAAAAATCGCGAATTTTGTTGATCAAGCGCGGGAAAATAACAAATTTCGGTGATCGGGCACGGAAAAATAGCAAATTTGTTCGATGAAGCAAGGCAAAAACCGCAAATTTCGCTGATCGAGCGCGGAAAAATCACGAATTTCGTTTGTCGGGCACGGAAAAATCACGAATTTTGTCGACCAGGAGCGGGAAAATCGCAAATTTCGTTGATCGGGACCGAAAAAATCATAAATTTTGTTGATGATGCGAGGAAAAATTGCAAATTTTTTGATCGACTGCGGAAAAATCGTGAGTTTCGTCAGTCGCGAGTAAATATCGCGAATTTCGTCAATTTGCCGCGGGAAAAAATTGCCGATTTCGTCAGTGAGTTAAAATTGGGGAATTTCGTAGATCGGGCCGAAAAAAAATCGCGAATTTCGTTGATCGGGTGCGGAAGAATAGCGAATTTTGTCGATAAGGCTCGAGAAAATCGCGAATTTCATTGATCGGACACGGAAAAAGCGCGAATTTTGTCGGTCAGGCGCAAAAAAATTGCAACTTTCTTCATCGGTCACCGATAAATCGCGGAATTTTGTACTTGAAGCATGGGGAAAAAAATCGCAAATTTCGGTGATCGGGCACGGAAAAGTCGGGCTAGGAAAAATCGCGAGTTTTGGCCAACGGGCTCGGAAAAATCGCGAATTTCATTGGTCAGGCACGGAAAAATCGGGAAATTTTGTCGATCAAGCGCTGGAAAAACGCAAATTTCGTTCATCGGGCACGAAGTAATCGTCAACTTTGCTGATAATGCGCGAAAAAATTGCGAATATTCTTGATCGGCTACGGAAAATCGCGAGTTTCGTAAGTCGCGCGAAAAAAATCGCGATTTTCGTCAATTTGCCGCGGGAAAGAATTGCAAATTTCGTCAGTCAGCTAGGAATCGTGAATTTCGTCTATCGGGTGTGGAAAAATCACGAATTTTGTCAATTAGGTGCGGAAAAATCGCGTGTTTCGTCTGTTTATCGGGAATTTCGTCAATTTGCCACGGGAAAAATTGCAAATTTCGTCCGTCAGTTAAAAATCGCGAATTTCGTTGATCGGGCTCCGAAAAATCGTAAGCTTCGTGAAACGGACACGGAAAAATCGCGAGTTTTGCCAATCGGGCTCAGAAAATTCCAAATCTTGCTGGTTTGGCACGAAAAAATCGCGAATTTGTCGCTCAGACTCGGAAAAATCGCAAATTTCGTTGTCAGGCACAGAAAAATCGCGACATTTCTCGATGATGAGCGGAAAAATTGAAAATTTCGTTGATTGGCTGCGGGAAAATCGCGAGTTTCGTCGGATTATCGCGAGAACAAACGCAAATTTCGTCAGAGTCAGTTAAAAATCCCGAATTTCGTTGATCGTTCACGGAAAAATCGAGAATCTCGTCGGTCAGGGGTGAAAAAATCGGAAATTTCGTCGTTCTTGCACGAAAAAATCGCGAGTTTTTGTCGATCGGGATCCGAAAAATCGCGCATTTTGTCGATCCGGCTCGGAAAAATCGCAAATATCATCGATCGGTTGCAGAATAATAGGTATTTCGTCGACCAGGTGCGGTTAGATAGCGAATTTCGTCGATCCGGTGCGGAAAAAATCGCTAATTTTGTTGATCGAGCGCGGAAAAATCGCTAATTTTTTCAATCGAGCGCGGAAAAATCGCTAATTTTGTCGATCGAGTGTGGAAAAATCGCTAATTTTGTCAATCGAGCGCGGAAAAATCGCTAATTTTGTCTATCAGGCACGGAAAATCCTAATTTCGTTGATCAGGAACGGAAAAGTTGATCAGGCGAGTAAAAATCTCAAATCCTGTTGATCGGCTCTTCCTGTCCCCTCCGTTCATAAATTTCGCCTTTTTTTTCGGCACCAGCCATTTTCATGCCTATGTTTGTTTTTTAACACTTTTAATAAAACAAAATTTACTTCCCCGAATAATGTCCAGGAATATTATCACTCTTTCAAATTAATCCTTGTTACATATAAAAACGTAAACTGTTGATATATCCTTGCCAACTGAATTGTATATGTTGACTGGGTAGAGGAACCTAGAGTTGTAACCCCCCCCCCCCCCAACCTCCCCGAAATAGAATTCTCTTGGTGTGACTGATGTGGCCCTCGACAACCCAGACATTTTGGAAAGTGGCCCTTCTTTTAAAAAGGTTGTGCACCCCTACTTTACAGGGACAGTCAAAAGTTTTCCGTTACATACGGCCAATGGGAAAAAATCGTTTCAAATGATTTTTAATGGTGACACTCTTTCAAACATAGTAACATTGATATTCATTTATGAAGTCCATTAAAATATGCATTCTGTTGAATATGCGGTGCAAAGAATAGTTATTGTTCATTTACAGGGCCACACAAGAGAATTCCGTTCATAATGATATGGGGGGATTATTTGCGGTGTATTTGAAAAGATTTCAGATACTATATTGTATCCGAATTACTGTATATTAGTAATGATTGCTCGAAATGCATTTTTAATTATGATATTCGCTTTTTTAGGGTTTCGTTCACCTGACGAAACCCTATTCATCTCGCGCCTCTGTCTATCTCTCTGTCTGTCCGTCTCTCACAGAGACCATTGTCAGAAACTATACATGTTGGAGACTTGAAATTTTGGATACTTATAGCTGAACACCACACATCATACGACAAATCATAAAATTTAAAAAAAGTCGTACATTTAACCCTCTGGGCTTCCACATGTGTATTTTAAACAATTATTTCTAAGTGAGCCCTAATTAGGTTGGAGGCGTGAAATTTTGCATACTTATAGCTGAACACCTCACATGAAATGACAAACCATAAAAGTTTGAAAAAGTCGTACATTTAACCCTTTGGGCTCCCACATGTGTATTTTAAACAATTCTTTCTAAGTGAGTCCCTAATTAGGTTGGAGGCGTGAAATTTGGCATACTTATAGCTGAACACCTCACATGAAATGACAAACCATAAAAGTTTGAAAAAGTCGTACATTTAACCCTTTGGGCTCCCACATGTGTATTTTAAACAATTCTTTCTAAGTGAGTCCCTAATTAGGTTGGAGGCGTGAAATTTGGCATACTTATAGCTGAACACCTCACATCAAACGACAAATCATAAAATTCTGAAAAAGTCGTACATTTAACCCTTTGGGCTCCCATATGTGTATTTTAAACAATTATTTCTAAGTGAGTCCCTATTTAGGTTGGAGGCGTGAAATTTTGCATACTTATAGCTGAACACCTCGCATCAAATGACAAACCCTAAAATTTTGAAAAAGCCGTACATTTAACCCTTTGAGCTCCCACATGTGTATTTTAAACAATTCTTTCTAAGTGAGTCCCTATTTAGGCTGGAGGCGTGAAATTTGGCATACTTATAGCTGAACACCACATATCATACGCCAAATCATAAAATTTTGAAAAAAATCGTACATTTAATCCTTTGAGCTCCCACATGCGTATTTTAAGCAATTCTTTCTAACTGAGCCCCTTATTAAATTGGAGATTTGAAATTTTGCATACTTATAGGAAAACACCTAAGGCCAGGCGACAAATCATAAAATCTTGAAAAGGTCTTACGTTTAACTCTTTGAGCTACCACATATGTATTTTAAGCAATTCTTTCTAAGAGAGCCCCTAATTAAGTTGGAGACATGAATTTTTGTATACGTATAGCTGAATACCTCAGACCACACGTCAAATCATAAAATTTTCAAAAAGTCTTATATTATTTACTCCTCCGGGCTCTAACTTGTGTACTTTAAGCATTTTTTCTAACCTCCGCCCTTTTCACCCGGGGAGCACTTTCCCAACTTTTGCCGACGCTCCTTTGACCATTCTTTCCTATTATGCACCACAGCCTTACATATTTTAATTCCACTTTTTACCGCCAGGGCCACCTACTTATCTCGGGTGCTATCAGCCCAATCTCCTCGACTAATATATCTACGGATAGTCTATAAAACGGAGTTTCGTTCGGATAGAGGTTTGTTTAGAATAAAATGCGCCCCTAGTTGCGAAATGTGGAACTAACAGATTTTTCAAAAGGATAAAGTGTTTTGAGAGGAATATTTAACGAAATCCTCTTTGCTATCTGTGAACACATTTACCTACTTGTTCACTATATTTATGCATACTATAAAGTGCGTATAAATGCTATAGTTCATATACAGAGCTATAAAATGAATTCGTAAAGATTACTGAGTATGAGCATAAATTGCTTAAAGGTGGGTTTTAAAGGAGTTATGCATTTTTACGCTGAACTTAATTTAGTGTACTAAGAAATATTTGTAGAATATAGATAAAATGATATACAGGGCCACTCAAAGAGATGGCCATCTATGAGTGATAATTTCTGGAAATGTAATTTCAGTAGTTTTAAGCATGTTTAGTTTGAATTAAATTTTAGCTAAATAGTGGCATGTAATAGAAGTACTAGGTAAACTACAAGGCTGTACAAAAGTATTCAAGTATGTTTCCATCTCTTAGTATAAATTGCTGAAAGATGAATTTCAACCTGTTATGCATTTTCTTGCTAAACTAAATTTTCCCATTATATAGTATATATATCAACATACAGATCGAATACAGGGCTGTTCAAAAGAAATGGAATACATATTTCCTTATGGGCGGTAACTACTGAAATCAGATTTTTAAATGTTTACTTAGTTATCTTATTTTCCTTATTTCCCTAAGTAACGAAGTTTCGTTAAAGCTTTCAGGGTGTGTTGGAAAGTGTTTCATAATCTATGCTGTACGCATGATTTTTCTTACTTGTTTCTAGGATTCTAATTATTTGACTTTGAGCTGTATATGAGGCATGCTCACATAATTTTGACTTTTAAGTCGATGAATAATAATTTTTATTTTAGTACATATTCTTGGGGTTTTATATTTCTTATACTGGAAAACATCCCATTGCATGACTGTATAACAGTATTAACAAGATAAATAAGTTTTGTACGATATTGGAGGCCAAAAATACCAGGAAAACTCCTATACGTCCCATGTCCCTGATGATGATGCTTAAGTGTGGAGCTGTCTGTATAAAATTGTTTCCATAAAAGTAATTCGACGTAATTTTTTTCCGAAACTTGGACTATTGTTTTATATAAATATGTAGCAAAAAATTAACCTGCACGCATTTTTACGGTTGTTATCATTTTCTTAACTCTGTCCCGGTATTTTAGATTCCTTACTGTTCCTCTTTCTAAAATTACACAGAAAATCATTTCAAATTGTGGCTATCACTTAGTCTTAACATGATTTGCCTAAAAATAGGTGGTAATTTTCCTTACCGTCCCACCCTTACCGTCCCTTTTTATTTCCTTGCCGTCCCTTTTTTCCCCTTACTGTCCCCTTTATACTTTCTTCTATCTTCAATAGAAGAAAGTATTGTAATCGAAATTTTTTCCACTTCTGGTTTTCGACGGATTTACATTTTTTAGGAGTCAGAGATCCCAAAAATTATGTTTATACAAAAAGTCTGTCTGTCCGTGTGTCACCATTGTACCCTCGAAAAGTGTATGAAGTTATGCATAGAATTGAACCAAATTTTTTGTGTATGTATTTGGCTATGGCCAGCAGGTCCTCCTTTAATTTGGAAATATCCTTTCGGAAGGGGGCGCTGTAATAGCATTTTTTGTGCATTTTCATTATTGTACCATCGAAAAGTGTATGAAGTTATGCATAGAATTGAACCAAATTTTTTTTATGCTTTTGGCTATGGCCAGCAGGTCCTCCTTCAATTTGGTAATATTCTGCCAGAAGGAGGCGCTGTAATAGCGATTTTTGTGCGATTTTGAATAGTGTACCATCGAAAAGAGCATAAAGTTATGCATAGAATTGAATCATCACAAGCGGCGCGCTCCTCTTGTTATGTGCCAAAATTGCAGGGAGGCGATAGCGCTCCTCTCGTTATGTGCCAAAATAGCGGGAAGCGTGATAGCGCTCCTCTTGCTTTATGCTAAAATTGCGGAGAGGATGATAGCGCTCCTATTTGTTGTCTCAGTTTGGCATGCATTTAAGCTGGTTGCACTAGCGAAGCGCACGATTTCTGTATATATCGCCGACTTGCAAGTAATATTTATATATATACCTAAACACATTCGCATTTTTGGCATTTATCCACAAGATTTGCTTCGCACTCAAACGGTTAAAAATCACGCCTAATTTCATGCCTGCAAAGTGCAAATCACCTAGTTAAAAAAAAATATCCGCTGCAATAATTCTACAAAATACTAAAAAAAATATTTAAAATAAAAGATTTGACCGGGTTATAAATATTGCACAAAATTCAAATTTAATGAATCCTTTTAAATCCTTCAATCCTTCTAAAATCCTTCTAAAATTTATTAAATGATTATGTAAATCTTCTAAGGTAGTTTAAACGAGTCACGAAAAATGCTTTAGAAAATAAAATTTTCATGAATTCATAATTCAGTAGATAAAGGGTTAAGTAAATACTATGATATTTAAGGGTTTAACTGTACGCTCGTGAGCTTTATTTTGGTGGATTCAGTTTCTTCTTCTTCTCCTTCTTTCTAAACAATAATTATATGAGTAAACCATCATTTTTGAGGACTTCTGCTTATTACATTTATTGAATGATAGAAGAGGTAGGAAACAATTTAATGGTAAATGTAAATTTTTAGTAAATTTGAACTTTTCCTTATTTAAGAGGACGGTGGACGTTTAAAAAAAATTCTTTTAATTTTCATAATAGAGATTTGAAATTTTGTGCAAATGTACATTTCACCATAAGTATACTGAACACTGTTGTGGTTACTTAGAACCACTGCCATATTTTTATTTAATTTCATTTAGAAAATATTTTTATTAATCTTGTATTCATTTAATTTTAATATTCGCATTCCAAAATTATTTTAATTCCCTTTTTTTTCAACCATCCCCTGTAAGTTTTTCTTTCTGGTATCGCATTTCATTCATTTTAAAATCATAAACGTCGTTTTGAAATCTGTACTGTTAATTATTTGGAAAGTTCCATATCTTTCTATTTGTGAAGTCATATCCTTTTATAGCTCCGCACCTTAACCAATAATATTTAAATCAGTTTAATTCGTAATTTCAAAATTTGTAACTCTTTACTACTGTTTGGCATCTTATACCAGTGAAGTCTATCAAATTTCCTTTTTTAAAGCAGTTTTTTTTATATTCTTTCGCATTACATTTATGCCAGAGCAGGGCGCCTGTATGTTCGTTCAGCCAAAGTTGGCGTGTTTCAAGTTTTATAGCAAACCCCTTTACTCCTCTCCTCGGAGAGCTCGTGCGCATTCAGTGCAGTTGAGTTGGGACTTCGATGCAGAATGGCTGCCTTTTGCCGTTCTGCGAAGAAATTATGTCCGCGCCTGCATGAGTGTTCTGTAACGAACGCAGAAAATGGGTGGATGCCTCTTCCCCTTCAACAAAAAAAAAATAATAAACGGATTTCATATCTACAGTAAAAAATATTAAAAGTGCAAGAATATTTCTTTATGATTGCGTAATCGGCTGCATAGTGTCTTTTTTTTTTGTGGCGAGATTCTTTGATCAGTTACTTCTGATTCTTCAGTAGGATGTGGATAAAAATTCTGTTGACGGCATTATTATTATTTTTATTCAAATCATGCTTTTATTTCGAGTCGTAGAATTGTGATGCTAAAAAATCATCTAAATGCCTGTGCCTCCATACTCCCGAAAGGAAAGAAATTATTTTATTTTCTATTAGTAAGAACGTAGAATGAACGTAGATTGTATGTGTCCATCATAAAAAAAGTACATCTAAAAGAATAAGAGATGTACTCTATGATAATGCGCTATGTTCTGCAAGAAAAATTGCTTCATAAATAAAAAATTTTCAAGGAAGATTTGTCTTCTGTTTATTTCCTTTCTGCAAATGTCTCCATCATTTTCTGTTCTTTCGGGTCAATGCAGGTAATGCTTTTACCTTTTATCTTTTTTATTCTCAATTACCTGATGTATGATAAGTAAATTCAGATATTTTTTTAATTAATGACTGTTATGTCAAAGTGGTCTTTTGTGGCCGCAACAAAATGTTATAACACTATACGATCGATCCCAAAAAAATGATTTGGAATTTCAATATCCAAAATATCTTTACAATATTCTTTCACCTCCTATCTCCAAACACAACAAACACCTTAAAAGACATTTCCAATCTTATTACAAATTAAAAATAGGGGAGACTATGGAGGGTTGACCCACTTTTTACAAAAGGATTTTTTATTTTTAAAATATTGAACGTAGAATAAAGTTTCATATATCATTTTATTCGTTATACAATCAGTTATCAAAATAAAATTGCTACATAAGTGTAATATATACGAAATTTGAAAAATAATTGATTTTAATCATGAGAAAATAATGGGTCAAGGCTCCCCACATATGGGAGGCTTGACCCACTTTGTTTTATATTGAAATATTTGTGAAGAGATTTTAAAAAATGTAAAATAACTTTATGCTACATGCTTTAACTATTATTTTTAAAAAAATATTTTTGAAAATATGATGCTTAATCGCAAGTCAGAGGAGGAAAAATTTGTTTTAAACAGAATTTTGTCTGGGCAGGTATAATTGTACGGCTAGGAAAATGAAATTTTAACATTTAAGACAGTATTCCGCTAGAGACAGGTTCCGTTTCATAGGGTTCCATGCATTATTATTATTAGCCACTGTCCAGCTTTTTTTTGTCTCATTGACCTACTTTTTGTGACATTCGACCTGACAACTTTAGTTGTCACATAGTTTGGCTTCATCTCACTCTATTCATCATGTTGAAATTTGCCTATATACCTTCCTAAAGTTTTTCGATCAATGCTATGTTCTTTTGCGGCCAAATGAGTACGTAACTTATCATTAATATATTTTAACCCTTTCAGGGGCAAAGTGCTTTCAGTACTAAAATGTTGAAATAAATGACTGGCACCGGAATATACGAACAAATTTATTTGGAAATATGAAAATGTCTGTATTTCACATACATATTAAATGGAAAAGGTTTTAGCAAAATTCTGGAACCATTGTGGCGTTTGGGAATTAAAGTTAAGTGGTTTCATAAACATACCTCTGCCCCTGAAACGGTTAAGACTGCTGTTTTCATACTTTCTAGTCTTTTCCACTGCTTCTACATATCTGTTGCAAGTAATATTTAAATGGAAAAAAGTTCATATCAACTTTCACATTTATATTTCATTAACTTTTTTCGTGCAGTGGGTACTATAGCAATTTTTCATATCTTTCTTTAATCAATTTTAAATGTTTTCTTTTCCATCAGCCCATTTTACTGTAGGTTTGCAGAATAAATTTATATTCATTTTTATGTATAACCATTAATCTTTTATTATGCACAATGTATAATAAAAAGATTTCGAAAACCCCTTAATTAACAAATTGAGGACGGGCAAATTTTATCAAGTCTAAATTTTAATAGAAGCTCCTCCCTGTTCTGAAAGTCTTTTGCAAATTGGTGTTTTAGATAGGTTTTCCAAGTTTATGCATCAGTAAATATCTTCTTTTAATGTACGAATTTAATATAAAATGTCTTACAATCTAAAAAAATTTGGACAAAATGATATAAATGCATTTTCTGTAAGGTAGAAGCCACGCCCATAGTCGATGATGTTTTTTGAATGAAAACGAGAATTCTCGTTTTCCGTCGTGAATGTGTTAAGGGAGCCTTGAACTTATGGTCAACCCTCCTTCACATTGACTGGGTCAAGCCTCCCCACATAGCCCTTTACTACAAAATAGCACATTGTTATATTAAGCCTAATTTACTGTATAACCTTTATGCCTAGATTGAAAGCTCGATATTTCTGCATTACTTAAAACCTACTTACTCAGATTTCTATGATATACTTTTTCTGAAAAAAGCTTACAAAATATTTCTAAAAAACACAACTTCTAGGATGAAAACGCCTCACAATTGATTTTTTTCACACCTATTTCGATTATCTGTATGAAACAGAGACTGTTGTTTGAGCATTCCAGTAGATTTGGTTGACACTTATTTATAAAACTCTGAAGTTCTTTTAAATATGAAAACTGATGGGTGGGTCAAGCCTCCCGTATGGTCAACCCTCCCTAGTCACCCTGATTTTAAAAAATTTAATTTTAAAACCAAATTTTAAAATGCTCCTTGCGTCTTAATTTTTTAGATATTTTCTCGATTTTCAATTTTAATCACGTAAAACTCTATTACAAACAAATCTGTGTATTTCTATTTTTTAATTCCTTAAGGTGTCTTGTACCTTTTAAACGCGTCGAAAATTAACGAAAAACTGCAAAGTTTGAATTAGTCTATCATCGAAACCTTTTTATGTATAAACATGAAATTTTGGATATATATTAAACTGATTATGCTTTTTAATATACTACCAACAGAAATTTATTAACCCTTTACAGAATTTGTGTATTGTTGAAATCAAAATAGCTCTTTTTTTTACCCCATAAGTCATTGCGCGCATGATATCTTGAGAAAGTACGTATGGATTGTCATGAAATTTGGTAAATATACTAAACAAATATGTGTGTTTAAAATGATCTACTTTTAAGTATTTACAATGGTATTATTTTTAGTTATGACTATTTTTATTCATTAAAAATACAAAATTTTTATTTTTTTTTACGAAAATATTTTTTTATATAGTTAATGAAATAATTTTAGCCTAAGAGTAGATCATTTTAAACACACATATATGATTAGTATCTTTACCGAATTTCATGCGAATCCATACATACTTTCTCAAGGTATCATGCGCGCAATGACTTATGGGGTAAAAAAAGAGCTATTTTGATTTCAACAATACACAAATTCTGTAAAGGGTTAATAAATTTCTAATGATAGCACGTTACAAAGCACAATATATTTAATCAATATCCGAAATTTCATGTTTATACATAAAAAGGCTTTGAAGATAGACTAATTCAAACTTTGAAGGTTTTAGTTAATTTTCGACGCGTTTAAAAGGTACAAGACCCCTTAAATAGTTAATTTTTTAGAGATATTTTTCTGAATTCCATATAGATTTTCATCAAAATTCTGCCTTATATTAAGTTACAAATCAAATTTAATTGTCTTAATGAAGTCTAATTTTAAAATGCATACACAGTTCCTTTTTAAACGATATCAGGATTCTTCCTTATCAGTTTCATGAATTTTGATCAAATATTGAGTAACAAGGAGCATTTAAAATATTTGTTAAAAAAGCTGAAACATCAGTATTTAGAAAAACAGATTTAAAGTACAGTGAATTCTCGATAAGTCGAATTCGAAGGGACCGCCAAAAATATTCGAGTTATCGTAAGTTCGACTTATCGAAAATCCTTAAATACATACAGAAAATGTATGAAAAATAATTCAGTCATATACATAGGGATTGCAATTATACTGTAATAACAGTGTCTGGCAAAATGAGCGCTAAAGAGAGATATAATTTAATTGCACATATAAGGTACTTGCAAACTCAAGTTTTCTAAAAAAAAACTTGTTAATGATGACTGTTTGAAGAAACTTTTTTGTCTTTCACATGTAAGAAAGTATGTAGACAAAGGTAAAGAGAATCGTCCACACCGTCACTACATTCGAGATATTGCTGTAGTGTCGCCATTGCCGCATGTGCTTCTTGATTGTTTGGAGGTGAAACGCAATTTACTTCCTCATCATCCTCAGACTCGTTCTCCACCATTTCCCTTGCTTCAACTATATCTGAATTACTAATTTCGCCACAAACTGTGACATTTTCGTCAATATTCAAAAACTCATTATCGTCATCTTCAGAAATAACTTGATATTGTAGATTTTCATTCACAACACATCAGTGCGCATTGCTTGCAAAGAAGCCACATCTACTGAAGCAATTTTTGATAGTGGTTTGTTTCACATCGTTGTTCCAGGCACTTGAAATCAATCTAATTGCTTCTAACACATCACACTTTTGATTTTTCCCATTTGCGTCATCCTCGATTGCCTTCCGCCCATTTCTGTAGGAATATTTTAAACATTTAAACATTAATTATTCCCTAGTCTGCTGGCTGTAGATTAAAAGTTGTGTTAGAAGGGAGAAATTCTAACTTGATAGATTTCAAGTTCAAATATTGATCGTGAGATGTACACGGATCATTGAAGATCAACATTTTACGCTTTTTTGCATGAAACACTACATCCAAATTTCTGATGTACTCCTCGAACAATAGCAGTGTCATTTAAACCTTCTTATTGGATCTGCACTCCACCGGAAGTAACTTTTTACGTTTGAAACAGCGAAGATTTTTGTATTTAGCGATGACCAGTAAACGAATTTTTTCTGTTCCAGAAGCATTTGCTTCGACAAGCACATTTAAACGTTCTTTACTTAACTTTCCACCGGAACATGATTACCCCTTAAACATTATTGTCTTGTTAGGAAAACATTTGTAAAAATCTCCCATTTCATCCACATTGTAAATGTCGTCCGCACTATAGCCTGCAAGAAGTTTGGGTAATGAAACTGTCTTCCATTCATCACACAGCGTATCAGACACATCTTTTGCTTCAGTGTCTAATGTCCGAAACACAATGTTGTGTCTGTCTTTAAATTTTTCCAGTCATCCCGTGCTAGCAGGGAATCCTTCCACATTCAATAATTTTGTGAAATCCAAAGTATTCTCATGTAGCATCGTACCACTTAAAGGAATTACACTCTTCTATGTACTATGTAAACCATTTTACGAGGTCTGTTTCGATATCTGGGAGATACACGTATTCATCCTTTTGCACTTTGGTTTCACATTTGACTTACGTCTTTTGGAAATGCGTTCTTTATCTTTCAGTATGTTAGATAGCGTGTTGGGAGGGATATCATTTTTCAGGGCTAGATCTACCTTTTTCATTAAATTAGGATGTTTTTCAATATCTTTTATCAAATTTACTTTTTGTTCTAAAGTAAGAATTTCTAATTTCTGCTTCGACATTTTAAAACACCCAACTAAAAGCGTATCACGATGTGAAAGCAATAAACGCTAAAATGACAAGACTCAACACTAAAACAAAGAACCCGAATGAAAGCTCAATAATGGAATCGAAAGATTAAAAAAAAAAAATCCTTTCGTAAAAGCGTGAGAAAATTGCCAAATTACAATACCTGTTCTGTTTCGAAAGAATCCAAGTTGAGAAAAGGGAATACGCAAAAGAGAAATGAATGGGGGAGGGTGAACGACTGCTACCGAAATTGCAAACTCGCAGACTCCTCTCACTGTCCAAGGTGGGAAGTAAAAATAGCCTCCTTCAAAGCCGGCGAGGGAAAGTTTTATGTAACAGAAAATGTCAGTATTTTTGAGCTGAAAAATTAAGAAATTCGAACAATTACTGTTATTTATCTTTCTGAAAAAAAATCGACTTAAAAGATGTAGACTTCGACAGAACGAGAAAGTTTAACATTGATTTGTAATAAAGGGATTGGGACTTCGTGTAAATTTCGACTTAAACAAATATTCGACTTATCAGACTTCGACTTATCGAGAATTCACTGTATACTAAAAGGCTAAAAATTGTATGTAAACAAAATTAAAACGCTTGTAACTGTCCTTAAAATAATCACATCTGTATGTGGTTTTCCACGAGGCTAACGAGAAAGGCTACCGCGGTGGGTCCAATTCTTTTGTTTTGACAGACCGCTGGAGTCACGTGATGCTCTTTTCGCACACCTTCATTGGTGCATTCGAGCATCACGTGACTCCAGCGGTCTGCAAAAAAAAAAAAAAGAATCGGATAGCCTGTCTTGTCTTTTTCGTTAGTCTCGGGTTTTCCACGAATGACCTAGTACAAATTGGAGAATAATAATAGACACAAAAAGAAATGTTGATTTTGGAGTCGATTTTTGCTCAAATAAAGATCCGCGGCCCCCTTAAGAGGAAGTTAGCTGGATTGAAACGAAATCATCCTAATGGAAAAAAAAAAGAAATGTTTAATTGCCATATCAAAGTTTAATCGTCTACTGGCGACTAGACTATAATGTGTCTGTTGGATTAGAATAAAAGATTCGCGAATATTTGCCTTTTTGGGTAAATCGCTGTAAAAGCTTCTTATCGTGTAATATATAACCAGACAGGAAGTGAGGAAGTTACATTCGCTTAAGCAGGCCTATTTTTCGCATCAGCGAACGAGTCAAATTAGTGTATGCAGTTCCAAATTTGTAAATACATATTATAATGACCAATACTTAGAAATAAACATATGCATATAAATCATCAGTTATTGTAGTCCTGCATTTCCAGATTGTTTCATGATATTTTGAATATTATTAATATATAATCATTACCCTACTATATGGTGTGAATGCCAGTAAAAGAAGACAATTGAAGTATCATTTGAGTAATATAGGCGCCTATTTTAAATAAGTACTAATACTTAAAATCTAAACCATATATTTCTTTAACTTTTCTAAATAATTTCCTATTTATTTATTTACTTTTTGCAACATATTCTTTAATTTTTAATCAAGTCCTTTTTTAGGGTTCAGTTCATCTGACGAAACCCTATTCGTCTCGCTCCTCTGTCTGTCTGTCCGTACCTCACATCAAACGACAAATCCTAAAATTTCGAAAAAATCTTATATTTAACCCTCTGGGCTCTAACTTGTGTATTTTAAGCTTTTTTTTCTAACTCAGCCCCTAATTAAGTTGAAGACTTGAAATTTTGCATAATTATAACTAAACACTTGCGATCAAACGACAGATCATAAAATTTCGAAAAAATCTTATATTTAACCCTCTGGACTCTAACTTGTGTATTTTAAGCTTCTTTTTTTTTTCTAACTCAACCCCTAATTAAGTTGAAGACTTCAAATTTTGCATAATTATAACTAAACACTTGCGATCAAACGACAAATCATAAAATTTCAAAAAGTCTTATATCCTGACATCCTTATATATAGACCCCTCCGGTCTCTAACTTGTGTATTTTAAGTAATTTTTAACTCAGGCCCTAATTAAGTTGGAGACATGAAATTTTGCATACTTATAGCAGAACACTTTCGATCACATGAAAAATAATAAATTTCCAAAAAGTTTTATATTATTTACCCCTCTGTGCTCTAACTTGTGTATTTTAAGCTTTTTTTCTAACTCAGCCTCTAATTAAGTTGAAGACTTGAAATTTTGCATAATTATTAACTAAACACTTGCGAACAAACGACAGATCATAAAATTTCGAAAAAATCTTATATTTAACCCTCTGGGCTCTAACTTGTGTATTTTAAGCTTTTTTTTTTCTAACTCAACCCCTAATTAAGTTGAAGACTTCAAATTTTGCATAATTATAACTAAACACTTGCGATCAAACGACAAATCATAAAATTTCAAAAAGTCTTATATCCTGACATCCTTATATATAGACCCCTCCGGTCTCTAACTTGTGTATTTTAAGTAATTTTTAACTCAGGCCCTAATTAAGTTGGAGACATGAAATTTTGCATACTTAGAGCAGAACACTTTCGATCACATGAAAAATAATAAAATTTCCAAAAAGTTTTATATTATTTACCCCTCTGTGCTCTAACTTGTGTATTTTAAGCAATTTTTTATCCTCCCCCTTTTTCACCCGGGGGACACTTTTTAAGCTTTTGCCGACACCCCTTTGACCACGCTTTCATATTATGCACCATAGACTTACATATTTTAGTTCCATTTTTTAACGCCAGGGGACGCCTACCTATCTAGGATGCTATGGGTCCGATTCCCTCGACTAATATATCGGATAGGTTGTAAAACGGAGTTTCGTTCGGATATAGCAGGGTTGGCGAACCTTTTTATCGCCGCGTGCCAAATTTGTACAAAAATATTTTACATTCCCATGACGTGCAACTAAAAAACAAATTTAGTAGAAAGAAAAATAATGAATTAAAATTACTTAACTTTTTTTTTTAAATTAAGATTTAAAAAATATGAGGAACATACATGTAGATATTACAGTATAATAATTATAGAGGCAAATATATCTTAGAAATCAATAAAAAAGTTTATGTGATTTCTGTTGTTTCATCTTAATATCAGGTTAATTTTAACAGTATGCAAAATGAACCGGAGTTATCTGAAGGGTGCTTTCTATTTTAGCTTTTTATTATTCACTTGCAAAAATAATGACCCAAAGGCATAGATAGGCGGAAAAACTTAAAATGGCAAACGCCAGTTTCATCCCTGAAATACATTTTAAGTTGCCATAATTTTACCATTGGCATTTTTAGTAACGCCTAATCATTCCTTTTTGATACTTTCGAATTTTGTCTTAAATTCTGAGACCTATTGAATGAAACAATAATTTAATATGATTCAAATTTTCAATGTCCACTTAAGGCTGTTCTCAACTGCTCTGCTCAACAAGCGCAAAACGTTTTGACACATCTGCAAATTCATTTTCCAACGGAAAGATTGGAAGGCCAGTTGGAAGGCCTGATTGCCTTCAATCGATTTGGATCGCTATGGAAGCGATTTGGAATCGAAATGTGTTTTCCATTTTTTTTTATAAATAAATTACCTATTGAGTTATAAGCTATTTTGATCACGTGAAAAAAAAAGATTTTCACCCTTTCTTCAGCGGTTATTCTTCTTTCGCGCCGAAAAGTGATTCAAAACGCCCACTTTGACACTATTTTCTGAAAGATCTATTGCGTTTGCAAAAAACGGAAAAACAGTTCGATTACATAGTTTCTGAATAACAACACCTGCTAGTTTCATGCATTTCCGAACAAAAATAAATTAAAACTTATGCCATAAAATTGCCCTTTTTGGATTTGAGAACATCCTTAATCGAATTTAGACAAAGTCATCTAATTTCGCGAATTTGTGTAATCTCATTGTGTTTTGATTGTGTCGCATTGTGTTTGCCACAAGCGACGCCGTACCAAAATTATTATTTCGGGTGCCGAAAGGGGCACGTGTGCCATAGGTTCGCCGTCCCTGGGATAGAGGTTTGTGTAGAATAGAGTGCGCCCCCTGGTTGCGAAATGTAGAACTAAAGAGATTTTTCAAAAGGATAAAGTGTTTTGAAAGGAATATTAAACGAAACCCTCTGTACGATCTGTGATCACACTTACGCACTTGTTTAGGGTTTCGTTCATCTGACGTCATCAAACCCTATTCGCCTCACTCTTCTGTCTGTCTGTCCGTTATAGAGCCCGTTCTCAGAAACTATATACGTTGGAGACTTGCATACTTATAGCTGGACACCTGAGATCAAACGACAAATCATAAAATTTTGAAAAAGTCGTAATTAACGGACGTTATTAATTAAAAACTCCCAATTTTACGTCTCATTAACGAAGAAACGGTATAAAATGAATGCAGGTACGAACGGACTCTTGAAATATTTTCATTTCTCCTCCGGATTGCCACACATCTGCGCTTCGAAATTGCAGGTTTGCCAGAGCGCGCTTTAAGCAAAAAAGTGTACTGGACATTTTTAAATCAACTTGTATCTCAGAAAGTTTTTTGGCGAGAAATTTTTAACTTACACAGACATACGCAGAAAAAAAATCTACTTTCATTTGGTGTACAGATCGCTTCTCTGCGATGTGCATAAGTTAAAAAATCCTCTAAAAATCGATCGATAAAAATTTAATTTTCTTCCATTACGAAAGCAGGTGTCCATAGATTTGATTTCCAAGACCTACCATAATTTTTTTCTCTCCAGACAAACGGCGCTGGGTCACGTGGTTTCTCACAGTAGGATATTTTAATACGAAATGTAAACTTTTTAAATATTAAATTTTTAGATTAAATTATCAGACATCCCGGCGTGAAATTCTTCGCTGATTTCATTGATGCCTATTTCTAACTCCTATCTTAATTACAAGCTGAGATATTATTTAATTAATTGATTTTATTTCTATTAAATGCGTATCGTATTAAAAAAGCCCTAATGAAGGCACGTGAATTCAAGAACAGCGATTTCATTTAAGGATGTATTCGAAAAAATATTTTTCCCCCCTCAACAGCTCGAAATTTCCCGAAACATTTTCAGACTCATTTTTAAAAGTAAAAACATGAAACTTGCTGAGGTGATTTTTGAAGAGATGTATAAGAGACCGTGTGATTTCCTTTTTCGCTCAATTAATTAGAATTTGATTTTTGAACAATTATTTTCTCAGTATGTCAATTTTTTCATTTCCAGATCTCATGCTTCGGAAAATTCGATTCAAAACATCAACTTTGACAGCATTTTTTTACAATAGTTTCTGCATTTATTAAAAAATCGAGAAGCACGGCACATTATGTAGTTTCTAAATAAGAGAATTTCCCAGTTTGATGCGCTTGAGAGCAAAAATGAATTAGAAAATAAGCACTTTGGATTGGAATACACCCTTAAATTAGGGAATCTAACCAGGCAATCTGTTTGAAACTTGAAGATAGTTAGTTCATAACGCATAAGAAAAGTTTAAATAAAGAGTGGTGCGTGAAATTTCTGGTAAAGGGGTGGAGGGGCACTAATTTCACTAATTGATTTATTTCTATTATATACTTATTTTACAAGGCAGTCACGTGATGTTTCATTGCAGTGTACATCTGAACGGTGTCCTATTTTTAAAAATACAGCATAAATGTTACTTATGTCAGATAAAAATTTCAGAAGTATTGATACCACTATTTTCGAATAGTATTTTCAGCAAAAATATTAAATTCTTGGTTAAGACCGCCACCCCACCCCCCAACTCATGTATCTACCGATAGGTTGTGTAAAGGAGTTTCGTTCAGATACGCTTTTGTTAAGAATAGAGTGCGCTCCCTAGTGGTGGAATGTGGAATTAACAGGCCGCGATTTCATTTTAAGTAGGAATTCCAACAAAGCGATAAGTTTGAAACTTTAAGATAATTTATAACAAATACTAAAATATTATAAAAAAGAATGGCGCGTCACATTCCACTTGGGGAGTGAGAAAAGAGTAAGCGGCGCGAACAAAATTAGGCAGTATATTGTACTGTTTTGCGTGCGGTTTTTTGATGGCGTGATGCGATAACTATTACTAATTCAATATCAAAAATTTTGTAAGTGTTCATGCCACTATTTTCGAATAGTAATTTAAGCAAATAGTATCTTAAATTCTTGGTTAAGACCGCCAACCCCTCGACTAGTATATCTCCTCTCCTGATAGGTTGTTTACCGCAGTTACGTTCAGATAAAGTTTTGTTAAGAATTGAATGCGCTCCCTCGTGATGGAATGTGAAACTAACAGACCGCGCTTTCATTTAAAGTAGGAAATATAACAAGGCGATATGTTTGAAACTTTAAGATAGTTTATAACACATAAGAAAAAGTTTATAAAAAATGACGCGTGAAATTTCTGGCAGGTGGGGAGAGAAGGAGAGGCGAAATATTTCTTTTTTTTTTACATTTACGTTTCATACCGTTTCAGATGCGGTTTTTTGACGGAGTCCTCTGATACATGCTAATTATTAAATATAAATTTGTCAAAAGTTAAGTTACCACTATTTCCGAATAGTAATTTCAACAAATATCTTAAATTATTGCTGAAGACCGCCACCCCTTCGAGTAACATATCTACTATTAGGTTGTGTAAAGGAGTTTCGTTCACATACGCTTTTGTTAAGAATAGAGTGCGCTCCCTGGTGGTGGAATCTGGAACTAACAGACCGCGATTTCATTTAAAGTAGGAAATCTAAGAATGCGATCTGTTTTAAACTTTAAGATACTTTATAACACATGATAAAAAATTATAAAGAAGAATGGCGCGTCGCATTTCAAGGGGGGGGGGGGGTCGAGGGAGGTGCGCGAACAAAATTAGGAAATATAACTGGGCGATCTGTTTGAAACTTTAATATAGCTTATAAAACATAACAAAAATTTTAAAAATCAGGCCTCGTCAAAAATCATGGTAACTATCTGCCCACTTCCCCCACCAAGGGGGGCACTTTTCTAAATTTGGCAGATGCCCGTCATGTGATATATCGTAGCATTTGGGGGGGGGGGGTCACGAACAAAATTAGGAAATATAACAAGGCGAATATGTTTGAAACTTTAAGATAGTTCAGGATGGGTTTGCCAAAATTTAGAAGGTATTCCATATGAATTATACAAGTTTTAAGGAGAAATTTAGGTTTCGGAGAAATATATGCTTAGAGTCCGAATTCCAGCCTATCATCCCTTTCAACCTAGCCATAGTTCCCTGAAGTCGCCAAATGCGCTCAGAAAAATGATTATAACTCAATAACTATGGCTCGTATTGACTTGCGGATGCTTCCATTCGATTCAGCGGAGAAAACACTGCATAAGAATAGACATTGAAATATTTCACAAGGAAATATATTTGCCCTGAAATAATCAAGAATTTAAGTTATTAAATATCGACAGAAAAGCAGCTATAAACTCGTATAGGTCGTACCGACCTCCGGATTTATTCCATGAAAAAATATACCGTCTTCATCTAGAACGGATGGTAGTCATTTTCTAAATCCCTAAACCAGAAATATAAATTTCCGAGTTATGCGAATAAGGTATACAAATAAACTGAATAGACGCAAAATGATCGAGAATTTCTAGTCTATAGTTTTCTAGGTGATGAAACATTATGAATGGTTGGAATTGCGAGAAATAATTACTTGATTTCTAGAATTAATTCATAAACTAGAATTATTATTACTAAATTTGGCCACGATAATATAGGAAAACGCCCTTGGATATTAATAGGGATAACTAGAACTCTCTAGCAAAGGGAACTAGAATTTATAAGGACATGTCCCAAACTCTTAAACTGGTGCACAGGATGGCAAAACATCGGTTATGCGGGAAAAATGCTGCAAATCAACCCATCTTTTAGCAAATTCATTTTGACATGGTAGTATTTTTTCTAGAGCTGCAATTTATTTTCTAGATGCCGGCAGAAAAAAAAGGCAGAAAAAAAAAAAAAAAAAAAAAATCAGTGTATCGAAAAAATATAATGGAAGCAGTTGTCGTAAACGAATTTGCTAAAAGATGGGGTGATTTGCAGCATTTTTGCTGCGTAACCAATGTTTTGCCATCCTGTGCGCCAGTCTAAGAGTTTGAGAACTCCTAATTTAAATAACATTTTGCATAAAATAGTTGATTCATGCCTTCTAAAATTTCTGCTGTTAAATTAATGCATATAAGTATCCCCAAGGAAACTTTATCCCCGGAGCCAAGCTGGTTATCTGAGTAATTTTTAACTTTCAGTTATCAAAATAAAAAATAACTAGCGGGCATGACCGAGCTAAGCTCGGTCAAAATTAGCCTTGTGTTCAATTCGATATTTCATTCTCACTGTATAATTCTTGCTGTTTAGATAAAATTGGCATGATACTAAACAATAGGGACCCGCTAACCGAAGTTTTTCAAACACACGACCTAACCAATGCTCTTCTTGAACCCGAAAACGATAGAATACACAATTTAGTCAGAATCACTAAAGTCATTTTATAGATAAAATTAGCTTGACCCACGGTAAACCCAAAAGGACCTACTAATCTAAATTTATCGAACATGTGACCTATCAAAATGGTCTATTCGTGCTAGGAAACGGTGTAATAAGAAATTTTGTCAAAATCGTTTGAGGCATTTTTTAAATAAAATTAGCTAAACCTTGACCCATAGTTACCCAAAATGACTGGTTAATCGAATTTTCTTGAGCATGCGACCTAGACCAATGGTATTCTCGAACCCGAAAAAGATAAAAAACAAAATTTAATCAAAATCATTAAAGCTGTTTTCTAGATAAAATTAACTTGACCCACAGTGACCCAAAATCACTCATTAATCGAATTTTCTCGAACAAGTGGCATAGCCTAATGATCTTCTCGTGCCTGGTAACAGTATAATACTAGGGCTGGATTATTTATCAATATATCGACAAATATTGATATTTCTTAAATGTTGCAATAACAATATCTAAACCTTGACTCCATTGATATATCAAAATAAAATAACAATGTTTTGAGCTCACTGGAATTTTGAACATGAGCCTCGAAAAAAGAGCGTAGAATATCTCAAAACCAAATAAAATAATGTTTTGCGCACACCGCCACAGTCCCGAAAAGCATAACCCAATATTCCATTACAATGCTTTCTCCCTCTATCCTCTCCAAAGCAGAAAATCTACCTCGATTATCTTTCTTTACGTTGATTATCTCTAGACCTATTTCAATTATTCCAATCTTCCCTCAGTGAACTGCCTGTCTGCGTAATACTGAATAACACATATCGTACTTCTCTTCTCTCGCCCTATCTCCGTTATGACTGATCCACACACATTGATATAACTACAGCTATTGATATGTCATGAATAACCAGACGAGCTCTGATTATTGCTGAGTTCCAGTTGATACAGAATAGCTGGTTATCATTGAGTACTTACCCGAACAGCTGGGATGATCCGCTTGCGAGCGACCAATTAGAGTCCGCTAATTGTAAACTTTACTTTTTTTTCTCTAGTCAAGTTGGGGGAAAAGTCAAGGACAAAGCAGTCGTTCACTGTGATGATTCGTTGCTTTTAAAAAGAGCTTCCCAGACTCTAATGTCTACTCTGCTACTGAATACAATGCTTATTCATATTGTGTATTGATATTCTTTCTTTAGTGTCGTTTGTTGTATTTTCATTAGGGCGAAGTTTTCTCTCATGAATTTAACATATCCTGTCTTGTATTTTAGCTTAAAAGGCATATTTATCAAAAAATAAATTTAAATTAGTATAAAACTATTCCGAAATTTGATTTGAATATTTATATTAAAAAAAAAAAGGTTTCGATGTTGTTTTCTTGTAGTAAGTAGGTAAGAAAATAGGAATACAGTGAATGTTTTCGATTTAGAATCCATTCATTCCTTAGAGAAAGATTGAAAAGCAACATGTCTGCTGTATTTATCATCCCCTGAAACCTACTTAATTACAAGCATATTAACATGATATGTGGCATTAAATTAATTTTAGTTTTCCCCTGCTTTTACTTATTTTAATTATATTAAAATCGTCACTCCCTAAATTTAAGAATATTTTATTTTAATTTTTTTTTTTTTTTTTACAATATTCTTAGTTATACGCAGTATAACTCAGTTATAACTTATTAAATAGTTAAAATGTTATTAATAAATAATCCATAAAGTAGGAAGAGAAGAAAACATACTATTTTTAAAGAAAAATATAATGCAACAAATGGTATAAGTGCAAACAAATATCAAACATTGGTTTCTTCCCCTAAAATATTTCTATTTTGCATAGATAAGTATACATATTTTAATGATGCTGTGTGAACATATATAGGTATAAAACATTGATTCGTAGCTTTCTACATCTGTTGGTACTTAAATTGCTGCTACTGTACCATTTTTGTTTTCGAAATTAGCAATATTTCTATTCTTACACAGTTTAAGGTAGTTTAGAGTAACACAGTTTAAGGTAGCACAGGCCGACATTTCCAGGCCCGGGCCAGGCCCGACTCATAAAAAAAATTTGGCCCAGCCAGACCCGATACAAAAATTAAAAGTTCGGCCCGAGCCCGCCCCGGCCCGGAAAAAAGTTAAAATCTCGGCCCGGCCCGAAAAAAAATTTGTCTCATACGAGGAGTTCTGACCAAAAATATTTATCTTAAGGTTTTTTTCGTGTTTATAATCTTCATTTTTAGAGAAGTACCGCAGGGTGGATATTTATTTTTTAATGAATCTCTTTTTCGTGTATGCAAATGTGTTAGTTATCATTAATATTGTTAATCCATATTCCATGTATTGAAGTGTTAAAAATCTGAAAAATACTATACAGTAAAATCTTCTAAGACGGAATTGCATAGAAAAAAAAAATGCGCTATAGACAAGTTCCCTTCTTAGCAAGAGTAAATGTTTTATATATTCTTTTCTTACGTATTAGTATATTAATTTTGCATGGATAAACACGTTTTTCAGTTTAAAACAGGGTTACGTTATAGGCAGATTCTTTTTCACACGTTTTACTATATTTTAATTCAGCTATATTTTAATAAGCAAAGAAATCTACTATTCTTTAAAAAGAATAAATTTTAATGTTTAAGTGTAAAATAATGGCGATTTAAAAGTGTATACATTTTTTGCAAAAAGTTTTGGGCCAGGCCTAATTTTAGTGACCTTTGAATGGACCAGACCACGCTGAGACGATGATTTTCATACTGGCCGGGTCAAAACTAGAAATGGAAATTTCGGGCCGTGAAGATTAGGAATGAAAACAGTCCCGGCTCTGTACAGAAAAAAAGTTAGGCCCGGCCCGTCCCGAGCTTTCAGAAATAGATATGGCTCGGGCCCGGCTCTGCCCAAAAAGAGTGGAGGAAGACCAGGTCCGAGCCTTCAGAGAGAAGTATGGCCCGGGCCCGGCCCAAGTGCCATAAACGAAAATAGGCCCGGTCCACGGGCAGTGCCGGGCTTCGGGCCACGGGCTGGACCATGCAGATCTCTACAGTAGTTATTGCGATATATCAGTAATATCGATATTAACTCGTTGATATATTGCGATATTAAATTTCTGATATCGTCCAGCCCTATATAATACAAAATTTTGTCAAAATCGTTTGAGCCCTTTTTCTTTAGATACAATTAGCTTGACCAACAGTGACCCAAAAATGACTCACTAATCGAATTTTCTCGAACATGTGACTTAGCTCAATGGTATTATCATTCTCAGGAACGATATATTACAAAATTTTGCCATAATGTTTTGAGGCATTTTTTTAGATACATTTAGCTTGACCCAGTGACCCAAAAATGACCCGCTAATTGAATTTTCTCGAACATGTGACATAGCCCAGTGGTCTTCTCATGCCCAAAAACTGTATAATACAAAATTTTGACAAAGTCGTTTGAGTCTTTTTTTAAAATACAAATAGCTTGGCACACAGCGAACCAAAAATGACCCACTAATCGATTTTTCTTGAACATGTGACTTAGCCCAATGGTCATCTCATGCCTGGAAACAGTATATTACAGAATTTTGTCAAAATGTTTGGGCCTTTTTTTGGATTCAATTAGCTTGACCCTGACCCATTGTGACCCAAAATGACCTACTAATCGAATTTTCTTGAACATGCGACCAAGTCCAATGGTATTCTCGCGCCCGAAAACGATAGAATACAAAAGTTCGTCACAATCGTTAGAGCAGTTTTCTAGATAAACTTTGCTTGACCCACAGTGACCCAAAAATGACACACTAATCGATTTTTCTCTAATATGTGACTTAGCCCATTGGTCTTCTCGTAATCCAAAACCATAGAATACAAAATTTTGTTGAAATCGTTAGAGCCGTTTTTAAATAAAATTGGCTTGACCCATAGTGACCAAAAATGACCCACTAATCGAAATTTCTCGAACATGTGACCTAGCCCAATACTTTTCTCGCGCCGAAGAATGGTTGGATATAAAATTTAATCAAAATCGATTGAGCCGTTTTTTAGATATATTTAGGTTGACCTTGACCCATTATGACCCAAAATGACCCACTAATCGAATTTTCTCGAACACGTGACCTAGCTCAATGGTCTTATCGTGCCCGAAAATGGTAAAATACAAAACCTAGCCCAATGGTCTTATCGTGCCCGAAAATGGTAAAACACAAAATTTTATCAAAATCGTTAGAGCAGTTTTCCAGATAAACTTTGCTTGACCCACAGGGACCCAAAAATGACCCACTAATCGATTTTTCTCTAATATGTGACTTAGCCCATTGGTCTTCTCGTAATCCAAAACGACAGAATGCAAAATTTAGTCAAAATCGTTAGAGCCGTTTTTTAGATAAAATTGGCTTGACCCATAGTGACCCAAAAACGACCCACTAATCGGAATTTCTCGAGCATGTAACCTAGCCCAATAGTTTTTTCGTGCCGATAAACGGTTGGATATAAAATTTAGTCAAAATCGATTGAGCCGTTTTTTAGATATATTTAGGTTGACCTTAACCCATTATGAACCAAAATGACCCACTAATCGAATTTTCTCGAACACGTGACCTAGCTCAATGGTCTTATCGTGCCCGAAAATGGTAAATTACAAAAACCTAGCCCAATGGTCTTATCGTGCCCGAAAATGGTAAAATACAAAATTTTGTCGAAATCGTTAGAGCCGTTTTTAAGATAAAATTTACATACACAAACACACACACAATTTTTGCTCGCATTATTGTATAAGATACAGTAGTGTTGCACTTTCTAAGTCAAAAAAGTGGAACCTATGGCGCGCGTCGGATTCTTTTCGTCACGACCTAGATTCAGGTTCTAAATCAAAATATAGTAAAAATTACACAAAATGCATTAATTTAGACTAGATGAGCTTATCTGAATTCAATTAGTTCGATTGATTGTTCTCGTACAGATTGAAGTAACTGAAATACAAATAATCAATTCCAATCTATCTCAATATTGGCTCAAAAACATTTTAGATTGAAAGGTGATTAGGAGATTATCGGAAATAAAAGATAGGCATTATAAGGCAATTATAGGCATTATAATAGGCATTTTAAGCAAATATGCCAGTGATAAAATTATGCTACCTTAATTTCAATTTAAGACAAAGAATGAAAAACTCTGAAAATACCAAAAAATCGAAAATCTTTTTTTTTTTTTTTTAACGAAAAAATGGCTTAAGTGCCAAGCTTAACAGACAGGAAAACACTTATTAGTAATAGTTCAAACAAGTCGGAAATTGTACATCACACGTGGCAGAGAGGCTTTCGCCTTCTTTTTTTCGCTCTCTTGGTTTTCCATTCTTAACCTTCAATTCCCGACACTAAAAACTGTTTAACATTAAACGTACCGATATTTTTGTATACCTATTCCTACCGAAAGGGTCAAATGACCCCTATATAAAAAGTTATCTATTTTACGATGTTTTGCGAAAAATATACCAGTTGATACACTTTCGTGTATGAATAAAACATTTTTTTTTTTCAAATAATTATTACAAATTGTTTATTTATTAAAGTAAAAAAAAAAAATATTATAATTACGCAACAAAAATAAGAAAACAATTAATTCAACAAATTCGAAAATTTAATAAACAAATATTATGCACATTTTTTTTTTTTTATGTTCACCACATTTTAAGATTATTTCGTTCTCGATAAACCTGAAATGTTCAAACTAGAATCTGGCCCGGAGTAAAGTCAATTTCTAATTGCACCATCACACATTAACAAATATGGTGTAACACAGTAGAATAAATGATGCAATAGCAAAAACACGCAAGTTACTAATGTTCTTTACAAAATAAAACATTTGTACCTTTATGATTTAACATAGATTTATTCAGGGGTCAAATGACCACTTGCGGGCATTAAGCCTAAAATATTTTTTTCTAAGCAAAAAGAATAGTTCGGAGATAAGCCATCTTAATATGATCATATATTTTAATAAAAGTCGTGAAATATAAAGAAATTTCGTAATGTTTTAGTTTGAAAAATTCCAAAAAAAATTTCCAAAATGGTCATTTTACCCCTCGCGGTAGTTTTAGTGTTAACCCTTTATATCCTGATGGTACTTTTAAGTACCATTAAAGAAAATTCGATGTAAATTTTATTTAATTCGCCTACTAATAAAAGTAGATTGAACTTTTCATACAAAATAATTTGCTCAATCATATTTAGAAAGCAGTATATGAAACAGTCGAAGCTATAAATACTTTTAATGTGGTTATTTTCTCAACCATTTACCTAGGTGTAGATTTTATCCTATTAAAAAATGTTATACGAAAAATTCGCAACTACAAAACACTTTTCTGTTACAGATAGTATCAAAATACATTTATTTACATTGTTCTTATAAGAATTGTGAAATTTCCATAACGGTATTTTTGGTTAACTAATCTAATTGTTCTTGTAAATATTTTGCAAAAACAGGTCTAACTACTGATTTATTAAATCAGTTTTAATTAAAACAAATTATCTAAAAATCAAATTATTATTATATATGTTGTTCTGTATAGACCTTGACGTAAATAATTATTCAGGTGAAGCAACTTTTTTATTCAAAATTCGTGATATAAAGGGCTCGAGCTGGCTCTGGATATTTTGACTTTTTTTTTTTTTTTCTGCGGAAATGAATAATAGCCCAGTGGTAAGGGAGCAAAAAAAGGCCCAACTCGGAAATAATTTGGGGAAAGCTGCAAATTGTTTTAACCCCTTCAGTTTATGTCTAGAATGAATATGCTACGTTTTCCTCCTCGTACTAGTACCTCCTCGTACTCGTGCGTTAGGAAATTATACATTGATTTATAGTAAAAAAACACGTTTTTTTTTTAAATACCATAACACTATCTTGAAATCACTAACTTTTTCAAAAACATTGTCAATACAAATGTTGTACAGCTTAAAATTCTGAATAAAATGAGTACGTACACTTAATACTTTTGTTGAATATTAAGGTCACAATTCTACTTTAAAATTTTAACCCCGTGGTCAGAGGGTTGAACTCAGAATTAATCATAGGAAAACTGGAAATCGTTTTAATCCCTTCAGATTAGGTCAAAAATGAATATTCCATGTTTTCCCCTTCGTACTAAGTGAGCACATTAGAACTAATAATAGGCTCGAAGTGGCAGGAATCTATCGGTAGCTTCATCGCCCCGAGCCCTCCCTTTCCTCTTTTCGGTGTCTTTAATTTGTGTAATTTCCCTTTTAAATTTGTCCGGTTTCAATTTTTGATTTTTTTTTTTTCGCTAGAGTGTCTTTTACTCGGGACGTGGCCGGGGACCTACGAACCTTGCTTCCGCAAAAGAGTCGGGATAGAGTAGAAGAAAAAAAGGGCTGCGGACGAAGAGAGGCCGCTCGCCGCGGCGGTTAAAATTTCAGGAGATATTAATGGAAATGTAATTTAACATTAAAATCTCTAAATTTTGAATGTTTTTAATTCAATAACTTATCATCCAAATGACTTGAAATTTCGTTTCTAGGCATAGTTTGAACCGAAGATTTAAAATATATTGTCAAAATTAGGTGTTTCCATTGAAAAAAAAAGTTTGGCGTGGTTTTGAATTGTAGATTGTCCCTAAGCAACTTTTATATACATCATTTAAAAGTAGACTTTATTTCCAAAAGTTTGATACCAAAAACTTTCTTCTATTATAATTAGTTGCAGAGTTAGTAGGAGTGTTTAATTTTTTTCCCACGACTGTACATAATTTTTATAATTCTAGCATATCGAGAAGTGGGTTAAAAACTGATTTCAAAATTCCATCTTTACATACAAACCAAATAGATTTAAATAAAAAAATGTAAAATTGATGCCGTAGAGTGGACGCATACAGTCTTTCTATGTATGTATTACTTACCCATCATAAGTAGTATAAGGTAAGACATTTAATCGTTTTAAAAATTGAAATCAAAATTTGACGGATTTACAAGTTTCAGAAACTAGAGATTCCGAAAAACACATTTTTAGGGGAAAAAAAATGCCGTCCGTCTGTCTGTGTGTCTGTAAACGCTCTATCTCCTGAACAAATTGAGATACAGACTTGAAATTTGGTGTGTACTTAGAATGCAATAATGGGAATAAGCCTATTGAATATCAGCAACCCCGATTATCCGGAACTATTTTTTTCGGACTCTCGAAATATTCGTTCTGATAAAAGGTACATAAAAATTTTCGAAATCGTTTATTTAAAGGAGTGAATATAAAAGACAATTAAAAAACATAAATTTTGCATAACGAATGAAATAAATCGGGTGATTAGTTGCCGAGATATTTGTAATAATATTTTTCACACTCTTCAATTTTTCATGACCCTGTATTTCATTCAATTTCAATTGAAAAATATATTTTAATTGGACATGAGACACTTAATACGACGCAGTAAACTGTTAGTTAATATGATTAGCCTTTTTGGAGTTATAAGGATATTTCTTTTATGCAATTCGGTACTACTTGATTATCCCGTCGACCAGAAAACTATAGCCAAACTATAAGATTAAATGCCAATAATGGCTTATCGTAAATGTCGCATTCACTTGACATTAAACACGTTAGACGTGTTTGTTACGTCATCAAGTGATTTTTATTTCGACGTTGAATTCGTATTTTTATTAATATTTTACTAATTTATTTGTTCTTTCGTTATTTAAAATAAAAATTATGCCAATTTGTGTAATTTTGCAAGTAGTTTGGCGATTTATATAATTTTTCGAAATTGGTCGAAGGGATAATCAAGTAGTACCTGCAATTCAGTAATACAGCATTACTATGTAATTAAAAATATTCAAATATACGTTTAAATTTTATTTCGGAATTGCAGTGCATTTTATAAACAGTTTACACATGTTTTATTTTCATATTTTATATCATACATATCCATGATGGGATTATCCATGAAGGTCTTACGGTGACCCTCAACGACTAGTAATCAATTACAGTCGAAAATAGGGAGCGTCCATTTCAGGGCTATTTGGATGCAGATTATGTCTACTTTTGCCCCTTCTCGTTATATCCTAACATTTCACACACAAAAATATAAGTGATACAAATCTCGTTAAAATTTCCTCATCGTTGTTATTATATAAAATTATGAACAAAAATCAGAGTTCCGATTGGATTGGATTTGTTTTCGACTAAATACATGGATTGTGACCTTAGTTTCCTATGCAAAAAATGTCTGTTATAACTTGCTTTAGCATCCTTTAACCCTTGAGGGCGGTGAGATATATTATATCCCACCTCATTTTAATCAAGATTTCCACCAGAAACTTTTAATTAAAATTTACCTTTCTATCTTTGGTGGGAAAAAGTTGAAAATTACTTTTCCTTATTTTGAAACAAAATTTTTCGAATATTCCGGTGTGATTTCAACTTTACACAAACGTAATTACTTGCCCCTGAAATAGTTAAAGATTGTATATCGAATTTTGAATAATCCTGTATTTTTTATCTCGTAGCATTTAATAAAGTTTTTAAAAAATAATGTTGAGTAAAAGAATGATTTAAATTTTGTTTGATTTATTATTTTATCTTTAACTAGCAAACCACGCGGCTTTGCTCACGCAATAGTTGAAATACGCCAAGTGATATTTGCATGAGTATTTTTTATTAGAAGAACATTTTTTGGAATAATTCAAAAATTACAAAATAAGACACAGTTTGACTAAACTTCATTACAAAAGTGCAATAGACAGAAATGAGATTTTAATTAATAAGAAGAACTAAAACTAGTTCCAAATAAATGATAATTTAGAAAGTATCTTGAGACTTTTACGCTCATTTCAGTATTCATTTGAAGTTTTGAATTTTTAAAGAAACCATCTTAACACATTTACATCTTAAAATTAACCATCATGTCAAATTCCAAACTTCTTGTCTAACAGTCTACCACCGCTCTGGTGTTAGTGGCACCAACATAAAATGCCGAAACAGAGTTGAAATAGAATGTCTCGAAATATGTTGAAACAGAGACTGTCACCATTAATTTGCCAACATTAATCTTGAAATAGGTTGGTATTTCCTAATATTCTATAGAAAACAGAATTTAAATGTTTTTAAAGGCTTTCTTGTTGTTCCTGCCAACCAGGTGGTAGTGACACCGGCATAAAGTATGACCCGTATAGGACCAGGACTCTTGATTCGCAATCAATAACTTCTGCTATCGGTTTATTATTTCCTGAGATTCCATAGAAATCGTAATTTAGGACTCTTTTAGAATACTTTTCGCTCCTTCCCTTCACTTCACCCCTTTTTAATTTCGAATTTATTTTCGACTATTCTTAGAGAACACTTATATTTTATAGGTAACTACCGTGCTATATTTAAAGTTTCTAGCCTCTTCAGTGCTGCAGAAATCGCAATTTAGAAAGTGTTTTGCTCCTGCAACACTCTAGGGGTTGTGGCGCCGACATAAAATATAGCTTATGTTTGAGCAGGTTCTGTCACCATCAATTTGTAACCATTATTCTTGAAATCGGTTTCGTATTTCATACGATTGCATAAAATCGTAATTTAGAACGCTTATAGAACGCTTTTCGCTCACTTCATCCTTTTAAATTTGGAATTTTCTTTCGACAATTCTTAGAAAGCATTTGCATCTTTGAAGTAATTATCATTCTAAATTTAAAATGTTAGACCCCTCAGTAAAACAAAAAACGCAATTTAGAACAATTTTTGCTCCTGTAACCCCCAGGTGGTAGTGACAACAACGTAAAATATAGGCTATGTTGGAGCGGGAACTGTCACCATTAATTTGAAACCATTACTTCTTAAACCGGTTTATATTTCTTGAGATTGCGTAGAAATCGCTATTTAGAACGTTTTTCGTTATTTTTTTCCCCTTTTAAATTTCAAAATTTTAAGGGACTCACCTCAGAGAGCATTTACATCTCATAAGTAATTACCATGCCAAATTTAAAGTTGCAACCCCTTCAGTATCACAAAAATCACAATTTAGAACTTTTTTAAAAATGCAACCGCAAGGAGTGAACCGTGACGCCGACATGAAATAGATCCTATATATAGGATATATATATATAGGCTCCAATCTATTGGAGCAAGGGCTGTCATCATCAATTTCCCACCATTACTTTTGAAATCGGTTGGGAACTTTCTGAGATTGCATAGAAATCGCCATTTAGAACGTTTTTTAGAACGCTTTTCGTCCATTTTCACCCTTTTTAAATTTGAATTATTTAGGAAATGTTCTTAGAGATCATTTATATCTTATAAGTAACGATCATGCCTAGTTTCAAGTTGCTAGCCCCTGCAGTATTACAAAAAGCGTAATTTAGATCGTATTTTGCTCCTGCACCCCCTTTGAGGTAGTGGCACCGACATGTAATACAGCCGTAAAATACTTTCCGTTTTCACATTATCCATTAAAATTGCTAAAACGTATTCACTCTATAGTACACCTCTGAAGAGCATAAATGTATTACAGTAAAATCTGTGAAGATGACCTATCTCAAAGGAAAACAATTCAAGATTCGACGAAAACAACACTATATACTTTTGCTTGCTAACGTTTGAAACCCATTTGAAATTAAACTTGTTCCAATTGTGATTCCTTCTTGGCAGATTTTCTGTGAACACGGACGGAAACATTTTAATGTCCCGAGACGGAAGGAGAACTATGCAAGTTTACCTGCTATTCCGTTTACACAAATTTTGTGTAACTAGATTAAACGTAAAACTTCTTTATCTTGGACTTCGATGGGACCAACTGTTGCTGGCACTTATGGGAAAAGACAAGTTTACACGAACGCAATAATGGCACATTGGTTGAGTTTCGCGACCCTTATCTTTGTTTACTTTATAACGGTCAATATTATCAATTACTTTAAATCTGCTGCCTGCAGTTAATAAAAGTAACTTTATTTTTGAACTGGTTATTTGCTACCACTTTCAAAATACACTGGTGAGAAAAATTAAAGGAGAAATAATAAAAAGGTGCTTTATGTTAATTTTATTAAAGGAACTTCAATGAAACGTGATTGGTTGGTAACTCAATGTCAAGCTTATAACATAGTCCAATGGAATTAACCTTCGCTACAGAAAAATGTGTAATTTTATCAGCCCGTTCTTTCGCTTCACGTGCAAAAAGGAGTGCACGCACAGCTTCAGAAATCCCACATGAAAAAAATGTCTGGATTCAACATTTCCTTTGACCCAGTTACTAATTGTGAACACCCAGTTTAACATTGCTTCAAGAAATTTCATCGTGGCAATAACAATTTTGTGTATGGAAAAGGTTTTGGGTGACATTTTGTCTTTAACAATAAGAAATCGAATTGAAGCTAATCCACGTACCAAAGTCCGGTGTTTACTGCTGAACTCGGAGAATGCTCTAAAACTGTTTCGAATTATCTAAAATAAATTGGTTGGGAAGTACAATAACAGAAACCTCCATTATTTTTTACACATCCTAATACTTCCAAAAGCGGGATAAACCATCACAAATAAATTTGTTACAAAAATGTAACTTCCAAAGACGACCAGATATCGGAAGCAACCATTATATCGAATATGGTATCGAAAATGGCGAAACATTGAAGCCAAAAAGAATTATGGCTGTTTTAGACAGTGGTGTAGTCGTAAAAAAAAAAAAAAAAACAGAGGGTATACGTTCTAAGCAGAGGGTATACGCTCAATGCAGAGGGTATACGCTCAAGGCAGAGGGTATACCCTAGTGTATATATACTATCTAACAAAAACATAGCTGTGAAAAAGGGGAGCCAAGTTCTGTAAAGACAATGGCAAGAAAAGAAGTGATATCTAAGTGGGTGCCAAGTTCAAATAAAATTCACTCAAACTTACCTACAGAAGTATTATAGCATTTTTAAAATTGTTTAGAAATAAAAAGTATTGATAGCATATTAATAATAAATCTAGAAC
Organism: Maratus speciosus; assembly: GCA_963932465.1. Classification (NCBI taxonomy): domain Eukaryota; kingdom Metazoa; phylum Arthropoda; class Arachnida; order Araneae; family Salticidae; genus Maratus; species Maratus speciosus. Next base: position 301,862,418 of record OZ010800.1, read on the forward strand.
TTGGCAAGTTTTTACCTACGAGTCATTTATTTTTATTAATGACATTATTATATCAAAACTTGTTATTTCATGTTTGGAAGTCTTCATTTGAGTGAGCTCCTTTCCCTTGAAGGGCGGTAGGATAAAATATATCCCACCTAATTTAACTGCAAAATGGCACATTGACACTAGAATTCAGGACTAAAAAGTTTAATTTTATTAAATACGTGAAAAGAAGCTTTTACCCATTTTGAAATAAATTTGTTTTTAAATTTTGCTGTGATTCAATCATTTCAGCATGTCACGAATAAAAGCTCTTTGCCGTTGAAGGGGTGCAGTCTCTAGAGGGATGACCAAGAACAAGCGTAAGGGTATCTGTCTCTTTCTCAGGACTTTTAGTCTGTTTGCATTGAGGTTTCAGGAGCGTGGGTGCTAGAGTGATAACCAAAGACGAGTGGGAGTGTATCTGTGTATTTATTGGTTTATCAAATCTTTAACATGAGTCATTTGTTTATAATAATAACTATATTAATTTTTTTTTATAATGACATTGTTGTTAATATTAACATCATCGTTTTATTAAGACATGAAATTGATAGGCATAACATTTATCCAAAACTTGCCAAGTTCTAGATTTATTATTAATATGCTATCAATACTTTTTATTTCTAAACAATTTTTTAAATGCTATAATACTTCTGTAGGTAAGTTTGAGTGAATTTTATTTGAACTTGGCACCCACTTAGATATCACTTCTTTTCTTGCCATTGTCTTTACAGAACTTGGCTCCCCTTTTTCACAGCTATGTTTTTGTTAGATATCATTACTTTTTGTAAAGTTACAATATATTTAGGCACTTTACTTAATGCTGTTTAAAGTATTTACATGTGACTATTTTATTCACCAAGCAGCATTCAATTTTAATTTAAATTTCCTACAACAAACTATTTGGGTGTCAATTTGCGGCTGAAATCTATATTTTAATACTGCTACATTGAATGCATGTTTTGAAACAAAATGTATTGATTCGAAATTTTTATTATTTCTGAGACAACAATTCTTATTAAATTCCTATATTAATTTTTCCTATTAAATTTTCCAATTAAATATCCTATAGCTGGGCCTGCTTTTTTGTACTGAAAGTGAAAAATAAAGTTATGTGCTTATGCCATACTATGTATCATTCATCCATGGGTACTGGCAAAGAGGCAGTGCAGAGGAAGGACATTGCCTCCCCCTGGATTTTCAAATTTAACTAATTAAATATCCTTTCCTCTGATGATTTTGAAAATAACAAGTGGGTAAGTGTGATCACAGATCGCACAGAGGGTTTTGTTTAATATTCCTTTCAAAACACTTTATCCTTTTGAAAAATCTGTTAGTTCTACATTTCGCAACCAGGAGCGCACTCTATTATAAACAAACGTCTATCCGAACGAAACTCCTTTTTACATACTATCCGTAGATATATTAGTCGAGGGGACTGAGCCCATAGCACCCGCGATAAGTAGACGCCCCTGGCGGTAAAAAGTGGAGCTAAAATATGTAAGGCTGTGGCGCATAATATGAAAGAATGGTCAAAGGGGTGTCGGCAAAAGTTGGAAAAGGGCGGAGGTTAGAAAAATTGCTTAAAATACACAAGTTAGAGCCCGGAGGAGTAAATAATATAAGACTTTTCGAAAATTTTATGATTTGTCGTGTGGTCTGAGGTATTCAGCTATACGTATGCAAAAAGTCATGTCTCCAACTTAATTAGGGGCTCCCTTGGAAAGAATTGCTTAAAATACATATGTGGTAGCTCAAAGGGTTAACCGTAAGACTTTTTCAAGATTTTATGATTTGTCACCTGGCCTCAGGTGTTCTGCTATAAGTATGCAAAATTTCAAATCTCCAATTTAATAAGGGGCTCAGTTAGAAAGAATTGCTTAAAATACGCATGTGGAAGCCCAAAGGGTTAAATGTACGACTTTTTCAAAATTTTATGATTTGTCATTTGATGTGTGTTCAGCTATAAGTATGCAAATTTTCACGCCTCCAACATAATTAGGGGCTCACTTAGAAAATATTGTTTAAAATACACATGCGAGAGCCCAAAGGGTTAAATGTACGACTTTTTCGAAATTTTATGATTTCTCGTTTGATGTGAGGTGTTCAGCTATAAGTATGCAAAATTTCATGCCTCCAACATAATTAGAGGCTCACTTTGAAAGAATTGTTTAAAATACGCATGTGGGAGCGCAAAGGGTTAAATGTGCGACTTTTTCAAACTGTTATGGTTTGTCATTTGATGTGAGGTGTTCAGCTATAAGTATGGAAAATTTCATGCCTACAACCTAATTAGAGCTCACTTAGAAAGTATTTTTTTAAAATACACATATGGGAGACCAAAGGGTTAAATGTACGACTTTTTCAAAATTTTATGATTTGTCGTTTGATGTGAGGTGTTCAGCTATAAGTCTGTAAAATTTCAAGTATCCAACATGTAGAGTTTCTGAGAACGGGCTGTGTGACGGTCAGAATATCTCAATTTGTTGATTTTCTGTAAGCAAGTAAACCCAGACAAACCTCCAGTAAGTAGATAGGTTTACAATAGAAGTCTATGGGAATTTGGCGAAATATTAGAGATATCGCCAAAGTGGCGTCACTTTTGGCGATTAATTTTGGTCACCAAATTTGGCGATATATCGCCATGTTGGCGAGAAACTTGGCGGTATTTGGCGACAGAACAGAGACCCCTCCTACAGCAAATTAAAATTTCGCTTAATAGACGTAATGTTAAAGTAAAAATGGGCACCCCCAGGTGGGTAATTCATCGTTTTTCACAATTTTTTTATTTTTTTCTTTAGTTTTACAGTGTAAACGAACTTCCCACCAAATTTGAAGTCTGTAGCTGCAGTAGATATACGAGATCTTTTTGATGAGTGAGTCAATCAGTCAGTCAGTCAGTCAGTGGTAAAATTATCGATTATCAGACATTTTCAAATGTCATTATCTCGGAAACTAATTATGCGTTATTTATAAAATTTTGGATTTTAGGTAATTAGGGTGGCCTTACTACACATTGCATATAACAAGTACGTAGGTCTCATAGATTTTCAGTAGTAGAGCATTGAAATTTGACGAAAACAGCTTGAAATGGTTCGTGTAAATAACACACGGCTATGTCAGGCGAACTTGGCTGACACACTGCCGTGTGTCTAGATAGCTTTCCCGCTATATTTTTTCCTGCATGAACCAGGGTTGCCAGTTTGGCCTCCATTTTTATTAAGAAAATCCAAATTCGCACCAGAAAATAAAAATAGCATTTTTTCGCTTTTTGACAGAAATTTTGTGATTACAAAAAGTAAAGATACTTCTTTCAAAATTTCCGGTGTGAATTTGAAACTTCGAATTAAAAGTGGTCAAACTGGTAACACTGGCATGAACTATATTTGATGCGTGTGCTTACATTACTAGTTTCTGTAGCTGAAATTGCAAAATCTTTTTTTTTAAAGATTAAAAACCTTATCTCAAAAACTCTCAACTAACGGCTCACTGACATTTATATGTGAAATCATTATCCAATGCTTATTACAGCGCAAGATCATTCAATGGCAAGAAATTAAACATGGAAATTGCTGTTTTAAACTTAACCACTTGATCCGAACTTTATTGTAGGGAAATGTTATGTATTATGAAACTTGATTTAAATAAATTACTAATAATTGCTAAATAAATTAATGCTCTTCATAAGCGCTCAGTTTTTTACATCATAGTGCTTGTAAAATCTTTTTCACTGATAAATATTAATGTAACTTCAATGTATTATTAGCTGCAGTTACAGAGATTGATCTTACTTTTTTTTATCCATGCTTTTTTTAAAATTAAGAAATTAAATAAGGATATACCTAATATACTTAACGTTACTCGAAATACTTCTATTATACATACACAGTCCATCCTGTCAAGACGCGATTGGAAGGTACTGGAAAAAATTTCTATTTTAAACAGTCTTCCGTTTTAAAAAGTGTAATTAATTATACTTCTAGGATATACTGCCTCAATAAGATCTATTGTTCGTTTCGTCGGGATCCTGGAAACTCTTCCGTTTGAGATAGGATTCCGTTATAGAAAGATTCCGCTTTCAGAGGTTTTACTGTGTTTAACTAAAGAGCGGCGAAAATCCCCTTTCAGACAGGTTTTTAGCAAATTTAATTGTATGGCAATACATGTTAAGACCATGTAACGCTTCCGTTTAAGGCAGGATTCTCTAAAGAGTTAATTACTATTTTGACAGGTTTTACTATTCATATAATATAAATAAGTATATTTATATAAATACACAAAACTTGTAAAAATGGAACCTGCCTATAACGGAAGTCTGTCTTAAACGGAAATGTTCCACGTTGCTATCGAAAGAATATTATACAATTATACTTGCAAACACGAAAACCTGTGTAAAACGGAATTTTTCACCAATATTTGCGATTTCATCTTGACAAGTTTTACTATATATAACCTGAAGGAAAAATTTGGACACCCCCCCCCCTCCGAAACGAAATCCTGTCTACACCACTGCCTGCACCCCCTTTGGGGGTAGTGGCACCGACATAAAATATAGCCCATGTTGCAGCAAGGGCTGTCTCTATCATTTTGACGCCATTATTTTTTAAATTGGTTTGGTACTTCTTGAGATTGCGTAAAAATCGCCATTTAGAACGTTTTTTTTAGAACGCTTTTCGCGGATTTTCACCCCTTTTAAATTTTGATTTTTTAAAGAAATGTTCTTAGAGATTATTTATATCTAATAAGCTACTACCATGCCAAATTCCATATATCTGAGCCCTTCAGTAACACAAAAATCGCAATTTCGAACGGGTTTTTTTTTGCTCCTGCACTCCCTTTAGGGGTTGTGGCACCGACATAATATGTAGCCTATGTTGGAGCAAGGGTTGTCACCATCATTTTGACACCATTATTTTTGAAATCGATTTAGTATTTCCTGAATTTGCGTAAAAATCACCATTTAGAACGTTTTTTAGAACGCTTTTCGCGCATTTTCACCCCTTTTTAATTTCGATTTTTTTAAGAAATGCCCTTAGAGATCGTTAGTATTTTATAAGTAACTACCATTCCAAATTTCATGTTTCTATTTCTAGGCCCTTCAGTAACACAAAAATCGCATTTTTAGAACGTTTTTAGCTCCTGCACCCCCTCTTGGCCACTGGCACGGACATAATATATAGCCTATGTTCTAAGTTGGACCAACACCATCATTTTGATACTGTAGCGATCTCATCTCACATGATCAGTATAAAGCGAGTTACTAGATTAGAGTAACTGGCTTGTCCTTTTGCTCGACGCTAGCGTTCTCGCCTCCTGATCATGGGATCCGTGGTTCGTATCCCATCGGCGCCACTCCCCCCAAAATACCATTACTTTTGGAATAGGTTCAGTAGTTCCAGAGCTTCCCTCCTACAAATAAACAAACTTTACTTCTTTATAATATTAGTATTGATAGACTAGCAAACTTCGTCCGCTCACTCTTTCCTCCGGGAGAGATTTCTGTGGTTCCGGGGTGTGCATTATAGAGTTCCGGGGGGAAATTGCACTTTTTGGCCGTTGAAAACACAAAATCTTAAATCTTCCTGTGGGGGATGTCCCCCCGAACCACCCGATGAATTCAACACACACTGGTCAACTTTTTCTCCGAACAAAATATATCGCTGAATTTGATCCTGTGTTTTAAAGCAATATGGACCTTTACCTAGAATATCCTTTCGCATTGCAGAGAGCGATACGAACGTCATTACGCTATTATGTTTTACAATAAAACAATATGGAATATACTAAAACCATGTCTGAAAAGTTATCTAACTGGCAATGGAAGTCTCATTAAAATTCGTCTAGTAGAACTTTTTTAATGGGCTAATCTTTCATAATCATGTTCAACTGATTATAGAACTTTCCCTCGTATATTCTATAACTAAGCAACGTAGAACAATGTAATATATGCTAAAACCTTTCCTGAAAGATTATCTAACAGTGCAAGTCCCTTCAAAATCCATTCAACAGAACTAAGTTACTATAAGCAGCCGGAACGAAATTTCGATTTGCATTGTTTATATAGACTGACTGCGAATAGCTATTATGCGAAAAGGTGATTTATGTAGTCAGAAATATTGAACATGTACAATTACAAGTTCTTATAGTACATATAGAAATGATGGTATCTTTCAAAACGAAAAACGGAAAATCCAGCAAAATGAATGGATCAGTATTTATTTAATGATTAACTTGACGAAAGGTTGATTCATTGACGCATTTATAACAATACCTATTACGTGATTACAATATCTTAACATAAAAATCATCTGACTGTTTTAATCTGATAAGAGAACGCTTCAATGCTAAAATTATCGTTATTTGAAACATTTCCTTCAATGTGAGGATATTATGTCGTTCTCTAAATTGAAAAATAAAACTCCTCTTTACAGACAAAGTTTTGGAAAGAATAGTAGATACAGCGAGTAATGTTTAAGAAAAAATAAAACCGATTTCGTGGGATTGGTTCTTACCTTATTCTGTGCCAGTGCCAGTTGAGATTTTTCAGTGACAGTCGTTTAACAAAAAAGTTACGCTCTATTGTTATCCACATTCCCTTTATATCCCATTGTTGCCAATATCGCTCATTTTGACACGTCGTGGTCGTTGATACTCTTTTAAAACTCGAAATTATATCTTCTCGTGCATCGAAAATCTGTGTTGAAAATCTTGGAATACATGAAACGGCTTAGAGATTTTTTTTTAATAGTAAATATTATTATTTTTATAAAACTAAAGATATCTTTAGAAACGGAAAAGTACAGGCAATAAGTGGGGTTTCTTTTTTCCCCTCCCTTTTCTTTTCACCTGCAAAAAGGAGATGGCATTTTAAAACTGGAGAAAAAAAAAGGGAAAATATCAACAAACGCGCTTCGACTCCCAAGAAATAACTTCTTTTTAAATAGTAGATATTAATATTTTTCGAAACGAAGGAATAGCATAACTGATAAAAGACCCTTAAATCATAATAACAAATTGGAGAATTACGAATTTCAATTCTGCATAAAACAAACACGGTCTAAACTTTGAAGTCTGTTGCACATTTGTTTGCATAAATCATTACTTACTTACAAGCTATTATCATGACTTGTGAGATTTGAAGAGAAAAGAAAGACACCGTTTGAGCAAAATTTCGAGACCTTGCCAACCAAAAATTTAAAATACGTCAAAATAGCACAACCATCAACCATTTTTCACTTTTTCCTCTAGGTGACGTTCCTGGCACAAGTTTTTGCGAGTCGAAATTTTTAAGCCCGGACTCGACCCAGAACTTTGAAAAAACAATGTAATCAGGCCTGGCACTGCCTGGATAAATTCAGTTTCTTTAAAAAATTGTTATGCTTCTTAATCATCATTATCCCAGTTAAAATTATTTCAAAAGAATAAAAGATGTATACATAAGAGGCGTTCTCACAATTATTTAACTTTCAGGAATAAAAATCTGGTGAAATTAAACTTACTAAAAAAGATTCTTTTAAACTTATATACGAATGCCTTAATGATTCAAGTAAAAAAAAATGGTCAGCAGCGAAAAATGTTTTATTTAACTGAGGTTTAAGTTAAACTTGCGAGTTTAATTTTCCTTACCATTTTACCACTATAACTTTTTATTTTCTTCTACATTTTTACTTATAATGAATTTGCATAGTACCCACAGGACATTCAAATGAGAAATAATAACAAAGTAGTATTTTTAGTATAAAATTTTGGTATAAAATTGTCTTAAAGAGGTGTTAAAAAAGGGACGGTAAGGAAAAAAAGGGAGACGGTATAGGAAAAAAGGGACGGGAAAGGGGGGAAAAAAGGACGGTACGGAAAAATTACCACCTACTTTTAGGCAAATCATGTTAAGACTAAGTGGTAGCCACAATGTTCATTCATTTTTAGAAACAGTTATTTACATTGGATTTAAAAAAAAAAAAAAAAAAAAAAAAATCAATTTACCTCGAAAAGTGCAGGAATAAACCTTGGGGACGGTAAAACTACCAATAAAGCAACGAACGATGTTTGAAATTGATATTTAAATTCTGCAGTAAATTTCCCGTCAAAGAATTTTAGTCATTCTTTCTCTACCATACTTCTGCATGAGAAAAAAGATGAAAAAAATTCTGTGGCTGCATCCGAAGTGATTTTCTGTATAAGTTTAGCAAGAGGGACGGTAATAAACTAAAACCCAGGGGCAGAGTTAAAAAAATAATAACAACCGTAAAAATGCGTGCAGGTTAATTTTTTGCTACACATTTATATAAAACAATACTCCCAGTTTCGGAAAAAATTACATCGAATTACTTTTATTGAAACAATTTTATACAGACAGCTCCCAACTTAAAAATCAGCATCAGCTACACGGGATGGTATAGGAATTTCGTGGTATATTTGGACCCCCAACATCGCCCAAAACTTATTTATCTAGTTAATATTGTTATGCAGTCATGCAATTGAATGTTTTTCAGTATAAGAAATTAAAAAAACCCCAAGAATATGTACTAAAATAAAAATTATTATTCAGGGACTTAAAAGTCAAAAGATTGTGAGAATGCCTGATATATATATATGCGAACATTTTAAAGTGTAACAATTTTCGGACTACATGTTCGCAAGCCACTAAATATTATATTATAAAGGTTATTATTATAAAGGGGTCTCGGGTCTCTTAAAATTGAAAAAAAAAATGAAAAAAATTACCACTTTCAACTTTTAATATCATAAAATGTATATGATTTTATAACACAATTTTTGGAGGGATGAAACATATAAGAATACGTTCTTTCATTTTGTGAGTTTAAAAAAATACATGATGCCGAATTGATATTTATAGAGGGCTCCAAACTGTCAGAGATTTGTGGAGAGGAAAAAAGAATGGCAGCAGTGTTGAATTCAGAAGTGTTCCTCCGGGAGGGATTTCTGCGGCTCTGGATGGAGTGTGGGATATTTTGGAGATCCGGTGAGAAAATTGCACTTTTATCCATTAAAAAACATAAAATCTCAAACCTTCCGGGGGGAAATCTCAATGTTCTAGGGGGAGGGGATTCCCCCACCCCCTTAAATTCAACACTGAATGACAGTTTACGCGCAAGATTGCAAAATGAGATTTTGCATCTAGAACAAAAATTTTGGCGCCTACTATACTTCAAATTTTCGAAATTACCCGGAGCCTAAATAAATTTGTATTTAAAGCATTTTTAAATTTTTAATAGAAAGTTGTATTTCGAAAATACAAATTTTTGAACATTTCAACAGTATAACCACCTAAAAAATATATTCTTTTGAACAAAAAAAAGGAAATTTTAGGTTCAGTTTTTGTAGACTAACGTGAAACATAGCTTCAGAAAATTTCATGAAAAAATAGTGAGAAGTTTTTGAAATATCTTGCCCGTTATGACCAAAAACGTTATTTTGAGAAAAGTGACGTCAAAGTTTCGGAAACGCCATTTCAGATCCGAGTGGATATAAATCTAAAAGCCATAACTTCTATTCTAATGGAAAATTCCAAGGAAACAATTAATCAAAATATTCAGAAAAGATAGGAATTTAACAAATCAAAAAATTAAAATTTTGAGGATTTAAGAATGCTGAGACCCCGCAATGATATTTTAGAAAGTTCTATTCAAGTAAAAACTCTATAATTTAATTTAGAATGACAGAAAAAGATTGTTAAAGAAAATATTAACTTTAAATAACTCAAAAAAAAAAACGGTAGATTTAAAAGAACATTTGTCTGTTATTTCTAAAGCTATGCAAATTTTGAAAGATTCCATTAAACAAATGTGCGATATCTCTATTATTTTGTCAAAAGAAAGCCAGCCCGACAATGTCAGAATGAATTAAGTGCAGGTTTAGGACCGACCTGTCTAATGAAAGAAAATTGGCCACAACTGAGGCTACTATAATATACAGTGGTGGCCGAAATTGTGGACACTTTTACGTACTACACTACAAAAAGTAAAAAGCTACCTATTGCAGCCGTCCGAAGGAAAACACTTCGGGAAATTTGCTATATTTTCGCCGATCATGACGCCCCAGATCCAAAAAGCACCCTCCGTTGAAATTTTCACTTACATATACTATATATATATATATCCATATATATGTTATATAAAAATTTTACTTTTATTATTCATTTAAAATACTCTAAATTGCCGACATTATTTCCCTATTTCTTAATACTCTCTATTATTTACTTCTAGTTAAATTCCTATAAAATTAAAACGCGTATCTCAATAATAGTCTTATTCAAAAACTTAATCTAAGGTTTTAATCCCTTCATTAATTTTTATCAGCTACCAAACTGTAAAATTCTGAGCGCAGTTACTTTATTTTTCGAATGTTTATAAAAACTATTTTTACATTTTTATTTTATTCCATATCAATTTCCCGCCAGCCTGGTGAGCGGCAGCCGAATCACATTGGAATCCTTTCGTCAGCAGAGCCATGACTCATTTCTATGACGTTTCTCGATCGCTCTCCATTGGTTGAGTGACGGATCGCAGTTTCTTTCGTGTCTCGCTCATGAATTTGTTTGGTTAGTTTAAAGTTTACATTTCAATCGAAATTCCTCCGCGTATTCTAATAAAACCCTCGAGCATGAGCTCAGAAGGAAGATTTTTGTGTTGTTTGATTTTTTACCTAATCTGTTACCTGGTGTCCAAAGTCACGTAGAATATTTAAATCATTCTTTAACATCTTTTTCGCATGAACAATTCGTGCTCAAGCATGATGACTGATAAATTTTCACCCTGTGGGAATTGCTTACGTTGATATGTAGTGATAAAATAAACAGTTTGCAATGACTTCAATCTATGATTTATTGTTAAAACCCTGGATTTCTTCATCCTTTTTTTACCACTCATGCGGCCTTGACTATATCATGAATCAATGGTTGTTTGATTGGACTTCACCAATCTCATCACTATCAACAATCGTAATCGATAGAGTTGATTAAATAAGTCAACTGGAGTATTCTACCTGCCCACAGTTGCTAAATTTCCACATTTTTGACACCTCCAATAGCGATGCTTGCACTAAGTGGTACGGCTGTTATACAACCTCACCAATGGCTGATTAATATATAGTACTAATCCAGCAATATGTCGTAAAAAGCACGTCGTAATTGTTCGACTTAACCCATTTATTTGTTACGTAATACATATATATGTTACTGGACAAACCCGATTTTAGGCCAAACTAGATTGGCCTAGGCGAAACTAGTTTATCCTAACGCGCATAGGATAAACTATTTTTTCCTAGGCCAAACTAGTTTATCCTAACGCCCATATGATAAACTAGTTTTTCCTAGGCCAAACTAGTTTACCCTGACGCCCATAGGATAAACTAGTTTAGCCTGCTATTCATTGGTCTGAACTAGTTTATCCTAGGCCGATCTAGTTTATCCTAGGCCAATTCAAATTGGCGTGCTTTTATTAATCCCAAAGACCGCTTCGGCGCCAACCTTCTAGTTTACCCTAGGGCAATCTAGTTTATCCTAGGCCAATTCAAACGCAAATTCAATTTCTCAAAAATGAGCCAAGTTTACGCTCAAATTCAAAATTTTTCAAACGAATCCGCTCAACTCAAACACATCTATGGAAGTGAGCAAAGCTCACTAAAAACTCGTTTTTAAAAAATATATATAATAGAAGTTCACCGTCCAAATTTGCAAAATTTTGTGAGCTAGTATTTTGGTTATTCGATTTAAGGTCTTTACAGGCCCGCCCAATTTTCCTTCCCAACAATCGGCCCGGGCTTGGTTTGAGGATTAATTTTTCGAGAGGTTCGAACCGTGATGGACCGGGGCTCTTTTGCGGCTTAAGTCGGGACTGGACTGCATTCTTCTTGAGGTCTGCACAGGCAGAAATTTTCAGTCCAATTTCCAAACCAGTTCATACGAAAATCATTTGGATCGGCAGGATCTCTGGTCAATTCAGTAAAAATATCAGTAACATTTGTCCCGGCCCAACTTTTTTTTAATCCACGTATTTTTAAATGGCTATTATTCCACAATTAAAATTTATATATTTATTATTTTTTTTTTTTTAAAGATGAGTAGATGCATTTTTAGGTAATAAGTACGGTATAACCTGAGAAAAATAACCTGCCTATGACGGCATTCCGAACAAAGACAAACAAAACAAACTAACAAAAGTTTAACAAAAAAAAAAAACTATGTTGATCTATGTAAAATGATGATATTATTACAATAAACATCCTCTAATCCGGCACGTTCGGGACTTGCAGCATGCCGGATTACGAAATTTTCCGGATTACAGGATGAATGTCAGGGAAAACGTGCAGAAGTTAGAATTAAACAGAAAATGCCAGTAAAGCATGTTTTTTATTCTTTAAACAGCTTGAATAGAATATTAAAAATACTCAATAATGTAAGTTTTGTACAACATATGTACATGAGTATAAAATGAAAACGTGCACTATAGGGCTATTCGTAAAAGCCATCTTAAACAGATCTCGAATATCCGTTCGTTTTGTAGTCGTCTTTTCTCTTCATTTTATTAGGAAGTCATTTCTTATGATGTGAAATTTCATAATTTCTGCATGGTTGAGCGAACGGCTGCGCACAGAAAACCTGATAAATGTATTCGAGGCATCAGCTGCTTGATTTCAACTGATGTTATTTGACTTTTGCACATCATATTCATTTGAGCCAACGTCTTTGGGGCAGTTAAGTTGATAACACTCTGAATGATGCCCTCATCAGTCATAATTTTAACTGTCAGTTCATCAGAATCTTCTTCAACTCACTCCTTTATTTCTTCTCAATTCAGTTGTGTTTCCGAAAGTCGTGCCGAATTATCCAGCATGCCGGACCTTAGAATGCCGGATTAGAGGATGTTTACTGTACTTGTAAAAATAATATAATGCATTTACAACAGATGATTAACCTTCTAATAAGGGAGCCTGCCTGTAACGGTTGGTTGGTTAGGTTTATTACGGCCAATTATCAGCACGAGGGATATAGGCCCTAAGGGGGGAGTGCCCTCCGTGGGGGTCTTTATAAAGGAACCTAACCCGTATTTACGCTTGGAAAACCAAGGTTAAAAGAAAACCACGAAAACTCCGAACGATTAGGCCGACAGGCGCGATTGGGTTCGAACCCAGCACCTCCCGTCTACCAGCTTCGAGAGAAGAACCTCTCGGCCACTGGTGGGGCCTACCTATAACGGATTTTTCTCCTTTCCTATGCAATTCCGACTTAGAAGATTTTATTGTATAGAATTTTTTTGATTTTTAAATTTCTAAGTCATAAAATGGAGATTAAAGATATTAATGATTCTATTGTAAAATATATTGAGTTTTTAATGAACCTCTATTTGTATGTAAATATCTAAATACCAATTAATTTTTTTACACTGCTTGGAGACTTGAAAATCTGAAAATTTTTATGTAGAAAAACCTTCTAAGACGGAATCACACAGGAGAGAAAAAAAATTCGTTATAGTTAATTTCCTTTTTTAGTAGGTTCATCGTCTCTAGCAAATGCATTATGAATTTTTCAAACGGATTATTATATCCAATTTGCACCGATAAAAAAATATCTGTTTAAGACAGGATTTCGTCATACACAGATTCTTCTAATAGGTTTTGCAGTTCTGTATCCCTATCCGTATAAATGTATATGTACTTTTCTTTAAAGAGACTTTTAATCGTAAAATAATGGTAGCTTAAAAATCTATGTATTTTAGGCCAAACTGGGACCGGGACTTCGCCGGATTTTTAAAAATTCCAGATTATTGAAAGAATATCAAATGCACTTTTGATATTCTTAATGGTGCATTTATTCATAATTAATTCAAAGCCAAGTGATATTTATATGAGAAAAAAAAATGTATGTTTTTTTTTTTTTTTTTTTTTTTTTTTTTTTTTTTTCACATAAATATCACTTGGCTTTGAATTAATTATGAATAAATGCACCATTAGGAATATCAAAAGTACACTTGATATTCTTTCAGAAATCTGCAATTTTCAAAAATCCGGCGAAGTCCCGGTCTCGATGATGCCGGATTTTCAAGATTATACTGTACGTTATTAATCAATCCTCTAAATTATTTCTCTCCTAAATTTTATAATAACCTCTCATCCCATTCTTTGGTCCTCCAGCACACAATTTGTCATATGGAACATATTTTGTAACTACCGGCGGTGGTGAAATGGGGAAGATAGGAGAACAGTATCCCACTCCCCATCGATTAAAATATATTAGTTGGGATCAATAAAAGCACGTGAAATTGCATTGGCCTAGGATAAACTAGATCGGCCTAGGATAAACTAGAAGGTTGGCGGGGGGCAGTCTTTGGGATCAATAAAATTACGCCAAATTGAATTGGCCTAGGATAAACTAGTTCGGACCAATGAATAGCAGGTTAAACTAGTTTATCCTATGAGCATTAGGCCAAACTAGTTTGGCCTAGGAGAAACTAGATCGGCCTAGGATAAACTAGTTCGGACCAATGAATAGCAGGTTAAACTAGTTTATCCTATGAGCATTAGGCCAAACTAGTTTGGCCTAGGAAAAACTAGTTTATCCTATGGGCATCAGGATAAACTAGTTTGCCCTAGGAAAATCTAGTTTATCCTATGGGCGTCAGGATAAACTAGTTTGACCTAGGAAAAACTAGTTTATCCTATGGGCGTTAGGATAAACTAGTTTGGCCTAGGAAAAACTAGTTTATCCTATGCGCGTTAGGATAAACTAGTTTGGCCTAGGCCAATCTAGTTTGGCCTAAAATCGGGTTTGGCCGGTAACATACAAATAAAAAGTCGAAATAAAAATCACTTGATGACGTAAAGACGTGTAACTTGCTTAAAGTCAAGGGAATGTGACATTTACGATCAACCATTATTGGCATTAATCTTATAGTTTGGTGATAGATTTTTGGTCGACGTGATAACTAAGTAGTACCAAAAATACATATGTAACTGGTATTCGAAAACGAGGTTTTCACCAAATTTTCGTTAAAAAAATCACGCCAAACCCGTATATGACATCTGGCCAAATATTAAATGATGTAACAAACGATGACATTTAATTTCAACTTCAAAGCAATGTTTTAATTTACCACGCGGAAAAAAAATGCTAACTTGCGAGTTGAAAAATAGCTATTGGCGAGATTTGCACCCGGCAAGCGTAACAGTACCAAGAATTCTTTGCGACCATTTAAACTTTTACATAGTTTTATTCGAAAAAGAAATTTGATTTTTTAATCAAAAGGGAAAATTTTCGGCACAGATGTCATATACGGACCCAAATTGCCGCGATTTTTTTCTGACGCCAATGCAACGGGTACTTAACTGGCGTCATAGTATCGCTATTTTGCTTGATTTGGTAAGCCGGATGTTGTTGTTTATGCTTTTGATGTTTTCCCCAAATTAGCATCGGAAAAAATCCCGCCAATATGGGGCCGTATATGATATCTGGGCCAAACTTTCATATGAAAAGCGAAGGGATCAGAGTGTATTTATTTATGGCAGTTACATGACTTGGACTATTATAATATAGATGAAATGATGGCGATAGAATAATATTTGACGACTTATCACCTGTACCTGGCTAACATTAAAGTACCAAAATGGCACCAGGAATATAAAAAGCGAAGTGGTTCGCTCAGAACTGTTGATGATAGTCACATGACTTAGGCTATTGTTATAGAAATTGTTTTAAAATACCGGGAGACAAAGACTGTACGCTTAATTCATTTTTTTTTTTTTTTAGCTTCTTTTCAAATATTTAACTGATCCTCTTTAATCAAACACGAAAATAACCATAGGATGTCTTAACAGCAACTGATTCGGCCTTAAATTTTTTAAATCAAAGGAATTTGAATGGAAACCCGTTTACAGGGAGATCTGCACATCTTTTTTTCAGTATAATTCAATCTTCTATGATATTTTTAAAACCGATCAGATTAGCGTGTTTTTAGATTCTGCGGTGTCTGAACGGGGGTTGGCGAGCGTAACTTGCAGGGGGCAGAGCCCCCTAGTATATATATATATTCGCATGACTGGAAAATCATGACTGTTATTGCTATAGTACAAACTCGCGGACAGGTTACCATATTTTAGGAAGTTTTTTTCATTTTTCGGGAATTTTAGGAATTTCAAGAGAAGTACGGCCCCTGGGTCCTAATAGAATGTTTTCCTTCATCTAAGAAGAGAGCATTTTTTTAAAAAATCGCACTCTTTTACGACTATAACTGATCAAATTATAATATTTTGAATTTTATTAAATTTCAATGTTTGCCGTTTACCTGTATTACTTTCCGTTTCTAGTGCTAGAAAACACTGAAATGACAAAAAATTCATAATTTGGTAAGATTTGGTTGTAAAAGAATAGTTTTTTTTTCTTTTTTTTTTTTTTTTTTTTTTTTTTTTTTGTTCCTCTTAGACAAAAAAAAACATTTTTCTAAATATAACCTATAAGACCCAGGGACTGTATCAAAATTAAATTTAGAATTTTATTAGGCAAACAAATACCATATCTAAAATCTTTACTTAATTTCTATACTTCTTGTAATTGGAATTATACGTTTCCTTCATCAGTGGTTTATGAGATAATTGCGCAGACATGTATTTCGAATCATCTGATCTATATCGCTTTGAAGGAGAGGAGGGGCCCCGCAAAAAAGTCAAGCCTATGGGTCCGACCGAGTAGTGGTTAATCCGCCTCTGGTTAAAAGCGATTGTTGTCTCAAGGCTGCATTTTGTTTTCTTTCCCTCCCTGTCGCCGACTGGAAGTGTGGTTCCAAAGTATTTTCTGAAAAATAGTCTGACTGCCGAAAAATGGAACTGGATTACACAGTTTTTGAAATATCGAAATTCTGAATTCTGGTTATTCTGATTGAAAACTATGTCAAGAACTAGGTAGGTTGGATTTTAAAACAGACTTAAAAGTGAACTTGCATTTTTATTCATAAAAGGGAAACTTTTGATAACAATTGCTTCAGAGTGACATCATTTTCATCTATTTTAAATCACATCTGTTTTGGAATTAAAACCTATGATATACAGGATATTTCTAATATGAAGAAAACGTTAATTTTTCGATTTTATCCCCATAAATTCTGCATCAAAGCATATTTCATTTAATTTCTTTTTTTTTTTATCTTTTGATCATTAACCATGCATTATTTATTTCATCATTTTATTTTTGTTTTATTTATAATTGCATATACAGTGAAACCTCCCTGTGCGACCACCTCCCTGAACGACCATTTTTTTCATGAAACGAAATTTATTCCCATAGGCTCAATACTAATTTTACCTCTATTCAGAGACCATCCCAGTTGAACTCCCTCCATGAGCGACCAATTTCCTTGAAGAAAATGAAACAAATTCTGTTTTTTCCTGGTCGCTTGAAGAAAGTTTTATTAGAAAAGTAATTCCGGAGAGCGCATTATTCATCAAACTTCTAAACTAAGATTAGAATTTTTTTTTATTCCGGTAACTTTTAAGTGTTTAAACCCCTTTGTGCCTCTTTAGGTAATAAATTTAACTCTGATAACAAATTAAGAATGACAATCAATAAACCCCCCTGGCCTAATTCTGTCAGGAAACTCTCAAAGAAATAGATAAATTAATGAAATCGTCATTATTCTTTCCCGTCAAAAAATAAAAAAAAAATTGCATTTATTTACTGAATTTTGAAAGGACTTGGAAATAAAAGTTATAAAAGATAAAACCGTAAAATCAAAGCAAACGTCAATGTATTCATTTTTTATTTGAATTCTAAGTAATTAGCTTATGCAATTAACTTTTGTTTTGACACTTAAATTTTCATATTTTTTCCTAATGTGAAAAATAAATTTTATTACCATTAATTGTTACCTTTTTTCAACAATTCAAATCTAGATTTAAACAAGACCTCCATTAAGAGACCTCCTCTCGGAGCGACCAATTTTTATTGGAACAGAGCGTGGTCGCTTTAAGAAGGTTTTACTGTATATCACTTTCACTATACCTATATTACGCATTGAAATGTATTTATTGAATAATGTGGTTTATCTTTTGCGCCATGCTAACCAAAACCTTAACAAAAATTTATGTAAAGGGGCCATTTTTAACAAACTACACAGCCATTTTTGGGAGAAAAACGTGTTTTACGGAAAATGCTGTAGCTGCTTTATTTTTCTACCTATCAAGAGGAATCAAAAACCAAAATGTTCAGCATAAAATTGTCGACATTTTATGTACTTATAAAATTTTTATTAGTCTTAAAATTGTACTCGCTCGCTAAGAATTTTATAAAATATCTCATTTGCATACGCCACTGCACCTTGCTTTTTACGCATATTTGCATTTTCCCCATCCCCCAACATATACACACACACGCACATACAAACACACACACACACACACAAGAAAACTAGTCGTTGGGAGCCACCGTAAAACTTACCCATCATGGATATAGATAATATAAAATATGAAAATAAAACATGTGATATTTGCTAAGCATTGTACCATGTTACTTTTATTCCTAATTTAATTTATTTGGACTCCCTTAAATATAATTAAAGCACAGATGTCATATACGCCCCATATTGACGCGATTTTTTTATGACGCCAATGTCATATACGCAACGGGTACTTAACTGGTGCCAAAGTGTCGTTATTTTGCTTGATATGGTAACCCGGATGATGTTGTTTATGCTTTTGAAGTTTTCGCCAAATTGGCAATCGCGCCAATATGGAGCATGTGCCATAATTAATATAACCCCTTAAGCTAATATTACTTTTTGTTGCATTAAAATATCTCAATTTGTTGATTTTCTGTAAGCAAATATTGGTTTACAATGGAAGTCTATGGGAATTTGGCGAAATATTAGAGATACCGCCAATTTGGCGTCACTTTTGGCGACTCATTTTGGCCGCCAAATTTGGCGATATTGTCAAGTTGGCTATAAATTTGGCGGTATTTGGCGACAGAACAGGGTCCTCCCCCCCTACGGTAAACCCCCTTATAGGTTTGGAGAGGCATTAAATGGTTGACATTTACGATAAGCCATTATTGGCATTTAATCTTATAGTTTGGTGATAGTTTTTGGGTCGCACAGTGTGGTATTTTGCTAAAAAACCTGGCCAAAATTATTTAAAATATTTTGTGCGTTCTATAGCAGATAAAATGTTTTAAGAAAACGTAAAATATTTTATTATGCTAAAAACAAATAACTTTTCGTGCAATTTATGCAGATATGGGTAACAAATTAGTGTCCTACTGACCATCATTCTTTTGATCATAGTCTTCTACATCATCCTCTTCAGAATCACTCGAAAACTATATTCTGGCACTAAGAAATGTAATGCCTCTGAAGAACATTTTTACGTTTTGTGGAGTTTTTTCGGATATTACAACGAATTTTGTGTAATGTGGTTGACATTGACTGCCAACCGTAAAGATGTACATAATGCTTAGCGGTATCATTCGTAAATTCTTCAATTTTTTTAGTCTATTTTATAACCACTAGATAACACTTTTAGAATAGTTTTAAGATAGTGTATTAATTTTACGTCAATTCCTGTAATTTAAGTTGATGTTTCTGAATCTGAGAAAAACTTTCTTGAGTTGCTTCCATCATTGGTGTTTCCGAAACTGGTTTTGCAATATCTATCAGAATTCGCATCTCAATTTAAAACTTGTCTTGCATTGATTTTTTTTTCTTTTATTGACAATCTCTTTATCATTATCACTCCTTGCTTGCCATTTTTTTTATTGGAAGCTTATAAGCAAAATGTAGGATTGACGCGAAAAATCTGATCATAGTAGGATGGAGTATTGAGAGACCGAATTTTAAAGAATCAGGATCAATGTCTTCAACTATTTTTATCTTATTAATTTTTTTTAAGATTGTTTGCAAATATAGTCGAGGAATTGATGATGGTAATAGCATCGCAAACTTTAGCATCGACCATAGTCAGCGTTAATCTGTACTGAATTTGCAGTAACTAATTATAGCTGTGAGTATCTCTGTGTTTATTAAATTTCGTGCCTGCTCTTCAATGTATTTTACTTCCTCTTAGATTATGTCATTATCTTTATGAAAGAATCTTTTTCGTATAAAACGGCAAAAACGTGGAGATGAATGTAGAGGGTTTTGCCACCAAACTTTTTGAAATCCATTTATGTTACTTATTATTCTCAAAGGAACTAAAGAGCATTAAAAGATGTTTGAGTCATTGTCAGAGGAGTCTTCAAACTTTTGTTTGAACATTTGTTGTTGGGAGCCGTCAGAACCCCATTTGCAGAGGAGTTCTAAATTTTTCAATTCTGCTTCACTTGCTGTTGTGAAAACATATTCTGTGTATTTGCACAGTCTTTGAGTTGTGTGATCTAAAAGATTTTGAAGTTTAACTTCCGCCATGTTTTCAGTAATGTAGTATCTTTTGGATAACAAGTAGCTCTCTTTAGCTCTCTGAAGAAGTGAATAGCAAGGACATATATATTTATTACAAGTTCGGATGATATTATATTCATTTATGGGCTGCAACAAACATGGCCAACGCCTGAATTGGTAATTACTGCAATGCACTTGGTTTGTGGTCTAAACCGAAGAATTTTTCGACATTTTGTTGCCCTAGTTGGGCTGTCTGTAACGTCTTTAATCATTTTTGAGACATCTGCATGTCCTGCAGCTCATTTGAGCTGCATATGTCAATTGTTCACGGCTTATTTCAGATCTTATTTGTTCCGTATTACGCCTCTTACATCTGCCACTGCAATCTTCAAATTCTTTTGCTGGGCCACCGTGTTTCTCTGTTGTCCTTGTGGGAAAATAAAGCGTTCCTTTCAGTCAATCCTCATTGTTTTCACGAAGAAATTGTTTAGTCAGTTGCGAAGAATCTCATTTCTATTTCTGAGTATGTTTGAAAGATTTTACTTTGTGACGGATCAAATGTATTTAATTTTCTGGAAATTTCGTAACTTCAACTTCTTGTTTATTTTTCTGTGTCACACTACTTTTATTGCATCATACATATATTTTCTTGATATTTCTATGGATTTTCGTATATTGAATGAAAAAATAATATATGTATAGTATATCTAGTACACATCTTCTTAAAAATGTAAAATTCTCTTTCCTCGTTAGGGAGTAAAGAACGCCCTTCTTTATGACTGTTCTAAAATATATTATTAAAAATGATAACACATAATTCACATATTAGAAACACTTACTACAAAATCAAAATGCAACATTATTTACAAAGAATCATTTAGTGCACGTTCTTACTTGTACGATCAAAAAACGTCTTATTTAAAAAAAAAAAAAAAAAAAAAAATCCAACTACTTAAAAAAATGGGGTGTTTTGCCCTTCAATTTGCAGATTGCCCCTCTGCACACCAAAAAGTCTCCACTAGGGAGTAAAAAACTACAGCATATATTAAATGTAAACAGTTAATAAATTTAAAATTTTAATAATGTAAAAAAAACTGTTTTTCAAAAAAAAAATTGAAATTTGTTTTACTTATAAAAAAAATGGGGGTCAATTGGGGGTAGATTTTTTTCCACATCTTTTAATAAGCCGGCATATATATTATGAAAACACAAGAGTTCTTACTGAACTCAGTTTAATTCCCTATTAAAATTATATTTTTTCTGAAATATTTAACAAAAAAAAAACTAAGATTTCAAACGTGAATATCATAATAAAGATGCATTGTGTTTAAAAAAATATTTATATGAAAGGAGGTATACACCTTCTTCTTTAAAACCCGTAAAATGTTTCTGAAATTCGACTAAGAATAGTGTTTTAGACGTTAAATAAAATGATGCATAGATCGGAAGCATAAAAAGAGAACTGCAGAAACCATGAATTCCAAAAGAAATACCAGACAATTGGAGAGTCTACAGATCGAAATGAACCCGTTACCATATGGGCATGATATTACTCTTATACCAACCAGAAAATGATCAACTAAATACTAGATTTTAAATTTTGACTTTTGGCCAGCTTTTTCAGCGAAATACCACACTGTGGGTCGGCGGGATAATCGAGTAGTACCGAATTGCGTAAAAGAAACATCCTTATAACTCGAAAAATTATAATCGTATTAACTAACGGTTTACTGCGTCGGATTAAGCGTCTCATTTCCAATTAAAATATATCTTTGAATTGAAATTTGAATGAAATACAGGGTCATGAAAAATCGAAGAGTGTGAAAAATAGAATTACAAATATCTCGGCAACTCGTTATCCGATCGAGTTCATTCATGATCCAAAATGTATGTTTTTTTATTGTCTTTTATATTCACTCCTTCAAATAAACAATTCCGAAAATTTTTGTATACCTTTTATCAGAACGAATATTTCAAGAGTCCGAAAAAAATAGTTCCGGTTAACCGATATTCAATAGGCTTCTTCCCATTATTACTCCCTAAGTACACACCGAATTTCAAGTCTCTATCTCAATTTGTTCGGGAGATAGAGCGATTACAGACACACAGACGACGTACAATTTTTCTTTTTTTTCTAAAAATATGTTTTTCGGAATCTCCAGTGTCTGAAACGTGTAAATCCGTCAAAAAAATTTTTTCGATTTTCAAAACGATTACAAGACTTACCCTATGTAATATAGGGTAAGTATGATGGGTAAGTAAAAAAAAAAAAACTGGTTATTTGAATCACTAATTAATCACATTAGCAACTTTTATGAATCGAATCTAATAATCTTCCATAAAGTAAGATTATCTAATAGGTATTCGAAAAGAAAAAAAAACAAAAACAGACTGTGTCTTTTACATTTCAGTACTGTTAAAGGAGAAAGAATAGCGTAACCTTCCTGACCCCGGAGATAAGGGTGGGTCTGGGGTGCGAAGAACAGTAAAAGGCGCGCCACACACCAGAGAGACATGCGACAATAATCGTGAGACATGAGGCAAATTCTGCTGTTCAAACCGTTTTTTTCTTTGTTAATAGGGTGAAATTGTCGCATGCCTCACGCTTTTCTGCATGTGTAGCGCGCCCAGTTCGGTATTTTAATTTTTAACAGTCCCCTGTACTTTTCGGCTCTAAAGGAAGTCACAGGACAGTCGCCCGTTTGCTGGATAGTTGCACCGGCCTTGCTTGTTATATATATATTTATTTATATATTTTGTAAAGTTTAAGCATTACTTGTTAGTGAAAGTATTATAAACACTGGTGTAAAACTTAATACAAACAAACAAAACCCCTTAAAATGCAATAAAAGTTATAAAAATACAAAGTGGAACTTAGTCTTTCTTCATCCTGTTTTCTACTTACCCCTGCTCTCTAAGTGGTAAAAACGTCTTTTTGCGCCTGATGAAGAAAAACTTTCAACTTTCAAAACGCACTTTTTCTCTGCCTCTCTCTCTCTCTCTCTCTTTTTTTTTTTTTTTCTGTTGAGTTTTGAACTTTTTTCTTCTTTTTTACTACTTGGGAAAGCGAATCATTTATGATTTTTGGTAAAGTATTAATCATGATGCATATCATAACACTGCTTTCCAGAACTAAAATTAAAATAATAATAATAATTATTTAATTAATTTTGAATTTTGAGTCAACGAATTAAACAAAAATCAAACGTGTCCGTGTCAAAATTAAAGACAGCAATTAACAATTTACAAAACTTGAAACATATAATAACTAGTATGTTGTGGCCATCACAAAACTTTCTTCTATATAAATCACGTCAATTAAATCATTTAAATAGTACAAGAAATTACATGAATTTAGCACCAATTCATATCAAAGTATATCTGAATTTGAAGTTGGATGAAAATTCGTGCATTAGTTCTTGAGATAGAGCTATAGCGGAAATTCTGACAAATGTAGCATAGCAGCGCCACTTGTTGAGTGATTTACACCAAAAATAAACAGCACTAAATGATATCAAGGTATACCTGAATCTGAAGTTTGTTGAAAATCTAAGCGTTAGTTCTTGAGATAAAGCTATTGCGGAAATCGCAAAAATACAGCATAGCAGCGCCACCTGTTGACCTATTTACACCAAAAATTAAACAGCACTAATTTATACGTCAATTCATGTCAAGGACTAACTAAATCTGAAGTTTGATGAAAATCCGTGCAATAGTTATTGAGATACAGCTCTTGCGAAAATCGTGAAAATGCAGCGCAGCAGCGCCACCTGTTGGGCGATTTACACCAAAAATTAAACAGCACTAATTTATATCAGGGACTAACTAAATCTGAAGTTTGATGAAAATTCGTGCATTTTTTCTTGAGTTAGAGCAATTGCGATAATCATGAATAATGCAGCATAGCAGCGCCACCTGTTGGGCGATTTTCACAAAAAAATAATCAGCACTAAACTATATCCTGGGCTAATTGAATCTGAAGTTTTATGAAAATCCGTGCAGTACTTCTTGAGATATAGCTATTGCAGAAATCGTGAAAAATTCCTCATAGCAGCGCCACCTGTTGGGCGATTTTCACCAAAAACTAATCAAGTCCAGATTATATCAAGGTCTAACTAAATATGAAGTTTTGTGAAATTCCGTGCATTAGTTCTTCAGATAGAGCGCCCACAAAATTTTTGTCACATACAGACTCACAGACAGAGTGACAGAGTGACAGACAGACTCACAGACAGACATTTTCTAAAAACCATCAAATCGTGTTCAGGACATTCTAAAACGTATAAATCCGTCGAAAACCGGAAGTCGAAATTTTTCACGAATCCAATACTTTCTTCTTGTAAAGATAGAAGAAAGTAATAATGTAAACGTTATATTAAATAACATTCAGCGCATGCCGATATAATTCTTCAAACCAAGAAAACTTGAACCATTTTCATTGATGTAAGATGTATCACTGATAGTAATATTTTCTGTTCGATAACTTTTTTAAATGAAGAAAATTAGAAAATTTGGACCATGGTACTCGAAATGAACATTATTATTTTTCATTTTTACTTCCAAGTTTTTTTTTCTTTTTTTTTTTTTTTTTGTAAGACTCACAAGTTAAAACTATCAGATTCTTTTTTCCTTTCTTTTTACTTTCTTCTATCTTTACAAAAAGAAAGTATTGGTTTCATGAAAATTTTCGAATTCCAGTTTTCGACGGATTTACACGTTTTATGGGTCAGAGATTCCAAAAAACATGTTTTTACAAAATGTCTGTCTGTCTGTCCGTCTGTCTGTCTGTATGTGACACAAATTTTGTGGGCGCTCTATCTCAAGAACTAATGCACGGAATTTAATAAAAATTTATATTCAGGTAGTCCCTGATATAGATTGGTGCTGATTAGTTTTTGGTGTAAATCGCTCTGCAGGTGGCGCTGCTATGTAGCATTTTGCAGGATTTCCGCAAAAGCTCTGTCTCAAGAACTAATGCACGGATTTTTATAAAACTTCAGATTCCGTTAGTCTTTGACATGAATGGATGCTGTTTACGTTTTGGTGTAAATCGCCCAGCAGGTGGCGCTGCTATGCTGCATTTTGCAGGATTTACACTATTTTCGCAGTAGCTCTATCTCAAGAACTAATGCACACATTTTCATAAAACTTTGGATTTAGTTAGTCCTTGATATGAAATTATGCTGACTACATGTTGGTGTAAATCGCCCAATAGGTGGCGCTGCTGTGCTGCATTTTGGACTATTTCCTCAATAGCTCTATCTGAAGAACTAATGCACGAATTTTCATCAAACTTCAGATTTAAGTATAACTTGATTAATATTGCTGCCGATTATGTGTTGTTGCAAATCGCTCAACAGGTGGTGCTTCTATGCTGCATTTGTCAGGATTTGCGCAATACCTCTATCTCAAGAACTAATGCACGGATTTTCCTCAAACTTCATATTCAGTTAGACGTTGACATAATTTGGTGATAATTAGGTTCTGGTGTAAATAACCCAATAGGTGGCGCTGCTATGTTGCATTTTGCTGGATTTACACGATTTCTGAGACAGTCATACCTCGAGAACTAATGCACGGAATTTCATATTTTTACTTTCTTCTATCTTTACAAGAAGAAAGTATTGGATTCATGAAAATTTTCGAATTCCGGTTTTCGACGGATTTACACGTTTTAGGGGTCAGAGATTCCAAAAAACATGTTTTTACAAAATGTCTGTCTGTGACTCTGTGAGTCTGTCTGTCTGTCTGTCTGTCTGTGTGTATGTGACACAAATTGTGTGGGCGCTCTATCTCAAGAACTAATGCACGGAATTTAATAAAAATTTATATTCAGTTAGTGCCTAATACAAATTGATGCTGATTAGTTTTTGGTGTAAATCGCTCAACAGGTGGCGCTGCAATGCTGCATTTTTCACGATTTTTGCAATAGCTCTATCTCAAGAACTAATGCACGGATTTTGATCAAACTGCAGATTTAGTTAATACTTGATATGAATTGATGATGATTACGTTTTGGTGTAAATCGCCCAACAGGTGGCGCTGTTATGACGAATTTTGCAGGATTTACACGATTTCCCCAATAGCTCTATCTTAAGAACTAACGCACGGATTTTCATCAAACTTCAGATTAAGTTAGTCCTTGATATGACTTGCTACTGATTAGGTGTTGGTGTAAATCGCCCAACAGGTGGCGCTTCTCTGCTGCCTTTTCCACGATTGCCTCAATAGCTCTATCAATAGAACTAATGGACCAATTTTCATCTAACTTCAGATTTAGTTGTATGTTGACACAAGTTGTTGTTAATTAGGTTTTGGTGTTAATCACCCAATAGGTGGCGCTGCTATGCAGAAATTTTCACGATTTTCGCTATTGCTCTATCTCAAAAACTAATGTGCGGATTTTCTCCAAACTTCAGATTCAGTCAGACGTTGACATACATTGTTGGTGATTAGGATTTGGTATAAATCACCCAATAGGTGGTGCTGCTAGGCAGCATTTTGCTGAATTTAGACGATTTCAGCGATAGTCATATCTCAAGAACTAATGCACGAAATTTCATATCGTTAGAATCCTCATGAGATGCATAGATTGCCATTTAATTTTGGCAGTGTGATAGCGAATTTTGAAGTATTAACATGTATGAGATAGAAGAAAGTTTTGGGATTGGTACATCCGACTAGTTAGAATTCTCATGATGAACACAGATTGCCATTTAATTTGATACTGAGATAGTGAATTTTGAAGTATTGACATGTATGAGATAGAAGAAAGTTTTGTGATGGCCACAACATACTAGTTTTGGAAAAGGAGGCGGATTCAATCTCTTTGTCCAGTATAGTCAATTTTGTCCTTTTTATGTGCGTTCGTAATTATATAAATTCGTAGAACCTATAGTTGTCTTTCAGTCCGTCTGTCCGTCATATAACAGAGCAAAAACTACCCAACCGAATGGTCTGAAATTTTAAATATATAATTGTGGCAAAATTTTGTCGAGTCATTTCAAATTTTATGAAAATCGGATGTATAGTTTAATTACAGGGACAGTCAAAAGTTTTCCGTTACATTATGGCCAATGAGAAAATATTATTGCAAGCAGCAGCGTGCGAAGAGAAAAGTGCGCCCGGGGCAAAGTTTCAATTTGGCGCCACCCCCCCCCCCCCCTTCCTTCCCAATTTTCTTTGTGACAGGTGTCACCAAATTGAAAAGTGCAGAAACAAAAACAAAGTCTATTGAATACATATTTCGCGTTTATTTTGACACTTTAAGCAGTGGTGCAGTCCTGGAAAAAAAAGAAGGGGGACGCCCATAGTTTCGAACATTAGGGTCTACGTCACTCATAGACAAACTTTATTTTGAATCTTGCTTTTCATTTTCAATTGTAGAGAAAACTAATTGGAAATTTAAATTAAAAAAAATTAAATTTAAATTCATTTAATTAAATTTTCTTTATCTGGTGGACATTAAACAGCTTGCTATAGAATTAAAAAAATTTAAACCTTATTTCATGAATGAAATTTTTTTTAGAATAGAAGCTCTAATTCAGTAATACTAATTCAAGCAACGAAATTTTTATTAGAATTTTTTTGGCGTTATTTATTTTGGAAATATAAAATAACTGCTTTCTACTGAGAATATTGAAAGTTATTGCATTTTTATTTTATGGTCAAATGTAGTGTAAAGAATTTATTGTAATTATGGCAAGGAAAAATAAGACTATGAAATTTTGGCATATCTTTACTTTTTGAAGCCTTTTGAATCCATTTTGCCTATTTTTATAACAAAATTCTCTATGTATGTGCGTATACATGTGTGTATGTTGGTATTTCCTTTCAGACTCAAAGTCTGTTTTTTCGCCCAGTCAATATGTGTGTGTTTTTGAACACGATAGTGTTCAAACGGTGTTTTTGACTGAGCTCAAATTTTTCAAGTAGTATGTTATATATGATGAATAGACTATTTAATGTTCTGAGACTATATGCCATTGTCCAAACTCTAATTTTGGAGAAATTCGACACGTTTTTCGCATCAGGTCATTTTAAAACCATTTTTTTGACCAGAAGTAACAAATAAGTACTGTTTATGTGAAAAATGAGATATGTGTATGTTGGTATTTCCTTTCAGACTCAAAGTCTGTTTTTTCGCCCAGTCAATATGTGTGTGTTTTTGAACACGATAGTGTTCAAACGGTGTTTTTGACTGAGCTCAAATTTTTCAAGTAGTATGTTATATATGATGAATAGACTATTTAATGTTCTGAGACTATATGCCATTGTCCAAACTCTAATTTTGGAGAAATTCGACACGTTTTTCGCATCAGGTCATTTTAAAACCATTTTTTTGACCAGAAGTAACAAATAAGTACTGTTTATGTGAAAAAAAATATCAAAAAATGTGACCAAGGCCGAAGATAATCGATAAATAATTTTTATTGGCCCAAAGAATACGTTTAGAACTCAAATGCTGACCCAAATCGGGTTTTTTAAAGAATATTAATTTTTATAAATAAATACCCTACTGCAGAACATTTTCGAAAATTGCAATCCGTCAAGATACCTGTAAAAAAACTTGAGATAGAAACTTTAAATTAGTAACTAGGTTACTTCTAATGTGTAAATGCAATACCAAATTTTTTTTAATTAAAATTTTCACGGTGTGAAATGTAGAAAGAACATTCTAAAATTTCAGTTTCATCACGATTTCTCAAGAAACTTAAAACATGGCCCTAATGTATAGTTTCAAGACTGACATGCTCGCTTAAAACATTTTTTTATTCAAATTTTGAAAAAGGTGAATTGATAAGTAAATCCTCTAAAATCGTCTCATCACGATTCATCTGAAGCTGATTTTACAAGAAACTTGAAAATAAATGTAGTGGTAACTGTTAACTTGTAGAAGCTCACGAAGAATGGATTTTAAAAATTTCGAAATTTTAAGTGATGAAATGAGCTAAAAACCTTCTAAAATTGCTATTCTTCTGAAACTGTCAGAGCTAGAAACTTTAAATTTGACATAGAAGCTATTTTTAACGCATAGATATTTTGTTTGAAAGAATGAAATAGGATAAAATTTTGAATGTGTGAATCGGTGCAATGAATGTTATACCACATTAAGAGGAATAAAATCTACTCTAATTATAATTTTATTTGAACTGGTGGCATTCTATAAAGAATTTAAAGAGCAGAAATATTTTAACGATAGCTTTTTGAAGTAGCATTTCTATAACAAATAACACTTATATTTGTACCGGATGAGTTATTTAAGAAGCACTTTCCTAATATATTTTTTTGAAGTTAATAAAATAAAAGTCTTTCAAATTAATTTATTTTATTTATTAAATATTTAAATAAAAGTTAAAAATCGGCTTAAAACAACAGTAATACATTTAACTTTGTCAGAGTTTAATTATATGAATTACGTTTCCTTTCTCAGAGAACTTTTCAGAAATACTTGCTCTCATAAAAGTTCTCAACTCTTTATAATTTTCTAGATTTTGTGTCAGTAGCCATTCTATGATTTTCCATTTTCCAAATTTTGAGTAAGTCTGTGGTTTTCTTTAGATAAGGATGAAAACCATTAATGATTAGCATTAGATGATTAAACATATTATTCATTAAAACTAAATTACTATTATAAATTAAAAGTTCCAGATTTTGTTACTAAAAATCAAAGTTGCTATCAAAGTCTGGCAATCTTTTAGACGAAGTCTTCAAGTTTTAGCTAAGGTCGACCTATGCAGTGTGTTCGAAAAAATTTAAACACGCTTTACTTTTTTACTTGATGAAGATAAGTAGGCAATGTAAGATTCAAAAACGTTTAAAATGAGATAGGGAATATGCAGAGGGTAAAAGGACGATGAGTGTAATAAAAATTCGAAAAGCTATGCGATATTATAAGAAAGAGGTAACGGAAGGTAATAAGCATATGCAGTTAACCTTAAATAAAAGATAATCGATGCTCTCAATAATATTAGTGACAAAAAAATCTAAAATATTTACAAATGCGTTTTTTGAAAAGCTCCAGTTTTTGGAGCTGACGGAAAACACTTATAGAGAATGCTTAGATAGTTATTAATTCTTTTTAATTATGTTTCTAAGTCTTAAAACTACATTGTCTCTTTATATGATCGCTGTCCGTCTAGCTTTTTATTTAATCATTCTTGCAATGCATTTTTCTTCTTTTTATACTTGTTAATATTTAATTTTGTTCTGCAAATGCTATCACCATTATGTATATTCACTGCTGGAATAATATTTAAGTGGTTCAAAGGAGTTATATAAGTCAATTTTCTTTTTTCATTTTTTAATTTATTTTAAAGAATAGGTAAGTAATTATTTAATGAATTTGTTGCAGCAAAAATAAAAAATTTCTAACTGACAAATTTTTAATAGAAGAATCGAATAAAAGTAATAAAAATTGGGAGTATTTTTTTAAAAAAAATTAACGAGATTATTATTTCACTGTCATAATATTTCAATATTATCTTATTTTAAACAGTTTTATAATTTGCATTACCTACGAGTACTTATCTCCAACTGGTAAAGAATTAAAGCGCGTGTCAATCTTTAACCCTGTATACCAAGCAATATATTAATTATTCACGTATGTATATTGTATGTAAATAAATTTTAGAGCAATAATGTGTTAGGGAAAAGTACGTGTAGCATTATTTATCAAAAATAAAATTTCGTTCAGTTTAAAAACACATCAAACAATAATTGTAATGTATTCATTCGAATTATTAGGAGTAGTCATATATAGAAATTAATAATCATATGCGCATCACATAACACACTAAAATTTAAATCAAATACAAAGCGCATACAAGAAATATCCGGCCATAGATGGTTGTGTATTTGAATTTTTTTATGCGACTCTGTACACTAATATCATTTACATACCACTCAGCTAATTAATGTTTTATTAAAATATAAAAATATATACATAAAATTCATAATGTAAAGTTCCCAAATGATGTCTTTTTCCTTCTAAAGCTCCCTTTTTGGAAAAAAAGGTCCCCTGTGGTCCACTTAGTCCTTTTCGGTGACTGAAAAAAAATTACTAATGTGGAAAAAATCCCCGCAAAACGATAAATATCGTTAAAAGTTCAAAGATCGTAGAGAACAAAATTTACTGTAGTGGGCTAAAGCATTCTAACCGAAATCCTTTTACGAGAATGAAAAAAATCGCCATGGAGTGCGGAAAAACGTTAAATTCATTGAAAATCGGATTAAAAATCACTAAGAATTCAAAAATCGCAGAGGACAAAATTTTCTAAATTAAACTACCAGAAGATTGCAATCGAGTGACAAAAAATCGCCGCAAAACACAAAAAACTGAAAAACTGTATAAAAAATTAGCAAAACATTCAAAAATCACAGTACGAATTCCAAAAAACTTATTGAAAAGATGACAAAACATATTAAACTGCACTAAAAGATTGGAAGAGGATTACTTTTACGAATGTAAAAAAATTGTCGCAGAACGCGAAAACCCCCTAAAAATCGCATAACAAATTCCGAAAGATTCAGAGATCGCTGTGCGAATTCCGAATAAACTTTATTAAAAAGAGGACAACATTTACTATAATGGATCTAAAAAATTTAAACAGGATTCCTTTTACTAATGTGAAAAAATCACCGCGAAATTGCTAAAAATTCAAAAAATCGCAGAAAACAAAATTTACTATAGTAGGCTTTAACATTGTTATCAGAATTTTTCCATAAATATAAAAAAATCGCCATGAAATTAAAAAAAATTAAAAATCAGAAAAAATTCAAATCTGAGGACGCAATCGCGAAAGGACAAAATCTATTACATTAGGGTTCAGAGTTTGAAACCAATTTCCTTTTTCGAATGTCATAAAATTGAAACGAAACACGAAAAAAGCTGAAATTCGCATAAAAATAAGCCAAAAATAAATCGCTATCAAATTCTGAATAAACTTTATTGAAATTTTAAAAAGAGCACAAAATTTACCACTATTCGGCTAAAAAATTGAAACTGAATTATTTTTATCAATGTGAAAAAATATCACCGTGAAAGCTAAAGAAAAAAAAAGGGCTAAAAATCGAAAAAAAAAAAAAAAAAAAAAAAAAAAATCCCGCCGGCTCGGCCTACAGGCGGAGGTAGATTTCGAAGTTGAGTACTAAAATCACCAACAAAACTTAAATCAAGATTAGAGATAAACACGGTTTCTTCACTAAGAATGAGCTCTAGGGAGCTAAACTTTTGTGAAAATTCTAATATACACGAATACACACACGCATGTATATGGAATAGGTTTAAAAATGACTAAAGCAAATTCAGATTACCTCAAAGTGTTAAAATATGTTAATAATTTCCATAGTCGGGTTTTTATCATGTTTTAATGCGTTTCTTCAAACTCACATGACGTTATATATTCACCTGCTGAGATCCATTATATTTCCAATATGGCGTAGGTTTTTTTTTTTTTTTTTTTTTTTAAATTCGTCAAACTATTTATTTCATTTTGAGATTTCATGCGGAAATCTTGCTCTAGGAAACTTATGACGTAATATTCAATTTGTTTTCAATTCATCAAACTATTTAATTTTTCACATGAAAATCTTGCAATAGAAAAGCAATTGTTGTGGTGAGAATTTCATTGCTTTTTTTTTAAATTGTTGGCAACTGCTATAATGAAAATTATTTATTTTTTCCTGTCATTGTTGTGTAAGAGCTGGTTTTATCAGAATCATGTTAAGGCGGTATTCAAAATTATTAACCCTCCCCATTTCCATTTCCTTGGGCCGATTTTGCCCATTT
The DNA here is from genome assembly GCA_963932465.1 of Maratus speciosus. NCBI lineage: Eukaryota > Metazoa > Arthropoda > Arachnida > Araneae > Salticidae > Maratus > Maratus speciosus. The sequence continues at coordinate 301,895,610 of OZ010800.1, forward strand.
TCAATCCCCGCCGAGATATTAGCCATCTCAAAGTTGTTGGCGAGTTTGAAGACGATCCGTGCATAGTTGCGACTTTTATTGTGCGGACAAAATTTAGTACATACATACATACACACACACACATATATATATAACTTTTTAGATGGGGGTGGTTTTGGGTTCCTGGGATCATATAATGAAAAGTTATGAAGGAATTTTTTAAAAGTCGCACCATGGTAACGACTGCAATAGGTAGTATTTCTTACGAAATCTACCTAAAAAAATCGCAAAAAAAAAAAAAAGTAAAAAATAAACATTCGAAAACTGGCTTAGAAGTGCATAATTTTAGACATAATTGTACCTCACCTCCATCTTATAGCTGTTACAGCGGTCTTTTCAGCACATAGACCAAGCTCTATCTTTATTATTATAGATTTAGTTTTGTTTTCGATTTTGGTGTCAAGTATATCCCTCTATTAAAGGAACCCTTAATTAAAATTTCTTCTTGTTTTTGTTATACTTCTTAAATATATTTTGAGCAGAAGAAAGTATTGGAATCTTTTTGATGGATTTATACGCTATAGGATGACTTGAATATGATTTGAATTTTTTTTTTTAAATATCTCTGTATATACGATACAAATTTCTTAACTACTCTATTCCAAAAAGTAAAGCATGGAATTTCATCAAATGGCCCCTTTCCCACTTTTGCAGGACTAAAATGTGCTGGGAGCTCAGATAATATAATTGAAAACACGTTCAAACAACTGAACCCATAGATGACAGTGTGATGGATTCTTTTGTATGGCATTTAAAAAGTATGATAAATGTGTCACGCATCCTGTAGTTTTCCATGCATTTCAAATAATTATCGTTAATAGATCATGGTGTTTGAAAATATTTTTTAATGTCCGTGTAAACGAACGATAAATACTATTTCCGATAGGGAACATGTTGTAACGAATTTCAAATGCCATTTTTGTTACTTTAAAATGTAACTTCATCAAGGTCTATTTCAAACAATTTTTGCCAATAAAGCGTAATATGAAAGAACTCTTTTTGTTTTCGCGTAAACGAAATACTGATGATACTGACAATCACATCTTTTGCAATAGTGAAATACTACATTGAATCTCAAAAATATACACAAATTTTTGCCGAAATTCAAGCCAACTTATGGAAGTTTAGTGAACAGGCTCGGACTGGCCCGCCGGCCCATCGGCCCGAGGGCCGGTGCGCCCTCGCCCAGGGAAAACGTCGTGCTCCTAAGTGCCTAAGCCGCTCCAATATATTTTCACTTGTTGTATACATACATTCTGATTAGTGTACTAAATTTCGAGAATTCGTTTAGGGATAATCATCAATTAATTGATAGCACAAGACAGGTATTTCTTTATTATCACAAATAAAAATATATGGTAGCAATTTCAGGACGGAAACCAAAACGGACATCTTTGCATGCAATTGAAAGAGAAAATATGCACCCAACGAGTGCTTTAGTAGCCATTGCGCCCTGGACGAAATTTTTTTAATCGCTTCTTTACATGATATCTTTTAGATTTTAACCAGTATTTTGCAAATTTTCAGTCCTTTTCTTTGAGTACTCTGCGCCCCCTTTCCTTATAGCCGCCCCTGAATGCATATATAATCGTGCTTTTTGAAAGCAACTTGACAGAAAAAAAAGAGACTATCAGAACGCAAAAAACTTTTTGTATGGATTTTGTTTTTGATTGGAAAACAAGAGCTTTCTTTTCGGGGAATACAAAGTTGATGATACTTTTGGATTGCAATCCTGCAAGCTGTGGGTTCTCGCGGACAGCGGTTTTTCATTCACAAAATCTGCCATCATTTTCGGATAGTAATCTCGCGCATAGTTTAGGAGTAATCAGTGAAAATACATAAAATATATATATATATGCGTCGAAATGAGAACCTCCTCCTTTTTTTGAAGTCGGTTATAAAATACTGGCTATGTATCCTGCATGAATACAATCCCTGGGGCACTACACTCAAGTACGGAAACTTAAATATTTCCCTTGATCTCTAACAATGATAAAAGTTTTGAAAATCATGGGAACAGTGTGCTGAGAATAGTAAAATTACTAAATTATTTTAGCGATTTTAGACTAACAAAGAAATTTTTTAGGGTGTACTTTTTCTGTAGAAACCTTTCCACAACGTGATATCAATTCAGCTCTTTATGAACGCATAATAGTAATTTTTTAAGAATAAAAAATACCAATTAATTTCACAAGCAAGTATTATTTTCACATTCAAATAGCCTTATATTTCAGCATTCCAATGCCCTATAATACGTGGTACTTTTATAAAAGAACAAAAGAAGCCTGAGATTTAGTTTTCAAAATTTCTATTTCCAAATGGAAAGTACATTTTTATTCTACATAAATATTTTTTAAACGAAGTTTGCATACTCAATGTTTCTTGTGTGTGTTGAAGGAGATATCTGCAGATACCACATTTAAAAATGTTACTTGGTTAATAATATTAATAAAACGGTAGATAATAAAAAGTAATTTCTCTCAGATTGTAACAGAAATTGAATTTATGACATTTTAAACTGGCTTGATAACTAATTCATATTACTTTAAAGAAATATATTTAAAAAATAGGTTGAAGCCCTTAGCAGCACCGCAGCAACTCTATTTGGCGCTTGGTGCAAAAAATCGTGTTAACTTTTCTAAGGATCCTTAGTGCATCAATGGTGAGAGTGGGAAAAAATGTGGTTTACAACTTACAAATTCTGCTAAAAATAATCGTAAAAATATATGTAGGTACCAATTGACTGAAAATAATATCTACTAGTTATTATTATGTATAAATTATGTTTCCGAAGTCGTATAGCCCCACCAGTGCAGAGAGGTTCTGCTCTCGAAACTGGTAGACGGGAGATGCTGGGTTCGAAGTTCGAACCCAATCGCGCCCCTCGGCCTAATCGTGCGGAGTTTTCATGGTTTTCTTCGAGCCATGGATTTCCATGCTTAAATACGGGTTAGGTTCCCTTAGAAAGACCCCCACAGAGGGCACTCTCCCCCTCGGGCCTATATCCCTAGAGTAGATAATTGGCCGTCAAAAATCAACCAACCAACCAACCAAACAACCGACCGAAGTCGTATACTTATTAAGGAATGTACCAACTTTTAATTTTCAAGCAATAACACCCATTTTTGACACTTTATTTGAGTTTCTTATGGATCGAGACAGGCCGGAAAAAGGCATAGTTTATATACATTATCTTAAATCTTGATAGGGTTAGAAGGGTTTGAATTTGAGGTTTTTAAAGATAAATCCATTTCAGAAACTTAATTTTTAACTTCATAAAAACTATCCGATTGACTTTTTATTAATTCATTAGTGATATAGTGAATAGACCCAAACTTATTCCAGACTTTTTTTCGATTAAAAAACTTTTCTTAATTAAAAAATTAACAAAGTCATATTAAATATATATATATATTATGAGCAAACCACAATTGTTAAAAGCATTGATGCGTACAGCTCATTTGAATAATTAGTTTTCGAGATATAGAGAATTTTTTTCCTTTCCATAATTTAAGGGGGCCGTATTCCGTTATCAAATCAGCCCCCCCAAAAAAATCGTAGAAACTTACCAGAAATATTTTGTAGAATTTTGTTTAATGTAAAGTAAGTTTTTAATAAAATTATTATTCCTGTAAAATTTTACTGGGGACTAATTGAGAGTTTTTGGTTCTTTTTCTTGTAAGATCTTCAATTTATTTTCCGAAATTTAAGGATAAATCCCTAACACATTTTGTTTTATAACCGTATTAAGATTTAAGAAAAGCATATAAGCTATATCTCTTTCTTGGCTAGCAAGGAACTCAAACAGGGTGTCAAAAGTGGATGTTACCATTTGAAAAATGAACGTTCGTGTATTTTTTAATATGTAGACAGCCTCCAAAGCAAAATTTATGAAAATTATTTAATAGTAAATATTATTCCTAATCAATTGGAATCCTATGTCTTTTTTATACAGCGATTTTCAGGAAAATTGGTAGGGGCGATCATTTTTTTTTTCTGCAAGGTGTCTATCGATTGAAGAAATTAAGAAAGTTCTAGTCTTGATATCAGTAATCTACTACTGTGTTCAATTTGATGGAGCTTTTAGATGTTATATGATGTGTTTTAAAAAATTGCGTAGTATTGTGTAGGATTGATGGAACTTTAAACATGCACGGAGAATATAACGAAGTCTTTTATCTAGAGTTAAAGATATAATTTAAGCCATTTTCATTTACTTGGTGCTATGCGAGTGTGTTAATCCTTGTCAATCCAGATACAACACAAACAAGTAAAATTGACTTGAGTTCGTTAAATTTTTTGCGCCCTCTGAAAATCCAAGGTCTGCGCCCTTTACACTGACCCAGTACGACCCTGTTAGTGAATAGGCGAACCAGCACAGTAAACACTTTTCAACTTTGTTGAAAAGTATTAAAAATCTAGACCTTATTTTAAAAATTGTTAATTTATTGGTGTCTTCATTAACAACAACAAAAAAAATTATCTGGCAAAGTCTGCGTCCTCCCGTGTCTCTAGCGTCCCCCTTGAAAATATAAAGTAAGGGGACGCTCGAGATAAAATAAAACGCCGTCCCCCCGCGTCCCCCCTCGACTACACCACTGACTTTAAGTTTAATTTTAATTCAGAAATTTAAAAAAACTAAGCAACATAAAAGAAAATTCCACTTATATTTTGGAAAAGGAGATCTGGAAAATGAGTGTAGAAAAAATGTATATAACAGTACAGTATAACAGTTTGAAACCCTTTTATATTCCAAGAAAGAAACCCCATGCTATTTTGATAGTATATGTTTTCGTCACAAGCACAGACTCAGAACAGAGAAAGTTAACAAAAAAGACAAAGACAAAAACCTGAAACAAGTTCTGAAAAGAAACAAGTCCTTATTCATTAATTTGTATTTGGATGTGAGGTAAAGGAGAGTGCAATAACTTTGAAATGAAAAATGTTCGTACTTTCACTGAGAAAAAAAAATTACCAATATTTAAGTATACATTTATATTTTTTTTTTACAAAAAAGAAGAAAAAGACGAGGTTTGTAGTATAAATTTGGCGAACACTCAAGTTCCGCACCCGGGGCGACTGCCCCCTTCGCCCGGCCCTGATTGAAAATGCATTTTTATGATGTTACAGCCTTTCGAAGAGAATGAAATTGATATGCACTTATGAAGTGCACTAAAATATACATTCAATGCAAAAAATATTTATAAAACTAGTTATAGTACGAACAGGGATGTAGTGGAGGGTATACGGGGGTATACGTCGTATACCCTCTGGATTTTTTGAAGGAACACCGTATACCCTCTGTTTCTCAAGAAAGCTATAGTATATACACTCTAGAGTATACGCTCTGCCTTGAGCGTATACCCTTTGCTTAGAGCGTATACCCTCTGTTTTTTTTACGACTACACCACTGAGTACGAACGCACCTCATTTGCCACGTTTGACGAGCAATTTTCATATGTTTTCAATAAAGTTTATTCGGAATTTGTACAGCAATTTGAATTTTTGAAAGCTTTTTTTTTTTTTTTTGCGCTGATTTTTTGACATTAGTAACAGGAATCCTGTTCCAATCTTTTAGCCCAATATAGGAAATTTAGTTTTCTGTATTTTTTTCCCGAATTTTTTATACGATTTTTAACGTTTTTTTCTCATTCCCTGGCGATATTTTGACAATTGTGTTCGGAAACGGGAAGAATAACTTAGCTGCTGGTGTGATTATATTCAAATTCGAAATATGCAAATCGGTTCCTATAGCAACTTGAACGACGATGCTGAAAGTCTGAATTTAATCTGTGTCGAAATTCAAAAGCGTTATAATTCAAACTCAAGATTCGTTTGATTCGAGACCAGAGCAGATTGTAGCCCATAAGGTGTACAGTATACACTGTCGAAGTCCCAATTGTTTGATTAGGTTCGTCTGGGAAATACCGACCAGTGAAGCGGGTGAAGTTCCTCTAGTAAACTTATAAATTTGTAGTTTTGAGCAGCGTATTTTTTCATTCTTATTCTACACGAAAAAAAAAAAAATAATAATAACATTGAAAGTTTTGAAAATATATTCTTCACAAAAAATTGTATAAATCGAGTAAACAGTAGCGGGGGCATCCTTGGCCTCCCCACCAGCCCCTCCTCCTCTCTGCGCCACTGCTTTTTTTTATATAATTGTCTTATTATGCAAAAACATTTAATTTAGTTGAATTATTAATTTAATTCACCAATTTACGACTATCAAGTTTGCGCATCGCTACGCAATACTTTCTCATCATTGTAGAAATTATCAAATTTTATCATCTTACATCACCACTCTTTACCAAAAAAAAAAAAAAAAAAAAAAAAAAAAAAAAAAAAAAAAAAAGCCTTTGTAATCTCTTAACATTGACAAAAAAAAATCGACGTGCTAAAAATTTTCTCCAGAGATAGCCCGGAGTAAACTATGACGCAATAATAGGGATAGAGGTCGCTGCTATCTGTTATTGGATTGCGTCTGCAAAGAATTTATCGGTCCGTCCCTTCCCTTTCCCTTTTTCTCTTGAGTGCTGTGTTGAACGTATGATCCTGTCATACTTTTAACTTTTGTGAAAAAATATGTGATTTTAAGTTTCATTTAAATTATTTTGTGTATATAAATTGTGTTTCATCTTCGTTTACCTTCGCACTAACACTTACAACCTTGTAAGTATGATAGATCATGTGGTTATGCATACGACTATTTTATATAATTTATGCATAGCTCTCACTTTAATTTAATCTGTAATTTTTATATTTTTGTTTGAATTATGCCAGTTTTTGTAATTTCAAATTTGCAATAAATATAAACAACAGTATACTTTTTTATTTGATTTCCTGTGGGTATGATTTAATTTTTTATTTTCATTAAGTTTCGTAACTTTAAATGTTGAACGTAATCTTCTCTCTTCTTTTTTTATAAAAATATCTAAAGTATTGACTGAATTACAAATTGTATTGGTCTGTTGCTGATCAACTAATTTTTTTTTCTTGATATAAACGGTTGTTATGCATTTTCTGCTATGCAACCTGTTGACTGTTGAAACGATTAAAAGATTCATACGTAAATAAATACCTACCTATTAAATCTTTAACTAAATTAAAATATTTTATTTGACAAATTTATATTTGTTTGCAGTAATTGTTGTTGTAGTGTGTTCTTTACACATACATGATACCAAATGTTAAAAAAAATTATAGTAGGTACAATTTCTCAGTATTCGTTATCTGCTCCACCACATAAAAGATTCATTTTTATTAACTTATGTCATATATTATCTCAAATCATTATTTACCCCTGTTGGGGCATTTTTTTAAAAATAATGGGTTTATTATAATTGTTTTTTTTTTTGTTTTTTGTTTTAAGATTTGATGTTATAAATAAATTATATTTTTTAGAAATTAATTGCTATTAATTTTTATAATGTAAAAACAATTGTTGAATTACTTCAAAATATTTCCTGTTGTGCTTCTATCATTTTTGTAAAATTATTAAATACTTCTCAGTGCAGATATCTAGAATAGATTGTCATTTTGTCTTAACTTAGGTTACCTCTCTTATCTCATCTTATTTTCAGAAATACTTCTTATTTTGCCTCATTTTGGAATCGGAAACATATGACTTGAGCTAGACTAATTAAGTTGGTATTTATGATTAATAGTCTTCTACTTGTAAGGTGTTCTACAGTGGTGTAGTCATAAAAAGACCAGAGAGTATATACTCTATGCAGGAGGTATACCCTAGAGAGTATATGCTATAGTTTTTTTAGAAGCAGTGGATATACGGTGTTTCTTAAAAATGTCCAGAAGGTATACGGCGTATACCACAGTTTACCCTCCACTACATCTCTGGTGTTATGCATTGAACATCTTACATGTCTTATTATTCAGCAGTGGGGAATTATATAACTCTATCCGCCACTGGCGAGTGGATTTTCTGTCAGGGCAAGTGAATTTTTAAGTAGCCTTTTATAAATTACAGATTATAGAAAATATATTCTAAAACTTTATTATATATTGTTATTTTATGGTTACATTTTACAACTCTCTCAATTTCTGTGATTTAAAACATAACACTAAGCTCTGTTCTACAATAAACATTCCTCTGTTGTATATATTTAATTTTATTTAAAAAAATTAATGAAAATACATTCTAGTTAAGAATTATTTATGCAGTCACATAACTTTAGTTATAACAATTTTCAATCGTACCTACATTGTATCTTGCTGGCTGGTAATATTTTCCGAAAGTTCCCTACCACTGCTTATTATGTAGTTGTTTAAACAATATTGTTATCAGAGAATTATAAAGAGTTATATATGCAGAGCCGATCAAGCTGCAGTTGGGCCCAGGACCTGTTAAAAAGTTGCCCCCCCCCCCCCCCCCTACCTCCCCATTCCCGGTGACTTTCAGAAAAAAAGTAGGTTTATTTGATGGGTTGACAAAGTTGTTTGAGGGTGAAAGTTTCAAGTTTACAAAAGAAAATTAATTTGCAAGAATAATCAAGAAAATGAATTACTGTCCACTTTCTCAAATAAGCATTTGTATAATTCAAGCATCTATGATCCACATTTTATGTCGAAGAATAAATGAGGACGTCTTTTTCAAAATCATAAAAATTGTGTTTTCCCTAACAGTCTAGTAATCATTTTAAACTATAATCCTGACATTGTAAAATTAAAATCTTTGTTTATATTGAAACCAATAGACACAATATGCAGTTTTTGGCATTTTCCCCAAATTTGATTTTCTGGATATGGCAAGTTTTGAAAATTATAAGGTACTCTCAGATTGAAAAGGACTTTTACAGAAAAATTAAATATGGAGATTTTTTATTACAGTAAAACTTTGTTTTTTCGTCAGGGGCTAAAATAGAAAATGCAAACAGTGGGAAAACTTAAATTGTGAGAAAATACACTCAAATTTGTGGGCCCCTGAAATTGGTGGGCCGAGGCCCCGGAGGCCCGTGCATTAATCAGGCCCTGGTTATATGTATATTATAAGTTCTTGATTGTGACAAAAATTCAAAATCCACATAGATGTTCCAAAATAGTGTGAAGTGAATGCTGATTTTATATTTGTGTCCAGTCCATCAAAGAACATTGTAAGTTTTCCACAAGAATTTACTTTTAATAGGCATCTTGTAAACCTATTGAAGCATTAGGTAGTGACAGTTTTCAGTCTGAGGCCTTTCCCGTAAAGCCTGTTCCTTGAGGCTGCAAAACTTCAACCTCATATCCCTCCTTCTATTGAAGTCTGCATAATGTATGTGGGCACTACTTGGTTATCCCATCGACCAAAAAACTGTCGCCAAACTTTAAGATTAAATGCCAATAATGGATGATCGTAAATGTCACATTCACTTGACATTAAACATGTTTTTCTTACGTCATCAAGTCTTTTTAATTCGTATTTTTTAATGTTTTACTAATTTATTTGGGGTACTACTTGATTATGCTGTCGACCAAAAAACTATAAGATTAAATGCCAATAATGGTTGATCTTAAATGTTAATCTCTTGACATTGAATATGATTCTCGTGTTTGTAATGTCATCAAGTGATTTTTGATGCACCTTTTTATTTGTATTTTTATTAATGTTTTACTAATTTATTTGTTCTTTAGTTAATTAAAATAAAAATTATATCAATTTGTATAATTTGGTAATTTGTATAATTTGTCGAAGGGATAACCAAGTAGTACCTATATGTGTAATATTGTCTGAAATCTTACTCTATGAATTTTGGTCTATAATTAAACAATGGGGGAAATGTTAAGAATATTTTACAAATTATTAAATCTGAATGCAGTACTGGCATGGTGTAGTTTATTCTGTTTATATTAAAGTAGATAGTCCCCCTTGGTGATTCCCAATCAAAGATTATAAATATCATTAATTATATCTTGCATTAAAAACACTAAAAGTAAAATTTAAATTTCTGGTGTGTAAAAAGAAATGTGTATTATATTTATACCTTAGCTTAGAAAAAAGTACATTAATTAAATCTCATAGCTGCTTAAATCTTTTAGTACATGATAACATTTTGTAAAACTACTAATGTACTTCAAGATCAATATTTTCCATAGAGTCTAAAATCTGGTACTAATTAGTCTTTTCTGCTTATGTTATTGTCACTTTCTATAAAAATTTGTCAGTTTTGGAGCAGAGATGTCATGTGATAATATTTATCAAAAGGTGTAAAGTCTCAACTGCTAAATGTCAAATCATCGAAGAATTCCTTATAAAAGCCTTTTTATATATATTTAAATTTAATCGGAAAAGATAAAATTGCTCATTTGGTGCTCAAAAAACAAAAAGAGCCGAAATAGCAAGGATTTCAAGGGAAATCCTTGCTATTGTGAGAAAAAATTACATTGAATATTTGAGTACGTGAGTTTCAAAACTTGCCTTATCCACAAAATTAAATTTTGGGAAATCGCGAAAAACCTTGAACTGCGTCCATTGGTTTTCATTGTAAACCATGATTTTACAATACCATAATAATAGAATAAAACTAGTTTTGTTGCAAATTGTAGTGTATTTTCGCTGCAGGTTTACCAATAGAATAGATTGTTAGAGAAAACATGATCTTTTAAATTTTGGATAAGGCGAGTTTTGAAACTCTCATTCTCATTTACTTATTTCAGTTTTTAAAGGACTCTTGATGAAGAGATTCATGATATTAAGGTTTGTCTACTGCAGTTTATTCTTTGAGTCTTCAAGCACAGTTGCTACTAATGTTTGAATTGCAAAGGATTTTATTTTTCTGCTTAACTGACCGTAATTATTTAAATTATTTCCAGATGATATATTATTTAATATGCAACAATGTTCAGTCTTATCAACAAAAATTCATGTTCAGAGATGGGGGTGATGTAGATGATTGATTTGCCAACAATAAAGTTTATTTAAAAAAAGTTTAAAAGTTAATAATTGAAAAAAATTAAATATTTCTGACTTTGGGACCGGTTTTGGAAGGAAAAATGTTGTCATTAAAAAGAAAAAAACTTCAGCCAAAATCAAAAAGGTACAAATGTAAAAAGTTAGTTATCGGCCTCAGGTATCCTATCCAGAAAAATTATTTAAAAATATTAAATGCAAGCAAAAATTTTTAAAAGAATGCTCCCATAAATTTAACATTAGCATGTGTATTCATGAGATTTTATTCTCTCTTTGTTTCTCTAAACTAAATTGCTTTCGGTTTTCAAACTAGTTTCATTACTGAAAAGTAAAACGTTTATCTTAATCTTGCTAAGTTCTTAATGCTAGATATTTTGAATCTTGATGAAACTGTGTAGGTTTATGTGGTGTTTGTGATTTCATATTATTGGTCATTTTTATTATTTTTCAATGATATTATTGTACAGAAAGTTTATATATATTATTTTATATATAATTAATGAAAAATTATTGCATAACAGGTGCCAAAAGAAGCTCATATTAAATGCAGCGAAATGTATTTCATCAATAAATAAAAATACACTATAATTTTGAAAAGAATGTGTATATCAACAGTATTTATAACATTTAATTATGAAAATCCCAAAACCTTCAAATTTAAATTACACAGGTAAAAAACTGTATTTTCTTCATCAGTGGGTGGGGAGACCTAACTCCACCCCCACTGTTAAAAACTTGCAGGTTTCTAAATACATGTCCATCCCGCACTCAAAACAACAGTAAAAACTAAACTATGGGCATTTTAAATATAAAATTTAAAAGGTATCTTATTGTTTTTGCTTTGTAATTTAATCATGCTTTGTTTGTACTACTTTTCTGTTTAAGTTTGGTTTATTTACCTTTTTAATTTTATATTTTAAATGCCCATAGTTTAGTTTTTACTGTTTGGGGTGCAGGATGGACGTGTGTTTAGAAACCTGCAAGTTTTTAACAGTGGGGGGGAGTTGGGTCTATCTGTCCACCCACTGATGAAGAAAAGAGTTTTTTACCTGTGTAATTTAAATTTGAAGGTTTTGGGATTTTTATAGTTAAATGTTATAAATATTGTTGATATACACCTTCTTTCCAAAATTATAGTGGATTTGAATTTTTATTTATTGATGAAATATATATTGTGTGTATACAGTGTAGTTTCAAAAATCTGCATAGCATTGGGACCAGAGGCTGTGCAGATTTTAGAATTTTGCGAATGCTAGAGTGTTGTAGATTCTGGATTAAATGATTTGTTTTTTCAACATACCTTTTTTATTTCCAGGAAGAGCATGTAATAATTCCATTTAAGCAAATCAAAACTTGAATCTCTTATTTACCTGTACATATCATTTTAATACCCAAAATTATTTTTTGTTACAATTTTTAAACATTTCTTATATAGTCGATTGAGAACTTTCATTTCCTCTTGTTGAAGTTTCTTTTGAATTCTGTAAATAGCCATTATTTCCTGTTGGTCTATACAACTCTGCTGCCCAAAGAACTTTGAAATATTCACCTAAAACCAAACCTTCTTCAAAAATTAGCGTTTGATATTTTCTTTTGGCTTTAGTTTGTGGTAAGGTTAAGTGAAAATCTTTATCTTCATCCTCATTTTGGATAAATAAAGAGCCAGGCCATACTTTGTCATGTGTTAATTAAAACCTTGCATGGAATGTAAAATAAATTAGTTCGCTATTTTCTTTAGCAGTCAATAGATGGTGCAACCACTAAAACTTTTCTGCACTTGTTTATATCTCTCGTTGATTTCTATTACTTTACATTTCCTTGTATGCAAGTTTCTGTGAAATAAGTTTTATTTGTGTAATATCCTGTGTCATTACCATTTTCCCATGAATTTACATTAAAAATTATTTTATTTTCGTTCACTGTTATTTGGAATAAAGATTATAAATACTTCTTAATTGCAAATTTCATTATTTACATTTTGAAAAGCATGCGGATTTTTGAGACTGTACTGTATATTCTCGTATAAATAAAATATGAAGTGATCTAGTGACCTTGGACATATCACATGTGGTGATCAGAAATTACCATGGGTGGACTGTGTGTGTATATAAATTTTGATTTGATGGTGATTTATATTGATACATATTTTTTCTAACTTAAAGAAATTTTATTTTAAATACTAGAAATACATTTGTGTGTTTGTTTTTTAATTTTTTTTGTTTCATTTATTTCAGCTAAAAATGGCATCTGAATCTGAAAAGTTAGAAATGCCTGATCCAACTGCTGAGTCCAGTTTACTTGGACAACAAATGTTTGGATTAGTGGATTTTATTATAATTAGTTTTCTTGGTCTCTTAGCAATCTATTGGTTATTTTTAAGGAAAAAAGAAAAGAATGAATCTATAAAGTCCTTTACTATAGAGTAAGTTACTATAAATAAATTTTAACAATTTTCTGTACATTATTTTGTAATATTTCTGGTTACTTTTATATTATCTGGGAGCAAATCTCAGTAGTAGGAGCTTTACTTTCCATGTGGTGTAAATTAGTGACAATGCTTTGAAATAAAAATTTTGTGGTATTTCATATTTATTTTGTACTTTAAATTAAATTAGTGAAGGTCATGTATTTTAAAGGAAAGTTCTGTGTTTTAAATGAAATGAAGGAATCCTATTGATGATAATGGAAACAATAGTTGGGGATTTATCACTTGGCTAATATAAAAATACCTATTTCTGTTAGGTGGGATTTTATGTTCTAGTTATATACTGGAGTACAATACTTTCTCTTTTAAAACTGAAAAGGCAATTTTTCTTCTAAAACATCTCTAGTGTCTGAATGCTGAAAAAAATATGAACAGTCTGTACTAAATACATTCTTTTAGAAAAATCAATTTTTAATTCTTTGAAGAGATTCCTCAGTTTTAGACTTTTAAGAAATATTCTAGAAAAAAAACTTCCTTTTGCTGATAATGAAATCTTATGTTAACAGTAACAACCTATGTTGAAATTTAAATAAGGTGATTGCTCATTACCTAATATAATTATAAAAGCTTTCTTTTTACTATCAGAAACTTTACATCCTTATACAACATATTTACTATATATATTTTTAAAAATTGTCTTAAGTTTTAACTATAATACAATAAATTTAAATTGGTCTGTGATTACTCATTACTTAATACAATTACAGTAAAAAATCTTTAACGCAAATCTAAAAATGAGACATTGCGCACTATATAGAATTTTGCATTATATAGATCAGTGGTTCCCAACCTATGGGTTGCGACCCACCAGTGGGTCATAGAATAATCGAGGTTTGCCACAAAAATATCTTTTAGTTCATCTGTTTAAAAAATGTAACAAATACAATTTTTGACAACTCCACTAATCATAAAAGCTATTAACTTAAACTAAGTCTTTGTGAGAAAGCAGTGTTTTCTTAAACAGTTAGTCAATATGTTATGACCTCATTGTGAGATATGGCAGCAGTTGTTATGGCAACCTTGGACCCCCACTCTGAAGCTTGTGGATTAGAAATCCTTTTGAAGAAGAAATTTGAAAAGCCCAAAACTCTTAAAATCTGAAAGACTTAATTGATCTATCTTGCATTTCTTCTGTGAAGGCAGTTTTCAAAGAAAAATCCTTAATTTTCTTCTGCATGAATATACGAGCACAATAACCAGAAATATCTAAATAAGCTTTGATGTCCTTGATGTTGTTCAACCCAACATATTTGTATGAATGTGCTTTTCTGATTTTGAAAAACAAGTACAAAAACAAACTGCATGTAAAGTGACTTAATGTTAAAATTAACTAGTTTTAATACTAATATAGAATATATGCCCTCATTGGTAAACACCAGTGCCAGAAATCTCACTAATTATAAAGTTGTATTTTGATTATAATTTAATATATTTTTCATTATTTTTGTAATATGTGTATTTTAATTATTATTCCACTTACGCACATTAGGATTAGATTCTTGATTTCGTTAATAGTGCATCCTTTGTACGAAAATTTGCATTTTTCGTAGAATAGGATAGCCGATAGCTTATAGAAGTCATAAAATAATTTCCGTACTGATATCGGATACATCCTCATATTAGGTGGGTTGCGGAATTTTTTTTTTTACTTAATGGTGGGTCACATACCAATAAAGGTTGGGAACCACTGATATAGATCATTTCACACATCATTAAAATTTACCTCGTAAACATAGCAAAATATGTCTGGAACATATTTATATACATTTGATCTTTATATTGCATTCATTGGGACTAGAAGTTGTGCAGATTTATAAATTTTTGCTTAATCTTTTCACACATTGTTAAATTACCTTATAAACACGATTCAAATATCCGTGGTTCAAATCATCATATTACTCATTTTCAATTTCATAATAGCATTTTTTTTACTTTCTTCTATCTTTACAAGAAGAAAGTATTGGGTTCATGAAAATTTTCGAATTCCAGTTTTCGACAGATTTACACATTATAGTGGCCAGAGAACTCGAAAAACACGTTTTTACAAAATGTCTGTCTGTGTGTATGTGTCACAAATTTTGTGGGCACTCTATCTCAAGAACTAATGAACTGAATTTAATAAAAATTTATATTCAGTTAGTCCCTGATTACGAGTTTTTTGTGTAAATCGCTCAAGAGGTGGCGCTGCTATACTGCAATTTTCATGATTTCCACAATAAGCCAATCTCCAGAATTAATGCACAGATTTTCATCAAACTTCAGATTCTGTAAGTCCTTGACAGGAATTGACGTTTTATACACTTTGATGTAAATCGCTCAATAAGTGGCGCTGCTATGCTGCATTTTTTGCGATTTCCGCAATCTCTATCTCAAGAACTAATGCTTTGATTTTCAACAAACTTCAGATTCACGTATACCTTGTTATGAATTAGTGCTGTTTATGTTTTGGTGCAAATCGCTCAACAGGTGGCGTTGCTGTGCCGCATTTTTCAGAATTTCCACTACAGCTCTATCTCAATAATTAATGCAGGAATTTTTATCAAGCTTCAGATTCAGGTATACCTTGACATCAATTAGTGATGTTTATGTTTTGGTGCAAATCGCTCATAGGTGGCGCTGCTATGCTACATTTTTCACAATTTCCGCTATAGCCCTGTCTCTCAAGAACTAATGCACAAACTTTCATCAAGCTTCAAATTCAGATATCATTTGATATGAATTGGTGTTAAATTGACATAATTTCTTGTATTATTTAAATGATTTAATCAATGTGATTTATATAGAAGAAAGTTTTGTGATGGCCACAACATACTAGTTTATTATTGACTTAAGGAGATAAATATAAGCAATATCTTAAACTTTGAATTCTAGAGAGTAGCAATATTTCTACAGTGTGGATTATAGGAACTTCTTAACTTCAAAATTCATTGTTTACATCTGCAAAGTTGTGCATTATATAGAGAATTGCATTTAGAATTGTGTTATAAAGATCTTCTACTGTATAAAACTTTCCTTTTTATACTATTGGAACTCTAGAGACTAACAATATTTCTATACTGTGGATTAAAGGAGCTTCTTAATTGCAAATTCATTGTTTATGTCTGAGAAGTTGTGTGTTATATAGAAAATTGCATTATATAGAATTGTGTTATAAAGTTCTTCTATTGTATAAAACTTTTCTATTTACTCTCAGAAAGTTTCTCCTTATACATATTTACTATACTTTAAAAAATTGCCTTTAGTCAATAAACATTGAAAATTTAAGTAAAAATTATTTTTAAAAACTTGAAATTTTGAGTTGTGCATATAATACAAAATTTTTTTATGCTAAAAACCAAACTTTGATAATTTATATGAAGTAACAATTTATCTGCTTAAATTTTCCGGTAGGTTAATAATAAATTTCATGTTTGGCAAGGATCATTCAGGCATTCCTGTAAACAATGTCCTTGGCAATTTTGAAAAAGTTGCTGCATAAGAAAAAATATATATATATATAATAAAAATAACCGCTATTAGTACTGTTTAAAAAAAGTTACAGAATATTTTTTTTGTGTGTGCATTTGAAGTTTATTTCTAGTGTGGTTAAAATTTGAAGTATTTGTAAATTTTTGTGTTTTTTTTTATGTATCTAAATTTAAAGTTCTTGACTGACCAATTTAGTTGACAATTTAAATTTTATTATTATGAATAATATTGAGTAATTTTCACCAAGCATTTTCTAAATGCAATTACAATGTATACCATTTTTAAAGGGAGCAAAGTTTCTCTCCCCCCTTCTTTTAACTTCCCTTACTGTAAATGTTTCAGATATTTTATATGAACTTGCAATCACTTCTGTTTTTAATTCTTTTTTTAATGAAAAGTGCTGTGGTTGCATTAAATACAACTTTCACCATCTTTTTCATTTCATATGTATATTATATCTACATCCTTATCTAAAATTATGGTTGGAATTGTACATATTGCTCATTATATGCAATTAAACTCATTTTATGATTCTGTGTCATTTTTAATTAAATTTTAAAAGTAGATCAATACAGAGTCTGGCAAATTTTATAAATATGTATATACTTTTTAAAAATGTGATTACATATAACTTGTGAATGAATGTTCTGATTTCCATTACTCCTTTAAAAAAAAAAGAGGGGAGGATGATTTTGTATATAATTTCAAATGAAATACTATATGAAGTATGCTAAAATTTGGTTGTCCAGGTCTTTGGATCCATAGGACTAAAATATAGGACCATAGGTCCTGAGAGCAATGTATACTAATTTGAAAAAAGGTGGATAATAAATAAAATTAGCACTTTCTGTACTTTATCTTTAAATATTTTGGTAAAAAATAAGTTTGTTTTAGATTTGAGTAAATATTGCATATCATCTACTACTATCATTATATCATCTGTAAAATGGCTAAGAAATTTTAATGTTACTGTTAAAATAGACCATGATATGTTATATGTTTGTGTATGTATATATATGTAATTTTTTTTTTTTCAAAAAGCTCATTCTAATATCCATAATTTATTTAGAAACTTATTAAATAAAATTAAAATGTATTGAGCTGATTATTAAGATATATAAGAATAAGTTGTGTGAAAAAGTTAAAACAATCGTTAAAGGCTGTATAAATCAGGGTTTGCAAAAACCTGAGTTTTTTTTAAAAAAACCCAACCCACACGGGTTTTTTCATGAAAAACCCAATTTTCCCCAGGGAAAATTGGGGTTTTTTCAAAAGTATAATATATGCGTAATTACATTATTGTATACTATATTATTTATATATTATATACACTACACATAAAAAATACACTGTTCCCTTATATACAATATAATTGTAATGCTATTTTACAAGTTATAATTTGTATAAATTATATGAATTTAAACTAATTGAGTGTCAGTGTTTCGCACAAATTAGTTTTAAATATAATAGAAGATATAAAATTGTTAATTTGCTTTAAAATCAAATAATGAATAGAATATTAAAATTTAAAATATATAAGTAGGAAGAAAAAAGGGGTTAAACTAGTCGGATGTGCCAATCCCAAAACTTTCTTCTATCTCATACATGTTAATAATTCAAAATTCGCTATCACAGTACCAAAATTAAATGACAATTTATGCCCATCATGAGGATTGTAAAATATAGGTTCACTGAATTGGATGCATTTAACAAGGAGATATAAGTATCACCTGTTGTGCAATTTACAACAAAACCTGATCAGTAACAGTTACGTCAACGTCTAACTGAATCTGAAGTTTGATGAAAATCCATGCATTAGTTTTTGAGATAAAGAGCTATTGCGAAAAGTGAGATAAATGCAGCACAACAGCGCCACTGTTGTGCAGGAGGTCTAACTGAATCTAAATTTTTATTCCATTCCGTACATTGGTTCTTGAGATAAGAGTTAATTGCTGAAATTGTGAAAAATGCAGCATGACAGCACTACCTGTTGGCGATATGCACCAAAACTTAATAAGCAAAGTAAACTTGTAACTGAATCTGAAGTTTTACGAAAATCTGTGCATTAGTTCTTGAGATAAAGCTATTGCAAAAATTGAGATAAATGCTGCATAGCAGCGCCACCTGTTGGGCAATATATACCAAAAAACTAATCAGCACCAGTTTACCTGAAGGTCTAACTCAATCTAAAGTTTTGTGAATTTCTGTGCATTAGCTTATGAGATAGGGCACCCACAATGTTTTTCACATACAGACACATTTTCTAAAAACCATCAAATTGTCTTCAAGATCTTTTTAAAACGTATATATCCATCATAAACTGGAAGTCGAAATTTTTCACGAATCAAATACTTTTTGTAAAGATAGAAGAAAGTGAAAATACATATTTTTTATTTCCATGAATATAGATGATTTGAATTTTTTATATAAAGACATACTTAAGATGTTAAGATGACCTTTACCTATAATTATGTACTATGTATGTTGCCTACTAGGTTCTATGTTAGTAAAGTATTTCAATGTGCTGAAATACATTTTATTTTACTTTATAAGTGTATGTAATGGCTTTTAAATATAATTTTTTTTTTTCAAAATTAACTGAAATGTCTTAAATTCATTAAATGTATATGTTGTTTAAATTTTTAAATATTTCTGAAAATTGAAAAAAACCCACATTATGGGTTTTTCAGTGGGCTTTTTCAAATGGGCCCATTCTGAAAAAACCCACCGGGTTTTTTCGAACTGGGTCCAACTTTGCGAACCCTGGTATAAATTATACTTTTTTTCCATTTGTTTTTTAACTATATATTGTATAAAATTCTGCAAGGAATTTATTTTATTTATTCTTTTATCTTAAAGGAGCCACATTATTCAAACTTGAAAATAAATAAAAGTTTTAAAAAGTTACTTTTAGAACTTGTTTTGTTAACTAACACGGGAACCACTTTTGGTGTTGCTCGCACCTAGCATCGAGATCTGGTGCGTTTTGTAGCCCTATACATAAAAGTTAGAGAACCGAAAAATTTCTCTGTTAAAATAATATTTTATATACTTTTTTATACTTTTCATTTTTTATTATTACATATTTATTTGTTTATTTCACGCCAAAAGTGAGTTAAGTCGCCAAATAGGGCGCTACAATTTTCCCGCCCGCTTTATCCAAAGAGAAAATATACAGAACATATTACTAGAATTATATTAGATTGCGATTTTTTTTTATAATTGATAGCATAAGAAACAAATATTAGGTTTTCATATTTTTTTTCTATGCAGACGATAAATATATAAGTAATAAATATAATTCTATAAAAGCTTCGAAGATCATTGAAACTATTTTTTAGTGAAATACAAAATAAGCAAAATATTTTCTTTTGAAATCGAATGAAATAAAGTTTCGAATGTTTAAAATGAAATGTTGCTGTATTAAATAGTCCTTCGGTAAAAGTAATCGTAAAGTAAATTAATGTTTTTACACAATTTAGAAAAATTACTGTGGCCAAATAGGTCGGACATTGCAAATTCTAACTATTACAAATTCAGCTACGACATTTGGCTAGGGTTGCCGGAAAGCTCTATTTCTGAAAATAAATGCCAACTGTTTCCCCGCCAAAAATATGAATATAAAGTTGCAATTTTTGAAAATCAAATTCGTGGGTTTTTGAAGAAATTTTCAAACTTTTTTCAATATTTTATACTTATTATTAACTAATTTTAATTTTTAAATGCTTTTCTTTAAAAAAATTCAATGTTAATAGTTCGAAAAGTGGTTCGAAAATATCATTTTCAGAAAGTTATGCTGCTGTATAATCAAGAAATATTATTTTAACAGAAAAATTTTATCGATTCTCAAACTTCATAATATAGGGCTTTAAAATGCACCAGGTCTCAATGCTAGGTGCGAGCAACACCAAAAGTGGTTCCCTTGTAAGTTATAATATAGAGCGCTATGTTAAATTCATAAACTTGGCATGCAATTCTTAGTAGTTCCAAGTTTAATGGCTGACCCATGTTTCAAACAGGTGTATGATTTTTCTGGATCCTCTTCATATAGTGAAAGAATTGTTTTATCACACAATGTTAAACAAAGAAAGATAACATCCTTCTAATAAAAACAACAGTACATCAACATATCAGTAGGTATTCTTTTTGATAAAATTGTTTAACCCATTCGCTGCCAACCACGAGTATACTCGTGTCGCATAAAGTTTGTTCTTGTACTTAAATCTGTGTGCGAACGAAAAAGTACTTTGAAAGGACTTCAGAGTCCTGGTATATTCCCATTGCCAGCCACAAGTATACTCGTGTTTGATTTTATGCTTGCATTAAATCACCTTTGATAAAATATCAATATTCGCAAACAAAAAAAAAGCACTTAGATCAACGCAAACACCTATATCAGACTTGACAATATGAATAAACTTGAGCTCAGTGAACAGGTTAAAAGCTGAAAAAAGACTTCCAAAAACATATCTAAGGTTTAATTCCAATTGATTTTTATTTTTTCCTAATCTGTTTCTGTAGAATGTCATCTCTTAACTAGAAAATATCCATTTGTTATTTTTTCTAAAATTCTATTTTTTTCGTGTTCAATTATATTCTTTAATTTTGAATCTTTTCCAAAAATCTAAAACTACTGCAGGCTATTTCAATAACCATTCTTTCTATAATTTTGATTTATTCTCCACACTTTTAAATGCTTCAAAATGTTTTTCTTTCTTCAGTTATTTCATAAATCTTTTCTGAAAACTGTCATGGGTGAAAGTATTATAGTACTCAATTTTAATTGAAGTTTATAAAATATGATTGGATTTATTTAAAAAGTTCATATTCAGATAGGAATAAAAATAGCCTAATACCAATGCCAGATGAAACAATTCTACAATATGAATTTCAAGAGATCCTGCTGGTTGTTTATATATATATATATATATATATATATATATATGCATAATAGATAATAATACAGTAGAGCCTCGATTATCTGAAGTAATTAAGACCGACCAGCTTTCGTAAAATCGAAATTTTCAGACATTCGAGAATGCTTAAATTTTAAGATTAAGGAGAAATATATGCAATATTTCTTATTATGGTAACAAGTGCTTAATAAAAATAAAGCAATAGCAAAATAGAAACAAGAATAAATTACCTGAATTTTAATTTTGAAATTAAGTACCTTTTACGTATATCACAAGGGTTTGAAGAAAATGTTTTGTCTGTCGCAGTTTCGATTACCTTTGCTTTGAAGCTCTATCAAGCAGTTATTTAATAGTATAAGTTTACCAGCATCACAGCCTTTCTGCTGCTCCAGCCATGCCAAACATTCAAAAGCTTCAGAACCGCTAATTTGTTCGTTTTCTTCATTCCACTTCGCAGCTTACAGGAAGGAACTCAAGTTAAATTCAAAGGAACTCTAAGAAAGGGGATCGAAAATATTTATATGTACTTGTAGTTCGGAAAAGGCCGCTTGCACACAAGGAATGTGATAGTAAAAAAAGAAAAAAAAAGGATTTTGATTAACCGAGGGTTTCGGTTAAGAGTTTTGGATAAAAGTAGTTTTACTGTATATATATGTGTGTATATTACAAATTTGTTTTAAGAAGAGCATCAATTTTATTTTGTACTTTTCATAGTGAGGGGATTCCATGTCAAATAGGCAAAATTTTGATTTGGTCCTTCCTTTTTAGCCCTTTCAATTTTGATGCAATTACAAAAGGACAAACATATAAGTCTAAGATGGACAACTGCAAATTGTCAGAGTCTGAAGTAGTATAGTTTGGTTATCAGGGGTTCTTCTGTAAAGTTCACTATTTCTCTGTTGCAAAAAGAACCGATCAAATCATCAAGTTTGTCGCCTGACTGCTCCATGATACTAGAAATGTTACCTATTGCAAATATGTAATCTAGTACAACTTCTTGTGCCAAAAAACATAATTGCAGTTTTAACGCTCATTCATCATTATTTGGACACTAACTAGGCCATGTAGCCTATCGGGATACATTTGACCCACATTTTAACAAGCTGTAGCTACTGAAAAAATTATTTTAAAAGTTTGTCACTTTACTAATTAATTACTTATGGACATGATGTCATCGAGCTACTGAAGTTCTCTTTTCCATGCCAAAATATTTATTTATTCATCTTTGAAGTCCCACAAAAATTTAAATTCATAAATTCAGTCCCATTTTCAGAAACCTATATCTCAAGAGGGATATTTCAGTTTTCATTATTGTTAATACCACTGTAAAGAGCATTCCATAATTGACAAAACTTTTATTTCATTTTGAGCCTTTTCCATATAAGGTTAAAATAGTAAAAGCCAAATCCATCGCGACAGGGTATATTAGCTTAGTTTAAGACTAACAATGGAACCACTTTTGGTGTTGCTTGCACCTAGCATTGAGACCTGGTGCATTTTAAAGCACTCTATTATGAAATTTGAGAATCGATAAAATTTTTCTGTTAAAATAATATTTCTTGATTATATATTTCTTGATGAGCAGCATAACTTTCTGAAAATGCAATTTTCGAGACCACTTATCGGGCGATTAACATTGAATTTTTCTAAAGAAAAGCATTTAAAAATAAAAATTAGTTAATAATAGTTTGAAAACTCCTTCAAAAACCCACTAATTTGATTTTGAAAAATTGCAACTTTATATTCATATTTTTGGCGGGGAAACAGTTGGCGTTTATTTTCAAAAGTAGAGCTTTCTGGCAACCCTAGCCAAATGTCATAGCTGAATTTGTCATAGTTAGAAATTGCAATGTCCGACCTATTTCGCTACAGTAATTTTTCTAAATTGTGTAAAAATATTAATTTACTTTATGATTACTTTTACCGAAGGACCATTTAATACAGCAACATTTCATTTTAAACATTTGAAACGTTATTTCATTCGATTTTAGAAGAAAATAGTTTGCTTATTTTGTATTTCACTAAAATATAGTTTTCAATGATCTTCAAAGCTTTTATAGAATTATATTTATTACTTATATCTTTATCGTCTGCCTAGAAAAAAAAAAAATAAAAACCTAATATTTGTTTCTTATGCTATCATTTATAAAAAAAAATCGCAATCTGATATAATTCTAGTAATATGTTCTGTACATTTTCTCTTTGGATAAAGTGGGCGGAAAAATTGTAGTGCCATATTTGGCGACTTAACTCACTTTTGGCGTGAATTAAACAAATAAATATGTAATAATAATAAATTAAAAGTATAAAAATTACATAAAATATTATTTTAACACAGAAATTTTTTCGGTTCTCTAACTTTTACGTATAGAGCTACAAAACGCACCAGGTCTCTATGCTAGGTGCGAGCAACACCAAAAGTGGTTCCCTTGTAAGTAATGATGAATGTATTGGTTTACTAATGATGAATGTATTGGATTCTGATCTTTTAATAGTTATGTTTTTCACTATAAAACCTTGTACTAGATCATATATTTTCAATAAGTCACGTTTCTTGTATCATGAACAGTAGGATCATGAACTTTGTGATTTGATCCTTTTTCTTGCGGCTGTGAAATAGTGAATTTTATAGCATATAGCACTCGGGTAAGCCAACTGTACTATTTTTGACTCTAGCAGTTTGAAAATGCACATTTCAGACTTACATGTATGCTCTGTAGTGATTACATCAAAATTGAAAAGAGTTGTGTTGGAGCGCTTAGCCAATTAATGTGGAATGACCCATTGTTCAGTTTAAAATGTGGAGATCTACACTATAGTAAGAGGTATATACAGTACCGGACCTCAAATCCGGAATCCTAAAATCCAGACGACCCAAAATCCGGAATGGAAAAAAAAAACTGAAATTCCGCGATGATCTCGAATAAATATTTCGTGAAAACGTCCATAGATGACGCTACGTGCGCACGTAACATAGTGCCGAGCCAAACTAGACTCAGCAATTTTATTTTATTGCAATGTTTTTCATTCATTAGTTTTAATCCAAATTTTCTAACAGAATTATCGTAGTTAGTGTGTGCAATTTTAAATTTATTTTTAAAAAAACCTTTTCTTCATTTATATAGAAAATGTAAAAAGAATAAATAAATAACCACAAGAAAGAATTATTTTTAAAAAGGTTCGTAGAATATATTTATAATATTTATATGTAAAAATATTTTACAACGCCCCCTCCCCACTTTTAATATGTTCAACAAATTTCATTTTTCGAAAAAATTCTGTTTGTAAGCACCGTACTCAAAGAGAAAAAAAATCTACCCTAAGTTCCTTTCTCCATAACAAAACAAGCTGTCCATCGAAAGCTAATGATCTCATTCTGATAACGTTGACTTTCCACTTCACGCAGTTAAATAAACATGTTGAATAAGCAAAACAAACAGCGGATAGATATGTCGTTTTTCTTTACTTTCTTTTCATCTAGTGGCCTTTTCTTTTTAAGAGGTACCCTAGCTTTCTAATAACTTATCATAATTTAATAAAAATTTGTTACACAAGCTAATTCACTATTATTGTAACTTGCTGAAAATTTGAAAGAAATTCGTCAATTAGCAACGGAGATAATTATTTTTAAGGAAAGAAACTGTGTCGCTGGGAGCTCGTTACTATGGTTTCAGAGCAAACTTAGGGACAAATGCAGGGAACAATGGCGGTTAATAAAGAGCCTAATTCGGCTCTCGCAAACAACGATGTATTTTCATTTTCTAAAAAATGTTTTTATGTTCCTAATAATGTGATGTACAGGATTAAAAAAAATTCTTATCCTTATTTTAAATTTTTTTTTTTTTAATTTATTTTAAAAAAGTTTGTTTGTTTACTTATACCTCATACGGCAATCCGCGATATAGATTCCTAGGCCTAACTCGCGAGCAACAACGCATTTTCATTTTCTAAAAAATGCTGTAATATTTCTAAGAATATGCAGTAATAGTATTTTTTTAAAAACTTATTTTTATTTTGAATTACTTTTTGTAATTTGTATTTTTGGCTTTATTTACACTAAGCCTAACATGGCAATTCGTGGTATAGATTGCTCCGTGGCATGTAAAATTTTGCCAAGGGCATGTACTGCATCTGTTTATTTATTTTGGTTGAGGACCTAAAATCCGGAAAATTCAGAAATCCGGAACGGCCGCGGTCCCGACCAGTCCGGATTTGAGGTCCGGTACTGTATTTCAAGATATTCTCCATATTTATAGATGTCAACATGATTATATGGAGTTCTAGTGGATGGAGAATTTGTCTTTTAAACCATTGCCAAGAACAAAATCCGAAATCTTCCATGGTCAACATTTTGATAACCCAGTGAAAGCCCCCCCCCCCCTCCCCCCCTTCTTCGCACTTGAACACCTGAAGTCATCGCTGATCATGAGTAAATATTGCAGTAAACTGAGAGTTTTCTTTGCTGAAATTACTAAATAAAAATTCAAAAGTGGTAAATTGATATTTGACTATACAAATTCTTTCCTCTGTATTTTTATCACTCTTTTTATAATTGATAAAACATATGTTATAAACTCATTCCACTCTATAAATAATCAATTGATGAAAATTTTGATAGAAAAAAATATCTCAGAAGGAAAAACAATATTTGGTGTCGTGAATGTTTAAAATTTTTGTCATTTTTAGGGTTTCGTTCATCTGACGAAACCCTATTCGTCTCACTCCTTTGTCTGTCTGTCCGTCACAGAGCCCGTTCTCAGAAACTATACATGTTAGAGACTTGAAATTTTGGGTACTTATAGCTGAACACCTCACATCAAACAACAAATCATAAAATTTCCAAAAAGTTGGTAATTAACCTAATTACGGGCTAATTACATTCTAAAATTAACCAATCAACCTTTTGAATGCAGGTGCAAATGCACGTTATCGAAATCCTCCCCAGTTTCTCCTAAGGGTTGCCAGTAAATTCGGCGGATGCTCCGTCAAATCAGCCGGTGCAGGGTTACCACGGAGTACTTTAAGCAATAAATGAAGTGGACCTTTAAAAAGCAAAATCAGATCTGCCGAAATATCGGTCATGCAAATTCGTAACAGGTGTAGAAATACGTGGAAAAAATTCTACTTTATTTTGGTATAAATTTCAAATTTCTGCATAGGATAGAACTCAAAAAATCCACTAAAAATCGATCGATAAAAATTTTATTTCTGTGTTTTTAAAGACGGTGAAAACAGATTTCCATTCACCGGAAGGCAGCTATCGTCATCTCTCGACATATCGGCGCGGGAGAAATTTAAGGGGAGGAAAGTCTAATACGAAATTTAAACTTTTTAAATATTAAATTTTTTGACATCCGGGCTGGAAATTTCTCACAGATTTCATACATACCCGGTTCAAAGAGATTGCTTCATTACGAGCTGAAATATTAATTATTTTATTAATTCCTTTTATTTCCATCAAATGCCAGATTAAGATGGAGACACGTGCTTTTTTAACGGAGATTTCATTTAAATTAGGAAATCTAACAATTTGCGTGGGGTGTTTCGACGGCGCGCTATGAGATAAGTATTAATTATTCAATATGAAAAAGTTTGTAGGTTTATAAGTGTTCATCCCACTATTTCCGAATAGCAATTTCAGGAAATATCTTAAATTATTGTTTAAGACCGCCACTCGATGTGTTCGAAACTTTAAGATACTTTATAACACATAAGAAAAAGTGTAAAAAAGAATGGAGTGTGATATTTCGAGGAGTGGAGGGGGGGGGGGGACTAGATTTATTTATTAAATCTTGGCGTTTGTTATCGCAGAAAATGTTTTAAATTGTTGGTTAAGACTGCACCGCCACCCTCCCGACCATGTATCTACGGAGAGATTGCGCAAAGGAGTTTCGTTCAGATATGCTTGTGTTAAGAATAGAGTGCGCTCCCTGGTGGTGGAATGCGGAACTAACGTAACGCGATTTTATTAAAATTAGGAAATATAACAAGGCGATCCGTTTGCAACTTTAAGATACTTCATGACACATAATAAAAAGCTTATAAAATAATGGTGCATGCAATTTCCTGTGAAGGGGGAGGGCGAGAGAGGGGCGCTGGATTTCTTTTTTAAAAATTAGCATTTACGACCTTTTTGAATGTCGTTTTTTGAGCACTATGATATACTCAGACACGTGCTGCTTATGAAATATAAAAATGTCAAAATTTTAGTTACCACTATTTCCGAATAGTACTTTCAGCAAATTTCGTAATTTCTCGCTTAAGGCCGCCACCAACTCGAGTAACACATCCATTGATAGGTTGTTTAACAGAGTTTCGATCTGATACACTTTTGTTATGAATAGTGTGCGCTCCCTGGTGGTGGAATTTGCAACTAATATAACGCAATTTTGTTAATTATGAAATCTAACAAGTCGATCTGCTGGAAACTTTGACATAGTTCATAACACATAATAAAAAGCTTATAAAAGAATGTTCCGTGCAATTTCCTGGGGCACCTACCTATCTCGGGTGCTATAGACCCGATCCCCTCGACTAATATACCTACGTATAGGTTGTAAAACGGAGTTTCCTTTGGATAGAGGTTTGTGTAGAATAGAGTGCGCCCCCTGGTTGCGAAATGTGAAACTAACAGATTTCGCAAAAGGATAAAGTGTTTTAAAGGAATATTAAACGAAACCCTCTGTGCGATCTGTGATCACACTTACCCACTTGTTGTCTGATTTCTCGTTTTCACATTTATTTTTAAACAAATTATATAAAAGTAATAAAGAACTTGGGCTTGATGTTGTTTTTAATTGCTCAAAATTACTGGGAAATGAAAATTGTTAAAAATATATCTGAATTGATTTGGCTATCTCCGATCACATTTCTTTGACTATTATTAAAAGGTAAATATAAATTAGTTCAAATGCTTCTCAATCCTGTTTACCTTGGACAATCCTAGTTAATATGAAACCTTTTACACACACTCTTCTGACTTTTCAAATTCTTGATAAACCTCGGAATGTTTTGTGTAAGTAATTGCTAAATATACAACCCATAAAATCTTTTTAAGCACCAGTCTTATTTTTTTTCTTGCAATTTACTCATGAATATTTTCAACCTATCTGTAAAAAAAAAAAAGAAAAAAAAGCTGTATCATTAGCATACTTCATAAAGGATTTGTTTTAAATGTTACAAAAGGAATTTTTATTGAAATTTGAATCATGTAACGGTATTGCAGATTTTATTTAAAAAGCTGTAATATGCATATATAACGTAATTTTTTTAAGCTAACCTACAAGCAAATGCTTTACACAAATGCTTTTATACAATATTTATCTGTTTTATATCTTCATTCATATTGTGTTTATGTTGTCTCTCAGTATGTGCAGTGTAACGAGGAACTGCTGTATAATGATTTCAAATTGGAATTTATTTTTAATTTTCTGTAATATGTAGCAAAAAACAAGATACAGTCTATCTTATATTTTAATAATAAAGTTTTGTCTGTCTGTCAGGGTTTGCTGCCGATGGCTAGGGAAATCTGTCATACGTAGAGTTCTGCCAATTTGGTTATGGATATGTTGTTTATGTAATCATGTTCCAGTGCACCTGAGATTGATTTTTTTCTTTTTGATAACTAGGCAGGATATTAAATAAAGCCCTTAGTGAATGCTAATGAACAAGCTTCAAGTTTCCTCAGTTCACCAGCATTATGATCACTTCCATACATGTCTGGTGAAAACATTGTTTTACAAGCATATGGCTTCCAAGTTGGAAAAAATGTTTTTTTTTTCCTTAAGAGAGAGTTGTGAATAGTTGGTACCTTCTTCATACTGATATTTTTCATTTAAAAAAATAATAATTACTTTAAAAATTATATTTTCTGGAGATCTTTTTCATACTTTGTTTTTTGTACACTTTAAAATTGCTGTTGCCAAGGCCCAGATGGAGTTATTAAATAAAAGAAAAACAAGAAATACCCATGGATTCGGTCCCTTCTTTTTAATACTATTCTTTATTTAAAAAATATGAATGTTTCCTACAGGGGTGCAGAATATGCCCGATCCGGCGATCTAGGATCGGGGGAAATTTTAACCACCTGGGGAAATTTTGAAGAAACATATACAATTGCTTTCGATTTTAACAACGAATTCCATAATTAACTGAGATGGAAAAATTTCACTACAAATAAAAAGATCCGTATAGCGACCTTCACAAAATCGATATCAAAATAATATGTATCGTTTTTCAGGTGTGATTCTGTTCCGAATTTTCCGAAAATTTAAGGCATTCGGTTCCGAAAAAAAAAAAAAAAAAAAAAAAAAAAAAAAATCGGTCATCAATCTGAAAATTCGGACATAAAAATACCGCAAATTTTGTCCAAGAATTCCGGAAAAAAACGCGAATTTCGTCACAAGATCGCAAAATAACCGCAAATATCGCAAAAGATCGTGAAACTACCTCAAGTTTTGTCAAAAGCTCGCGAAAACATCGCAAATTTCGTCAAAAGGGGCGAAATAACCACGATTTTCGTCAAAACATGCCGAAATAACCGCGAATTTCGTCAAAGGAACGCGAAAAAATCCCGCAAATTTCGCGAAAAAAAAGATCGTGAAACAACCGCAAGATTCGCCAAAAGATCGCGAAACAACCGCAAATTTTGTCAAAAGTTCGCGAAATAAACGTACATTTCGTCAAAAGATCGCGAAAAAACCGCAAATCTCGTCAAAAGATCGATAAAAAACCGCAAATTTCGTCAAAAGATCGCGAACGAACCGCAAATTTCGTCAAAAGATCGCAAACAACTGCAAATTTCGTCAAAAGATCGCGAAACCTCAAATTTCTTCCAAAGATCGCGAAACAATCGCAAATTTCGTCAAAAGGGGCGAAATAACCACGATTTTCGTCAAAACATGCCGAAATAACCGCGAATTTCGTCAAAGGAACGCGAAAAAAATCCCGCAAATTTCGCCAAAAGATCGCGAAACAACCGCAAATTTTGTCTAAAGATCGCGAAAAAACCGCAAATTTCGTCAAAAGATCGCGAAAAAACCGCAAATTTCGTCAAAAGATCGATAAAAAACGCAAATTTCGTCAAAAGATCGCAAACAACTGCAAATTTCTTCCAAAGATCGCGAAACAACCGCAAATTTCTTCCAAAGATCGCGAAACAACCGCAAATTTCTTCCAAAGATCGCGAAACAACCGCAAATTTCTTCCAAAGATCGCGAAACAATCGCAAATTTCGTCACGATTAACGTCACGAAATAACCCCGATTTTCGTTAAAACATGCCGAAATAACCGCGAATTTCGTCAAAGGAACGCAAAAAAAATCCCGCAAATTTCGTCAAAAGATCGCGAAACAACCGCGCATTTCGTCAAAAGGCACGAAATAACCGAAAATTTCGTTAAAAGATCGCAACAAAAACGCACATTTTGTCTAAAGATCACGGAAGAACCCCAAATTTAGTCAAACGATCGCAAAACAACCGCGAATTCATCAAAAGATGGCAAAACAACCGCGAATTTCGTCAAAGAATTGCGAATTTTGTCAAAAGAGGGCGAAATAATCACGAATTGCGGCAAGAGGAAGGCGAAATAACAACAAAACTCGTCAAAAGATCGCTAAAAACGCAAATTTCGTCAAAAGATCGCTAAAAACGCAAATTTCGTCAAAAGATCGCGAAAAAACGCAAATTTCGTCAAAGAGCCGCGAAAAACATAGTGCTGACAGTGGATTTCCCTCCCTTGCCCTACTCTAAAGGATCAAATTGATCCTTTGAGAAAATTTGCTGTGAATTTCAGAAATTTTTTTTTTCACTCAGAATCACACCTGCCATATGTACACACGCATAAGTTGAGAAATATTGGAAAAATAAATTTTCTATACCTACGGTTTCAGTAAATACCTATAAATACCGCAAAATTTTTGGGGAAATTTTCATGTGGATGGGGGGAAATGTTGGAAGTAGAAACATTTTCTGCACCCCTGGTTTCCTATTTATCCTAAATGTTTATTATTTAAAAAAAAAAAAAAAAAAAAATTCTGAAGATCGTTTTCTGATTTCCTTTTTTTCTACAGTTAAAAACTGCAATCAATGTAACATTGATAAAAATACAAAAAAAAAAAAAAAAAAAAACCCTGCATATAGGATGTATCTTTCTGTACCATATATTCATATACCATATTTCAGATCATAACTGTACCTTTCATTTTAAAAAATATGAATATTTACTATATCAAAATAATTTTCTGAAAATTGTTGTGATAGTTCCCCCCCCCCCCCCTTTTTTTTTTCTTTCCTTCTTGTGCAGTTTTAAATTGCTATCCACGTGGCTCGGGTAGGGGGGGGGGGGAAACTTCTGATGGGCAATAACTTTCTACTTTTAACAATACCTTTTATTTCAGACTGGGCTGGGCTTGGGCAATGCCAGGCACATTTACTTGTGTAATAGTGTTTCATTTTTGTGAAAGTAAGTTTAAAAAATTAAAAACTAAATATTTTGTTTCTAGATGTACAGATTTTAATCATTGTATATTTTTTATTCTCTAAATATATTTGTTTCATTTTAGACCCAATACATATGCTGTATCTGATTCAAGCTTCATAAACAAAATGAAATCTACTGTAAGCCTTATTTATTAAATACTACTTTTGATTTATTAAAATTTTTATTATATATCCATTTAATTCTGATTTCTTTCCTAATACAGGGTCGAAGCATTATTGTGTTTTATGGTTCACAAACAGGGACAGCTGAAGAATTTGCAACTCGGTTAGCAAAGGAGGCCAGTCGCTACACGTTAAAAGCAATGGTTGCAGATCCCGAAGAATATGATATGGTAAATAAATGGTATTTTTCCAGTATAAGGTCCTTGGCACCAAATAAATTAATATTGCACATAGTCAATATAATTCATAGAATCTGTTTTGATTTATATGCAATTATTTTCTGTTTTGCATACTATATTAAATATGTCACTTTTGTAGATTACTTTTCCTTTTTTTAAGTAATAAATAGAAAAAGTATTATAAAGTAAAATATTTCAATTACCTCTAAATCTTAAATTATTAAAACCCAAAGAAGGTGTCTTTGCTAAGTTTAAGCTAAACATCACTAACTACAAGAACCTTGTCGATTTCTCCTTATATTTATACTGTAATGAAAGTGTTACTTTACATTATTGTAGTGAACAAATGTTTGTTATGTCACAAGTTATCTAATGTATTACAAAATTACATGCTTGAAAATTATTTTATAAAATAAGGGAATTAAGTTAGTTTTTCTAACAACCTTTATTTGAAAGTAACCTTTTTGTTCCATTCGATGGAGTAAAGAGTAAAATTATGTCTCTTTTAAGAAAGATATGGCCAATCAAAGTGAAAGCAATAGCACATGATACTAATTTAGAAAAGAAAAAAAAAATTACGTATCTTTTGAAAAAGATATGGCCAATCAAAGGGAAAGAAATAGCACAGGATACCAATTTCGAAAAGAAACAATGTCTTGTGCAAGCTAGAGCATCTGTTAATAAAAACAATTTTTTATTGACTTGCAGCTTTAATTTGTCAACATCTTGTTAGTTTTTATGCTTAGATTTACTAGCAAGCTTGTTTGTGTTAATAATAGATTTTAACAAATGATTTGGTAAAAAATTATTGTACCTTGAACAGAAAAAAAAAAAAAATGAATATTTTTGTTATAGGGCTTTGGGACTATATAAAAAATGTCATCGGCCAGAGAAGGAAATTCTTCATGTATATTTTCTGGCAACCTGTTCACTCTTTCATACACCCAAGCAATTTTCTCAAATATTTATACTATTTAATATACAGAAGTCATTTATCTGTTGTTATATAGTACAGACAGAAATAATTTATCTAATACTACATATAACCAGAAGCAATTTTTTAAATACATACATTAACAAGCATAATACACTGCTCAAAACAATTAAAGGATATTGCAGTTTTAGGTGGATTTTGTATCTAATAAACTGTTTAGCTGATTGATACATGGTCGACAGACATAGTAGGTTATATCAGAATAAATTACACATGTTTGACAGAAAAAAATGCATTTTATTGCGCATTTGTGTACTAAAGGAAAAAAACACAATTTGTGCATATGAGAAAAAAAGAATAAGAAAAGGTGTTTTCTTCAAAGAAAATCATTTTCAGTAGGGGGTATGGTTTCCACGGGCGGCCAGCAACGTTGAACACCTTTGAGGCATGGACTCAATGAGGCTATTAATGATGAGTTGGGGTATTCTGCCCCACTCTTCCAGAAGAGCTTTTTCCAGTTCTTGGAGAGTTTGTGGGGGTTGTTGGCGGCCAGAAACTCGTCTTCCTAGAGCGTCCCAAACGTGCTCGATTAGATTCATGTCTGGAGAACACGCTGGCCATTCCATTCGAACGATTCCTTCCTCGAAAAGGAAATCCTCCACCAGGTTTGCACGATGTGGCCTGCAGTTATCGTCCATTAAAATGAAGTTATCTCCAATTGCTGCAGCGTAAGGGACTACAATAGGTCTGAGGATCTCATCCCTATATCGGCGACCAGTCAGAGCTCCATCTCGAATGATGTAGAGGTCAGTGCGCCCGTCAATGGAGATGCCACCATACACCAACACTCCTCCACCGCCAAATCTGACACTTTCGTGCACGAACGCAGGATTATTCCTACTGCCACGGTCCCTCCAGATGAAAATACGCCTATTATCCGGATGCACAGAAAAACGGGACTCGTCAGAAAACAGAATATTGCTCCATTCATTTCTCCTCCAGTTGACATGCTCGGTTGCCCACTCCCTGCGGTCGCGACGATGCCTTGATATTAATCTAATACATACCATCGGTCGGCGAGCATACAGACCTACAGCATGGAGCCGGTTTCGGACAGTCTGAGTTGAAATTGTGGTGCCTGTAGCCGAGCGAAGGTGTTGTTGGAGAAGAGTAGCGTTCATGGTTCAGTGTCTCCGAGCTGTTAACGCTAAATACCGATCTTCATTGGGCGTTGTTGCCCATCTACGACCTTGCCCTGGTCTTCGGCCTGCACATCCACTCTCCAAAAAACAGTTCCAGATCCTGGAAATGGCACTTTGTGACACTCCAATGGCTTGCGCTACTTCGGCTTGAGTTTGGCCCCCTTCTAACCTACCAACAATTCTCAAAGCTTCTGAATCTGTCAAAGGACTTCGCTGAGACATCGTACTCATCGAAACAAAGCAATCACTGAATGCCGATCATCCTTGTCTTCATTCTCTTTTATCCAGTTGAAAGTCAAATTTCATTCGCTGCCGCTGAAGCGACGTTTTTGACGTCAAACTCAAAATTTGCATACTCCACAGTTTGAAAACCAGAAAAATTTGCATTTGTGATTCTCTTCTTCTATTTTCGGCAAAAAAACTTTCGTTGATATCTTTATTTTATATAAAACTTCAAATATCCTTTGTTTTGAGCAGTGTACTTCATCAGTTTTATTTTTATACCTATACATATCATTTGCAAAAAATCTCCCTTTCTTAACTACTTTCCACATGCCATGCCCATTGTAATATAGATGACTAGCAAACCCCCGCGGCTTTGCTTGCGTAATAGCTGAAATATGCCAAGTGATATTTGCATGACTATTTTTTATTAGAACAACACTTTTTGGAATAATTAAAAAATTACAAATTAAGCTACATTTTGACTAAACTTCATTATTAAAGTGCAATAGACAGAAATGAGATTTTATTTAATAAGATCTAGAACTAATTTCAATTAAATGATAATTTAGAAAGTATCTTGAGTTTTTTATTCTTATTTCATACGTCATTTCAGTATTCAATTGAAGTTTTGAATTTTTTAGAAATCATCGTAACACATTTACCTCCTAAAATTAACCATGTCAAATTCACAACCTTCTTTTCTAACAGTATACCACCTCTCTGGTGTTGGTGGCACCAACATAAAATGCTGAAACAGAGTTGAAATAGAATGTCTTCAAAAATGTTGAAACAGAGACTGTCACCATTAATTTGCCAACATTAACCTTGAAATCGGTTGGTATTTTCTAATATTCTATATAAAACGGAATTTAGATGTTTTTAAAAGCTTTCTTGTTGTTCCTGCCAACCAGGTGGTAGTGACACCGGCATAAAATATAGCCCATGTAGGATCAGGGACTATCACTCTTGATTCGCAACCAATAACTTCTGTAATCGCTTTATTATTTCCTGAGATTCCATAGAAATTGTAATTTAGGACTCTTTTAGAATGCTTTTTGCTCCTTCCCTTCGCTTCACCCCTTTTTAATTTCGAATTTATTTTCGACTGTTTTTAGAGGACATTTATATTTTATAAGTAACTACCGTGCTATATTCAAAGATTCTAGCCTCTTCAGTACCTCAAAAATCGCAATTTAGAAAGTTTTTTGCTCCTGCAATTCTCGACATAAAATATAGCTTATGTTTGAACAGGTTCCATCACCATCAATTTGCAACCATTATGTTTGAAATCGGTTTCGTATTTCGTACGATTGCATAAAAATCGTAATTTAGGACGCTTTTCGCTCACTTCATCCTTTTAAATTTGGAATTTTCTTTTGACAATTCTTAGAAAACATTTGCATCTTTGAAGTATTACCATTCCAAAATTAAAATGTTAGACCCCCTCAGAAACACAAAAACGCAATTTAGAACATTTTTTGCTCCTGTAATCCCCAGGTGGTAGTGACAACAAAGTAAAATATAGGCTATATTGGAGCGGGGACTGCCACCATCAGTTGGAAACCATTACATCTGAGATTGCGTAGAAATCGCTATTTAGAAAGTTTTTAGAATGCTTTTTGTTTATTTTCAACCCTTTTAAATTTAAAATGTTTAAGGAACTCTTCTCAGAGAGTATTTAATCTCATAACTACCATGTCAAATTTCAAGTTGCTAGCCCCTTCAGTATCACAAAAATCACAATTTAAAACGTTTTTTTAAATGCAACCGCAAGATGGTAGTGACGCCGATATGAATTAGATCCTACATTGGAGCAAGGGCTGTCATCATCAATTTCTAACTATTACTTTTGAAATCGATTGGGTACTTACTGAGATTGTGTAGAAATCGCAGTTTAGAACGTTTTTCGTCCATTTTCACCCCTTTTAAATTTCGAATTATTTAGGAAATGTTCTTAGAGATCATTTATATCTTATAAGTAACTACCATGCCTAGTTTCAAGTTGTTAGCCCCTGCAGTATTATAAAAAACTCAATTTAGATTGTTTTTTTGCTCTTTCACTTCCTTAGAAGTAGTGGCACCGACATGAAATACAACCTATGTTGGAGCGAGGGCTATCACTTTCGTTTTCACACCATTATTTTTTAAATCGGTTCGGTACTTCCTGAGATTGCGTAGAAATCTCAATTTAGAAAGTTTTTTAGAACGCTTTTCGCACATTTTTCACCCCTTTTTAAATTTTGATTTTTTAGGAAATTATCTTGGAGATCATTTGTATCTTATAAATAACTGCACTGCCAAATTTCAGGATTCTAGGCCCTTCAGTAACACAACAATCGCAATTTAGAATGGTTTTTGCTTCTGCAAACCCTAGGTGGTAGTGACACTGACATAAAATAGATCCTATGTTGGAGCAAGGGCTGTCAACATCAATTACCAACCATTATTTTTTAAATGGGTTTGGTAGTTCCTAAGATTGTGTAGAAACCACCATTTAGAACATTTTCACCCCTTTTAATTTAGAATTTTTTAAGAAATGTTCTTAGAGATCATTTATATCTTATAAGTAACTACTATTCCAAATTCCATGTATCTGGGCCCATCAGTAATACAAAAATCGCAATTTCGAACGTTTTTTTTTTGCTCCTGCACCCTCTTTTGAGGTAGTGGTACCGACATAAAATCTAGCCTATATTGGAGCAAGGGTTGTCATCATTATTTTTGAAATCGGTTTGGTACTTATTGAGATTGCATAAAAATCACCATTTAGAACGCTTTTTGCGCATTTTCACCCCTCTTAAATTTCGAATTTTTTAAGAAATGTTCTTAGAGATCATTTACATCTAATAAGTAACTATCATGCCAAATTCCATGTATCTGAACGCTTCAGTAACACAAAAATCGCAATTTCGAACGTTTTTTTGCTCCTGCACCCTCTTTTGGGGTAGTGGCACCGACATAAAATATAGCCTATGTTGTAGCAAGGGTTGTCACCATCATTTTAATACCATTATTTTTTAAATCGGTTTGGTACTTCCTAAAATTGTGTAAAAATTGCCATTTAGAACGCTTTTCGCGCATTTTCACCCCTTTTTAATTTTGATTTTTTTTTAAGAAATGTTCTTGGAGATCATTAGTATCTTTATAAGTAACTACCTTTCCAAATTTCATGTTTCTACGCCCTTCAGTAACACAAAAATCGCATTTTTAGAATGTTTTTTGCTCCTACACCCCCTTTTGGCCAGTGGCACGGACATAAGATATAGCTTATGTTCTAAGTTGGACTAATACCATCATTTTGATACCATTACTTTTAGAATCGGTTCGGTAGTTCCAGAGCTTACCTCCTACAAATAAACAATTTTTCCCTCTTTATAACATTAATATAGATAAGTAAATGAAATTTGACTAGAAACTGCATCTTATAAGCATATAATGTAATTTATATATATATATTTATTTAGGCTTTATTAACCAACTTATATAAAATCCTTAGTACATAATGTATACATACATATGTGTACGTGTGTGAAAAGTGTTAAAAAAGAAATAGTAAAATTAGCGACGGAAGAAGCCACAAAAAATCTATTGTACCATTATTCTTTTCATTAAACTGTATTTGTAAAAATAAGAAAGATTTAAAAAAAATACTAAAATTGGTAGGGGGGGGGGGTGAAAAAAAAACACCATTTTTTGTTCTAAAATAATTTTTCATTTATTTTGTGTATGTGCATGCATTGTAAAAATATTTTTTAATGGAAATTTAAAAGACTCATTTTTGATGAATTAAGTGTTTTGAAAATTATTGTGAAATGAGAAAATGCACTTCATTTCTGTTAATCTAAATGTTTAATATTTTCAGGAAGATCTGGCAAAAGTAGCTGAGATTGAAAATTCCCTGGCAATATTTTGTCTAGCTACATATGGAGAAGGTGACCCTACAGATAATGCTCAAGAATTTTACCAATGGCTACAAGCTGGCGAAGCAGATCTCACTGGCTTAAATTTTGCAGTAAATATAATTTGATATTTATCTAATGTTTGATAAAAATTTTAGTAGGATTTAGTAATTAAGATGTTATTTTGTGATATTGCGAGATTTAGGTCAGTTCAAAGCTAATATTGCCCACTGTAAAAACTGTTTGTTTTTTGTAATTTTTGTTTATTTTTCTTTTAACCCAGGAATGCTCCCCTTATTTTTACTTATCTTTATGAACTGTCTGCCAGTTGACAGTTACTCAATTTTCTAATTGTTTATTTTATAATAATAAAAGAGACTTAAATTATATATTTAAAAAAACAAAAAAAAATCTTAGCAGACAATTTGTTATCCCATATTAACTTAGTTTTTAGTTAATGTTCATGATAGGGCATTTTTTACAAAAAAAAGTCTGAAGTCTGGTGAACGTATGGCATGCATGTCAGATTTGGGATGTAAGAAAATTTATCTGGCACATGAAAATTTTAAATTTGATAACCATTATACAGATAAAATTTTGTTTAACACATACAGACTATCAAAAGTGATTGAATTATTTTTGTTAGTCTGTGTGTGTTAAACAAGATTTTATTGATTATAACAGTATCTGTATAATGATTATCAATATGGCAGATAGATTGTTTTATGTGCCAACACTGGAACGCATGCCATAGATTCATCAAGTCTGGCTAGGGAATATTGATAGTGTAAAAGATGACTCTTGTTACAACTGAAATGTTTGACAGCAATGGTGCAATAACTTTTTCATTATTGTCTGTCACTTTTTAACATGCTTTCATTTGCCCAGTTATCTCAACTTTATTGTTCATTTACAGTACATATACATTTAACGTCTGAATTTAAAAACCATTAAAACACCAAATAAAATAAACTAAGACAGACTTGAGCACAGTCTTTAACATTTTTTAACTGTGCTCAAGTCTGTCTTAGTTTATTTTATTTGGTGTTTTATTGTTCATGTTTGGATAATCTGTACTGTGCTGTATTGCCATCATTTTATGTAAATGTCGTATGTCAAATTTCTTATATTTACCTATAAAAAATGGCTGAAATAATAATGTTATAACATTATAGCTAATGTGTAAGAATAAACTTATTTTGCTACAGTTTGTATTTCATTGGGTCTGAAATAATTTTTCCCTTTATTTGGCAATTCCGAACTTTTGCAGTAGTTAATATCTTGTTTCTTTTTTTCCATCACAATCCTGGACATTAATCTATAAATTCATATTAAGATAACTCCTTAGACAATTTAGGTAGTCGTATTCTTAACTAACTAAATTTCTATGTTGATTTTGAATGATTTGCTATTCAGAAAGCTTTTAATATACATTTAGAAGGGGGAACACAAAGTGTTTAAAATTTCCTATTAATAATTAAAGTTTAGAAATTAAAGAAATAGAATTTCACATGAATCCTTAAACTTCACTATCAACTTATTTTTTAACCTTTTTTTAATCATTTATTTTAAAAATATATTAATCTGTTCAAGGAGAATGATTGAAAATTGTCTTCTTTTTATGAAACTGTATTTGTAAAAATAAGAAAAATACCAGAAAAGAAATATTAAAATTAGAGGAGGACAGGAAACATTAGTTTTGTGCTAAATTAATTTTTACTTCATTTATATTGTGTGTCAAGAAGAGTTGATATAAGTCTTTGCATTTGTAAAGGCTATGTTTTATACCCATGCAAGTATTTCACTTCAAATCTACAATATGTAGAATAAATTAAGACACATGTATATCCAACAGCGACATCAAAAAATTATTAAATCTGATTTCTTTATTTTTTGTATTTATTTATTTATTATTATGTTTGTACTATTAATTACAAGGTGAAAGAGAATGGTGGTTTATGAAAGATAAGTAAATCTTAAAATCTATGCATTTTAACGTTTAAGATGTGCAATATATCCACATATTTCATATAAAATTAATCTAGGCATAATCTTAAATTGCCTTTTGAAATATTTTGGATAGTTATAAGCATAGAATAATATAATATTGTATCCTTTTCATTTGATTGTTTCTGACTTTTAACATTTTATTTTAAATTTCATGTGCAATAATATATTCTTGTAGGTATTTGGTCTTGGTAACAAAACTTATGAGCATTACAATTCAATGGGCAAATATGTTGATAAACGTCTCGAAGAACTTGGTGCAACTAGAGTATTTGAATTGGGCCTTGGAGATGATGATGCAAAGTAAGCATTTTTTTTTCATCAGTTGCAGATAAAACAATTATGAATTTGTATCATATTAAAAATGATTTTTAAATTAAGAAAGAATGGACAATGTTAAATAGCACAAATGTAAATGTGTGTATACAAAAGGGTTGCATACAGCTGTTTTGGAGCTTCTTAAGCTTCATCATCAGTATAAAGTCTAAAAATTAAAGTTTGAAACACAGAAATATGCAAGCTAGTGAGACACACCTCACAGCTCACCAATTTCACTGCTAATGGTGAGTTTAATTCCTGAGTTTTTTTTTTTTTTTTTTTTTTTTTCTTTTGCTTTGGATCTCTATGCTTAAATGGTGTAAGTAACTAAGTAAAACTTCAAAGTTATTGAGGGGACATGGTTACTCAATCTTTTCTGTGTATGTATAATATATGTAGGTTCTGCTGCCTATGTAATACAAACTCAAATCTAACTATTGTAACAATAAACAGTTTTTGTTATGATTCAATCAGGGTTCCAAAAAAGCCAACTAAAATTTAAAAAAGTCATGCCGGTGGCTTAAATTGGTTTTTAAACGGCTTTTTTGGCCAAAATTGTCTTTTATACAGTGAAGCATTTTAATTATATGCCATTTATTTTTAAGTGCTTTTTAATTAGTTTTAATGACATTCGTCTTAGAATTTAATAAATAGCAAAATTTCTCAATAATGAAGATATTAATAATGGAATAACACATAGATGGGGCTGCCAGTGATTTGTAATCAGAATTGCAAATATGTCTTTTAAATATTAAAGGGCCCATACCAACTGCTTTATTTGGTTTACACTGACCTAAAATCCCACTTTTTTGCTGCTTTATAAAATTGAAGAAGACAATGGTTACTTAGTTACATGTTTTATTACTTACTTAATTTTCAGAGATGTTAATATACGTCTTATTTTATATCTTATAAACATTTAAAATCCTACATAAAGTCATATAATAAAAACACTATTTCTCATTATTAAAAACAGTATTATGAATAGCATATGTGTGAATATGTACTCTTTTAAATAACAAGCTTTTCAAAATTTTAATTCAATAAATTTTATTTGGAGAACATTTTTTTGTTGTTTTTGTTGGTTAATTGCTCTCTTGTTTTCATTCACTTATGTACTAAACTCTCCCCAAATATTATATCCTTTCTAATTTTTCTTTCAACATTGTTCATTCTATGACTTAATCTTCCCTAATGGACATGTAAAAATGTTTCCATTTTGATGTGTTACATGTTACCATTGTTTAATTAAATATAATCTTTGAAATGTGTAGTATATGCAGAGCTATCTAATATAGAATTTTAAAACATCACTTTGGAGTATAATTTATATTCTTTTCAACATTTGTAATGTTCTTTTTCAGACGTAATGCCTTCACAGTTGCCTTCTAGCGGTTATAAAGGCTCATTTATTTGACAAATTTAATAAAAGTTTATAATTTTTTTAATAGAAAATATTTATAAGTGTATTAAAGATAAATTAATCTAAATTTAATATAAATTAACTGCAAACTAATTTTTTGGAAAATAAAACCTGGCTTTTTTTAAGTGGTTAAAACTGAAAAAAGCCAGGTGGCTTTTTTTGGCCTGGCTAAAAGCCGACAACCCTGGACTCAAGGACTCAATGCGCAATAACTGTTGATAGTATAAACTGCAATTGTAACTTTTTTTTTATTTGTTTTGTTTGAAAGAGAAAGCCTGCCCAATATTGTTTTCTTACTTAGCCTATGTGTAAAATGATGTAATATGATAGGCTATTTGTTATTCACATGTGTCTGTATGATACTGGGATCTGAGGAAAGTAATCTTTAAAAAAATAATACATTTTTATTCTTTTTCAATAAATATAATATTATTTTACAAAAGTCAGTGTTTAAACTTTGACAAGAACCCGTAGAGAAAAAGTGGGTTAGTATTTTCTTTTTCATGTAAAATATTTTCTTGCTAATAAAAGCAAAACTGCCAAATTTTGAAGAAAAAAAATGTTTGGTAGGCAATAAAGCACAACAAATTTTATGAATTATCAGAAACTGTAAAATCTTAAAACATTTTTATATTAGTTAGAAGGAGAGAAAATAGGCCATCTTATAAATTATTGAAAGGGATCAAACTTCATAAAACCTTATATGTTTACTCTTATCCTTAAGTAATTATGAATAACAAGTTTATGTCTGCCAATTTCAATTGTCGGGGATCTCTTGGTTGAAATAGTCTTCTACTTATTTGTACCCGTAAAATGGTGTTTAATGTAAGAATTCTTGTGAACACAAAATGATTTATCTTCAAATCTGCACATATCTACATTTTTTTACTCCTTCCAAAATTTTCTCCCCTTTTTTACATAAATTGACAATATAAAAATATTTATACAGGAACTGGAATATCTTTTTAATATAATTGAAATCTGAAAAAGTATTCAATTATTTTGTATTTTCTGGTGTATAAACTTCTTAAACTGGTAAAACAGCAGGAAAGTTCAAGAAGATGGTTGGATTTAAAATCAAGACACCTGATAATCGCAATTGGTAGCCATAGCAATAGGTATCAACTAAGAGCATTAGTCAGGGCTTAATTTGCGCCGGAGCCCACCGGAGATCAGCTCCGGTACTTCTCTGTTTTTAGTAAATATTTAAATATTGGTTGGAATTCTCCGGAGCTCATAAATACAGGGCTCCGGAGCCCAGTGCAACAGCGCTTCCAAAAAAACGAAGCCTAAATTGCTTTTTCGTTTCCGTCCCATCTCCAAGCTTTTGCATTCTTTTTTATCAAAACACTTATATGTGACGTAATGTATCGCCCATGTAGGGAATGGAGATGAAATGGACTCAATTTTTATATCAGTTTTTAGGTTTAAGCGGGCTTGAGCTCAACCTGTCTTACATCCAAAATTTTATTTATTCATGTATAGGGGGGGGGGGGGGAATCTTTTCCTCCTTAAAAATTGCGTATTATCTTTCAAATTATTTTGATGCTATTTTGATCAGAATGAAGGAAAAACAGAAATCGTATTTTTCTATTCTAGTGATATTTGCAAATTTATATCTGGCATTGATGGCGATGACATTAAAAAAACCTTGTTCCATTCTTCAGCATTTAAATATTAATTTCTGCAAATTTCATTCATTTTTTCATAAAAATTGTTAGCTGCGAACCATTCCTTTTTTGAGTTAACACTATTTCCGAATCATAATCCTTAACGTATTTAATCGCAGAATTTTGCAATTAATTAGCATTAAAATTAGGCAAAGACTTCAATTCGGAAGGAGTGATAACTAAAAAGTGGAATAGTTGACAGCAGATACTACGCAGATATATTTAAAATTTATATTTTTCTAAAGAAAAAAAAAATGCTTTAAAGTTTGTAAATAATGTATGAAATATAAATATGTGGATTGGAGTGATGACGGGGGTAGGGGGGGGGAGGGGAGGCACACCGCGGTTGTTAGTACTGCAGAATATTAGGGCTCCGGTACTTTTTTTTTGTTAGAAATTAAACCCTGGCATTGGTCATTTCATATTTCTAACAATAATTAAAAAATATTGTTATTTTGTATAATTAATATTATAAGCAT
This sequence comes from Maratus speciosus, assembly GCA_963932465.1. NCBI lineage: Eukaryota > Metazoa > Arthropoda > Arachnida > Araneae > Salticidae > Maratus > Maratus speciosus. Next base: position 301,940,422 of record OZ010800.1, read on the forward strand.
TCATTTCTCATTAGAAAAGAATTAATGGTTGACTTTGAGGAAAATTCGGATCTAAGAAAAGAAAAGAAAAGGGAAAGTATAAATTACTGTATTTTGAAATATGTTTTGCAAAAATATCAACACAAAGTAGGATTTAATTATTACATCTTACAAATTATTCATCTGGAAAATGTAAATGCTCTTCGTCACTGTTAGATCTACAAAGTTATAGGAAATCATTTACAGAATTGTTGTGCAGATTCCAATCTTTAATGGTAGAAAGGCTGGAGGGAAATAACTCTGTTTCAGAAACATCATTGCAGTATTTCCCCTTCTTTTGATAACTATTTATTCATGGCTTTTTCTCAAATATTTTACTTTTTAAAAAAATAATAAAGTATTGTTTAAAAACATAAATGCAGACATCTTAATTAAACAGTTTGAAACCTCAGAAAACCTTTTTAAAATAACATTAAACTGTATAGTCATGTATCATTTCTGAAAAAATTCTGTTACTCTCTTGAAGGATATCCATTATTCTTCAAATCGTCAAAAATCTTTCTCTTTCAACCTTGAAGAGTTCTTCATTACTGCAATAGCGAAGGGCTCTAATTAGCTTATACCAGCGACTCCTCCACTTTTTCAGCGGAATGCTATCAATCAATCCATGTCCATACCATATTACAGAAACCTATCAGAAAAATTTTTGCATCTTTTTTAACCATTCAGTATATTTACATCTTTTGTCCCACAAATATCTTTACAAGGCTCTTTCTGTAATTTTAAATATAAATACCTAAATTCTTACCAAAAAGGAATAATCTATGGTATCCCTTGTAAACAGTGCGATGCAATATATATCGGAGAGGCTGGCCGTATTTTGGAAATATGGTTAAAAGAACACCAGAATGCAAGAAACTTAAACTCTAAAATTGTAGCCCATGCCATACAAACTTATCATTTTCCAGATTTTGAGATGACCAAGGTCATTAAATCAAATTGCAATGTATACAAGAGCCGTTTATTTCTAGAGGTATGGTTTACTAGATCAGCAGTATCTTCGCTCAATGAGGCTAGTTCCATTCCAGCTGAATATTCCATTTTAATCTGACTCAAATACCCACCTCCATGTTTAACTGTTTGCGACATGTGCTCTAAACCACAAGTGAATTCATATCATCTCTCATGAATTCGCATTCTGTTTTTAATTTGTTTTTTTCTTGGGGGGGTGGGGGGTGAGTTTCCAAGCATTCCCATTCCTAGTCATATTAGTAATGAAAACATTGATGTCTTGACCATTACTGCAGCTACTAAACGAGGTGTCAGATGTTTGATTTTATATCGAGTGCATAAGTCGATCCTGCAGTTTCTTTGTGTTTCAGGTGTTGAACCCTGTGTTAGTTGCATGTGTATTTCTGTGATACAAACCACCATTTTCTTCTTGTAAGTTTGGAATGCATTTGCTAGTTAGAGAGCAAATTGCAAGAAGTGAAAAATTACTACTGGAGGTAGGAAGGTAAGAGGAGCCACAACTTTAGAATCTACTTGGTTCAAAACATACAAGAGGAAAATAGCAGCTTGTATCACAGAATTGCACTTGGGACTAGTGCAGGATTAAAAAGTAGACTTATACACCAGAAATACGGTAAGATTTTAATTTATATTCTGTAGTATTATATTCCTTCTCATATATATTTCTCTTTTCTTGTTTGAAATTTAATTCATGTGATTGTGGCACTTGACGAAAACAGGCTGCCCAATTTATTTGCTCTCTCCTTACATTTTTTCTCCTTTGTCGATGTTTATGAATTGTTTTATTTTAAATCCCTCAAATAATGCAATCTTTTAATATTTTCCTTTTCAGCATTGAAGAAGATTTTATATCTTGGAAAGAAAGGTTTTGGAGTTCAGTATGTGAACATTTCAACATTGAAAGCCTTGGAGAAGATATTAATCTACGGCAGTATCAGCTTGTTCTGTATGATGAGCTGTCACCTTCAGTATTTACTGGTGAAATAGCAAGACTTAACTCTTATAAAACGCAAAAACCGTAAGTATAATTTGTGGCTTATTGATAGATCATTTTGCCCATAGTTAAATTTTAGATGGTAGATGTTTTATTTGAAGTTAAAAGATGGAGGAATAGTGTTGACTCTAGAAAAATATAGTTGCCCGGCAGGAATTTTTAAAAAAGGTCTATTCTCAAAAAGTGCACTGATGTACCTTGTTCACGAAAAATATTTTGAACTGGTTTGTTTAGAGTCCTTTTTTTATCAGTAGAATTTTGCGATATTTTTCTGTGACCAATTAAATTTAGCGACTTTCCGTCCTATTGACTGACCTAATTTCACAATTGTTTCCCTACAACTGATCAACGATATTTGCATTTTTTTCTGCTACCGACTGAAAAATTTCTCGATTTTTTTTTTTTTTTTTTTTTTCTCGCAATTGACTGCTGAATTTCACGATTTTTCCCACGATTGATTGTTGAACTTCACTATATTTTAAATCAACCAACTGAAGAATTTCTTGGAGTTTTTTTCAATGATCGACTGGCAAATTTCGAAATTTTTTCCCAATGACTGAATAACTATTTTTGCAATTCTTTTCCTGAAACTGATTTATGAATTTTGTGATATTTTATTTCTACCAATTGCTGAAACTTGTGATTTTTTTCATCCTGTCGATGGATGAATTTCGCAGATTTTCCCAGCGGCTGATCGGCGAATTTCAGTATTTTTTCCTGTAAACAGTTAGTGAATTTCCAGATTTCCCCACCCCCACCCCTTCTCTTCACCCACCCACCCACTCAAGACTTACTGGCAAAACTTGCAAGTTTTTTTTTTCATGTGATCGATGGACAAATTAAGTGATTTTTTTTTTACTGCAACTAACTGAAGAATTTTGTAATTTTTTTCCATAAGAGACTGGCAAATTTCTGATTTATTTTTCACATGACCTATTGACAAATTTCACAATAAGATGAAATTTAGAAGATCCCCCCGACCAAACAATGAAAATTACATCTTTTTCCCACAGTCATTGGACATATTTCGTGAGTTTTTTCCTCCCACGACCAGAAAAATAAATTGATTTAAAGGGCACGTCAAAAATGGCAGCAAGGGACACAAAGTGCATAAAATAATTAAAAAGGGCCCGCTGGGTGCATAAACTACCCTAATTTCCTGCCTATAATACGCGGATTATACGTTAAAAAAACATTATTTTTCTTGTAATGCGGATTATACGCCGCCGCAGATTATCTGCAAGTTTTTTTCTTACGCGATACCTTCCTAAATGTCAATAAATATAATTTTTAAGCATATTTACAAATATCTTTCTTAAGAATCAACAGATGGCACTACCTGATTCATATTCACCGGGTGATGAGAATAATCGCTTTCGGTTTCTGATATTGATGGATTTAATTAAATTACTTTATTATTAAAAGTATCCGATTTTTTATGTCTATATAATAAATTATTAAGTATTTATATTTTTGCCGTATAAGTTTGTGATGTAACATTATGGGTAAGTTTCTATTTTCATTATTATAATTTTTGAATAAATATTAAAAACAGTGTAACTTATTAAATCTGCATTAATTTTCAAATGAAATCCTTTGATTAAATTAACATCTTTTCATTTCATATGTTTTTTATTTATTTTTTATCGGGAAATATAATTTTAGTGTATTCTGGGATAATGCTTGCTTGATTATCAATATTTTTCTGGTAGTTCGGTAGATGGCGCCATGACTGCAGATGTTAAAAGCATATAGACTCATTAAGACTGAATCACATTAAAATTAAAATATGACAAAAAACTAGTTTAAGGAATTTATATTTCATTTAAATAAATTATTAAGTATTATTTATATTTTTGCCCTACAAATTTATGATTTAACATAATGGGTAAGTTTCTATTTGCATTATTATCATTTTTGAATAAACATTAAAAACAGTGCTGTGTCGATGTGGGTTAGGATAAACTCTTTCGACACTTAAACAATAACTTTTTTAATAACAATCACACACAAAATATATACAATTTGCGTAAAGTGCATATTATCTTTGAAACATACATATTTCCATCAAAAGATCTCTAGGTGAGATACATTTCGAACATATGCCGAAACTCTACTTAAACCCACGCAATCATAATTACATAGATTCACTTCACTTCATGTTTGGCAAAATATCTCAGGATATTTTGCCGACAGTGGCAACAGCGCCATCTACAGTCGAACCTGGTTAAGACGTGTTTCAAGGGAGTGGGCAAAAGTCGCGTATTAAGCGGGATCGCGTATTAAACGTGATTTGTATAATGCTGCAGGAAATGGGCTTATTTACAACATCTAATCGTCTAAATGAACTGTAGAACTTTCATTTATATGTTTATGGTAGAAAATTGTATCTTTTAGGTATATTTAGATTAAAATTTAATTGAATTCAATTTAACTCATTGTTTCTTTTTATAGAACCAAATGGAATAATAACTGAAAATAAAAAGTGAATTCAAACGGCTTTATTATGGTTTATTTTATCATATGCTACAACCAAAATTAAGAATAATAATTTCCTGCCAGACTAATTTTTTTAACAGAGGTAAAAAAATATTAAACCTTTGAAGCACTTGTTAAAATCATATTTAGTACTTGTGATGATGAGTACAATTATAATCTGTCCTTCTTTTCATTTTAAGAAAAAAAAACTATCCTTTTTAATAGTATTTGTGTAAAAAACACTGTTAGCTTAGAAAAAAGTAAGCAAAGAAAGCATAAAAGAAGTTAACAACCGCAGTCGTATTTATTTAATCTTTACGAGTTTAATTCTTTGCTTATAATATGTATCATGAAACATAGTAGGATATAAAGTAGATTTAAAATCTCACTAACAATAGGTATACTAATCTTTAATCATAATAATTTCATGACATATCTGAGTATCTTGAATTCGTCTATCTCTCTATACTAGAGTAAACTCATATACACCAAGCGAGAGACAAAAAATGTTAGGACGCGGGATCAAACAAGAATTGTAGTGTTGCTAATTTAGGGGTTTTTTAAAATTCAAATATCTGCCGCTATTTTCGATTAGTACTGTTCGCCTTAATTAATCTGTTATTAAATAAAATAAATATTACTATTCGTAAGCAGTGCGTTTTATTCGAATAAAAAAAATCTGGTAAATTGGCAACATTGAAGAAGAGATAAGGAATACGCATCTTGATCAATGAATTCGTGTCTTAAGCGTGAGCTTTTTGCTTCAAAGCACCGAAAATCTCTCGCGTATTAAGCGGGATCGCGTATTAACCGTTCGCGTATTAAACGTGATATTGTAGCATTAGCCTTATGGGCGATATTCAAGGGACTGGGAAAAAAACCGCGTATTAACCGTGAGCGTCTTAAGCGGGTTCCACTGTATATGCTATAAAAATAAGGGAAGGCAGTCATTTTGTTACAACATATATACAATTCGTGTAAAGCACATATTATCTTTGAAACATACATATTTCCGAAAAGATCTCTAGGTGAGATACATTTCGAACATATGCCAAAACTCTACTTAAACCCGCGCAATCATAATTACATAGATTCACTTCACTTCATGTTTGGAAAAATATCTCAGGATATTTTGCCGACAGTGGCAACAGCTATATGCTATAAATATAAGGGAAGGCAGTCATTTTATTACAGTGCAACTTATTAAATCTGTGTTAATTTTTAAATGAAGACGTTTGATTAAAATAAAACATCTTTTCATTTCATATGTTTTTTTTTTTTTTTTTTTAATCAGGAAATATAATATTATTGTATTCTAATATAATGCTTGCTTGATTTTCAATATTTTTCTCGTTCGGTAGATGGCGCCATCATTGCAGATGTTAAAAGCACATCATATAGGCTCATTGAGGCCGAATTATATTAAAATAAAAATAAGACAAAAAAACTAGTTTAAGGAATTTAGATTTCATTTAAAGATATGTAAATAACTTATTTAATTATAATTTTTATTCTAAGTAGTAATGTAGTCCTTCCAAATTTATTCTTACTTGTGTGTACTTAATAGAATTGCAAATATCTTTGTACTGAATTTTCTATTTATTTATTTATCAAGTAGTATTTTAAATACAAACGTTAAAAAAGAAAATATTTTACACTAAATTCAATATTTTTTCCCTTGTGGCTTAATGTAAATCCTCTGGATCTTGTGATTTTTTTTTTTTTGAGTGAAAATTTCACCTGCGGATTATACGATGTTTTTTCGCAAAATATCAGGAAATTGACACCAATTGACACAATTGATTATAGGCAGGAAATTAGGGTACTTAAAAAGGGCCACCTGCGTCCTGCTGAATTTGCATAGAGTCAACTGTAAGGAATTTTTTTTTTTTTTTTTTTGTCTGAGAGAAAAAAATGTTTAAAAATGGTTTTTTATTCAGAATTTTTGTTCCTGCTTATAGTGTTTTTTTGATACAGTGTTGGCATCTGAGAAACTTTAATCTGAATTATTTCAATAAAATTCTCACATAGAATACACTGAAATAAAATATTATTTTAAATAGTTCTAATGCTTATTGAAAAATTTGTCCATTTGGTTTATCTTTGCATATTTCTTATTAAAGATTAAAATATTCTTCTATTACTTTTTTTATTAATCTGAATTTTTCTGATTTTTTTAAACAGTTCTTTTAAGTGGGGATTTATTGTTAAATTGAAATGTTGATAAGCCGTATGAAGAACAGTTGTGTTTTGAACACCTAATATTTTTAAACTAAATTTTATATCCACTATAAAATATATTTGTTTGTTGCAAAAATTTGTTTTAATAGCTTCACAATTCAAACAATTTTCATGTAAAACTAAAATGTATTTTAGCTTATTTAATTGATGTCTGATTTAAATATGTATGCTTCCATTTCATGGAAGGATTTTTTTAAATCTTGTATTTCAGAATCATTTTATGATAGTCTATCTAATGATAATCTGATGAATGTGGCTTTTTTTTTTCATTTGCCATTATATGGAAAGATGAGGAGGGTGTGGGGGTAATAGTTATTAATATGTTTATAATATTTAAAAAAAAAAAAAAAAAATTTAAATATTGAATCCAATGATTTTTAAACTGATACTCTAATTCTAGAAATAAATATATTGTTCTACTATCCATAGTTACAATTTACAAACTGGAAAATCTAGTACCATATTTATACACTGATCTTGAATTTAGCATGAATATTTTTTTTCATTCATCATAAATTATATTTATTTGTTCCTGCATAAACTTGCATGTGGCACATCATTCTTTTTTCTGTTGTTGTTTGTTTGGATGGGTTATAAATATGAAGACAAACTTTTGATTTTATTTTAATGTCTTTAGTACATAATAGATGGTTAATTCATTTATCTTCATTTGACTTTAAAGCATATTACTAAAAAGAAGGTTGAGATATATTACATTCTTTTTTAAAATGATCATTTTAATATTTTCTTTAGCAAAAGGGCTAGAAAAATTTGACTGTAATTAGGTTTAATGCTTCAGGAAGAACCTGGAAATTGGAGAATAGGGAAGCATTTTGGTCTTAAAATCTTAGGGAGTTCTTCGGGAAAATCTATAATTTCCTCCAAAACCTGGAAAACTAATGATTCTGTTTCTCAGAGGGAAAAAAAGCCAATGTGCTTTTAAAGTTAACATTAGTTCAATACTGTTAACATTAGTTCAATACTGTTAAATCACCGTGATTGTTGATATGAAAATTATTGATCCTAAAAAATAACTCTGGATTTTTGAAAATGAACATGATCCCTTTTAATTTAAAATATGTTACCATTCATACATGAATATTGCTTAAATAAGTTATAAAATACTTAAATGAATTGTTTGGTTCAAATGAATGCTTAATTCTTCATTTTGTTTTTCAGTCCTTTTGATTTGAAGAATCCATTCTTGAGTACTGTATTGGTTAAACGAGAATTATATAAGGGAGAACGGTCATGTATGCACATTGAGTTGGATATTACTGGAGCTAAATTACGGTAAATTTTGTTTTACTTCCCTTTCATTATTAAAAGTATGTTATTTTTATTACCATGGCAGCTGGAGTGTTATTCCACATATAAAAATAACGGACCATCAAATTAATACCATTCAAAACTTTTTTACAAATTATAGTATACCAAAAATTATGCTTCTAAAAATTTTGAAAAACCTGGAATTGTCAAGAAAAGGCTTTCAAGCATAGATGCAAGTTTTCCGACCACAGATCGGAATTCCGGCTTTTGAAAATTCCCGAGGACGGAAGCAGGATGAAAAAATCTCCAAGGATGTGGGAAAAAAAAAAAATCTGTTTTTTAGATTTTTCAGGATTTGAGCAAAATGTTTTAAGAATCGGGCTTAAAACAACTCCACTTTTTGACCATCTTGTTTAAAATTTTGGTTACATTCTAAAAATCCCAGCATATATTTTTTTCAAACAATCTCGCTTTTCCGTGGAAACAATGCGATTTCTGTCTAAGGATCGTGGAAAAAACACTCTGTGAAAGGACTGCGAAAAAGACGCCATCTCCGTCAAAGGATCACGAAAATGACACGATGTCCATCATAAAATCGCAAAAAAGATGCAATCTCCATCCAAGGATCGCGAAAAAGATGCGATCTCCGTCCAAGGATCTGATAAGAGTAAATACCTTATTTCCTGTCTTGACACTGTCCAGATATATATCTCCTCTGCATTCCTTTATATTTATTTAACACTGCATATTTCCTTTATGTTTCTTTAACACTTAAAGTATTTCCTTTATTAAAATGTATCTCCTTTATTAAAATATATTTCCTTTATTAATATTTCCTTTATTAAAATATTCCTTTTATTAATAATATATAAAGTCGTTTTACTTACTTTTTATTCATTCCTGTTATTCTATCTTTAATTCCTTTTTACGATGTTTATCTTTCTTTGCCGTTCATATTCACGTTTTTTTTAATTGTCTGCTTTCATGCAAACATGAGCACGCATTTCGTTTGAATGATGATCATAGATTAGTTTCTCGATCGCCGCCAGATGGCGTCGCTCGTTTGAGTTTACGACACATCGGCTCTGCATTCCTTTGTCATGATGATCTCATTCTGGAACTGTCTGCAGTTGCTCCTTGCATTGCGTAATGAGGCGTTATTCGAACGCCCGGCTGATATAAATTGAAATACGTTTCTCTCCTTCTTCGCCTGCTGCCTGCCTGTCTGCACTCGAAAAAGATGCGATCTCCATCCAAGGATCGCGAAAAAGATGCGATCTCCATCCAAGGATCGCGAAAAAGATGCGATCTCCGTCCAAGAATCGCGAAAAAGATGCGATCTCCGTCCAAGAATCGCGAAAAAGATGCGATCTCCGTCCAAGGATCGCGAAAAAGATGCGATCTCCGTCCAAGGATCGCGAAAAAGATGCGATCTCCGTCCAAGGATCGCGAAAAAGATGCGATCTCCGTCCAAGGATCGCGAAAAAGATGCGATCTCCGTCCAAAGATCGCGAAAAAGATGCGATCTCCGTCCAAGGATCGCGAAAAAGATGCGATCTCCGTCCAAGGATCGCGAAAAAGATGCGATCTCCGCCCAAGGATCGCAAAAAAGATGCGATCTCCGTCCAAGGATCGCGAAAAAGTTGCAATTTTCATTACAGGATCACAAAAAAAAAAAAAAAAAAAATGCAATTCAACAAATTACAACGACCATTTGGAAAATGATTTTTTCAAAGACTAAAATTTAAGACACAAAAAATCGCACGGAGTTGATCATACATTACGCCATGGATTACATTTTTCGGTACTATAAATTTTTAAACTTTTACGAAGCTGGTCATACATTACGTACGCCATGGATTAAACATTAATATTCCTGGACCAATTTTAAATGAAATTCTTACTTACTAAATTCTTATTCTTACTAAAGTGAATTTCTTACTTGAAATTCTAATTTCATTCTTAAACTTCTAAACATCCACAATATTACCTTTTACACCGTCGTATAGAGAAAAAATGTACTTTTAAATGCAATTTGTTTGAAAGCTGTATCTCAATTTGTTTCTGTGGTGCGCCTCCTCTCTCAAATTAATCTTTTAAAAATATCTGAGAAGAGATGGGGCTAGTTCGGGGCTTTGGATTTACGTCAATATGTCGAAAAAAAAAATGACACCCCTCAGTTGTTTGTAACTAAAGCAAAAAAAAAAAAATACTGTAACTGGTGTATAAGATCCATGTAAGATGAGGTGGCTTCATTAATAACCCATAAATGAACAACACAAAGTTTATTTCTTGAAAATTGACACATAATAAGAAATGTGCTGACTAACTGTCAGTAAAAATCATAAAAATAAAACATGCATAGTCAAGTCAGATTTTAAATTGAAAATTTCTCACCAATGAGAGACAACTCACTACTAATAGAATAGCGTACTTCCATATTAACAAGCCTTTTCTGCATATTCAAATGAGCCAACAACTTCCATATTAAAGGTTTTCCTCTGCATACGAGATATGAGCCAGGAAGCACATGAGCATAACCCAAAGAAGAAAAACGCCAGTATTTATTTTGCCAGCTGATTAGAAAAAGTGTTGCCAAAAGCTAAAAAATAACTTAACGATCGCAAGGACCGGTCTCTGATTGGTTACGAGTTATGATGGTGAAGACTTCACAAGTTGTGAAGTCCACCCATCCGTTACGTTCGTATATGAAAACGGCTCCGTGCAGGGAGACAGTCACATTCTACATGCATCATAGCAGACGATCTTTCTGAATAACTTCCATGTGACAACCAACCAATCACCCGAGTTTACGGGTGACGATAAAGGTAAACAAAGCCCGAATAAAACGTAAGTTAAAGGAAACAGTTTACTTGCATAATAAATGATAAGTTTCTCTAATAATATAGTTAAATAGACTTACGTTTATGATAATAAAAAGAGAGAAAGTTTGAAACTGAATATAATTGGCAAAAGGAGGGAAAATTACGTTAAAATTTACCTACAGAATGCCCCCTTTTTCCCAACTTGTTGCCACATGGAATGGGTGGTTCAAAAAATATATATATACTATAAACATTACATATAAAAATCACAGAAATTTCCTTAAATCGGGTAAATAATGCAGATACTTTCTTGTTGTAAATATGATTGGAATGACACACAGTCCAATATAAAGTTCAAAGTTCAAAGAAAGTTCACTTGAGCAGTATTGGGCCTGCATGTTTACTGCATTGAGACTTGTCTAAACTTCACAAATTGCTCTTTGCTCAGTGCTTTCGTTAGTAAATCAGCCTAATTCTCTTTGGTAGATACATGTTTAATGTCAAAGACACCTTTTTGGTAGAGATCTCTCACAAACTTGTATTTAAGATCAATATGACGAGTGCGAACGTTGTCAGTACTGGTTTTAGTAAAAGAGATAGCTGGGGTGTTATCACACAGCATAATCGGTCGTTGTATCGAATTTGGCTGAAAAAGTTGCAGGAAAAGCTTTGAAACTGCATGAATGGTATCAGAAATAAACTTTATTTTTTTTGCTGCCTCACTAGCTGATATGAACTCAGCTTCCATGGGAGAAAGGGCCGTGCACGTTTGCTGAGTAACACGCCACTGGATTGGGTTGTCGTTTAATAAAATTATATGACTAGACCACGATTTCCGATCTTCTAGATCATTTGCCCAAGATGCGTCGACATGCGTTATCATTTGTAGAGGAGGTGTTAAGAATAAAACAATAAGTTACTCAATGACACCATTTTTAAGGAACTCTTCACAGTGAACTGTATATTTCTTTATTTTAAAACAATAATTGTTAAGAGTGAAACAGTCTCTCTGGCCGTTTCCAAATCAAATATTCCATTATCTCAATAACAACAACAACAAAAATTCAGTGTTTCCACTCACTAGTAACTAAATTACAATCTATCGTCAACACGCAGACGATTGGTATAATAAATAAAATTACGGCGCTGACACAGCGCCCTCGTACGGGAGATTTTAATTACGATCAGTAACATACTCCCGACCGTTGAAACCTGCAGGTTTCAAAACTACTCTAATATATAATATAAAATTACATAATACTACATATAACAATGCAAAGATATAATTAATAACAAAGGAAAAATGGCTAAATTACTTTACATTTGAATACAATAAAACATACTATAGAAATTAAACAACAAAATATATTCAAAATATACCAAATATATACATTAAAGAAATTAGTTTCCATTAATTGGAAGAGGACAAATACTTCTCACATCTCTCTTTATTATTGTACCGTTAGGCAGACGAATGTTCACTACTCGAACTTTTTTGTCCTTACCGAGAAATATCTCTGAAATCCTACCTGTTGCCCATTTTGTGCTGAGCATATTTTCATCTTTGATCAATACGAGAGAACCAACATTTATATTGTTTTTATTTATTTGCCATTTATTACGTTGCTGCAAGGTGTTCAGATAGTCTCGCTTCCATAATTTCCATATTTGCTGGCTATATTTTGTTATTTTTTGCCAGTTGCTAAGTTTGTTTTCCGAAATTTCAGTGAGCTGGGGTTCAATAATAGACGTTAAGGGCCTACCTATAAGAAAATGACCCGGTGACAGAGTCTCGAAATCGTCGAAATCTGATGACAATGGGGACAGAGGTCTTGAGTTCAAAACACTTTCAATTTCTAGAATTACTGTCAGAAATTCCTCTAAAGTGAGGTGCGCGTTACCAATTGCACGTTTTAGATGGAATTTGAATGATTTAACCCCTGCCTCCCAAAGACCACCGAAGTTCGGCGCTTTCGGGGGAATAAAATTCCATTCGATATTTTCCCTTGCAAAATAATCAGCTAATGCTTCATCTGGGTGTCTAACCAAATTGTGAAGCCTTTTCAATTCTAAGTTTGCCCCTACAAAGTTTTTTGCATTGTCAGAAAATATTTTTGAACACTTTCCCCTTCTGCTAACAAAGCGCTTAAAACAAGCAATGAAGGCTGCAGAAGTGAGATTTGAAACGAAATCTAGATGAATAGCTTTGGTGCAGAGACAAACGAATATACATACATACACTTTATTATATGTACCTTTCCTTTGATTTTTGAATTTAATGTAAAAAGGGCCACAATAATCAGTTCCAATAATGGAAAATGGAAATGAAGGTGTAACACGCTCTTTGGGCAAGTCACCCATAACTTGACTCGCTAATACAGGCTTGTTTTTAAAACAAGTGACACATTCATATGTTATTTTGCGACAGATGTTTCTACCATTAGTTATCCAAAATTTACGACGAATATGGTACAACAATGTTTGTGATCCTACATGTAAATACTTTAAATGAAAATATCTTACAATAATTAAAGTAAGGGGATGCTTACTTGGCAGAACCATAGGATGTTTTTCATTTGTTGTCGAATATGAGTTACCCAATCTACCCCCAACTCTTAAAATATTACTTTCATCTAAGAAACAATTTAAAGAATTTAGTTTACTTTTATTTGGTACCGAATTACCTTTCTGAAGACATTTTATTTCTTCCTGATACTCACTTTGTTGAACCATCTTTATCAGTGATAATTCTGCAGCATTCAATTCTTTAGAAGTAAGATGATCTTTCACTCTATTAACATTTCGAAGGTTATGAATAAATCTAAGCACATAACATAAAATACGAATGATAGTTATATAATTATTACTAACACTAATAATATAATCTAATAAATAATTTTGATCATAAATAGCTAGAGTAACTAAAGAGTTATCATTTTCACATTTAACTGTTTTCTTTAGTTCATCAGAATAGTCATCTGGCGAATTTTGGATGTTGCAGTCATTAGTTGGGAGAACAGTTTCTCTCAAAAGGGGGGGACCTTTAAACCACAAATCCTTTTCTAAGAGCATATCAACACTGACGCCTCTGGTAAGGAGGTCGGCTGGATTAGACTTTCCCGGACAATGAAACCACGAATTGGAGTCAGTCAAAGATTGAATCTCGTTGACACGATTCGCTATGAATGATTTCCATCTTTTACTAGAACCTCTAATCCAGTACAAAGTGATTTTCGAGTCTGTCCAGAAGAACACATCTGATGGCTTCTTATGATCTACTATTTTCTTGACTGCATTACCTAGTCGGGCAGCAAGTAAAGCTCCCAATAGCTCTAATCTTGGTAAAGTGATTTTTTTAAGAGGTGTAACTCTACTTTTTGAAGTCACAAGGTTAACTTCAATAGCATTTTCTTTTACAATTCTGAGGTATATGACAGTGCCGAAGGCTTTCTTACTAGCATCGCAAAAACAGTGAATCTCTACCACATCTGAATTTTCTTCTTTTGTTGAATTTAGCACAATTCTTGGAATTTTTAGGTCGGAGAGGCGTGGGATCTCAGAACACCATTGAAGCCACTTTTCTTTAACATCTATTGGTAGATCTTCATCCCAAGCAATTTTCCTCAACCACAGATCTTGAAATAGGCATTTCATGCGAATAGTATAAGGAGTGAGCAAGCCAAGAGGGTCAAATATTTTTCCAATAGCACGCAGGATGAAGCGCTTGGTGTTTTCATTTTTTGATAACATTTCTAATAAGCCTTTTACATCTACGATAAAGCAATCTTCACTCGTATGCCAAGACATTCCTAGAACCTTTGTTGAGTCAAATCCTAATTCAATTGGGTTGTGTAGAGGCTGAGTATCAAACCCTTCTTGTTTCCATTGCTCCATCAAATCGTTATCATTAGTTGACCATTTTCTGAGTTTCATACTTGCCTCGCTCATAATATAAACAGCATTTCGAGAGATTTCTAACGCATCTTGCAAGTTGTCAGCACCAGCGATGAAATCATCAACGTAGAGGCACCTATCTAATAACTTTGTTGTTGTAGGATATCTAACTTGAAATTTCTTGATATGTTTTCTTAGAGTAGCAGCAAGAAGAAACGGGGAAGCATTCATACCAAAAAGAACTCGGTTGAAGCGATATATTTCTATACCTCTATCTCCAATCCATAAGAACCTCACTGCATCTCTGTCTTTCTCCGCTAGGGATATCTGCAGAAAGGCTTTTTCTATATCACCTATCAATGCTATTTTGTTTAATCTAAAATTGATAAGTAGATCGAATATGTTTGGATTTAGATTTGGACCTGGCCAAAGACAATCATTTAACGATAATTCGCCAACATCGTGTGAGCTGGCATCGAAGACTACTCTCATTTTTGTTGTCAGGCTTTGTCTAAAGACAGGTTGATGTGGAAGATAAAAAAGTGGTTTCTCCACTGGCTTGTGCGTTTCCGTTATTTTTTCTATGATTCCTTTATTTTCATAATCTTTCAAAGTCTCACAATATTGAGCACGAAGCTCTAATTTTCGCTTCATTTTCACTTTAAGACAGTTTAGTCTATTATTGGCTATTTTGAGATTGTCGTTCATTTCTCGCCAATCTTTTTTCCATGGTAAGGTAACTTCGTAACGTTTATTTTTATAAGATACAGATTTTTCGAATATTTCTAATGCTCTATCTTCGTCAGTACATGTGGGATCGTCTTTTATCCCTAATGTTTCTAACTGAAAGAATTTTTGAACTTCTTTTGTCAAATCTTCATAGTTACAAACAAGCCCACAATGAGTATTTTGCGTGATTTGATTGTCAGGATTTAATACGCTTCCACAGGCAATGAATCCAAATACCGAGTTTTGGAATTTTAAATTAGAATTGGGGACTTCAATTCGACCGACTTCTAAAAGATCATAAAATATTTGAGCTCCCAAAAGAACATGAATTTTTCCAGGTTTGTAAAATTCTGGATCCGCTAATTTAATGTTATTAAGGTATTGTTCTGTTGGAACGTTAATCCGATTTACTGGAATAGTATCTGTGACGATGTAAATATTTTGATGAGAGATGCCGTGAATAAGATAAATTGAGTTGCGGTAATTATATGTTGAGAATAAACATAAGTGGCGAGAATAGAGTGATCGTATAGTAAAGATGAGGTTGACTTGCAGTAAAAATAAATAGGAATAGTCTTACTTAATGGTGAGAACAGTTGACACATTGAAGAGACAGCAGTTATAAAAATCTTCTTTATTCGTTGATTCACTTTGAGAGGTGGAAGGTAATTAGGAGTAGGTAGGTCACCGTACACATCAGAAGAACGTTCCACGTAGAATTATTAAAACTTGGAAGTAATTCCATGATAAAGATGAATACTGGTTAAAATAATTTTTTAAAGAAGGTCTTGATAATAAAAAGTCCGAAATCAAATATGCGTTAAATTAAAAAAAAACAGAGACCGAAGATAAACTTTTAGATATTGAGATAATAGCTATTGAAGAACATCGCTCTTTGAATTTAGGCGCAAGGCCCGAAATTCAAACGACAAGTCACATTGTCAAAAATAATACATACTTTCGTAAATCTTAAAATCTGATCCGATCTTAAAATCTTAAAAATCTGTTAAAAAACTGGCTGCATTGATATATATACTACATAAAAGGGGTTTACAAAACTACCTCCAGAAATGATTTAAATCTATTCGCTAAATTAAATTTACGTATTATGATTAAATCGTATGAAAACAGAGAAAAGAGAAACGAAACTTTACAAGGAGAGAATGAAGCTCTAATTCGCCAAGCGAAGACACACCCCAATATGACACGGTCGACGTCACTTGCAACACACCCTGGTTCTAAAAATAGATCAGGAAGAGGGGGAAAAATCTGAAATCAAAACGTTCTGTTACATACGGTAAAAAGGAAAGAAAAAAGCGATTTGAACGATGTTTTGTGTCAAAAATAAATAGTTTAAAACATGAGATAATAATGCTGCATTACAATTTAAAAAATAAATAATAAATGTGATTGCTACATCACAGTATCTGATATTTTTGGTACACAAAGAAGTTCTATTTCCGCCTTAAAATTTGAATTGTTCGAAATTAATGCTTTTACCTTGGAGTTAATATTCACGGAGATGCCATTTAATCCTGAAACCGCAACTTTTATTTTTTCTTTCTTAATTCCTAAATAATCAGCACACTGAATCGTAATGAAATTACTCATTGATCCAACATCAATCAAACCTCTTAACGGCTTAAATTCACCAAATTTATTTTTAATATAAACAATGACAGTTGATAAGATGCCAGAACTTAAATAATTCATCTCACAAACAGATGTACCTGAAAATACTCTTTCGTTAGAAATGTGAAATGTTGCAGCATTCGGGTCTAGATTTGAATGCGCTATGATTTGATTCTGGTTTTGGATATTGCAATCACTGACCTCGGGTTTTGAAATAAATTCATTTTTTCTATCGCTGTTTTGAATTTGCTTTTCATTTTCATTCTCGAAATGCAGTAAACTCGAATGTTTTTTCATACATTTCCGACAAGAATAAGTAGATTTACAATTTCTAACCGAGTGGAATATTAAACAGTTAAAACAAATATTATTTTTCTTTACGAATTCATATCTAGAAGCTACTGAAAGATTTAAGAATTCTGGACATTTGTGCAAACCGTGGAATTCATTACTCTGACACTTAACACATTTAAATGTTTTTGAGTTTTTACCATTAGATGTAGATACCATACTAGTGATTCGTTGTTGAGCATTGCGTTTAGGAGTTACATTATTTATAAGAGGTTTGGAAACTTGCAGTGTTCTCGCTTGTCTTTTTAAAAACTCGATTAATTCTTTTAATTTTGGTAGCTCGTCTTTTTTTTGTTCACGTTCAAACCATAATTTTGTGGACCCATCTAATTTCTGCCACAATATATAAGTTATTATTGTATCCGCAAACCCTTCAATTTTTTGATCGAGAATTTCTAGAGATCTGATACATTCACTGGCGGTATCTGCTAAATTAAGAATAGCACTAGGTGTTTCACTTTGTATTGAATTAATGGACATTAATTTTTTAATGTGAGCAAACACTTGTTGTCTTTTATTGGAATATCTTTCCTCTAATAAGGACCACGCTGTTTGATAATTATCATCTGAAATCGTTATACTTTGTACAACTTTTGCAGCTTCAGAATGAAGCGAAGATTTCAAATATGATAACTTTTGAGCACCCGAAAGTGCGCTATTATTGTGAACGCTAGATTTAAAAAGATCACTAAAATATATCCAATCCTGTACGTTTCCACTAAAAGAAGGTAGATTAATCGTGGGAAGTCGAACTTCCGTTACACTATTCTCTTGTTTCGGCTTTGATTCATTAAGAACATTTATTTGTTTTTGTTTCGCTCTTTTAATTTTTAACCAAGTTTCATCTAACTCTTTTTCAATCGATGATTGTTCATCGATATATTTATCAATTTCCTCCTCATCGCACAATGAATAAATTTTATCAAACATTTCTTTCAATTGTGTATTGAATTGATCACATTTCGTATTTACAAGTTCTAAAGAACATTCATCAGAGTCACTTAATTTAATTTCACTCACAAATTTAGTAATTTTACATTTTAAAACTCTTTTTTTTGTCAAAATATTTTTTAATTCAGTAGCCATGTTAAAGAAAAAGTCCTACCTTATTCGAAGAAACCAAGTCTCGTCGCTGATTCTTGACTCTAAAAGCAAACGATAAATCCGTTTACTTTGGCCTCGAAGGACCAATTTTTGTTAAGAATAAAACAATAAGTTACTCAATGACACCATTTTTAAGGAACTCTTCACAGTGAACTGTATATTTCTTTATTTTAAAACAATAATTGTTAAGAGTGAAACAGTCTCTCTGGCCGTTTCCAAATCAAATATTCCATTATCTCAATAACAACAACAACAAAAATTCAGTGTTTCCACTCACTAGTAACTAAATTACAATCTATCGTCAACACGCAGACGATTGGTATAATAAATAAAATTACGGCGCTGACACAGCGCCCTCGTACGGGAGATTTTAATTACGATCAGTAACAGGAGGTTCTGATGGTTGTAACTTTAATCCCAATTTAAGGGTATTTACCAGGTTGAGCAAGATTCGGTACAACGTTCGATAATGTTGATTCGAAGGCCTCTCTGTATATTGGGATATGGACTGGACATACCATGCTATATCGGGTCGGCATCTATGGCTTATATACTGGAGACAACCCAGTAAACTTTGGAAAGGAAGCTTTTCAGGTAATTCTTCACCTTCTTGAGCTGAAACTGGCACAAAACCGGGAGAAGCAGGTAACGATATCCTGGAAAGACATTGTACATCAAATTTTGCATACACTTCTCAATATATTGTGAGCAGGTTATATTTGCAAACTGGTTGTCTTCTATATTGAACTGTATACCAAGCAAAGTTCGAATAGCTCCCAAATTTTTAACTTCATAGATATTTTCTATTACACTAACAACCTCCTGTAGTGCATTCTCATCTTGCGCAAAAATGGGGAGATCATCTACATAGACTATTGCAATATTTTTATAGATGTAGACTCAATTCACCCCAGGTACCTCAGAAAAATCATTTGCGATGAGTTTTGCATGAAGGTCATGAAACCAACATCTTCCTGACTAGTGGAGGCCATATATGGCTTTAAGTTTAAGGATATCCGTCTCTCTCCCTGGGATTTGATAACCACTTGGTTGTCTAATATATGTTTTCATATAAGTTGGTGCATTTTATGTCAAGTAGACAATTTTTCTACTTGAATAACATGGAAAACAATACAAAAAAAAGACTATCAAAGAAAAATTGACTACTGGACTAAACTTTTCATGATAGTCCAGGCCCTCTCGTTGGTTGTTCCCAAACGCAACTAATCTCGCTTTGTAAGTTTGTATCTCTCCAGATGCATCTCTTTTTACCGTGTAATCCCATCTTGTCCCAATGATTTTCTTAGTAGGGTCGACTGGTACTTGAGTCTAGACTTTCCTTATAACATATTTGAGATCTCTTTATCCATGGCATCTGACCATTGCTTTGCTTGCGGGAGAGTTGCGGCGTGTTTTGCAGACTTTGGAATGACAATTTCAGTTAAGTTGGCTTCATTAACTTTGGAAAAAGTGATAAATCCCTGATAATAATTAGTCATTGAAAAATTTGCTATTTTAGGGTCTTAAGAAAGATTATTTTGCTTACAGTATTCATTAAGATCTCGAGTACTACGTAAATGTTTGCCAGTGTGTGTAATTATGTAAATGCCATGCTAACCCGCCGATGCCCCTTTTTTTCTTGTAGTGATAATTCTCGTCTAGGTAAGTTTTTCATCTTCTTCCTCCTCATCGTCACCCATAGCTGCCAACTCTTCCGATTTTTTCAGAATTCTTCCGAAAAATCAGCATGTTTTCCAATTTTACACGCGTAATGCGTTTTCTAACGCTTTTCGTCATTTTCTTCCGATTTTCGGCCTTTTCTTACGCTTTTTACGCGAGTTTTGTCAAAGGATTGCGGGAAAACCCGAAATTTCGCCGAAGGTTCGTGGGAAAGACGCAAATTTTGTCGAAAGATCGCGTAAAAAGTGAGAATTCCCCCAAAAGAGCGCGTGAAAACACGAATTCCGTGAAAAGATCGCGAAAAATGCGATTGTCGTCAAAAGATCGGGTAAAAAAAGCGCCGTCAAAAGATGACGTAAAAACACTATTTCTGTGAAAAGATCGCTTGAAAACGTGAATTCCGTTAAAGGATCGCGGAAAAAACGGGTGTTTCGTGAAAAGATCGTGGAAAAATCTCTAATTTCACCGATGGATCGCGGAAAAAACCCAAATTTCACCGAACGATCGCGGGAAAGACGCGAATTTCGTCAAAAGATTGCGCAAACGACGCGTAGGGGTGATTTTGGTCCGAATTTTCCGAAAATTTAAGGCATTCATTTCCGAAAATTTAAAAAAATCGGCCACCAATTCGAAAATTCGGACATAAAAATATTGCTAATTTCGACATCTTCGCCGAAAAAAATTAATTTTGTCAATCGTTTGCAGAAAAATCGCCAATTTCGTCAAAGGATCGCGTGGAAAACGGCAAATTTCGTCAAAAGATCGCGAAAAAACGGCAAATTTCGTCAAAAGATCGCGAAAAAACGGCAAATTTCGTCAAAAGATCGCGAAAAAACGGCAAATTTCGTCGAAAGATCGCGAAAAAAACACAAATTTCGTCAAAAGATCGCGAAAAAAACACATATCGGCTAAAGATCGCGAATTTCGTTCAAAGGACCGCGGGAAAAAACCCATAGCTATTGTCGGATGTGGATTCCCACACCCCGCCCCCACCCTCTTTAAGTGTCTTTTAATGTGAAAGGTAGAATATCTATTTTAAAAAAAAAAATTAATATATTCAAGTTATTCTTTTTTGTCATAATATATATTGTGTAATTGCAAATTAGTGAATATTTTATTAGTTTCTCCTTGAAATTTGTTTATTTATAAGGATTCAGCTGTTTTTTAATCCCTACTGAAAGTGTTATAAAACTTAAAAAATCTTCTGATTTCTTCTGATTTTTCGCCAAAATCTTCTGATTTCTTCTGATTTTTTACCTAAAATCTTCTGAGTTTTACCGAAATTTAGTTGGCAAGTATGTCGTCACCCTAATGAGTAGTTTCATATTCAGTCTCTTTAGCGGAAGCATGCTCATCTTCTGAACTTTCATCTGAAGATCCGCTGTGTGATCCATGGGCATCTTTTTCCTTGACCAGTTTTTCTTGTGTTTTCAGTTCCTCCATAGCTGGAGTGCCTGAAACAGAGGGTTCTCCATGAGGTAAAACTTGGCTAGGGGGCATGCCGGTGGTGAATGGTTCTTCAAAATCATGAATACTACTATGAGACAGTTGTTGTTGCTTTGGATTCCCCAACTGAGCCTCGTCAAAGGTGACGTGTTTAGATTCGATAATATGGTTTTCACGTCGAAACCAAACTGTATAACCTGCTGTGCCCAGTCCATATCCTATAAACACACCACGTTTTGCCCAGGGTTGTAATTTATTACGTTGTTGCTTTGGTTGATGTACGTATGCTACACAACCGCAACGGCGTAAATGGCGAATTGATGGCTTTTGGCCATACCACCTTGTGAAGGGGATTGCATTTATTCCTGTATGAAGAATTCTGTTACGGATATAATTCACTGCCATTACGGCCTCAACCCTGAGCTTAACAGGGATGTTAGCTGCTTGGCTGAAAGTATGCACTCCCTCAAAGTATTCTGTTATAACGCTCAGCTACGCCATTTTTCTGGGGGCTATATGCCGAGGTTGTCTCATGCTTAATTCCTAAATTAGTCACAAGGTCATGGATCTTCTTATTGCAGTATTCAAGGCCATTGTCGGTTCGGATGGCTTTCACTTTTCTTTCTGTCTGTCGTTCTATAAATGTTATGAAATTGTTTACTTTAGAAGAGACCTCTTCTTTCGATCGCAAGGCATAACAAAAGGCTCGGCAACTGAAGTCGTCTATAAAAGTCAAGAGGTACCGATGTCCATTTCGAGATCCTACCGGGGCTGGTCCCCAAACATCGCTGTGAATAAGATCCAAAATGGCTTTGGACCGAATATGTGTTAATCTGGGATGGGTGGCTCTGCTGCTTTTACTCATAATGCACGGCTCACATTTTTGTTCAGAACCTTGTAGTTTTTCGCAACCCTCAATGAGCTTATTCTTGACCATTTGTTTTATGATTTTAAGATTACTATGGCCGAGTCTCTCGTGCCACAACATGATGTTGTTCCTATCTGCTGCATAAGCTTGATTGAAATTAAGCCTATTATGAATGGGTAGTTTGCTTCTGTTATACATTTGCAATTCAATTATGTCAGGGACCACATTGGTTCTCGATTTAACTTCAAATTTAGTTGACTGAAATATTTCAGAGTTAGGTGTAATCCTAGTTTGATCTTTCCCGGCTGCATTCGATACCGACTGGAGAGTTCCAACCTGATTAACGTATGAAGTATGACTATGTTTAGGTGAAGCTGGGATATCCAGAACTTTATTCTTAAATTTAGATTTAATTGAGGATTTATCCTGAAATTTAACTTTTGTTCCTTTACCTGCTTCCCCATCATCAGACTTAACCTGTTTAGACCTCAGAGATTGGGATTTTGTTTGCTTGTTAGAGAATGGAGTGGTTGTTTCCCTGGATTTTATTTTTAAGGCCTTCAATACATAAAAGTTATTTTTACGTTGAGCCGTGTACAAATAATTCTCATACTTATGAGGTTCCGGTGTATATTTGGGACGTACATGACATCAGAAAGGTCAATTGTATGAGTTTTATCCTTATCTTTAATTCAGAAACAAGCTTTCCCTACTCCTCTCACTAGATGTGGCATCGCCCCCATTCGGACAATAGCTCCAGGAGGGGGAGGATTAAGTGACTCAAAAAAAATTTTGTTCTGGCAAACATGTGCCGTACTCACCGAGTCAAGTGTCCATTCCCAACATGGGGGTAAAAATTCTGAAGAAAAACAATCATTTGTTTCTAATTCAGTGAAAAATATGTTAGTAGGTTCGTTGCTTTTTGATTTTAAACTTTTTTTATTTCTACAAAGTTCAGACTTATGACCCCGTTTACCGCAATATCTGCAGCGCATTTGACCTTTGGATTTGGTTCTTTCGTTTACACTATTACTGCTTACACTTTGAAATGTTTCCAATGATTCATTTTTATGGCTTTCACGAGCTGATACTTCACTTAAAAGCTCATCTTTAATGGTTTTATAAGTAAGTTTTGCTGCTTCTAACTTTTTAAACTCACGTAAGTACTGATACTAATCTGGGAGTTGGCCCATAAGCCTATAACATTTATGTAAATCTGATATTTCAACCCCAGTATTCGTTACCCGCTTATAGGCCTCTTCAAATCGGCATAGAAAAGCCGATACATCCTCATCTGCATGCATATGAACATCATAGAAATCATTAAAATTATTTATTTTAGAAGTTATCCTCGAGACTTCATAATGTTTTATTAAAGTGTTCCAGATTTCTGAAGGATCACTTAATCTTGCGATTAAAGGACTTATGTCACTAGAAACGTAAGTTTTTAATATACCGGAAGCACGTAGCTTCCATTGCTCACACCGAAGCTTTTCAATGGAAGTAAGTTTGCTATCATCTGGTCATGAACTTTTATTTAACCAAAGCGTAAGACTTTCAGTATCGAGAATTTTCTGTATTTCTAAGGACCAAGCCTGGTAATTGTCCCGAGTTAGAATTGTATTATCATTAAATGAAGCCATTTATGTTCGTATTCTTGAAGCTTTAATCGCTAATAAAATGTATACTTCAAAACTTCCTGTAAAACTCTCAATAATCCTGAAGTCACCAGAAAAGGTTTTTTTTTTTTCCTTTCAACTTTATTAAGTTAACTTTAGCAGAGGTTTGTGGATATGGGGAAACAAGAACCACGCTCTGCTACCAATCTGTGGTGCGCCTCCTCTCTCAAATTAATCTTTAAAAATATCTGAGAAGAGGTGGGCTAGTTCGGGGCTTTGGACTTAAGTCAATATGTCGAAAAAAAATGACACCCCTCGGTTGTTTGTAACTAAAGCAAAAAAAAAAAAAAAATACTGTAACTGGTGTATAAGATCCATGTAAGATGAGGTGGCTTCATTAATAACCCATAAATGAACAACACAAATTTTATTTCTTGAAAATTGACACATAATAAGAAATGTGCTGACTAACTGTCAGTACAAATCATAAAAATAAAACATGCATAGTCAAGTCAGATTTTAAATTGAAAATTTCTCACCAATCAGAGACAATTCACTACTAATAGAATAGCGTACTTCCATATTTACATACTTTTCTGCATATTCAGATGAGCCAACAACTTCCATATTAAAGATTTTCCTCTGCATACGAGAGATGAGCCAGGAAGCACATGAGCATAACCAAAGAACAAAAACGCCGGTATTTATTTTGCCAGCTGATTAGAAAAAAGGTTGCCAAAAGCTAAAAAAAAACTTAACGATCGCGAGGACCGGTCTCCGATTGGTTACGAGTTATGATGGTGAAGACTTCACAAGTTCTGAAGTCCACCCATCCGTTACGTTCGTATATGAAAATGGCTCCGTGCAGAGAGACAGTCGCATTCTACATGCATCATAGCAGACGATCTTTCTGAATAACTTCCATGTGACAAACAACCAATCACCGGAGTTTACGGGTGACGATAAAGGTAAACAAAGCCCGAATAAAACGTAAGTTAAAGGAAACAGTTTACTTGCATAATAAATGATAAATTTCTCTGATAATATAGTTGAATAGACTTACATTTATGATAATAAAAAGAGAGAAAGTTTGAAACTGAAAATAATTGGCAAAAGGAGGGAAAATTACGTTAAAATTTACCTACAGTTTGAGTTATTAATTTTTTTTTTGTAGTTTTTATTACTTTTACTTACTTATCATACGTAGTATAGGGTAAGTCTTGTAATCGTTTAAAAAAAAAAAAAAAAAAAAATTTTGACATATTTACACGTTTCAGACACTGGAGATTCCGAAAAACATTTTTAGAAAAAAAAAATTTGCCGTCTGTCTGTGTGTGTGTCTGTAAACGCTCTATCTCCTGAACAAATTGAAATAGAGACTTGAAATTCGGTGTGTACTTAGGAAGTAACAATGGGAAGAAGCCTATTGAATATCAGTAACCTCGATTATCCGGAACTATTTTTTTTGGACTCTCGAAATATTCGTTCTGATAAAAGGTATACAAAAATTTTCGAAATTGTTTATTTGAAGGAGTGAATATAAAAGACAATTAAAAAAACATAAATTTTGCATCATGAATGAACTCAATCGGATAATTAGTTGACGAGATATTTGTAATTCTATTTTTCACACTCTTTGATTTTTCATGACCCTATATTTCATTCAAATTTCAATTCAAAGATATATTTTAATTGGAAATGAGACGCTTAATCCGATGCAGTAAACTGTTAGTTAATATGAT
The DNA here is from genome assembly GCA_963932465.1 of Maratus speciosus. Classification (NCBI taxonomy): domain Eukaryota; kingdom Metazoa; phylum Arthropoda; class Arachnida; order Araneae; family Salticidae; genus Maratus; species Maratus speciosus. The sequence goes on from OZ010800.1 coordinate 301,966,305, forward strand.
TATGATTTCTTGAGTTATAAGTATGTTTCTTTTATGCAATTCGGTTCTACACGATTATCCTGCCAACCAAAAAAACTATCGGCAAACTATAAGATTAGATGCCAAGAATGGCTTATCGTAAATGTCAAGCATTTAATGCATCTCCATACCTATAAGGGGTTACCATAGGGGGATCCTGTGCTGTCGCCAAATGCCGCCAAGTTTGTCATGAACTTGGCAACCAAAATTAGTCACCAAAAGTGAAGCTGAATTGGCGGCATCTCTAATATTTCGCCAAATTCCCATAGACTTCCATTGTAAACCTATAGTGTTTACTTGCTTACAGAAAATCAACAAATTGAGATATTTTAATTCAACAAAAAGTAATATTAGTTTAAGGGATTATATTAATTATATTTAAGGGAGGCTAAATAAATTAAATTATGAATAAAGTAACATGATACAATGCGTAGCATGTGTCACATGTTTTATTTTCATATTTTATATTATGTATATCCATGATGGGTAAGTATTATGGTGGCCCCCAACGCCTAGTTTTGTCATAGTGGCAACAGAAGTATCCATCTCGGTTGAAAGTAAAGGGAAAATACAGATTACTGTATTGACCAATCAGAAAGTGAATAAAATGCGGGATTCAACAAATAAAACGCTTCAGATACGTTTTTGATTTCCTACCCTGACCGAGGGCAACCATTTTTCCAAATGGTTAAAAAAAAACAATTTTTGCCGAAGGATCGCGGAAAATCGTAATTTTTGTCAAAAGATAAGATTTCCGTCAAAATATTGAGAGAAAACACTATTTTTGTCAAAGAATCACAGAAAAGCTCCATCTGTCAAAGGATCGCAAAAAAGATGCGATTTCCGTCAAAATATTGCACAGAAATGCAATTTTTGTCAAAGGATCACGGAAAAAGTGCTTTCTGTCAAAGGATTTGGAGAAAAAAAAGATTTTTCCGTTGCAGGATCTAAAAGAAAATTACAGAAAAAACATGATTTTCATCAAATGATCGTGGAAAAAATGCTATTTCTGTCAAAGGATTGCGGAAAAGATGTGATTTTCGTCAAAAGATTGCGGGGGTGGGGGGGGGGGAGCACTATTTTTTGTCAAAGGATCGTGGAAAAAATGCAATTTCTGTCAAAGGATCGCAGAAATGATGCAATCTCTGCCAAAAAATTGTGAAATAGATGCGATTTTCATTAAAGGATCATAAAAAAAAAAAAAAAAAAAAAAAAAAAAAGCTATTTTTGTCAAAGGATTGCGAAAAAAAACATGATTTTCATCTGTAGGGCCTAGAGATGGGAATGCTCGGAGAAAAAAACTTTTTTTTTTTTTTTTTCAGTTTTTTTCCAGAGGGCTATTTTTTAATTTTTCCTAATTGGAAAAATTGAAATTTTCAGGCATGAAATAGTTCCTTCTAAAGGAGGAATTCCACCTTTTTTAAAAGCAAATTTGGAGATTCTCTGAATTGATGCAAAAATGCAAAGAAAATATTAGAAGCATATGGGAAGGGTGGGGGGGTCTAGACAGCTTAATAATTAGACATTTTATCTACTCAAATCCTTGGAGTTTGATTCTCAATTGCTGTACTATCAAATCAAAGGCAAGCTTTTATTATAAGCATCTGCTGAAAGTCACGTAAATTAAGTTCTTTAACTAAGGAAAGGAAGTTTCCATAAGGTTATTTTGGAATAGAATATTTTATTCTATTTATAAAACACTTCTGGGTAATTTCAGTGAAATTACCCACAACTTTTGGAAATATATTTCTGGAGTAAAAATCAATTTGCTGTGCATATATTTAGCATAGAGATTTTTAATCTCTGTACTTCACATAAGTTCATCAGATATATTTGGATGGATTTATACTTTTAGAAAATTGTTTCCAATTTTCTTTTTTGATTTAATTAATTTATACATTTATTGTTTTTTTTTTTTTTTTTTTTTTTTTTTCATTTAATACTTTCTAAGTTACCCAAAAAAAAAAAAAAAAAAAAAAAAAAAAAAAAAAGTATGTACAGTTATAATTCATTTTATTGTATGAATAACTGATGAAATGCATCTAAATTATACAAGTTTGGCCTTATTGTATAGATGGAAAAAAAATTCCATTTTTCCCATTTCCCACTTTCATGTCTGAATTTTATTTATAAAATAATGTAGTCAAAATTTTATAATTGCTACATTCTGATACTTTTATTTATATTTTTTTCATGTTTAGTATCCCTCATGAAAACCTTAACATGGAAAATCTTATCTGTAAACAAGGCTCTCTTTAGAAAGAACTTGAGTCTCTTAAAGGATCCTTCGAAGTTTTTTCTCCTTAAAACATATGACCTTTAACAAAACTATTTCTTAAAAATAGGCATTTCAGAGATTTTTTACAATATCCAAATTAAATCTTTCACAAATGGAATGATTTTAGAATTAAAAAAAAAAAAAAAAACCTGTTGTATGATAGCTGCAATAACCAATGAATCTATTATCTAGCTGTTTATATGTGCAAAAGACCATCTCAATCTCTAAATAAGAACTTAAATATGATAATTTCTAATTTACAAAATTCCTGTTACATTTTTTACATTTCATTCACAGTTTTATTAAGTTCACAATTTTGCAAAAACATGATCGTGTGAAAAAAAATCCAAGCAAATCCCTGGTAAGATAATTAAATGCAACTTCTCTCATAAAAATGAAAATTCATGTGCAATTTCAATATTATACCAATGAATGAAAATGGTAAGATGGAAAATTAAATGTAAAATTTGAAACATGCATTTATTTTTATTCGCATGGCTGTAATTTTTCACTATTGTTAGAAAAATTTCTTTTGATAATAACATGCAGTTGAAATTATGTATCATTTTTTTTTCTTTTCTTGAAATATAGATTCTTAGAGTTGTCTAAATGTATTTTCAAAAAATATAAATACATACAAACTTTGCAAAGAAACTGTAAGCAAATCTCTGTGAAAAATCTAGTTGAAAACAACTTTTAAACATATGGAAAAATCCACCTGTTTTAAAAGTTTCTTAGTGTTAAATTAAGCAAGGAAAGCTATTGTCAGAATTCTGAGACTGAAAGGATATACTTTTAAAAGCTGGCTTTCTCTCTCTCTGTCTTTTAATAACATATTCATGTGTAAAGGGAAAATAGTTTTTTTAGTGTGCATAAATATTGAAAAAGTTTATTATTGTATACTTTTTAAGAAACTTATTTTGAGAAACATTTATAGGAAATCAATTTTTCCCATTTTTCCAATTTTTCCAGGAAAAAAACTGGTTTTTTCTGCCACTTCAAATTTTCCGGAAAATTTACATCTCTAGTAGGACCCGTGGATCACTATGCTATAAGAATAATCATCATGCCTTTCTTCCCTGGGTGTATAAAGCCACAAGTTAAAACAAAGGTTTTTAAAAGAAGTAGCATATTTATTTTTCAGATATTAACATAACTTGAGGTAAAATGTATTAGTAGTAACAACAGGTAAAGTATAACAAGAATATAATCATGGCTTTTAAGAACAGCCTTTCCATAGCTCATGCATGGATAATAAAATTTAAATTAGCATAGCTGTACCAGACAGCATAAGAAAAACAGCACAAGCCAATATCAATGACCTGCAAAAGCATGACATCAGTCACAACAGGATAGCTCACTGCATCTCCACACCTCAAAGCAAAAACACCTGGCTTATATACTAAATGAAAAAGATGTTAAAGCACACAGTTAAAAATTAATATGCAAATTTAAACTGCAAGTGTGAAGCAGCAAAACCAACTAACTGTAGGTTAACTGACATAAAATGGTTTCCCTGCCACACACTCATCCAACCATGAAGCCAACCAACCATAGTTACAATGTAAACAGAGCAAGGTGTGATGTGGCAAACAGGGCCAGTGAAAGTACATACTCTGTACAACTGAAAAATAAAGTTCATAGCATCTATTAATTAATTAATATTCAAAAATAATAAACTGATATCTTACACACAATTAAATGAACTTCAAACATTTTAAAACAATTCATTGAAACTTTACTGTTTCTTTGAAAAGACATTAAGTGTTATTGGTTGAGCAGAGAAACTGGGAAAATACAGAAATGCATTTTTATTTTAATAAACTTAACTTTACAGAAACATTATATATTTGAACTTACGGATTTTGTCGAAAGGTGGTGTAAAATACGTGAACTTCGTCTAAAGATCGTGGAAAAAATGTGAATTTCATCTAAAGATCGTGGAAAAAACGCAAATTTCGTCTAAAGATTGTGGAAAAAATGCGAATTTCATCTAAGGACCAAAGTAAGAATGCGAATTTCGTTAAAGGATAGTGGAAAAAACACGAGTTTCATTAAAATGAACATGAATTTTGTCAAAGGATCGAGGTGAAAAACGAGAAGTTCATTAAAAGGATTGCAGAAAAATGTGATTTTTGTTAAATAGTCGGAGGAAAAACACAAATGAATGTTTTCCTACTTTTTTTTATAAAAAGAAGATATCCAATTAACTCGCTTCTTTTATAGCTCTAGTGAATTTTGTTAAATTGATGGTAATTCCACATGCAAAAAAATTGTTAATTCTAGCAGAAATAAAATGAAAATATGATAAAACTGGTATAATTTCATTTGCTGTAATTTATACTTCTATCATCAGTGTAATTTGTATTTTAGTATTCTTTGAGGTTTTTTTAAAACTTTCTTTTAAGGTACTTTTATTTAGTTTGATATTTATTCCTGAAATGATTGAGCACTTTTTTTTTTTTACTTTTGCTTCCGCATGTAGTAAACTGTAAAATTTTTGCTTCATACCCATTTTTCTGAAATTTATATGTTAAACTGCATATTGTTAATTACTAGTTGTTAAGGTTGTGAACTTAGTTTTATTTATAATCTAAAAGTAGATATGAATGGGATATTTTTCGAACTGTGTTTTGTAATCAAAAATTAAAAAAAAAAGAAACAGACAGAAATTAACAAGATTGATCTGCAGATATTTGAGGTAATATAATATATATGTATAGCCTTTTTACTTTCCATAAGTAGACGCTACAATCTTTTATCAATAGTCTCATCACTTCAGAAAAGAAGCACCACTCTATGCTTTAGTACAAAGTAAGGTTTAATGAATCTCTGTACTACAAGACATATTATTATTTACAGGAATATTTTACAGCGGCAAAACTCAGAAGAAATCCGGTGATTGCCAAATATTTTACCATTTTCCGTGCCTCTCATTAAAAGCTCCGGGGGAAAAATCAAGCAAGCAACTTGTATATATCTAACACCTCTACATTCTCTCAGCCGTAAAAGCCAATCCGCAATGAATTATAAGAAAACTTATTTGGCAGCCCGCTAAACTGTCGTGTGCTGCCATCTAGTGTATCGGTATTTAAATATTTGTTACATATGTATATTTAATGTCATTTATGGGATGATATTTTTTAAATTGCAGAAACATTGTGTATAAGTATGCCCATGCACATTCTTGAGTATTTTACAAATTTATGTACCATAGCATGTCAACCATTGTTTTTAGCTGTAGCCTGTATGAATTAAACTTTTCAAATACTCTTTACATGAATATGAATGTTTTACATTACATGCATTTGCACATTTTTTTCATTCGTTTCAACATAATTGAATTTTACTGCATATAATATTTAACACGTTGGGTTTTGTCTAGAGGTGGTGCGTTGGCACGTGCGTATGTGCTTATTCAGTGGGGGAAGGGGGGGGATTCAAAATATTTTCAGGCTTGGCTAAATTTCAAACTTGCACCCATGCTATCAACCCTGTGTATCATCGCATTGCTTATCTGCAACACACCCAGAAACCAATGTTACTTCTACAGTAGGCTTTTAAAGACAATTATATTTATTACTGTTATCTCCCAGCACAACAGTTAATATAAATTGTTCATAGAATTCTCAGCTGACAGCGATATTGAATTAATTTTTTATGCCAAAAGTTTTATCTATCATTTGAGCAGTTCTGCATCGTTATTGCTAAAATGAATTTCATAAATTTGTAAAATTCAAAGGGCTGGAGACATCCAAAAATAGATTTAAGGTAATTTGTATACTTTACAATTTTCTATTAGAAAATTGACAGTATTATCAGAAATATTTAATTTTCAGTTTATTGCAGCTGTGAAAAAAATTTTTAGTCAATTTTTTATGTTCTAATTTTTTGTTATTTTGTATATGCTTAAATTGATGTATTCTAACATGTGAGTAAATGTTTTTCAAATCTGAATTATTGTGTCACAAAGGGTTAAAATAATCAAGCAAGAGTACAAATTTAATTTTTCCCAAAAAATTTTCTGCTGTTTTTTCATTATCAAATTATAAGAATATCTCAACAAAAGCCTATATGTACTCTGATTCACAATGAAACTTTTCAGATAAATTTTCTGCTCTAAGCTTTTAGCAATTTGAAACATCCTTTGTCATTCTGTTTTCAGTTGAATATCAGCTCTTCAGTGGAATAACAATTATATGCTTACCTGTATAAATCACAAATTATTTTATGATGTAGCTTTGCAATTTTAAGTCAAATTACTTTTAAATGTCTGGGGGGAAATTTTATGCTGGTATGTGAAGCCTTCTTGGGATTTTCTTATGAAAGAGAAATACTACTTAAGGCTGCTCTGAAAGAAGTTTCTTTTTATTTTCCACAATGCAAAATTTTCTGACACATTCATAGACTCATTTTTAAGTATCAAAGCATAAAATTAGCAGACGATTAATCAAAATGATTTTAAACTAAATAGTATTTTTCATTTTTCGATAAATGGATTGCATTGTGAGAAGTGATTGTTGTCTCATGATGACTTTTTAATGGGTTGTTATTGCCACATCGAGAAATTTTGTTAAAATAATCAACTTTGGCAGTATTTACTGAAAAATCATTCGTCTTTATCGAAAAGTGGAAAATGCTATTTGATTTCATAATTTCAGAAATAAGGGCACTTGCCAATTTCATGCATTTATCTTTAAAAGTTAATTCAAGAATATATCAGAAAATAGCCAGTTTAAATTTCCGAACATCGTTAAATTGCTGTGTAGTTAAAATAATTGGTCCATCTTCAGAAATAATTTATCACAAAACTTTCAAATTTATCATCATCTTGGCATATCCATTTGAGAACATTTAATTAAAAAAATAAATTTGATTCATATTGAATTTTAAAAAATTAGCAGCTATTAAAAAAGAAATGCATTTCAATCATGAAAGCAAAAATGTACAGAAAGCCATAAAAAAGGATTTTTATCTTCAATTTTTCACAGTGCACAACTTCAAAAATTGTATAAAATTGAAGAATCATATAATACATCTAAAAAATGAGTAGATAAATTTAAAATTATGAACAGTATTAAAAATATTATAAAATATAATTTTATTAATAAGAAATGCACTTGCATGTGTTACTTTTGTTTCCAATTGACAAAATGAAAATCATACATAAAGTTTCCCCCCCCCCCCCTCATTTTAACGCTTGATATATCTATAAACAAAAGCATTAGTAAACAAAATATGCTAAAAATAATTTAAAGTATTGCTGGATCTGAATTAGGCTTGTTAGACATTGTTTTCTTCACAATATTTTAGCAAAGACCTTTTTGTTTTTATCGTTCTGTACTTAAAATGTAAAATCAGAACCATTTTAAGATCTTTCCTGTGGTCTGTCTGTCCGTCTGTCATAGCCATTTTACTCTTAAATTATGGAACATGGAAAGTTAAAATTGGTTGAAGTAATAAAGGCTATTGACCCACATATTCATAGATTATTAACCATTCACAAATATATTTAGAAAAAATGTAGAGGGGCTAATTAAGTTACTTTTTCTTTGATAATCGTGTGGGTTCTTTCGTAACGCTTACATTTCTTTTAATTTTAGGTATTATATTTTCAAAAATGTAATGCAAGAATATCCCCCCCCCCCCTCTATTTCCGAGTCTACTGAAACTAAAATTAAGAAAAAATTAGGGGTAGCAGAAGTTAATTTAAACCTTGCAGGAAAACTATAGCGACCCTAGGTCACATTATTTTTGATAAAATTGCATCTTTCTGTTACACACATTTCATTTGCGGGCATTCAGCAAAAGAGTTGAGGAGCGCTGGGGTACCTATCATTGCAGAAGTATAAAAGGATTGTTGATAATGATTTCCGAAAATATTGTCAGTAATTAGCCAAAATATCAACCCTTAAAGACACAGGCGGCATACTCTATGCACCATCCGCTTAAGCCTAGATAACAACATTTAATGATATATATGTGTAATGCAATGCCCAGTTCTTATATTTATAGTACGGAACCCTCTATACACTAGTAATACTCTCACTTAACTGATTATTTGTTATCACTGCCAATAGAGATAGTGTTGCAATTTATTGTTATACTAGTAGATCCACCTGTTTTTGACCATGTTAACTGTGAAATCAAAGTAAAATAAATAAAAATGCAATATAATAGTAAAATAAATGAATATGCAATATAATAGTAAAATAAAAATGCAATATCGACAATCATAGTAATTGAGATCTATGCCTCCATGCCCATAAATCGTTAAAAACAACAATCAGAAAAAAAATTACTTTGACTCAACCATAGTAAAATTCCTCAGCTATGTAATTGAGAATGCACATTTTCATTAATGCATGTAATAGAAAGATATGATTCACTTGACAATATGGAAAAAATGCAAACAAATTAGACCTCATTTGAACTATCTATACTTAAAATTTTGTCTCATTTGGGGCAATAGAATGCACTCCAGAGCTCTCTGAAGCTTATTTCTTGCTAACCCTTTATGTATTGGGTTGGCAACTAAGTTATTGCAGATTTTGTCAATAGATGGTAGCACATTCTTTTTGTTCTGTCAACGTGTTCAAAGCACCTAACCTATATTGTTTTCTTGTTGTTTGGACTTCCGCCTTTAATTTAGCAAAAAAATTGTATTGTTTAGTTATTTAGTTTCTTTTTTATCTCAGTTTAAAAGTGGAAGAACAAGACGTGCATTTCAGGCATATTTTATTGTTATTTTTGAAAAGGCAAGAACGCATCGCAAGCACACAAAAAGTTATGTGCTGTATATGGGAATGAAACCTTGCAAGAAAGGCAGTGTCAAAATTAGTTCTCCAAATTTCGTTCTGGTGATTTTTCGCAGAAAAATGTGCAACAATCTGGCTGCCCAGTTGAAGTTGATGAGACCCATATCAAGGCCATTATCGATTCGGGTCATCATAGCACAACACATGAGATTTCAGAGAAGCTCAGTGTATCGTATACATGCATTGAAAAAAAATTTAAACAGCTTGGCTATGTCAAGATACTCGATGTATGGATCCCTCATCAGCTTAAAGAAATTCATTTGATTCAACGCATTAGCATCGGCGATTCACTTCTAAAACACAATGAAATTGATCCATTTCTGAAATGACTGATAAGTGATGATAAAAAAGGGATAGTTTATAACAATGTTAATTGAAAAAGATCGTGGGTGATGCAAGATGAACCAGCGCAGACGGCACCAAAAGCTGAAATTCACCAAAAAAAAAAAGATTATGCTGTTAGTTTGGTGGGATTATGAAGAAATCCTGCTCTTTGAACTTTTACCAAGAAACCAAAAAATTAATTCAAACTTGTTCGTTCAATAACTCGCCAAACTGAGCAATGTAGTTCAAGAAAGTGGCCAGCATTGGCAAATCGTAAGGGTGTTGTTTTCCAGCATGATAATGCAAAACCTCGCACATCTTTGGTCATTCGCCAAAAATTATTGGAACTAAGTTAGGATGTGTTGTGGCATCCACCATATAGCACGTCCCACCAGTGGCTGAGAGGTTCTGCTCTCGAAGCTGGTAGATGGGAGGTGCTGGGTTCGAACCCAATCGCGCCCGTCGGCCTAACCGTTCGGAGTTTTCGTGGTTTTCTTTGGACCATGGATTTTCCATGCGTAAATATGGATTAGGTTCCCTTTGAAAGACCCCCACGGAGGGCACTTCCTCCCCCGGGCCTATATCCCTCGTGTAGATAATTGGCCATCAAAAATCAACCCAACCCACCATATAGCACCTTCAGATTATCATTTATTTAGTTTCATGCAAAACTCCTTAAACTTTTAGTAACACTGATGATGTAAAATCACATTTAATTCAGCTTTTTGCTGCCAAAAATCAGAAGTTTTATGAAATGGAATTATGACACTGCCTGAAAGATGGCAAAAGATCGACAAAAATGGACAGCACCTAATTGAATAAAGTTATGTTGTTAAGAAAAAATTTTGAATTTTCCTTCTTATTTAAAATCTGTAATCACTTAGTTGCTAACCCAATATATTATTTTAAAAACATGCTGAATGCGCATTATATGAACCTCATCTGTTCCCACTGTAAAAGATCATTATTATGCTGAATTAGACAGTGATGCTATGAATGTGTTATAGTGCTTCATTTACATGAAAAATTTTAAAAGGCATACATTAAAAGGAATGATGATGGGTTCTTTAGGATATATATTTTTTTTTTCTTTAAGGGGGAAGAATATTGTTAACTAATCCTAAAGAAGATATATTTCTAGTAGTATGTTGACTTCATCTTGTTATGGAAAACAGGATCTATTTTTGTTAAAAAGGACCCATAATTTAAAAATGATCCCAAGTACCCAGGATTAGAAAATTCTAGTAACAGCACTGGATTCACTGTATTAGAAGTTTTGGAGGAATATTTTATTTCTTATGGTTTATGTCAATTGTTATAGTGAATGTGTTATAAAGAATACCTGTTATAGCCAGCCAGCATCAAATATGTAAATAAAGCTTCCTACATTTTTACACTATACATTTATTTATGTTGTACTCATACATTTTTATAATTTTTGTTACAGGTATGATTCTGGAGATCATGTAGCTATCTATCCTACTAACAATCCAGAACTAGTTGAAAGAATTGGAAAATTGCTCGATGTTAATTTAGACACTGTTTTTAGTTTGAACAACCTTGATGGTATGTTTTTCTTTACTTCAATGCTGCATGAATTTATAAATATTCTGTTTATATCTGTTATACTTTCATTTATTAAACTAGAGATATCATTAGTAATTCAGCTAAATGTCCATGACAACTTTTATGAATTTATTTTAAGTATTGTGTATACTTATTTATTTCCAGTGTCATGTCTCAGTGTTAATTTAACATAGAAAAACTTTTTTGACTTTTTTTTCCCATTTTTTTGTCCCTGATGCCACAAATTTTTTATTCTTTGTAATTTTAATGATATTGTGAAGTCAAAGTATGAAAATGTTTGCCTGACGTCAGGGTCAAAATGGATCATAAAATGCCTTAGCATATGGGTGATTTATTATGCAGAGAAGAACATAGCCTAAGCTTTATTTATATTATTCAAATATTTTTCTTAATTCCAAATTTTGCTTTTTTCATCGAGAATCAATGGACATTTTTGCTATAAAATTTAATATTGTTTTCTATTGTTGCAAAAAATTCAAAAGCCTTAATAATAATTTATCTAGAGTAATTAATTTTCAGTTAAAATATTCCCACATGAGAAATGAAATTTGAAATAATTCTTTTACGAATTAAAAAGATGACTATGGCGTCAGAAAATAAAACTGATACTTTCAAACATTTGTTAGTAATACAAGAAGCATTAATAAAAGTAAATACAGAAAGCAGATGACTATGACATAGGGTGTCAACGATTTAAATCAACGATTAAATCTTTATTTTAATCAACTTATTTTTTTTAAAAAAATCATTGATTAAAACCATAAATTTTCAAATTTTAAACTGACATACAAAAGTATTAAAATTTAAGATGAACATCATTTGGAAAGTTTCTACAGGTATTTCGCAGGGGTGCAGAAAATGTTTCTACTTGAGAGCAAGCACGCATCTCTGAAATTTGTACACGTATATATACACCTCAAAAATAAGACATTTGCATAAAATACCGCAAAACGGACAGTTAATTACCTGGACGAATCACAGCCTAGCAAACGTCAACTAAAGACGAAGCGTCGTGCATCTCCGGAACGACAGCGCCATCTATAGAACCTGAAAAATGGAAGTTTCCTTCCAAAGAGCAACCGTGAGATAACTGAACTCGACTCGAGCGCCGATTGAGAACGTAAACATCTCGACAGTCACCAGGAAAACGTGTTCTCTGCAGGGTGGACGACAAGATGATGAAACGGGGTTTTAAAACTTAAAATAAGCAGTTGGTATGCTAAAAATAACTTAAAAGAATTAAATATTTCCAACATTGCCCCCCTTCGTACACTCTGACAGAGAACATCCTAAAAAAAACTTTCAAAAGGGTAAGTTATGCCAAACGTAAATTTTAAATTTTGACATAAAATTTCCTGGAATACAAACTTACAAAAACAGTTTAATGAAAATTTAAAGTTTAAACATTTTACTTATAATACATACATTAACAATTTAAGTTTTTGAGAAAAAAAAAAATCGGCAGAAGCCTAAAAGGAAAAAACACTTTAAACTTGCAAACTTTTAAAGATGATAATGCATTACGATTTTAACACTAAATTTAAAGTTATTAAATTTCAATTGAAAGATTAAAAAAAACTTAGCATTTATGCAAATATCTTAAAATTGTATAAACACATTTGCAAACAGTTTAATACATAAAAATAAAAGTTCATATAAAGTCCTGATTCACTTGAAACAGTCTTAAATGTCCATTGGACGGCAGTCACTCATCGATAAACAGTTCAGTAGTGAACGCTTTCAAAGAGATTTTCGTTACTGGCTTTGTTAAACAATCAGCTAAATTCTGTGAAGATTGGACATATTTCAACTCGAACATATTGTCGAACTCTAGATTTCTTAGAAAATGGTAGCGTATATCTATATGCTTCGTTCGAGCATTTTCGATAGGTGATTTTGAAAAGTTGATAGCAGCTTTATTATCACACAGTAATGTATATTCAGTACAGTCTTGGTTGATTAATTTTGATTTGATAGTTTCTTCCAGAACTCTTCTTATCCAAATCATTTCCTTTGCTGCTTCACTTAATGAGATGTATTCTTTCTGATGGATATATAATTTCTTATTTTCATTTTCAAATTCAACGCCAAGCAGTCTCTTGGTTTTTACTAGGAGTTTAAGGTCAAACTTTGTTTTCAGGAGTTCTTTAATTTCCTTTATATGTTCAGCTGTCTTTCCAAATATAATTATGTCGTCTACATATAGGAGTAGTAAGATTCTTCTCTTAAAAATAAATACACAAATTGTCCATTCTAACCTGGTGAAGGCTAATTCTTCTAAAACATCTTGGATCTCAAAGTACCATTGCCTCCCACTTTGGTGGAGTCCATAGATAGCTTTTTTCAAGAGACAAACATAATCTGGATACTTTTGGCTTTGAAATCCCTTTGGTTGATACATGACTATTCTTTCTTGCAATTTTGCATAAAGATATGCACATTTGATGTCTAGTTGTTGGTGGAGCCAACCAAAAAGTCCAACTAGAATAGTGAAAAACAATCTAATGATGGCGAAATTTACTACAGGGCTATATACTTCTTCATAGGATTCTCCTTTTTTCTGGCTAAAGCCTTTCGCAACCAATCTTGCTTTATATCTTATAATTTTTTCTTCTTCGTTTTTCTTGATAGTATACACCCATCGATTATGTATAATCTTCTCACCATCTTTCCTTGGAATTAATTCCCATACTTTTCGCTGCTCCATCATTTTGATTTCTTCTTGCATGGCCTTCATCCATTCTTCCTTTTGGTTAGACTCGACAGCTTCTTTAAAGGATCTAGGAATTTCCACTTCTATGCAATTGGCTTCTAAATCTGTGTCAGATTCTTCACTAATGTCAGACAATTTGTTTTCAGTTATAGGTTCAGCTCTTGGTTCGGGTCCTGAATATTTATCTTTTCCAGAAAAACTAAAGAAATTCGGATCATATCTTATATTGTTCTTCAAGCAGTACCTCTTCACATCTGGATGTGATCTAAGAATTACATTTTTACCTTCAATTTTGTAGTAGATGTCTGTTCTTGAACAATCTCTTCTTTCCTTCGCTTCTCTGATCCACTTTATACTTTTACACGGAATTTGATCATCTTCAGAATCAGTACTTGATTCTTCGTTATTTTGATATTGATTCATGGTCTCGACTTCTGAATCTATTTCAGATTTTGATGGTACTTCTGGAGTTTCTACATGTTCAATTGCTCTGCGGCTTCCTCCATGGCTAATCTCACCTTTACCTTCGTTACTTTTTACCTTTGGGTCCAGCTTCGCTCCACTTCGGAGCTTTGCTTCTTTCCTTCTACTGTTTGAGCTTTGTCTCTTCTCTTATACCAAACTCCTCATCAAAAGATACATTTATTGTTTCGATGACTCGACCCAACTCTGGAATCCATATTCTAAAGCCTTTAGTTTGATGTGCATACCCAACTAAAAATCCTTTCTTCGTTCTCATGTCAAACTTTTTTCTTTGTTGTTTTGGTATTCCAACATATGCAATGCTTCCAAACTTCTTTAAATGGCTCACTGATGGTTTTCTTCCACAAAAATATTCAAATGGGGTTTTCTCTTGACCTTTTCTGGCTACTCGGTTCCATACATATACAAAACAGCAAAGTGCTTCTGCCCAAAATTTTTCGTCCATTTTGCTACTTTTCAGCATGGCTTTTATAGCATCTACTGCTGTGTAATTAAATCGTTCTGTGAGTCCATTTTGTTCTGGTGTGTATGGATTCGTCTTTTGGTGTTGTATGCCCTCTTTTTCTAAATGAACTTTAAACTTATCGTTGACAAATTCTTTACCATTGTCAGTCCTTATAGCTATTACTTTCTTCCCTAAAAACCTCTCATTCCTTTTCTGAAATTTTAAGAAACAATCAAATGCTTCACTTTTATGTTGAATAGGATAAGCAGTCACCTTCTTTGAGTAATCATCTATAATCGTTAGAAAATATTCAGATCCTCCGAGTGAATATGTTGGCATTGGTCCACAGACATCCATATGTAGTAATTGTAACGGTTTGTTTGTTCTTCCTCCTTCTTGAGATTGGAAAGATACTCTTCTTGTTTTGGCAATTTTGCACGATTCGCAGCCTAATTCCTGATATTTCAACTTCGGTAATCCTTTTACCTTTTCATGCTGAGATGTATTGACAATGTACTGGTTATTTATGTGGCAGTATCTCTGATGCCATTTATCTAGTTCTGTTGCATCCGAAGTTATAGCATTATTTTCGACATAAGTGGCAGATTGTGGGTATGTAGGTTTTACGCTGTACAGTCCATTTTTTCTATACGCCGAAAACATTTCTTCACCTTTTTCGTCAAATAAGGTTATTTTGCCATTATTTCCTACAAATTTAGAACCCTTCTTCTCACATACTGCACCTGAAATTAAGTTTCTTCTTAACTTTGGAGAGTACATTACATTATGTAATCGTATTTCATTAACTCTTCCATTTATTCTGAAATTTACATCTACGCTTCCCATTCCTTCAATAGGACTAGTTACTTCGCCTACAGCGAGAGTCATTTTAGTATTGTTAACCAGTTTGTACGTTACAAACAAGTCTTTGTTGTTACAAAAATGACTTGACGCACCGGTGTCAAACACCCAATTGAATTTATCTTGAAAGTTGTTATTCTGACCAAAATTAGCTTCTGTCACGTAACTTTTTCGTTTTGCATTTTTAGGGTTACTTCTACAATTAACAGCCCTATGACCTGGTTTGCCACATTTGAAACAATTCTGATTTTGGTGTTTATCTCTTTTTCGGACTTCTTTGGGTTTTATTAACTTTATTTCTAATGCCGATTTTTCCCCTTTAAGAGAATCTTTTCTACTTTGCTTTAAACGATCCTCTTCTAATATTAACTCATCTAATACTTTGTTAAAGGTAAAGTCCTTTTTACCCCATCTATAAATGGCTTGCACGATACCAGAAAAAGTGTCTGGAAGGAATCTAATCAGCTGGTAAGTTTTGACAATTTCGGGTAATTCTATTTCCGTATCCCCCATACTTTCTAAAATTTCTTTAAGTCTTGCTCCATACAGTCCTATCGCTTCGTTGGGATCATAAGTACAATTAAAGTAGGCATCTAAAATACCAATAGATCTTCCCCGCGTTGCTGGCTGGAAGTGAACTTTAAGTCTTTCCCAGGCTTCTGACGCAACCTTAGTATCACGAATCAGTGGCTTTAAATCTTTACTAATATTTAAATATATTGTACTATAGGCCTGATTCTTTTTAATTTCAAAATCGCGCTTCTCTTTAGGAGTTGCATCTTCTTTAACTTTTAAATCTTTATTACTAACATGTTCATATGCCCCTTTGTCCATTAAAAGTGCTGTCACATCATCTTTCCAGGTGGCATAGTTATAATTGTTAAGTTTATCTATTTCCATCTTTAGTTTTTAGAGCCCCCCTATCTTTAAGCTTTTAGAACTTTTAACGTTGACAACATCTCTAAATTAAATACTTAATATGAGCAAAAAGAGTGGCCCATAACCGATGTTTCCCAAAATATGGAAAAACATACTCTTTCTACTCATAAATTATCTGAAAAATGTAAAGTATGAAAGGTGAGATGGTGTTGATTAATGACAAAGATTTTAAAAGCAAAAACACATTTATTAGAAACTAAAAGAGACATTAACTTTAGACAGAGCTCTACTAGAGCTAAGAACATTAAGTGTTTCAAAAGAATACCCATTACAATCTAATGTTCGTTCAAGATGAGAACGAACTGATACTTGCATGTGAGAGCAAGCACGCATCTCTGAAATTTGTACAGGTATATATACACCTCAAAAATAAGACATTTGCATAAAATACCGCGAAACGGACAGTTAATTACCTGGACGAATCACAGCCTAGCAAACATCAACTAAAGACGAAGCGTCATGCATCTCCGGAACGACAGCGCCATCTATAGAACCTGAAAAATGGAAGTTTCCTTCCAAAGAGCAACCGTGAGATAACTCAACTCGACTCGAGCGCCGATTGAGAACGTAAACATCTCGACAGTCGCCGGGAAAACGTGTTCTCTGCAGGGTGGACGACAAGATGATGAAACGGGGTTTTAAAACTTAAAATAAGCAGTTGGTATGCTAAAAATAACTTAAAAGAATTAAATATTTCCAACACTACTCCCAACATTTCCCCAAAATTTTACGGTATGTTATAGGTAAGTGCTGTATTACCGTAGGTATAGAAATTTTATTTTTCAAATATTTCTCAACTTATGTGCGAGTATATGTGGCAGGGGGATTCTGGGTGAAAAAAAAATTTCTGAAAGGTTACAGCAGAGTGGGGGAAATCCACTCCCAACACTATGTATTTTTCTTGGATCTTTTGACGCAATCCGCGATCTTTTGACGAAATTTGCAGTTTTTTTTCACTTTTCTTTCACGAAGTAGGTTATTCGCCCTGTTTTGACGAAAATCGCAGTTATTTCGCCATCTTTTGACGAAATTCGAGTTTGTTTTGTGATCTTTTGACGAAATTCGAGTTTGTTTTGTGATCTTTTGACGAAATTCGAGTTTGTTTTGTGATCTTTTGACGAAATTCGAGTTTGTTTTGTGATCTTTTGACGAAATTCGAGGTTGTTTTGTGATCTTTTGACGAAATTTGCGATTGTTTCGTGATCTTTTGACAAAATTTGCAGTTTGTGCGATCTTTTAACGAAATTTGCAGATTTTTTGCGATCTTTTAACGAAATTCACTGTTATTTTGCCCCTTTTCACGAAATGCGCGGTTGTTTCGCAATCTTTTGACAAAATTTGCGTTTATTTTGCGATCTTTTGAGTAAATTTACGTTTATTTCGCGATCTTTTGACGAAATTTGCAGTTTTTTTCACTTTTCTTTGACGAAATAGGTTATTCGCCCTGTTTTGACGAAAATCGCGGTTATTTCGCCATCTTTTGACGAAATTCGAGGTTGTTTCGCGATCTTTTGACGAAATTTGCGATTGTTTCGCGATCTTTTGACGAAATTTGCGATTGTTTCGCGATCTTTTGACGAAATTTGTGATTGTTTCGCGATCTTTTGACGAAATTTGCGATTGTTTCGCGATCTTTTGACAAAATTTGCGATTGTTTCGCAATCTTTTGACAAAATTTGCGATTGTTTTGCAATCTTTGGCGAAATGTGCATTTATTTTTGCGATCTTTTGGCAAAATTCGCATTCATTTCACGATCTTTTGACGAAACTTGCAGTTCTTTCGCGATCTTTTGAAGAAACCTGCAGTTCTTTCGCGATCTTTTGAAGAAACCTGCGGTTCTTTCGCGATCTTTTGAAGAAACCTGCGGTTCTTTCGCGATCTTTTGAAGAAACCTGCGGTTCTTTCGCGATCTTTTGACGAAATTTGCGGTTATTTTGCGATCTTGTGACGAAATTTGAGTTTTTTTTTTCGTAGTTCTTCGCCAAAATTCGCGGTATTTTTATGTTTGAAATTTCAGATGATTCTTTTTTTTTTTTTTTTTTTTTCCCCGGAACCGAATGTTTTAAACTTTCGGAAAATTCGGAACATAATCACCCTTGATATACGGTACATATTATTCTGAGATCGATTTTGTGAAGGTCGCCATACGGATATTTTTATTTGTGCTAGAATTTTTCTATCTCGGGGAATTATGGAATCCGTTGTTAAAATCGAAATCAATTGTATATGTTTCTGAAAAATTTCCCCCGATCCTAGATCGCCAGGTCAGACATATTCTGCACATCTGGTATTTCGGCTTATGAATAAACAAAAAAAGCTTTAAATGTTTTTAAGCTTAATTCCTGAGTATTGTAAAATCATGGAAGACGGTAGTATTCCGAGTGACGCAGCCTTAAGCCTAAAATCGTATCGTATCGTAGAATTCGTAGATGGCGGAACTCATATATACAGCTAACTCGACATCAAAGAAAACGCGAAAAGCCGCCTTTTAATAACTCAGCAGATATAGGTCTTATTGTTCTGAATTTTCTAGAACAGTCTTATATCTGCAGTCTAATCGTATACTGAAATTTTTACATTTCTACGTGCAGTATATTTTGAGATCTAAATAGCCATTTTTAAAGTGAAAACGTTGGTATGGTATAAGAGGAAGTTCCTAATTTGAAAATCTCGAAAACGGTTCTAACGATTATCTTTAAATTGATATATCATATAAATCTGATTAAGACGAGGTGAATAACACTTTTCTTTTTTCTGGGAAAACTCGTTTTATTTTAAAAATCGTTATTTTAAAAAATCGCCTTTTTTTACTTTTCTCGTCTGTGATTGGTGAATAGGTTTGACGTCACTTCGTATGTAGCAGGAGTCTTAATCCATCTGCTGTGGGCAAAATTTGCAAAGTCATTTTAGGTATTCTAAGTTGAGTTAACAATCTGAATGTAGGCAGTAAATCTTTTTTTTTTTTTTAATATTAAAATTTTAAATGTTAATTATTATGTGTTTTAAAATATTAAATATATTAAATGAAATTTCGATTGATATTATCTTTCTCTTTTGTTATGAAGAAATTATTATTCCATATTACTGCTTTTTGTCAATAAAATATTTAGATTCATTTTTTAAAAAATAGGAATTTTTTTTTAATTATATGTATTCAATATAATTGTTATTTATCATTCTTTTTCAATTTTCAAAAAAAATTATTTTTAATTTTTTGTTTATGATCGTGGCTTGAGGTTTTCGACTTGTGACTCAACTCAACCATTGCTATAATTAATAATAATGCATAATTATGAACATGGTATTCTTTGGATTACACTTTATTAGGTATTTTGTTAATTTATTGTTTGTTTTTTTAATCTGATTTACGATTCCATTTTTAACTTTTCTTTTGATTTACTTAGATTTAATGTGTCCTTTTTTATTTTCTGCCGATTTAACCTAACCACGCTATCGTTTTGTAGATATTACGAACCTTTTATTTTCTCTTGAAATATCTATTAATGTTTTAATATCCAGCATCAATAATTATTTTTACAATACCTTATGGCTTCATAGTTGAATACCTTCTTCTGAAAAGGGAAACAGAAATTTCTGAAAACTTTTGTTTACATATCGATTACGATAGGAATGTTTTAATATCCAGCAGTAACTTAAACTTTTGTTTTGATTACATATCGAGTAACAAAAAATATGTTCTTGACTCTTTAGAAAATGCAACTAAAATGATAATTTTAACAATTGAATCATTAATAAAAAATTATATGTTAAATTAAGCCTGAAAATTTTAATACTTGGAAAGGCTGAGACAAATATAAATTTTTAAAGCAGATATCTTACAATGAATGTTTAATCACAATGTTTTAACTAAAATATCTTTAAATATTAACAAATTTAAACAAAATGAAGTTCTTAATTTTGCTGATTGATTTTTCGCGAAAAAAGGTACTAAAAAAGCTTAAAACTATTTAGCTAGAAAAGATTACAATGTTTCTGATGGGAACAAATAAATGGATTTTTCAATGCTTTCACTAAAGTAAATTTAAAATTCAATGTCAGAATTACAAATTAATTAAATTGTTTATTGTGGGATCCCCATAACTCAAAAAATATTTGAAATTAAGTTATCATTGTTTTTTCAATGTTTGTTGACAGACGGTTGCGATTATGTTAAAAACCACCAAAGTGACATTCTCTATGCCCTATCATATGATACATACCAATAGATTTCTAAACAGCTTCCACTTGAAAATCTGAAGACCATTAAGATTACTAAATCAAAAGAAAAGTTCACGATTAATTCCCAAAAAGTCAGAATGAATAAATTTCAAAATACATAATATGTGTAATCCTATTTTAAAAAGCGTTTTTCCAAAGTAAGAATTCATTCACATACACTGACAATAAAATTATCAGTGTTTTGGTTGGTGGGAAAACATTTAATGTATTTTATCAGCGCTGTCCAACATGGCATGATTTCGGGCGGGGGGGGGGGAATTATTTTTTTGCCAATGATTTTCTGAGAACATCACTTTTTTATTTTCAAGAGCAAGGTGTGATTCTGTTCTGAAATTTGATAATTTCAGCCATTCAGTTCTGAAAAAGAAAAAAAAATCATTCCTTCTTAACCTAAAAACCTCATAATGGATATTAATTAAGAATGAATCGTATGTTTTCTCCTACCGATTGGCAATTTTTGTGTTTTTTATGGGACCAATTGACAAATTTTATGATTTTTCCCCTAACAACCGACTGTCGATTTTTCTTTTTCATCTGCGACTGATTGATGAATTTTGTGATTTTTTAAGCAGTAGATGGGCAAATTAATCGATTTTTCTTTTTCTTCATAACTAACTGAAGAATTTCTTGTAACCAACTTGTGAATTTTTTGATTTTCTTTTCCTTCACAAGAGCGATTTAGAAATTTCTCTACATACATTTATAATCTACCGTGATTATAGACAAAATTCATGCATTAATAAGATTCCTGTGGTAAGATTCGTCAAATGGTCGCAGAAAAAGACTAATTTTGTCAAGGGATCGCAGAATAAATGAAAATTTCCTCAAAATGTTACGGAAAATTTCGAATTTCGTAAAAAGTCTATGAGACTGTGAAAGTTCAGCTTTTTTTTTTTGCTGAGCCTGTACCATGTCTGATTTTAAGTCAACACGACCCGAACCTGCAAAAATAATTTTCAAAATATGAAAAATATTATCAATATTTTGTTTTTGATACACGCAAAAACCACATGTATCATATTTTTGATAGTTTATGTACACATGTTACATGTGTTTAAATTGAGAGGTGCCTGTTATTCAAACTTATATAAAAGTTCAAATATATAAAGTTTAGGAATTAAAAAGTGTTTGCTAAATAGAAATGTCTGCCTTTTGAAAGAAAAGACATTATGGAGGTCTTATTGTACATAGACAGGGGTAGGGAAAAGCATCATTTTACTCGCCATTGGCGAGTGAATTTTCTAACAGGGCGAGGGAATTTTTAGGTAGTTTTTGAAAACTGCAAACTATAGAGATATGCCGAAGACTTTTTTTTTTTATTAGTTAGCTATATTTTTCAACTTTCCTAATTATTGTGATGTAAACATGGTACTAAGTTCTATTTTATATTAAACTTTCATCTCTTGTTTATTTTTTTAAAATTTATAGGGAAGAAAAATATGAAAATGCATTATAGTAATAGTAACCAACTATTTTTGAGTTGCGTAATTTTGTCATAAAAATTTTCAACTGTAGATTGCATTTTACTGGCTGGTGAAATAAATCCTTGGCTGGTAAGATTTTCTAGAAATTCCCCACCCCTGTACATAGATCTTCAACCTGAAAAAATACTTTGGATATCATTTGAAATTCAGGTCGACCGATTAGAGTCAAAACCCAAACCGAAACAATGAAAGTGAACCCGGCCTGCAACAAAAAATCTACTATTGATCCGATCCGAACCAAGAGTCGGTTCAGGTAAAAGCAAGTAACCCGACCTGATGCAGATATCTTTCAGTTAGTGTAGTAAATTGTTTTACATGCTTCCTCAATTAGTGTGTGAAGCACAAAACTGGTTACACTATTTTTTTCCCAGCAAGATGGTGATCATTATTCAGCAATTGGTAAGTTTTCTATTAAATAAATTAACCAGTTTGTAGGTTTAAAGCAATTAAACTGTAATGCAAAATATTTTAATCAAGTCGTGTATTTAAACAAGTGGGTAAGTGTGATCACAGATCGCACAGAGGATTTCGTTTAATATTCATTTCAAAACACTTTATCCTTTTGAAAAATCTGTTAGTTCCACATTTTGCAACCAGGGGCGCACTCTATTCTAAACAAATCTCTATCCGAACGAAACTCCGTTTTACATACTATCCGTATATATATTAGTCGAAGGGATTGGGCCCATAGCACCCGAGATAAGTAGGCGCCCCTGGTGGTAAAAAGTGGAACTCAAATATGTAAGGCTATGGTGCATAATATGAAAGAATGGTCAAAGGGGTGTCGGCAAAACTTGGAAAAGTGCTCCCCGCGTGAAAAGGGCTGAGGTTAGAAAAATTGCTTAAAATATACGTTAGAGCCTGGAGGAGTAAATAATATAAGACTTTTTGAAAATTTTATGATTTGTCGTGTGGTCTGGGGTATTCAGCTATACGTACGCAACAATCCATGTCTCCAACTTAATTAGGGGCTCTCTTAGAAAGAATTGCTTAAAATACATATGTGGTAGCTCAAAGGGTTAAACGTAAGACTTTTTCAAGATTTAATAATTTGTCGCCTGGCCTCAGGTGTTCTGCTATAATAAGCATGCAAAATTTCAAATCTCCAATTTAATAAGGGGCTCAGTTAGGAAGAATTGCTTAAAACACGCATGTGGGAGTCCAAAGGGTTAAATGTACGACTTTTTCAAATTTTTATGATTTGTCGCATGATGGTGTTCAGCTAGTATGCAAAATTTCACGCCTCCAACCTAAATAGAGTGTCACTTAGAAAGAATTGTTTAAAATACACATGTAGGAACCCAAAAGCTTAAATGTACGACTTTTTCAAAATTTTATGATTTGCCATTTGATGTGTGATGCTCAGCTATAAGTATGCAGAATTTCACGCCTCCAACCTAATTAGGGGCTCACATAGAAAGAATTGTTTAAAATACACATGTTGGAGATCAAAGGGTTAAATGTACGACTTTTTGAAAATTTATGATTTGTCGTTTAATGTGAGGTATTCAACTATAAGTATGCAAAATTTCACGCCTCCAACCTAATTAGGGTTCACTTAGAAAGAATTGTTTAAAATACATATGTGGGAGCCCAAAGGGTTAAATGTTCGACTTTTTCAAAATTTTATGATTTGTCGTTTGATGTGGGGTACTCAGCTATAAGTATGCAAAATTTCACACCTCCAACCTAAATAGGGGCTCACTTAAAAAGAATTGTTTAAAATACGCATGTGGGAGCCCAAAGGGTTAATGCAATATTTGCACTCCTCCAACCTAATTAGGGTTCACTTAGAAAGAATTGTTTAAAATACACATGTGGGAGCCAAAAGGGTTAAATGTACGACTTTTTCAAAATTTTATGATTTGTCCTTTGATGTGAGGTATTCAGCTATAAGTATACAAAATTTCACGCCTCCAATGTAATTAGAGGTTCACATAGAAAGAATTGTTTAAAATACACATGTGGGAGCCCAAAAGGTTAAATGAATGACTTTTTCAAAATTTTATGATTTGTCGTTTGATCTGAGGTGTCCATCTATAAGTACGCAAAATTTCATGCCTGCAACCTAATTAGGGACTCACTTAGAAAGAATTGTTTAAAATACACATGTGGGAGCCCAAAGGGTTAAATGTACGACTTTTTCAAAATTTTATGATTTGTCGTATAATGTGTGGTGGTCATCTATAAGTATGCAAAATTTCAAATCTCCAACATGTGTAGTTTCTGAGAACGGGCTCTGTGACGGACAGACAGACAGAGGAGCGAGACGA
Source organism: Maratus speciosus (assembly GCA_963932465.1). Classification (NCBI taxonomy): domain Eukaryota; kingdom Metazoa; phylum Arthropoda; class Arachnida; order Araneae; family Salticidae; genus Maratus; species Maratus speciosus. The sequence goes on from OZ010800.1 coordinate 301,990,768, forward strand.
ATAGGGTTTCGTCAGATGAACGAAACCCTAAAAAGTACTCTATGATAAGTAAGCTAACATAATTAAAGAATTGTTGTAATGCAGATTAAAAATTAAGAGACTTTGTACTGTTTCTTGACTGATTGTTTATATTTAAAAAATGTATACATTAATATGTGAGTGCACATATGTGTGCACCAGTGATTTTTTTTTTTTTTATTGTGTATTTGCAGAGTGCATGACATCTGGCCGAAAAAGTAGCAAAACTAAACACTGTATGTACTGTATAAACAAGAAAATTAATCGGTACTGTTTGTTTTTAAGCATTTTGCATATTACAGGTCATCTCTTTAATCATTGTTTATATCAGTGTTGAATTCAGACACTTTTCTCCAGGAGGGATTGCACTTTTTGACCATTGAAAACACAAAATCTCAAATCTTCTGGGGGGGGGGGGGGTGTCCCCCCCTGAAATCAACACTGATTTATATTTTAAAAATTTATACTTTAATATGCGAGTGCACTTATGTGTGCACAAGTTTTTTTTTTTTTTTAAATTCGGTATTTGCACAGTTCATGACACCTGGCCGAAACAGTACTCAGTACAATATTACTCAGAAATAAATTAAGAAATATTTTAACTCTCTGAGCGGTTTGAGCAAATTTTTCAGTTTCCCAAAAACAACTTTAATCTGTTGTAGGCAAAAATATTTTCAGCAGAATTGTATTTCAAGATGTCTATCAAATAAAGGAGCAGGAAGTGTATTTTAGAAACAAACAGGAAAAGAAAATTTTAAAATTAAAATTATTTTTATAAGCATTTTTATGAAAATGCCGGAACGCCTTCAAGATGCTCGGAGGGTTTAAAAAATATATATATATTCCAATCAACCCAGTAGCAGAAACAGTGCAGCACGGAAGCGGGCGCTGCAGATTATTTTAAACCTTGCAGATTAATCCACCAACTTAAAAATAAATGCTGGGCTTAAAAAATAGCTGAAATTTGCTTTAAGTCTTTACATTTATGGTATTTGTTGTATCCTTATATTATATATATTCTTTATAAATGGAAATTTTGCTTACTTTAAGTCTTTCTGTTATTTCTTATGATAGTAGGCTTATTGGGTCACAGATAAATTTTTGTTTGCTGCAGTCTGACACAGAAAATTCTGCTTCTAGGCCAATCAATAAATATAAAAACGTTTGATTTACTTTGTGTAATAAAAAAAATTAGTGTATTTATATATTTATGCATGTAAGCATTCGCTTTTTTCTGTGGTAAAAATCTGTATGTACTTCAATGCAAATAACTTAAAAGTAGATCTGGGCGATATATTGATAAAATTGATATAAAATGGTAATTGTGATAACGATATTAAAAAACCTTACAAAACGGTATATCATGAATATCATAATCGTGATGTAAACCGTGATTATCGTGGTTCTTCATTAAACCGCAACATTAAGCAGCGCTTCTTCAGCTTCGACCCAGTCTAAACCGTGGTATTAAATACTGAAACGTCTGTTCCGATTATTATGATACTAACTGAGTGTCTCCTCTCAAGTCTAAACCGTGGTATTAAAAATACCAATTCCTCGGTTTCAGTATTCTTGATATTAACGGTGCGACTTCTGCCAGCCTAAATTGTGATATTAAATACCGACTCCTCGGGTTCCATGTTCATGATACTAATGGTATGTGATTTCGTTTTGGTGGGTGATAAATATCGTACATGCAGTTTTCTGCGTGATCACTGACATCAGATGATACACACACAGATATATATATATATATATATTTATTTATTTATGGTATTGACGGTGTAAGCTGAATCTCTGAGCATATGCGTTTTATGCTTCAGACACCATGTCTTTCATTTCATTATGGTATTTAGATTTCAGCAATGTTGATGAATATTTGCTCTTTGTTATTGAACAATGTGTGAATCAGGACGATAAAGAAATGAAATATAACATTTTATTTGCAACAGTGGATTTAATTAGACAAATGAAATAATAATTATATAGCTGGGTCCTCAGTGCCACTTTTCTAACTTTGCCCGAGACCCCTCATGTGGCATATCGTTGGAAAGGCCTGTGACCACTTATTCATGTTATGCACCTCCGGTAACCACTCCCCACTTCCACGTGTGGGGGGCACTTTTCTAAATTTTACCGAGACCTCTCATGTGACATATCGTTGGAATGGCCTGTTGCCGCTTATTCATGTTATGCCCCTCCAGTGTCCCTCTCCCTATCCCCCCCCCCACCCCCGTGGGAGGGCCTTTTTCTAAATTTTGCCGCCCCCCCCTTATGTGACGTATCTTGCAAAGACCTGTGACCGCTTCATCATTTTATGCATTTCCGGTGCTCCACCCACCACTTTGCCCCCCAAGGTGGCACTTTCCTAAATTTTGCCGACACTCATCATGTGACCGTTTATTCATGTTATGCACCTTCAGCATTCCTCTCCCCACTTGTCGCTCCCTTGCGGGAGGGCCTTTTTCTAAGTTTTACCGTCACCTTTCATGTGACATATCGTTGCAAAGGCCAGTGATCGCTTAATCATTTTATGGCCTTCCGGTTACCCGCCCACCACTTTGACACCCCCTGGGGGGCACTTTTCTAAATTTTGCTGACACCCATCATGTGACATATCATTGGAAAGGCCTGTGACCGCTTATTCATGTTATGCACCATCAGGGTCTTTCCCCCCCCCCCCCCCCCCCCCCCGAGGGAGGGTCTTTTTGTATATTTTGCCATCACCCCTCATAAGACATATCGTTGCAAAGGCCTGTGACCGCTTAATCATTTTATGGCCCTCCGGTGCACCGCTCACCACTTTTCCACCGTGGGGGGCACTTTCCTTAATTTTGCCGACACACATTATGTGACATATCGTTGGAAAGGCCTGTGACCGCTTAATCATTTTACGCACTTCCGGTGCTCCGCCCACCACTTTGCTTCCCCCCCCCCTCCCCGGGGGGCACTTTTCTAAATCGAGATATCGGAATATGATATAAAGATGCTGATTTATCATGAAATTTAATTCTAGACATTGCCCATCCCTACTTAAAAGTGCTTTGCCATCAATCAGCATGATACCGATATATATTGTACAATACATTTTCGTCATTATCTAACATTAGTGCACACAAAATGCATTTGTATGCACTACATAGTTTATTATCTACCGATTCTAATAAGGATTTTATGATCGTAGTAGATATGAATGTATTTTATATGAAATTAGTACCAAGTAATGAGAGATTTATTGATGTTGTTATGTCAGTAAATAACATTTTAAAGAGTTAGACTTTTTTGTTTGGTGCCATCAAGTTTTGACGGGTTCCATCTAGTGAATCTTTAAGACTTTTTTACTGTTGCTATAGAAATATTTTAGATTATTAATAATTTGTCTCGAATGAGTCATAAAAGGCCAACCCTGCCGCATGGCGATTAAAGTTTTTAAAGTGGCAATTAAAAAATCTATCATCTATCGCCAAATAAAATACAGCTTTTTTATCTCTAGTAACGCTTAGCCTTTTTTTTTTTTTTTTTTTTTATGCTGCAAGGACACGGTATCTAAAATGTCACTAATAATATGTGCATCCATTGTCTGCAATTTTCTATAATCTACGTTGCTTAGCAAAAGTAAATATCACAAATTTCACCTATCTGTTTCTGAAAATTATTGTGAACTTCAACCATTGATGACCAATTTGTGCCGAAGTGGAAAAGACCATCACATCAAAAATACCTTTTGTCACAATTTTTGTTGCTGGCAAAAATTATACTAGTATTTTAAAACAGGGTTTTAAGGATTTTATTTTAACTACATGAGGCAAGAATGAAGAGATACTGATAAACTTAAAGCATATGGTTGCTCTACTCATTGGTTAAATCTTCTAGGTGACAATATAACTCCACAAACAATTACAAAACATGTCATTGAAATACAAAAGTACTTTCACAATTACCATGCTGTATATGCTTGGTTAAAAGAATGCAATGATCATTTTACACTACTCTTACCTTGCAACTTTTACTAGAACAGTCAGATAACTTGTTTTGAAACATTTATCAATAACCACAGCCATTATACTAAAATTATTAATAACACTATTAACATTTCTTTGAAATTATCAGAGACTATAATCTTTATAATGTTAAAGATCTTCTTTTGCAATTAAAACCAGTTGAAAACACTTTAAATAGTCAGGAATGGGAAATACATCATTTTGCTTGCCACTGGCGAGTACCTTTCCTCGCAGGGTGAGTGGATTTTTAGGCAATCTTTGAAAATACTGCAGGCTATATAAGGTCTGGCAAAAACATTTTTTTAATAGTTGGTTATATTTTTCAAATTTACTTCGATAGTGCTAAGTTCTATCTTATACTAAACTTTCCTCTGTTGTATATATTTTTTAATAACAATTAATTTCTTAGTAACAGTGACTACTATAGTAACAATTTCTTAGTAACAGTGTAAACTATTTTTGCTGTGTGTTTTCTCATTGTTTTTGAACTGTACGTTGTATCTTGCTGGCTCATAAAATAAATCTTTGTTTGGTAAGATTTTCTGAAATTTCCCCAACCCTGTAAGTAGTAGTATCAATACAAAAACCCTTAATGGGTTAAAAGTTAGTGATGCAGCACTTTATCTTATGCTCTAAGAATTTTAAATATGGAACTTAAAAATAATGATATCAAATTTTGAGTGACGCTATGCTATTAATTATAATCTCTATATATATTTCATAATTTTATTTTTTTATAATCGCATGTGCAAAAATTATGTTCAATTTAAAAAGATGTATAAAAGTTTAATCATTGATGCTTTATCATTCATATCTCTCATAAATTCAAAGTATGAGTTTAAAAAGATATGGGAACTACTTGCGAATTCGCCCGGAGTCCGCCATCTTGTTTCTTTGTTGGTCATTTATAATCACTTTATGCTTAATTTAATAACATAACAACAAACATAATATAAACAACAACAAACATAATATAAACAACAACAAACATAATATAAACAACAACAAACATAATATAAACAACAACAAACATAATATAAACAACAACAAACATAATATAAACAACAACAAACATAACATAAACTACAACAAACATAACATAAACAACAAATATAAATAACAAAATAAATAAATCCAAATAAATTAACATCGGCGATGATCAACAAAGAAACAAGGCGGACTTCGGGCAAATCTGCAAGTAGTACCAAGATATAAATTAAAAGTATTCTATTTTTCATGCATTTTTTCTAAAATTTTGGTATTTCATTAAGTTTATTTTGTTTCTAGGAAAATTTAATCCAATTTTATCTATGAAGGTGTACTTTTTTAATCTTTTGATCCTAAACCTCAAAACAGTAATGATATCAATACAAAAACCCTTAACGGGTTAAAAGTTTCACGCAGCACTTTACTTTATGGCTATATGAATCTGAAATATGGGTCTTAAAAATTCTGATATCAAATTTTAAGTGACGCTGTGCTATTAAAATGAATTCATATATATTTAATTTTTCTTTTTTGTTGTATTTATTTTTAATCAGTGATACTTTTTCATTCAAAATATGAGTTTTAAAAGATATGATATCAAAATTAAAGTGACGCTGTGATCTGACTTAGATTAGTTAAAAAATTACTTTACACATACTTATGTTTTGTCTTCTGAAATATATTTAGAAATTGAAACATTTTTTTTTTCAATTCACTATCAAATGTCATACATTTTCTCAGCTGATGTTATGTATTAAATGTATTTAATTCAATAAATTCATTTATCTTGTGCGTCACGATGTCCAGAACCATCGGTAAAATTTGTGTAAATGTTTTCTTTGCATCACACTATCTATTTGCATACTATTTACTTAGTTTAGATACTATGACACAAAATAAACGTTTACACAAGTTTTATGGATGGTTCTGGATATCGTGACGCAAAAGATAAATGAATTTATTGAATTAAATACATTTAATACATAACATCAGCTGAGAAAATGTATGACATATTTGATAGTGTATTGAAAAAAAAAAATGTTTCAATTTCTTAATATATTTCAGAAAACAAAACATAAGTATGTGTAAAGTAATTTTTTAACTAATCTGTCAGATCACAGCGTCACTTTAATTTTGATATCATATCTTTTAAAACTCATATTTTGAATGAAAAAGTATCACTGATTAAAAATAAATACAACAAAAAAGAAAAATTAAATATATAAAAATTCATTTTAATAGCACAGCGTCACTTAAAATTTGATATCAGAATTTTTAAGTCCCATATTTCAGATTCATATAGCCATAAAGTAAAGTGCTGCGTCAAACTTTTAACCCGTTAAGGGTTTTTGTATTGATATTAAGTACAATGAGTTTGTAAATAGCATAGTTTTTATCTGACATAAAAAGCATTTCATTTAAAAATATTTAAATCTAATTTGTAATGTAGTAATTTTCTTTAAGTAATCAAATTATTCATTCTTTAATATAAAATAAGCATAGCAAGTGTAGTAAATTTCTGCAAGTTAAAGAATAAAATAGCAAGAATTTTGTTTTCTCATTCTACTTTTGCAATAATAAATTTATAGCAAATATTGGAGTTAAGATTGAAAGAATATCTGCTCAACAGTTATTGTAAAAGAATGTATAAGAGAAAAAGAATTGGTATAAAAATGTTAAGAACAGCAATATTGCCGCAGGCACCACTTCGGTATTGTTTAACTTTGTAGCTCATATACACCAAACAACAACAAAAAAAATAATAATTAGGAGTTGAAAAGGCAGCGAAACTTCTTAAAAAAAAAAAAAAAAACAATTAGAAGCTAATAATCCCCCACTGAGAGGTAATGCTATTATTGAATATTTTTAGGACTTCAGATATAACTAGCTATTCTTATATTTACTCCGTATGTGTATATGAATGGGTTTAAATGATTTTTATAATTTCTTTAGTTAGCATACACATACATGTGTGTAAGTTTAGATTTAGGCAATTAACAGTGCAAATGCAAAACAAGCTGCAACTAATCTGTGTTAGTTTTATTATTTGGGCTACTAACGAAATTTAATTATTTGTAACTTTTATTAATTATGTAATTACTTACTATTTCCTCAAGGCCATTTTTTAAGGGCCCCTTTTGAAATTAACCTGTAGCTGTAGCAGAGATTTCTTTAAAAAAAACTTCCCCATTCCACATTATTTCTAAATCCACGTGCCCAAGACCTTGCAAAAATTATAGAACTTTGTTTCTTTATAAAATTAATAAAACATGTCGTTATTTAATTGTACTTCTCAATCTGTAATTCATAATATTTTTAAAAATTAATCACACTTTATTTATTGTACTAAAAAATTATATATATATTTTTTCTTATATAGTCTCTAAATACATTACTGATATATTTCCTCATGAAGTAGTGCCCTTTTTTTGAACCTGCCCAGGGTTGTCGCTGCCGCTCGCCATTGTGTCAAATCACGACAAAATGTTTCATTTGGTGGGTAAACGGATGATTAGACTCATTAAAATTGCGAGTGCTCAATTTTTGCTCATCTTTTTATGCGTGTGTGTATCTGTATAGGCGACGCTCTTATTTATATTACTGAACGATTGAATGCCAATTATCATGTTCAATCGTACCGTATTATTTACATTATTTTTAGAGATATTAACCCAACACCAATTCAATTTAACATCAGTCAAATCCACAGTAAGCAAAAATGTCATTTCATTATGTGTTAATGTGCCTAATAGGCAACATTACTATTTTGAAATTGCCTTTGAAGCATGGGCTTCAATGAAAAGCTGAAGAATTTTATGACACATTTTGTTGTTTATATTTTGAATTTTTCAGAATTCATTGAATGTAGTATCTTAAAATCATGAGTAAACTGCGATAGGAAATTTTTCATCACATTTATTGAGTTAAATTTTTTTCATGATTGCACATTTAGAATATCGTTATTTTTTTATTTTTAGTCTCTGTAGCTGATAATTAAATTTAGATGAATAACTGATCTATAAATGGTTACAAAAACTATTTCAGAAGATGTTGAAAAAAAAGAAGGGATGCATTAAGGGGTTAAAGATCGAATTTTATATGTTTCAGGACGAATTATTTTGTTATTTTTCTTTTTCATTTAGTTAATGTTTTATATTTCCGATTAGCCAAATTGCTAACTTTTGTAAAAAGTCAGCGAGAACCCTGATCCTGCCCCTTTTTCTTTCTAGAATGAATAACTAAATTATTAGTAATTATCATTTTAGTAATTAAAGCATAAAAATGTATATTATGTTCCTAATTAGAGAATTAATTGTTTAATGATTATTAATTTTAAGTGGTTTTAACAATTAAATATTAAATGCAATTTTTGATAAATGTAAATATCACTAGTATTTAATATAGTTTTACATAATTATTACAAAATATTAATGTATAATGTTATTATATGCAACTAACTAATGAAACTACTAATTTACAGTTTTTATCATTTCTGTAATTACTATTAATAATAATTTTATTTATCAAAGTGTAAAATACATAGATTACATTAGCAATTAGATGTTTGTTTTGGAAACCTAAAACTCTTACTAGCTCTTCATTATTTGAACGTTGAGAAAAAAATCATAAAACTCAAATTTAAATTTAAAAAATCTGATTTAAATTTTAAAAAATCAGTTTTTTAAATCATGATTTTTTTACGCCTTATTATGACGTTAAAAAATTGCAACATATTTCATCAATACTGATTTTTAAGCATGAATATCAATTACATACAAATGTGCCCATTCGATTAAAAAGGGGTTAACTTTGTGATTTATTTATATTTCCCTTTTATTTATTTGTTGAAGTTTTAATTTCGTTAAGGAATACTAGCTGGAAAGAAGTACCGAACTATTTATATTATTTTAAGACTGTGTAAAAATAGAAATCGTTGGATGCTTAGAAGTTAATAAATTTGCAAGTAACCGAAATTTATTTTGCAGACTTCATTATCAATATGACATCAGCATTACATATGGGCATGTAATATATATATATATATTGTTCATAAGTAATTTCTTTTTGTGGTATTAAGAAATAAAAAATAATGTGTAAATTTTAAAAAGACAGACTTTTAACGTTAAGTAAACTTAATGTTATTACTGCACTTTTCATTTAAAATTATTCTTCAAGGTCTTTTGTCTTTTTTTGATGGCCTGATGCAAAATAAATATCCCAAGTTAAATTTAGGTAACAATTTCATCTTGCATTTACATCGCCCCCTGGCAGGAAATATAGTAGCAAAATTTAAGTAAAACTGTTGTTGTATGTTTTACTGTGTAACAGCTATACTGTTATAATATTAGCTGTCAAGATTTAAGGATGTTTTTGCATTCATAGCATACCAGAGTGGGAAATGGACTTACTAAAATTAAGTAAAATTATTTTCTTTAAATGTTTTTATTAAAGATTTTTTATGCTCAGACTGGAAGTTTTTGTCCAAACTTTGCACTACTGCACTGATGAAATATTTAGGATTAAATATTGGTAATTACACCACAAATTGTGATGCGATACCTTGTAGATCAAACCTGATGATGATACAACCAGTTAATTTTTAAATGAGTTCGTCTGAATGCAGTAGTTATTAAAAAAATTGACATATTAAACAAAAACATAATTTGCCGAACATATTAAAAAACAAATTTATTTCCTACATTATTTAAGCCTGAGAAGAGACAGATATTAAGATATTTCATTCAGTTAGTGTACTACATAGCTACATTTAATGTTAAATTTTCGTAACAAATTAGTTAAGCCAAGTGAACATTAAAAAATAAAAATGAAATTGAAACAATATGATACTTAAACACCCTAAAAACTTAGATTCCCTTCAAACGAAATCGAAATAAATCTTAGAAATTCTTTTTTGGAAGGTTTGTATTTTAGATCTGCCTAATAATTTTTTTTCACCTACCGCAAACATAATACAAAATCAGCAATGCAAATATTTGCAACTTAAATTTGGAAAAAGGGTCTAAGATTTATTTTTATTTCGTTTGAATGGAATCTACGTTTTTAAGGTGTTTAAGTATCATATTGTTTCAATTTCATTTTTATTTTTTAATGTTCACTTAGTTTAACTAATTTGTTAAAAAAATTTAACATTAAATGTAGAATTAACTGAATGAAATATCTTAATATCTGTCCCTTCTTGGGCTTAAATAATGTAGGAAATAAATTGTTTTTTTAATTTGTTTGGCAAATTATGTTTTTGTTTAATATATGTAATAATAAAAAATTTCGCCCTTTTATCTTAATTAAACTATTCCAAATTATTATAATAGCTACCTTTTTTACTTAGCTTTAATACTATCTTAAATATCTTTTTTCTTTTTTCCATGCTTTAAATGCGTATTCTTTTATTATTCTGAAAACCTTAAATCCATTCGTCTAATCTTATAAAACCCATTAAATGACTTTTTTTTCATTTTATTCTGAAACTAAATTATTTTTGTTTTGAATGTATTTAATATCATTTGTTCTCTGATGTTCGATATCCCATAATTCCTTGCCAAGCCTGCCAACATTTGTTTACGTTATAAAACTGATGCCGAGACTAAAGGGTTCATCATCGACGTCACGTGTACTTCCCCCCTTCCCCTGGAGCTAAGTCCTATCATAGCCTGCCTCTCGTTGCGTCCTCCCATCTATTTTTACGGTGTTTCTTTCACTTGTAATGTATTCATACTTGTGTCTTTTTCGCAAGTATTTAACCTGTTGCACTGGGAGACGGAGAAGATTATGATTATTGATTTGCTTAAATAACCCGTATCACCTGGAGAGCTCTGTTTACTGTATCTTCGTCATGCTGTTCTAATATTTAACAGCTGGTGGTTTCTATTTACGACGTAACAATAGTCTGAATATGGGTAGCATATTGCTACTGGAGTTTGGTGCATTTATGATCCTCTAATAAATATTTGATGAATCTAAAGGCTTCAGTTATTATTTCTCGGAAACTACCAGTGGACGTTGGCCTGATCTTCCACTCTTAACCATGATTTTACGACTGTAAAACTTTGATTTCTCGGTTGAGTTAGATAACGAGTTTATGGCTGCTCCTTAAGACCGATATGTTTATATCATACTAGTGAAAACGTGTCATCTATGTATGTATGTATATATATATATATTTGCTTTATTCTGTTATACTTCTGCAATTTTAAACTTTTTAATCTTTGAGTTTACTTGTGTATTTTTCTTTATTTTAAGAAAAGTGTGGTCATTTTCTGTTTGAGTCAAAACAAAATGTTCTCACAAAAAAAAAAAAAAAAAAAAAATTCTAAATATGTAATTTTGTGGGGAAGTTTTATTAATATATATATATATATATATATATATATATATATTCCACTTTTCTCTGTGCACCTGAGTGACAAATTATATTTTAACAAAAATGAATAAATAAAAAGTATTTATTAATCTTAGCCACTGTTGTAAATCAAATCTGCTAAACACTCATAATTTGTTTAACTTTTCCATCATTTGTATGATCTTACATTGAGTTTTTTATTTTTTAAATAAGTTTTGAATATAAATAATTATAATAAAATAAATATAAATAAATACAATTTTAATAATTCTTTAACAGTTAATAATTGTTTTTTTTTTTTTTCTTTAACTCTTTTTTTTTTTTCCAGAGGATAGTTCTAAAAAACATCCCTTCCCATGTCCTACAACTTACAGAACAGCTTTACTTCACTATGTTGATATTACTAGCATTCCTCGTACACATGTTTTGAAAGAAATTTCAGACTATGCTACAAATGAGGATGATAAAAAGATGCTTAAAACTATGGCAACATCTACTGAAGAAGGAAAGGTGGGTGGAAATAATTTGTATTAAGTATAAAATTGTGTTATTGATTTGAAAGAAAGAATGTTGACAAATAGTCAATGTATTTCAGCCAATTTGAAAATAATTTTAATAGAAGGATATTTTATAACAAGCTAAAATATGTTTAGGCAAAGAAAAGGCTAATTTTCTTTCTATTTAATATAAACCATTTTTCAATAGATAAAACTGATTCTATTGTTGTTGTTTTCCCATAGAATATATAAGCTTTGAAATATAAGTCACATTTTTTATGATGTCTGTGCCTGTGTGAATTTCAACATTTTAAATATGTATTTGATTTTTTTTTTCAGTAAGGAGTTCTGATAAGACCACTGTCATTTTTACACAGATTAATATTTAAAGAATAATGTAAAACTATGCTGGTTTTTGCACTTCTTTTGCAAAAAATCAAATTCATAAAGACAATTAAGCATATTAAACTTTTCTAATACTTAATTTTTAATAATTTTTTAAGATCTTTCCTATCTTATTAAAAAAATATTTTGGTCCTGCAAAGTTAAAAAAAGCTTTTGTCGACAAATCTGTTTTGCCAGTGCCTTTAAGTTTCATTTGGATAAATCTCAAATTTGTCCCCCTAATTAAAATCTATTTGTATGTTAGTTATTTCTTATTACATTGCTAATATTTTTCTTGTGTTGCAGAATTTGTATCTCACATGGGTTGTAAAGGATCATCGAAGCATTATACATATTTTGGAAGACTTGCCATCTCTCAAACCTCCTCTTGATCACTTATTAGAATTGTTACCACGTCTTCAAGCTAGATATTATTCCATATCATCATCTCCTAAGGTACATATGTTATTTTTGATTAAAATATTATACCATAATATTGAATTATCTACTTTATTTTAGCATTATAATAAGTGAAATTTTTAGAAATTTGTCTTAAATCTGCTAATTTTATCATGATGTTGAAATTAGTAATCTGCTATACTACATTCATTACTCAAAAAAATCAGAAAAGATAATTAAAAAAGAAAAAAGAGAGAAATGTTTCATCTTGAAAGAAATGTTTCAGTGAATAGTACCTGTTAAGTTGTAATTTATATTTTAAATGCAATTGTTGTACTTAATATCACATCATATATGAAATTGTCATGTATATTTTATTATAAATCAATTTTGTTCAATTACTAAAACTTCAGACCTGGGTTTTCAGTAATACTCGAGTTTCAAGGGTTCTAAATCTTACAAGATTAGCACAGGGTTCGCACAGACTCCTTAGACTCCTTGGAAACTCCTTAGAAATGAAAACATTCCCAAGTAGTACTTAGAACTACTTAGATAAGCAAACCACTACTTAGAAACTCCTTATAATCTATTGCGGTTTCGGACGCAAGCGATATTGCTGCCGAGGGGTAAAAATCGTGATTGAAAAACTCACGGTAAATCCTTTATGCACGTCATTCATCTGAAGCACAACATTGATTGGGTGGGTAATCGTAATAGCAGGGCTCCCACTATAGGTCCATTTTTCAATTATTAGGTCCGTAAAGTCCGTTTTTCGGCTCTGTTAACCAACCTTTATTTTAAATTTTATCGATGTTTGGCATTTAGCCAAGAATCTCGGAAAAATCGCATTTTTCGCAAATATGTTCCGAAAAAATACTGTCAAATTTCGTCAATCGATCGCGGAAAAAATTCGTAAATTTTGTATAAGGATCGTGAAAAAATGCGAATTTCTCCAACAGATCGCCGGAAAACTCGGATTTCTTAAAAAGACGCGAATTTACTCATAGGATCACGAAAAAAAAACGCGAATTTCGTTTTAAAAAAAAAAAGATTTCCTCAAAAGATCGCATAAAACGCAAATTTCCTCAAAGAAACGTGAAAAACACACGGTTTCCACCAAAAGATCGCGAAAAAAAGTTAGTTTCGTCAAACGATCGAAATAAAACACGAATTCCATTATAAGGTAGCGAAAAACACGCGAATTTCCTCAAATGATCACAAAAACAAGCAAATTTCCTCAAATGATCGCGAAAAGCACGCGAATTTCCTCAAATGATCACAAAAACACGCAAATTTCCTCAAATGATCGCGAAAAACACGCGAATTTCCTCAAATGATCCCGAAAAATACGCAAATTTCATCAAAGGATCGCGAAAAAAACGTCATATTCGTTAAACAATCGAAATAAAACGCGAATTCCGTTAAAAGGCGAAAAAAACAGCGAATTTCCCCCCGAAGATCGCGAAAAAACGCAAATTTCATCATAAGATCGCGAAAAAAATGCGAATTCGTCAAAATTTCACCTTCAAAGGAAGCGATTACTGTTGTTCTAAAAGAATAAATTCAAAACGTGTTATATTTTTTCTTGTATGTTGCATTCTCTTTTTTTTGCCTTTTAAAATTTCTTTAAGATGTATCATGTGTGTGATATACATAACAAGTGATTGGGGTTTGACTAATCTCTATTTATAGGGGTGATTCTAGTCCGAATTTTCCGAAAATGTAAGGCATTCATTTCCGAAAATTTAAAAAAATCGGTCACCAATCCGAAAATTCAGACATATAGTCGCCGAAAAAAATAAATTTTGTCATTCGTTTGCAGAAAAATCGCCAATTTCGTCAAAGGATCGAGGGAAAAAAGCAAATTTCGTCAAAAAAATCGCGAAAAAATGCAAATTTCGTCAAAAGATCGCGAAAACCCCCACAAATTTCGTCGAAAGATCGCGAAAACCCCCACAAATTTCGTCGAAAGATCGCGGAAACCCAAAAATTTCGTCGAAAGATCGACAGATTTCGTCAAAAGATCGCGATAAATCGACAGATTTCGTCAAAAGATCGCGATAAATCGACAGATTTCGTCAAAAGATCGCGATAAATCGACAGATTTCGTCAAAAGATCGCGATAAATCGACAGATTTCGTCAAAAGATCGCGATAAATCGACAGATTTCGTCAAAAGATCGCGAAAAACTCACAGATTTCGTCGAAGGATCGCGAACACCCAAAAATTTCGTCGAAAGATAGCGAAAATCGACATATTTCGTCAAAAGATCACGGAAAAAATCACAAATTTTGTCAGAGCGCCTAAAAACCCACAACTTTCGTCAAAAGCTCGCTAAAAAAAACGCGAATTTCGTCAAAGAGCCATGGACAAAACGCATAGCTGGTGTCGGTAGTGGATTTCCCCCTCCCCCCCCTCTCTGGTGTAACTTTTCAGAAGATTTGCTGTGAATTTCAGAATTTTTTTTTTTTACTCAAAATCACCCCTGTGACATGACCTTTGGTCACTGCATAAAAGAGTAGATTGTCAATTTTGTATTTAAACTTACGAAGTCAATAAGCAATATATTGTGAATACTGTGCAATTTCAGCACTAACAATTGGATTCTAATAGAGTAAAATTTGTTTTTGAAATGTTTTTCTCTCCAAATTGAGCATTAAAAATTGGAGTTTGCATACCACATAACGATGCAGCACATAAAAACATCGACAAAAAAAAAAGGCCAAATCCTTAAAATTTTTTGGACTCCTTGGATTTTTTGGTTACTCCTTGGATTTTTTCTTCCCAACTCTGTATGAACCCTGTTAGCAGCATTATGAATTATTTAGGCAAAAGTGGGTGAGAGATAGTGGCATTTGTATAAGGAGGGGTGAGGTGTATTAAACCAGACATTTTATCTATTTCTCTATCTAGTAATATATTGTCTTAAAACTTCAGTGCATTTCAACTGCATTCAATTTTTGTACCAATCTTCGAGCTTGGACAGGTTCAGACTCACATAGAAAATTTTACTTATTCACAAATTGATAAAGGGAGGGGGTGAGAGAATTGCCAGATGCTATTTGAGAAACAAGAATTCAGTCTAAATTTCTTAAAAGTATGATTTATTTCTAAAATAATCATTTTGAAAGGGAATTGTTATTGATAGGGATATAAAAAGAAATATTCTGATTATGAAGCCTTGGTGCAGTCAGTGTTAGTAACATGAAGTTGTGGGATATCCCTTATCTATCCTCTCTATTTCAGATAATTTTTCAGAATTACTGGAAAACAGAACTCAAGTTTTTATGCTATGGTTATATAATGATATTTTAAATGAATACAAATTGTGCTTTTTGCAAATTTCATCCAGTAATTGGGCATCGATAATAAAGTTATCTTAAGTTATATGTCTACCTTTGGGGCACTTTTTTTTTTGAAAAATATGAAATTTTTATCAAACACGTGTGTTTTTAGTTAAAACAGGGAATAAAACTATGAATTCATATAAATTTTTATTAACTTTTCAAATTTAGGCAATATTAAGCAAAATTTAGTAAAAAAACAGTGTTTATACCAAACCTTCTATAACGAAATCTATTCAATATATTTCACTTTTTTTCCAACAATATATTAACAAAACACTTACCTGTGTTATGAAGCAAAATATTTGCAAAACCTCTTAAATTTACTAACTTATGCCAAATTTTGTATACAAAACATGATTTTTTTCTTTAAAAAGTGTATTTCTCAATAAAAATGCTTCATAACGTATAGATAAGCAGAACCTTGTCACAAAATTTTATTTCAATATCTTTAGAACTTTTTATGAAATTATATTTCCCGTAAACATATACTGTGATCCAGAAAACACAAATTAAGATTTTGACGGAGCACAAAAAATTATGTATAAAGTTTACAGCTTTGAAATCCACCATATTTGTAGGGGTTTATATATTTATGAATGTTATATATTTGTGCATTAAATTGTATTCTTTACCTTTTTATGGCTCTTTAAACGGTCACTTCCGGTTTCAAAAAGTTCATTTCCAGTTTATATTTTGGGCTATAACTTTGGTTCTTATTATCGCTGAACCAAAAATAAAGCATTTTTGGAATCCTAAATGTTTCAACTTTAATTTAAAATAATAAAAGAGTCATTCCATGGCAAATCACCCAGAAAAGTTTCATTATGACACCCACCGTCTCAGATTTTCATGAAATTGTATACATTTGATAGTACCACATAGCTACATACACACATGAAATTTTTCTTCTCTAGGCCTTATAGTTTTTAAGATATTGGGGATCAAAATTTTGAAAAATTGCTCGAAAATGACATTCATGATGCTCTGTTTTTAGCATGCGTGTATCAGAAAAAAATTCACATTTCAGTGCCTAATCATGATATCACTCTGAAATTTTTATCCTTTGTCAATCAAAATATGGAGGTTCCAGGAAAAAATGTTTTATAAATCTCGCTGGACTCTGGGAGTAATTAAAAATTAATTTAGTTCAAAATTAATGTTTTTGTGCAAAAATAGTTTTGTGTTCAATAAGCATTATCTACCTAAGGCAGTATAGTTACCATGCCCATTTTTTTTTTAATTGAACCTTAAAGTATACTTTAAAAGGCTATGAAAGAAAAATAATGGGATTTTGATTGCCCGTAGTAGCATTTTATTGTTTTATTAAAATTATCACTTTAAAAACAATAATTATTATATTAGTTATAATTTTGCTCACCAGGGGAGTAATTACAATTTGTATATTTCTATATATGTGCAGATACCTTATTACACATAATCTGGGAAAATACCTACTAAACAAAAAACTTTCAGGAATTAATTTTTATTAATGCACAAGCCAAAAAATAGAATTTTGATAAATTCATGGGTGATCACAAAAATGCTATTTTCAATATGAAATTGATTTTTAATGGACAGTAAATTTATTATAACTTGTACTAAAGCAATATTACTTACTCCCAGTGTTACTGTACAATGATTTAGGCTAATATAAAAGGCCTATTTCATAAACTATTTCCAGTTTGAAATACATCAGCTTATTTAAACTTACTTTTTTATCGGAGATGCGTGATGTCTAACTGAAGTTTAGATTGTACTGCTGTTGTACATAATCAACTTCTTTTTCAGTAAAGTAATATACCCTTGCAGTACCTGTCATGATAGGAGGACTGACACAGGAAATGATATTGCACATAGGGATGTATCATCTTTTGAAAGTGGTGTTTCTAAAGAGAATATACTTTGGTCATTCTCACTGTTTAAATCCACTATTTCAGTGTCATGTTCCAAGTTTCCCAATTCTGGATGTTTGTGTACCTTTTCTCTGCATGCATCACATATTTTCTGTCCAGGGATCGACTTATTAACAATAGCTGGGACTTTATTTACCTTTTCTGAGAAGTCAAAGTCTACAATTCGAAGTGCATTTCGTATTTTTCTTCTTGTGAACTTGAAATGGATCAAAACAAGTAGTCTGATATGTATTATATTTTTTCAGATAATACATTTTGCGATGCTCACAAACATTTAATAACAACATAGAATTTATTCCACTCCTGAGGGACAAAAGTTCTTTTTCTCGAATACTTAATGTTTCAAATAAATTCAGTTTCACCAGTATTGTGTTAGCTGGTCTTGTGGCACTCATTTCCAGTCTCCTTCCCTACACTACACTTTTCAAGAGGCTGTTCAGTTTGAGACATTTCTCAAAAATACAGAATTTTATTCGAAGAAAGTTCTTTAAAATCTAAGAACTCAACAAAAAGGAAGTGCACAAAGAGCAAACTAAACAAAAAGCACCACCCCCCCCTCAAAAAAAAAAAAAAAAAAAAAAATTCAAGTGTAATGGTAACTTCTGATACAATAAAGAACACCTTCACTTATAACCAGATAGCTGAGGAATGACTGATCAGAGTACAGACTCAGCAAGAGTGAACCTTGTGATGTCAAATCACATATAGTTGTCATAATTAACTTTAGAAAACATCAATTATTAATTATTTAGCATTTTTAATACATTCTCAATTTCTCTAGAAAGTATTTAAATGCTGTCATAAAATATATTCTTTCTTTTATGTTTTTCTGTTATTCCAGTTATAAATAACAAAACATAATAATTTATCAATTGTACCAAATCATGCCAATAATTTCTCATTTCTTAAATAAGCATTTATTTTCTATTAAAATATTTAGATCATTCTATTTATTTATGGTGTAAAAGTATATATATTCCATAAATAACGCCTTTTTCAGTTATGTTCAAAAACATTGTCATAATAAACCAATGTCTTCACTACCTTGTGCAATTCAAAATTTCTTAGGTTGAGTGTAAGAAATAACTAATTTGTTCTCTTTTCACTCATAATAATAAATAACTTGATAATTGATTTTTACTCAGTAAAATATATTATATAAATAAAAACTTCAATTTCTGTTATATAAAAAAAGTAATTTTCCTTGAAAAAATAGACCATTAATTAATAAGATAATCTGTCATTTTCATTACTGAATCAAAACTTCTTTTGTACCTATTAAATGATGATATATGTAATGAAATGCTATTATATTAATTACACCTTTTCTATTGGTCAAAATTGCATGTAAATTGCCGTCATTAATAATTTGGCTGTTGATTGTTCCTGTGTTCACAAAGATTGTGTCAAATTTTTATTATTTTGTTAAATATTGGGAGTTTGGCTTTTTTTATGCCAACGCATTAAAATGGCTATGTTCACTTTTTCTTTTTAACTAGATCTGTTTTTACTTACCTGTGCTTTATTATTAAAATCTCTTTTATAAAAAGTATTTCTCATATCTCAAAATTTGGACATCTACTCTACAAACATGTTAATGCAGGCTAAACCAGCCTGCCTTGAGTGACATTACCTTTTGAGAATGCTGCCAATTACTTTTGCAAAATTACAAAGGATCAATGTAGAGGGACAAGTGGGTCTTAATAGGGTAATTTGTATGAGAAATTTAATGGTGGTGTTTAAAATTGCAAAAGAGGAGACACCTGGTGGCCAAAATTATAACCAATATGGAAATTTTTGTTTTTAAAAGAGAAACATTAAAATACTAATACAAGCAATCAAAATCCCATTATTTTTCTTTCATAACCTTTTAAAGCATACTTTAAGGTTCAATTTAAAAAAAAGGGGGGGCATGGTAACTATTCTGCCTTTGGTAGATAATGCTTATTGAACACAAAACTGTTTTTGGACAAAAACATTAATTAATTTTGAACTGAACCAATTTTTAATTACTCTCTGAGTGAGGCAAGATTTATGAAATATTTTTTTCTGGAATCTCCATATTTTGATTGACAAAGGATAAAAATTTCAGAGTGATATCTGGATTGGGCACTGAGATGTGAATTTTTTTCTGATACACACCATGTTAAAAAAGGAGCATCGTGAATGTCATTTTCGAGCAATTTTTCAAAATTTTGATCCCCTATATCTTAAAAACTATAAGGACTAGAGAAGAAAAATTTTATGTGGGTATGTAGCTATGTGACAGTATTAAGAATACCAAGTTTCATGAAAATCTGAGAGGGTGGATGTCATGGCCTGGGTGAACTGACATGGAATGACCCAAAAAGAAATTTAAAAATTTCACAAAAACAGCGATTTGAGGGTAGGCACATACCTTACAGATTTTCAGAGGCATGAAATTGCAAAATTTCTCCATGTGAGTATAATCCAGTTACTATAATTGCTGTCATAGGAAAACTTTGCTCAGTTCTTAAGTACTTAAATAGTAAGGTCTGCAAATTTTACTTTTATGCATAGAGTAGTCTTTGTAAATGTGTCATTAAATTTTGTGATCTTGAGAGGGTAGGGGGGGAGGAATTGAAAAAAAAAAATGTTAACAAACATCCTTAAGTATAAAATGTATTTGCTTTTACAATTTTCTTTTTGATATGCCTAAATGTAAAATTTCATAGAATTGTCTATTAAACATTAATAGTTATTTCAGGGATTATTCTGTACTGAATTTTCTGAAAATTCAAAGCATTCGGTTCCTAAAACTTAAAAAAAAAAAATAGATTATCAATCCAAAAATTACAACATAAATAATATCGCAAATTTTGTCAAAGGATAGCAGAGAAAACTCTAATTTGGTTAAAGGATCTCAGAGAAAATCTGAATTTCGTCAAAGGATCTCATAATAAACATGAATTTTGTCAAAGGGTCGCAAAAAAAAAAGTCTCTTTAGAAAACAGCACACATACAAACATCTATGTTTATTCTTATAGGTATAGTTTTTAATCTGAAATAATATACTGAACTAACTTTTTAACCCTCTCCCTGCCTTCTTGTGTAACCTTTCAGAAAATTTGCTGTGAATTTCAGAATTTTTTTAAACTCAGAATCACCTCTGAGTTATTTCTATTCAGGACGAGATTTTTAAATGAAAAAAACTGATCTTGAAGTAATTTTAAAAAATTGTTCAAAATTTTCTATTGTGTATTTTTGGTATCTGCTTTGATTATTAAAATTTTTTCAGGTGCAAATCGGTGTGCTGTAGTAATCACATTTGTCTTTTAATTGTAATGCAGCATTCTTATTCTGCCCTTTAAAAGTTTTCTTTTCGGCTCAACATAGTTCAAATCGCTTTTTTTCTTTTTACCAAAAGGTAAACAGATAGACTTTATTCTCATCTTTCCCCCTTCATTCTTTCGTCATGTGAGCTATTTTTAGACTGACGCGTATTACAATGACGTCCGGCTGCGTAATGAAAAGGGTGTGTCCTTTTAAAGTTAGTTAACTCCGTGAATTAAAAGTACGTTCTCTCTTCAGAATGTTTTGTCTTCCTTTTTTATCTGTGTCCATAATTATATAAATACATAGCACCTATAGTCATTATTCTGTCTGTCTGTCTGCATGCATATAACAGAGCAAGAACTACCCAATCGAATGGTCAGAAATTTTAAATGTATAATTATTGCACAATTTTGTCAAGTCATTTCAAATTTTATGAAAATCGGATTTATAGTTTAATTTCAGGGACATTCAAAAGTTTTCCGTTACATTATGGCCAAGGGGAAAAATTATTTCAAGTGCATTTTAATGATGTTACAGCCTTCCGAATGGTCTGAAATTTTAAATATATAATTGTTGCAAAATTTTGTCGAGTCATTTCCAGTTTTATGAAAATCCGATGTATAGTTTAATTACAGGGACAGTCAAAAGTTTTCCGTTATCTTACGGCCAATGGGAAAAAATTATTGTAAGTGCATTTTAATGATGTGACAGCCTTTCGAAAAGAATGAAATTGGTATGCACTTATGAAGTGCACTAAAATATACATTCAGTACAATATGCAGTGCAAAAAATATTTATAAAACTAGTTATAGTATGAACTCGCCTCATTTGCCACGTTTGACGAACAATTTCCAACTTTTTTTATATGTGCTGCTCATAATACGTAATTTTAATTTAACTAATAGTTTTAAACTTATTGTGGATGCACTAATGTAAACCCTGTTTACATGATATATATACCAAGTGCAGATAGTTTTTCAACAGATTCTACGAAAATTTGATATTGTATTTTTTGACAATGTAATTGTCCTTTTAGAATTTGGGTCGCCCGCCTGATTCGAAAAGATTGTTCTATGAATGTGGTGTTCTTCTAAAGCGATAATTCGCATCCATAAAAGTGTTTCTTCAATTGATGATGATATTTAATTTTAGCATCTCAATTTGGACATTTTAATTATTAAGTCATTCTCTAAAGAATAATTTCAACCAGCATCGGTCTGCATCATTATTGTCATGGAATTACTTTAAGTTTAATTCTCCTGAGGAACGTATTTCGCCATGTATGGTGACCAACTAATTTCTCTTCTATTGCCTTCCCACCTCTCAAGTTTGGATAAATAAACAAGATTTTTATAACTGCTGTGTCATCAATGTGTCTCCTCATTTATTAAGTAAGAACATTTACTTTTACTTATTTATTATTAATTTATTTTACTGCAACAACATTTTATCATCGTCAAAATATTTATTCTCGGCACCTAAGTCAATCTTATCGGCAGCTTTATGATTAACAACACTTAAGATAAATATTACAATGCCACAATTGGGCTCTGAAAAAGGGGGAAAAAAACCTCTAACATCCAAGCACTCTCACTACTCTTCTGACATTACTAGTTTTCAGTGTGTGCTGTGAAAGAACTGAAATATATCATTATTTTAACTTTAAGGCAAAATATGTTTCCTTTTTATAGGGTTGATTTATAAATACTAATTCTTTGCAAGTATCCTGTATTTAGAAAATTTTATCTCTAAACTTAAGTTAAAGAAATAAAATTCATTCTTTTAATAATGCTTTAAAATTTTAACAGAAATTACTATTAGTTATTATAGCAGAAATTTCTGATTTATACTGTTTTTTTTTTTTTTTTTTTTTTTTTTTTTTTAGATACTTATATTTAGATAATTTTACCCCTACACTTAAGTTAAATTTTAAAAAATGTATCATTTGAATAACAGTAAAGCTGTAAAATTATGTACTTTTATTTTCTTATTAATAATTTGTTTTCTTATTGAAAGTTTGATATAATATTTCTCTGGTATTTTATACAACCAATCCTACTTCATTTAATGTTCTATTAACTCATTCTAGATAAACCCAACATCTGTGCATATCACTGCTGTTTTAGTAGAATATGAAACACCCACTAAACGCATCAACAAAGGAGTTGCAACAGGATGGCTCTCATCTCTCACTGTACAAGAAGAAGAAAAACCTAAAGTTCCCATTTTTATTCGACGCTCACAGTTTAGACTTCCAAGTAAATCTTTGACACCTATCATCATGATAGGACCTGGTACTGGTTTAGCTCCATTCCGAGGATTTATCCAAGAAAGAGCATTCCAGAAAAAAGAAGGTGACTATTTTAAGAGTGTTCTTAAATTTTTCATAATGTAAATCTTGTAGTTATTGTAAAATTATTTTCATTCTTGCATGCATAAAAATTCATAAATGTGAAGAATCTTTAATTATAATTCATTGTTGCTATAAGACAATGTATCTGTGATTTGTATGTTCTGCAAACATTAACTTTGATAATATTTTCTGAAGAATTCTGAAAAAAAATTGCTAGAAAATTTTAAAATGTTTGATTTATGTAAGTCTGAATATTTGTAAAGTACAGGTAGAAATAAATTTGTAATTTTCTTCAAACTAGTGACTTGTGGAGTTTAGATTTTTCAGTAATGAATCTCAATTAAACTTTTTTTTTATTCTTTAAAAAAATATTTTTTATTTGAATTTAAAAAAAAAAAAATCAGTTCTGTTGGCTTATAAAAATAAGATTTTTCATGTAAGGTGACCCTGCCAGTAGTTGATATCCCTCCAGTAGTTGATCAAATTTTTTAAATATTGCGCCATTTCAGGCAGAAACGAGTTTACATGTGGCACTAGACATATTATTTTTGTTTGAATGTTGGAGCACCTGTTGTCACATTGTTGTCAGCTGCCAGTAAGAGAAGAAATTTTATGAATTTTTTTTTATTAGAAAATGTAAACATTTAGTTTTGGACTAGTTGGAGACAATTACGGTAAGTTAAAATATTACACTTCCATCTTGCTTATTTCAAATAATAGTTTTATATGAATTATTGTTAGTCACAGCTTAAGCATGATATTTTAAATATTAATTTTTGAATTTTTAACTGATTTTTTCGATTGATCAACTACTGCGAAAATGGCAATTAAAGGAACTATTTACTTATAATTTTGTTGCTATTTAATTTCAGCAGATTTCATTTTTGCCCATTATAGGAGATTCATTAAGGGTTGTAGCAATTATGTTGTTTACTTCTAAAACTTAAAAGGAAGGAAATATAATAGAAACCCCATAGCACAGACTTTATTTGATCAACTACTGGCTCGGTCACCCTATGTGTTTTTCTATCCTTGCAGCTGTTATGTTGCCACCTTCCTCGTCTTAGGCCACAGTGTGTTTCTTGTATCATCCTTTACATTATTAAGCATTAAGCACTTTTGTTATTAACATATTTTTACTGTCATCTCAAAATTTTCATAAGACCTGGAATGTTATCCATACTATGTATTAGACATTGACTGAAAATTCGGACCAAAATCTGAGTTTTGCTGAAAATTCTGCCAGACTAAACTATTTGTATTCCAAAAATCTCATTTCTTCCTATGGAAACTTTCAACATTACTCATAGATTTAAGCTGTATCGGCTGAAATGAGACTATTTATTTCTATGAACTTCGCTGTTTATAATTAGCAGTCATGACTGGCTCAAGACGTAAGTGCAAATTATAAAGCAAGCAATGCATATATGACTAAACTTTGAAGATGCTTTTCACGTGCTCATTAAAAGCTGTAGGCTTAGTAGTAATAGAAATTTTTTAGTTTAAAATGACATAAGTGTTTTGAATTCTCTTTGAGAAAATTCTATAACTCTGTGTTGATGAATTAATTACATTTTATTTTATATGAAAATAATAATTCGGTCAGAGGTTCAGGAGCCAACTTAGGCCTCGTAGATAAAATTTTCAAACTGGGGTTGCTATTTTAAAACTCTTAGGAAGGAGGGTAGTGGTGGCAAAGTTTTTTTGGGATGGAGTAAGCAAATATTTATTTAAGTATGTATCTTATCTATATTTATATCCTTTCTAAACTAATAATTATAAATTATAAAATGGTTATTTTTTTTTAATTAAAGCATAATCAATATTAATTTCCTAAAAACAAACTTTTAAGAAGTTTATTTCAATTAATTTAAATGCAAAATATTAAATAACTGAAGAGATGTGCATATTTAAAAGTTAAATATTCATTATTGAATTTGTTCTTCATTATTTAACTACGTTGTTAATTATTGATAAATGCCTATGATTAATGGTAATAAAATATAAAAGTCGTATCATTATTTATGTTTGAAACTTACACACATACATACATGCATATATATACATGTATGTTTGTTAGAAATGTGTTTTCTATACATGAACAATTGATAAACAATTATGCATATTTATGTATGTATTATAACTTTAAAAAATTTTTTGGACGTTTTCGTTTTCGGACGAAACCAGGAAGATTATCAAAATTCACTTTTAGTCTTAAAAACCTGTTCCGACCAATCCTTACTATTTATAAATGTGGAATTACAGTAGACTCTCTCAAATCCGCACAGCTGGAGACTAGAAGTTGTACAGATTTTAGAATTTTGCGGATTTCTGGTCATTGCTTTTACATTTTTTAAACAGGAATTTGAATGTAATAATGCAATCAAAATTATAATGAATGCTTACAATATAGTAAAATATTAAAATAATTAAGTAAAGTAATAAACTAAAATAACAAAAATTAAGATAATTTTAAAAATTATTAAATTATTAAAAGTAAATAAGCGTAATAAAGATGAGATACATTTTCCTTGAATTATTCAATGAAACTTTCCCCATAAAGGTACCCTATAATTCACATCTAAATCATAAAGTAAAGAAGTTTTATTCCAGGTTTAGCCAGTCTTAATAACCCAAAACGCTTGATTAATACATAAATATATTTGATAAAAATCTTACAATTGCCAGTGATATCATCAGTATCTTCATTTTTTTTAAGAAATGTATACTTCTTTCATGAAAAACTACAAGTTCAGTCATAGTATTGATAATTGCATATTAAAATACATATGGAATGATATAAACTAAAAATTTCTGTAATTTTGCCCCTACATCTGAACTCAGTTTCATTGTTTACATCTGTGATGTGCAGATTTTAGGCATTTGCAGATTTGAGGGAGTCTATTGTATTGTAATTTTTAAGAAATATTATAATTGTAACACTTTTAACAAATTAAGACTAAAAAAGGGCTCTTTTGTCTGCTTACAGCTAACCAGCCCCCCCCCCCCCCTCACCTTTTTTTTTTTTTTTTTTTTTTTTTCCTTTTCAATCTTTAGCATGTGTATTATGTTTTTAGAAATTAATAGTGGTTTCCCTGTCTGATTTCAGTAATATGTGAAATTGTAAAGAAGTGCAACAAGTTTGTTTTTGAAACTGACCACTGTAATGTTTTTTGTTTTTTTCCTCCATGGGACTATGTTAAGAAATTTATTGTGATCTATAGACAAAAAATAATACATATAGTATTTTAAAATTTCCTTGTATCAAAGACTTCATTGTTATTAATTGACTTGCAAAAAAAAGGTAATGAAGTTTTGTATTAAATTTTGTATAACAACTTATTATTAACGGTACGGTAACATTTTCCAATTTGAATCGTATTAGGTTAAAAATCAATGTTTTTTAATAATATTATTTATTTACTTTTTGAACATGTATGTTCACTTCAGAAAATATCTCCCCCCCCCCCCCCCCCTCCCACAAATCGGATGAAATTTTCTTAAATTTCCGTTGTCCGATTCAAACTTTTTTTTTTAATTATTATTTTTTTTTTATCTATATTCTTGTGGAAGACTTTATTGAAATATGATCCTTTATAATCAGTAATTTTGTAATATTATTGGTGATACCATTATTGTACTTAAAGCTTTAAGTTAAAAATTTCAGATTTAGATACTATAAATAAATACTCTCCTAGTTCAAGATTTTTATGATGGTGTTTTTTCTATAAAAGTATAAAGGGGAAAAAAATTTAATAAGCCCTTTAATTGAAGTTATAGATTATTTTAGAAAATAGAGAACAGATCTAGCAAGAAAAATCATTCATCAAACATAGATTATGAAACTTTCCAACACTCCCAGAATTCTTTAATGAAACTTTGCTGTTTAAAAAAATAAAAAATAAAAAAAAAAACTAAGTAAACGTTTTAGAAAAGCATATGAAAACACATTTGAAAACCACATTTCAGCAATTACCTTCTCAAAAGTAGTCATTCTTTTGTGCAGCTCTGTATTTAATTTATAGATTTGTACATATTCTATATATATATATATGTACGTATTCTGTATTCTACATACAGTAAATTTTAGATTATCCATCACTCACAGGACCAACAATCAGATAATCAAAAGACAGTGAAAGAGCATTACTAAAATTGCATTTCCATTTATTAGTTTATAAATGAGAATATTTAAACACTTTTTTCTATCTGTTGTGTATTTTCGTTAATAAAAAGCCTAATTGATAATAAGAAATCAGTTTATGTGACAAATTTAGAATTTTACAAAATAAATATGTAGTACCAGTTTTTACCCAAAGTAATCCCTTATACATTTTTGTTTGCATTTTGCTTGTGCTTTACTCAGCAAGATTACAAATTCTGAAAAATAAGTGCTTTGGTTGCATCTGCTTCCCTTTGCATCTCAAACCATTTAATGCACTTAGATAGCATAGTCTCTATTTCTGCATGAGTGACTACTGGATCACCATTCCCATATTCATCAAATTTCTCCGCTTCAGGTTTCTCTGAATTCAAAACATTTTGAATAATTTCTTCACCCATTAAATCTTTTGACCAATATCACACTTGTCACAATTAAGGCAGTCTGTGATTTCATCTGCCGGAATACTTTCTAAACCTGGTACATTTGACTCAAAAGGAACAATATCTACGAATCATCACCAGGTGCGTCAGCATATTGTGTGCAAATTTAAGGAAAAGGGTGGTGGTTGATAGTTTGACAGATAATCGGAAGTTTACTGTATTTGTACATTTCTACTAAAACTTTGTTTAGTAAGAAAGAAAATGCTTAATAGGTTTAAAATTCACCTTCAGCAATTTCTACCAATATGCGGAAACATACTTGAATTCTTTTGTACAGCCATTTTATATTACCAACAGCACGACATATTAAGCTAAAATTTAATTCAGTCTAAAATATGGTTAAAACTGCTAAAATTCCAGTTCTCTATATGGCTGTGTATGATTGAATATTAAAAACATGAATTATCACTTTGCTAGCTAAGTGTAAACCAACAGAGTGAAAAATGTCCAAGCCGGGAATCAAACCCGAGCCCTTGGAACAGCACTCCAGTGCTCTACCATTAAGCCAGGAGGACGATGTCCAGCTTGCCATCTCTCACTCACATAAGTTGGTAAGACTGCAACCGCAGCTAATAGATGGAATTGTCTTCATAAGCACACAATCTGGCAGCGTAACATGAGACACAAATGAACCCAGCATCGGTGAATATACAATTTTAATTAATTTTTCAACTACTTTTCAGCAGTGAAATTATGCTTGAAATCATTGAATATTAAAGACGTGAATGATCACTTTGCTAACTAAGCGTGCACTCTGTTCGTTTACGCTTAGCTAGCAAAGTGATAATTCACGTCTTTAATATTCAATTATTTCAAGCGTAATTTCACTGCTGAAAAGTAGTTGAAAAATTAATTAAAATGGCTGTGTATGATTTTATACAAACATCTCTTAACCCTTTATGTCCCAAATTATAAATCAGAAATTTGCTCCTTCAATAATTATCTTCGTTAATGTCTGTAGATATATATCCAAAACGACTTATGTAATAACTATTTGATTTTTCGGTCGATTTTTAAATAAAACTGATTTAATAAATCTGTAGTTAGGTTTTTTTTGTAAAATATTTATAAGGATAATTAGATTAATTAGTAAAAAATACTGTTATGGGAAACCTCACAATTATTACAAGAACAATGTAAATAAATTGTATTGTGATCCTATCTGTAACTGAGAAGTGTTACAAAATTTTTCATAAAACATTTTTCATAAAACATTTTTTAATAGGAGCAAAACTAAATCTATGTAAATGGTTGAGAAAATACCCACATTAAAAAATATTTAGCCTTGACTGTTTCCCTGAGCTTACTGAATGTGGTCCAGCAAAGTATTTTGTATGAAAAGCACCATCTACTTTTATTAGTAGCCAAATTAAATAAATTTTATTTTCATTTTCTTTAATACGACTTAAAAGTCCCATCGGAGCATAAAGGGTTAATTTATTAAATATAGTTCAACATGAAAGTGCATAACTCAATTAAAAGTTGCCTTTAAGCCATTCACGCTGATACTCAGCAATGCTTATGAATTCTTTTCTGTAGCCCGTTATATGACCTGTTATAGCATTTATACACACTGCATAGTAGACAAAAATTTAGTTAAGCACGCATACCATAAATGAAATCACACTTCCAGCAATTATTGCTAAGAGTAATAATTGCTGTTAACTGTACAAAACAGTTATTGTTAACTGTTTCTGCATCTTGTGTGTGTCCCTGTAAATGAGCAATAAATGCTATGTGCATTATGTTATAGAACAAGTATGTTGTAGTAAGTCTCAGTAATGTATATCGATTTCCTTACATTTGAAATAGAGTAACAGAACTAAAATGCGCTGCAAACAGTTTTTCACCCATAGATCCTTATGTAATGGAATTTTGTGTGACCCTGTAAATGAATAATAAATGCTTTGAACCCCATATTCTGCAAGTAAGTTTGTGCACTTCATAAATGCATAGCAATTTCATTGTTTGAAATGGTCTAACATCATTAAAATAAACTTGAAACTTATTTTTTTCTATTGACTGTTAATGTAATGGAATATTTTTGACCTTCCCTGTAAATAATCTGTACTTGCTACACACTTCATTTTCAATAGCGATCGTGCTGTAGTAAACGTCCATAACACATAAAAAATTCAGGTCAATCTGAATATATTTACGAGAGTTAGAGCTCGAACAGACAAACAAAAGTCATAAACACTTTTCAACTCTGTTCGAAGTGCGTTTCAAAAGTGTTTTTTCTTTGCTTCTGTAAAAGTTTTGGAACCTGGGAATTGTTTTAATGTTGAGACCTATAAATATTGTGCTTAGAATTTGTATGTAATGCAAACCCAGTTTTATTAGATCATACGTATCATTATTTCAAAAAGAGAGCCACTCATCCATATTGAACAAAATAAAATTAATGAGCTATGAAAATGAAAAAAAAAAAAATTAAGAATTAAAGAACAAGATGAATATGTCTCATTGGGAGTAAAATGGAAATTTTCAAGTATTGATTAATAATACAAGTGCATAAATATGAGTGTGTACGGAAAGCAGGCGAATATGACGTCATATATGGAAAATTATTAAACAGATATGCTTTGATGTTGAAATAAAATAATCTTGTGTTATGGTGTTAATTCTTATTATTTAAAGAATATCGTTTGTGCATGGCTAACAGAAAGATTTAACTTTGAATTTAAAATTGAAAAAGTTTTAAAAGAAAATGGATAGTAAATGTAAATAATATGCACCACAAAATTATCCATATCGAAAATGATGTTATGATTATCAAGGGCGGCGCCAGAGGGGGGTACGAGGGGGGGGGGCATAAGCCCCCCGAATTTTCCTGCACATGACCCGAGTCGGGTGCGGGTTGGTTTTTTAAAAAGTTATTGATTATTTACAAAAAGTTATTGGTATCTTTGGTTAGTTTATAAAAACCCGACCCACAGATAAGCTGGCCGCTGATTTTTTTCTTTGGAAGTTGGATTGGCTTAATTATTGGCTAAGAACTATTACATTTTATAATTGTGGTAACTTGGTAAAGTTATAAAACTAGTTGGCAAATACTGAAATTTGACTTGGCAATTTAAGGTCCTCTCCCCCACCAATAAAAAGTCTTCGTGATGGCCCTGTAAATGAGAAAATAAATATATACATACATAACTTCATTGTAAACTGTGGGAAGATGTATCTCAGGGGTCGTACTTTTATTGATATTCCTTAAATTCCTGAAAAATGAAAAAAAAGTCCTGAAATGTCCTGAAATATGGTAACATGTCCTAAAATTCCTGAAATTTCGCAAGTTTTGTACTATAGCACAAATAGTCATGATTTTTATGTGAATGTGTATATATTTGTTTTTTTTTTGTTTTGTTTTTTCGCAGAATTGCACAAAATCGGTACTTTGAAATTAATAAGTGCCTTAGCGTCAAAAAATAGTGAAATGCTTTGTCATCTGATGATGAAAAACTCACAAATTTTGTCAAGTGGTCGCACAAAAAAAAAAAAATCGGAAATTTCTCAGTTGTACAGGAAGGAAAATTGCAAATTTTGTTAATCGGTCATTGAAAAAAATTGCGATAGTCTTCTACCAATTTCTAAAAAAATCAGGAATGTTGTCAATCATCCGCTGAAATTCCGAATTTCGGCAAGTGGTCACGGGGAAAAAAACATGAATTTCGGCAAATGATCGTGGAAAAAAATCGTAAATTTCGGCAAACGTTCGCGGGGGAAAAAAAAATCTCGTATTTTGGCAAACGATCGCAGGAGGAAAAAAATAAAACCTTCAGTTTCGGCAAACGATTGCAGAAAAAAAAATCTTGAACTTTGGCTAGTGCTGGCAAAAAAAATCTCGAACTTCGACAAACGATCGTGGAAAAAAAGTAGTATGCTGGGTAAATGTGTCCTGAAATTGTCCTGAAATATTGGAAAAAGTATGTCCTGAAATATCACCTAGGACCAGTACTACCTCTGTGTATCTACAGTAAGAACTAATATCTTGCATCGGGTCAGGTAACCCGATTCTCTCTGAAAGTGTTGGCCATTGCCTCTAAAATTTTGCTGCGGGTCAGGTTGATTAGTGTTTCCATTTTCGGGTCATCTCAGGTTAAAGTTTTTTTTCTTGGGAGTTGATTCAAGTACGGCAAATTTTTACAAAGAAAAGTCCAGATTATTGTTTCAAACGATAGAAAAAAATACTTGTATATTAATGAGTATATATATATATATATATATGCATTCATTTTTTGAAATATAAAATTGATTTTAGAGATATGATTGCAGACTATTTTCGTGAATTGTTTTAAATTGTGGATTGTTTTTTTTTAATTCTTTATTTTCATTTCATGCTTAGGATCAAATTGCAGGTTCGGCAAAAAATATTTTGTCGATTTAGGGTCGTGCATAACTCGAACCGTGCAGGGTTTTAATTAACAGTTCGTGTTTAGGGTCGTAAGTTCGTATTTAGGAATTTAAAAAAAAAATTTTGTGTAAAACAGAATACAGACTTACTTGATAATTTAAACTTGATTGCATTATTAGACTGAACAATTTTAATTAATAACTTAGTTATACTTTGTGTGATGGATATATTTTGTAATATATTATAATCCATATTTATGGGCCGTTAATTAAAAGTAAAGTTCTTTTTAGTTACAATGCGTTGTGTAATGTTTGCAATAAAACCCTCTGTTCTTTGAGGTCAGCAATTGTAAAAAAATAGAAATAAATGAAACTTCTTACTTGGATCGTGTAGTCTGTAAAATAAATGAAGAGGAGACTTGTAAGCATCAATTAATCTTTTATTTCATCTTGAAGGAGAGAAGAAAGGGCTTCCCGTTGGTCACCGTTCATAAATTAATTATTGCCAATAAAAACATCTACTCCACTAGAAGATAGCTATTTCTTTTAAAATTAAAGTGCAGCATGAATCAAGAAATTATTAAGAAATAATTTAACCGGAGTTGTTAAAGTAGTACACATCGTTTACGCAAAAGCTTTTCACCGGATTCCACATTCATCGGCGTCGGCAGACCGGAGCCGGAGCCCGCGATCTTTTTAAAACCAAAACTAAGTCATGACAGCTCTCCAACAAAACAGATTCTGATTTAAAATTAACTGAATTTTTAATTTATAGTAAGAATACGGGGACTTCAAAAGTTACTGAAAGAAAAGATTTAAATCTATTAGAGAATTTAAAATATTAGGTAATGTCTTAATAAACAAATCCGAAAGAAAACATTTAAAAAGCTTTGTTTTAATTTGCTCCCCGCACAGCGAATGGACACACCTCCGAAAGATCAAACACCCATTCAATGCATATGCCGTGAGAGACTTGCTCCGATGACGTCATCACAATCGTACAAAGTTCAAAGGAGAAGCATCCCATGCCAGGGGCAGCCGAACGTCAGCGAACTTGCCGATGTGCGGTGAAGCGAAATCGCCCGCGCAAAAATAAATATGGATTTAAGCTTAAAGAACATCGATGTATAACGCCAAAAGAAATAAAACAGTAGCATAATTTAAACACTGTGAGATTTCATCTCACACTTTGTAGAGGTCTGTACGGGCAGAAATTTCCCGGTAAGGCCCGGTCCAACTCATAGAAAGAAAAGTTTGACCCGGCTCGGTATAAAAGTTAAAATTTTGGGCCAAGCTTGGCCCGTACAAAATACATTAAAGGCTCGGACTAGTATAAAAGTTAAAATCTCGGCCCGAGTCCAACCCAGCCCAACTGAATATCTACAAAACATGGATTTTAACGTTGATTTTGTTAAAAGGAGGAGTTCTGACCAAAAATACTTATTTTAGCTTATTTTTTTCATGTTTATAATCTTCATATTTAAAGAAGCGCCATAGGGTGCGATATACATTTTTTAATGAATCTCTATTTGTATGTAAATGTTTCAGCTATAATTAATATCGTTAATCAAAAAATTATGTATTGGAGACTTAAAAATCTGAAAAATGCTGTACAATAAAATCTTCTAAGACGGAATCGCATAGGAAAGAAGAAAAAATGCGTTATAAACAAGTTCCCTTCTTAGCAGGAGGATTATATTATTTTCTCATGTATTATATTCATTTTTCATGGATCAATAAAGTTTTCTGTATAATTCCGTCTGATTCCGTCATAGGCTGGTTCTTTTCCACACGTTTTACTGTATTTTATTATTGCTTAGAAATCTACTATTCTTTAAAACGAATAAATTTTAATGTTTAACTGTAGAATAATCTCGATTTAAAAATATATACAAATTTTGTAACAATTTTTGGCCGGGCCAAATTTTACTGATTTTTTCACGGACCAGACCATGCCGAGACAATGATTTTCATACGGGCTGGATCGTGACCGGAACTGAAAATATCGATTTATGAAGACCTAGGAAGAATGAAACCTGCCCCGTCTTGGTACGGAAAAAAGAAGTTAGTCCCAGCCCGATCCTTCAGAAAAAGTAAGTCCCGAGCCCGGCCCGAAAAGAGTAGTGACTAGGCACGAGTGCCATGAATGAAAATAGGACCGAGCCCGGCCCGTGCAGACCTCTAAACTTTGGCTGTTCCGAAATAAGAATGAATTTAAAGATTTTTTTTTAAACATCAACATGACTTTGTTTTATGACTTAGCTGATATTAAAATAATTAACTTTTACATTCTAAGCTTTTTTACAAGTTTTCCTTTAACATTTTTCCGTTTTTAAGACCGAAACTGAAACCGAATTTCGGTAATCATCCTATTTTCGGCTGAAAACGTTCAATTTTCTTGTGTAATTAATACATACATAAATTTACATAATTATTAATTAATTATACATGGACTTATATACGTGTGGCCTAAGTTGGCTCTCTGTGCCTCTGACTGAAACTTTTTATTTCCATATAAAATAAAATGTAATTAATTCATCAGCAACACGGAATGATTTTCTAATATACGAATTTCATCTCATTAAAAATGTTTTAGGTATACGATTTATCTTTTAAAATGATCTTTGTAAATGGTCAGCTATTATACCAGAACTTTCTCAAAGAGTGTTCGAAATATTTCTACGGTTTTAAACTAAAAATTTCCAATTATTGTAAAGTCTGCTGTTTTTAATGAGCACGTGAAAAGCGCCTTCAAAGTTTAGTCATATATGAATTTCTTGCTTTATAATTTGGACTCACATGTCACGTCTTGAGTCAGTCACGACTGATAATTATAAACAGTGAAGTCCATATAGCACTAAATAAAGAATGTGTCATTTGAGGTCGATACAGCTCAAATCAATAAGTAATGTTAAAAACTTCCGAAGAAAAGAAATGAGACTTTTGGAAGACAGATAGTTTTGGTGGAATTTTGGTCAGACCGAATTTTTAACAGCATTTTCACCGAAAATTCTTTTAGACGAAACTCAGATTTTGGACCGGAAACGAAACCGAATTTCCGGTAGATCTCTAGTATAAATACAGTCCCGGTCCGGCCCGAAGCTACAGAAAAAATGTAAGACCCAGACGTGTCCCGTGAAGAATGAAGTTCAGGGCCGGACCAACTTTTCAAAAGCAAAAATTTAGCCCGAGCCCGTACCGAGTTTTCAGATAAAATTTAGCCTGCCCCGAGTTTAATGAAAGAAACTTTTACCGAGCTGGGCTTTGGGACTGACCCAGGCTCGAGGAGACTTCTAATACAGTGTTGAATTCAGGAGGAGCCCCCCCCCCCCCCCCCCCCCCCCCCCCCCCTTGGAGCAATGAGATGTTACTCCCGGAAGATTTCAGATTTTGTGTTTTTAATGGTCAAAAAAGTACAATTTCCCAGCCGGAGTCACTTGAAATCACTCCCGGAGAAAAGTGTCTGAATTCAACACTGCTCTAATATATATTACGAATCCCCCCCCCCCCTTCGGGCAAGTTCTGACGCCGCCCTGATGATTATCCGGAAATAGTTATTTTCATTCTTAAAAACTAAAAAATTAACTCTATTGCTTAAAAAAAAAACAGTTTTGATGAATGTTAATTTTTAAAGATCATTCATTTCAGAAAATATGCATAACAATTACTTTACTTTTCAAAAGAAAGTTTCATTTTCTTTCGTTCATAAAACCTAAAGGTTAAATATGATTGCGTCAAAGTAACATAATTTTTCCTCTGTCTGTATAGAAATTAAGGCTCGAAAGCTCGAAGTGTATTGGAGGTGTGTTTGTAAATTGTTGTTTGGCAACCGGATTTTAATTTTGCATTTCTTTTAGTTTTAAAAGAGTAAAAATATGTTGACATTTTTAAAAAATAGCTTTTTTAAATGTTTTTAGATTTTTGTAAAGTATTATAGGATGAAATGCATACATATACAAATTTCACACCAAATACTACCTAAAAAGCACTGTTGTAGTTGAATTCTCACAGTGTTGTTTTTTGTTTTATGAAGAGACTCGTTGATTTCCACGAATTTTACTTGGCCCTCTTTTTTTTTTATTGGTTGCAGTTTCATTTTTGTGATTGTTCATGTTATTTGCCACAAAATTTTGCTTTTTATGACTGAGTTATGTCAAAGTTCCTATACAGGCATGAAAGAGTTCCTTCTAAAGGAGGAATTCCACCTTTTTAAAACCAAATTTGGAAATTCTCTGGATTGATGCAAAAATGTGAAGAAAATATTAGAAGCATATGGGTGGGGGGTGGTATACAAAGCTTAATAATTAGATATTTTGTCTGCTCAAGTCCTTGAAGTTAGTTTCTGAATTCCCGTTCTATCAAATCAAAGGCGAGCTTTTATTATAAGCATCTGAAAGTCATGTAAATTCAGTTCTTAAACTAGGAAACAGAAATTCCCATAAGGTTCTTTTTGAAATAGAATATTTTATTCTATTTATAAAACACTTCTGGGTAATTTCACTGATGCATTTTTGCAAATGTATTTCAATACATTTGAAGTAAAGATCAGTTTGTTGTACATAACAGTATATTTAGCATAGATTTTTTTTTTTTTTTTTAAGTTTTTAAACAGTTAAATCATTCAAAATAATACTTTTATTTTGAAAAATTAATCTCTGTACTTCACATAAGTTCATCAGATACATTTGGATGGATTTCATACTTTACAGCAAACTGTTTCCAATTTTCTGTTTTGATTTAATGAATTTATACATTTATTGTTATTTATTTTTTTAATACAATAAAATAACAATCATATGTATAGTTATAATTAATTTTATTGTATGAATAACTGTTAAAATGTGTCTAAATTATAAGAGTTTGGCCTTAGTGTATAGATGGAAAAAATTTTCCACCTTTTTTCCCATTTCCCACCTTCATGCATGTATAAATAAGAAATACCGCATTGTCTCCTGTCCAATAAAATGTGATAAGGAGTTGGTTAATGTCATATGTTTTTAATTATCAGCAGAATTGTATAATGCGGAAAATTTTTTTTGAAAAAAAAAAAACGCAATTTTTGTTTCTGTAACCTGTTTTTTTAAATACCGAAATGTTAAAAATATTTCCTAATTTTATGTACGATTTATTTATTGTTAGCCAGGGGTGATTCTGCTCCGAATTTTCCGAAAATTAAAAAAAAAATCGACCATCAGCCCAAAATTCCAGGCATAAAAAAATATCGCTAAAAAATATTGCGAATTTCAACAAACGGTCGCCGAAAAAAAACAATTTCGTCAATCTTTCGCAGAACAAAACCACCCCTTTCGTCAAAGCATCGCGGAAAAAACGCGAATTTTGTCAAAGGACCGCGGGAAAAAACACGGATTTCTTCAAAGGATCCTGAAAGAAAAAAAAAATTCCTCAAAGAAAGCTCAGAAAAAACGCAAATTTCGTCAAAGGAGCGCTGAAAAAAAAAAAAAAAAAAAAACTATTTCGAAAAGCATAGCGGAAAAAGGCCGAATTTTGTCAAAGGATCGCGAAAAAACCACACATTTCGGAAAAGATTCGCGGAAAAAATTAATTCCGTCAAAGGATCGCGAAAGAAACACGAATTTCGTCAAAGGGCCGTGAGAAAAACGCGAATTCCGTCAAAGGATCGCGAAAAAAACGCGAATTTCGTGGAAAGATCGCTGAAAAACGCGAATTTCGTCAAAAGATCGCTAAACAAACAGCAAATTTCGTCAAAATACCGGGAAGAACACGCAAATGTCGTCGAAAGATCGGGAAAAATACACGAATTCCGTCAAAAAATCGCGAAAAAAAACTAATTTTCTCACAGGATGCTAGTTTTGTGAAAAATCGAACAAAACGCTGTCAAAAGATAGAAAAAAAACCCCTGTAAATTTCGTCAAAAGATCGCGAAAAATGCAAATTTCGTCCAAAGATCGATAAAAGTAAGCGAATTTCGTCTTAAGATCGCGAAAAACACGCGAATTTCGTCCAAAGATCCCCAAAAATATGCGAATTTAGTCAAAAGATTGCGAAAAACACGCAAATTTCTCAAAAGGTCGCAAAAATACGCGAATTTCGTCAAAAGATCGCAAAAATACGCGAATTTCGTCAAAGGATCGCAAAAATACGCGAATTTCGTCAAAGGATCGCAAAAATACGCGAATTTCGTCAAAGGATCGCAAAAATACGCGAATTTCGTCAAAGGATCGCAAAAATACGCGAATTTCGTCAAAGGATCGCAAAAATACGCGAATTTCGTCAAAGGATCGCAAAAATACGCGAATTTCGTCAAAGGATCGCAAAAATACGCGAATTTCGTCAAAGGATCGCAAAAATACGCGAATTTCGTCAAAGGATCGCAAAAATACGCGAATCTCGTCAAAGGATCGCACAAATGCACCAACTTCGTCAAAAGATTGCGGAAAATAAGTGAACTTAGTCAAAAGATTGCGGAAAATAAGTGAACTTAGTCAAAAGATTG
This sequence comes from Maratus speciosus, assembly GCA_963932465.1. NCBI lineage: Eukaryota > Metazoa > Arthropoda > Arachnida > Araneae > Salticidae > Maratus > Maratus speciosus. The sequence continues at coordinate 302,029,752 of OZ010800.1, forward strand.
CGGAAAATAAGTGAACTTAGTCAAAAGATTGCGGAAAATAAGTGAACTTAGTCAAAAGATCGCGAAAAATAAGCAGATTTCTTCAAAAGATAGCGAAAGGCACTCGAATTTCGATAAAAGATCGCAAAAAACACTCAAATTTTGGTAAGAGATCGTGAACTCTGTGAATTTTGTCAAAGGATAGCGAAAAACACGCTAATTTCGTGAAATTGTTGAGATTTTGTTTATTTTATTTTGTGATTTGCTGAATTTAAGTCCCTAAAGGTTCCTTTTTATGCGAAATATATGCTCTTTTTTGGTCCCTTTTTTTGAAAAAAAAAAAAATGGTCCTTTTTTATCATTTTTTACTACAAAAATTGAGTTGGGGGTCCTGTATGTTGTATTCATAGGCTTTTCTTTGATTAGTTAAAATTACTGCTCTAAAATATTTTTTAAAGCCAAATAAACTGATTTTTTTTTCTTCCTGCCGCTAATTTTTCATTATTGCAAGCTGTACCCAATTGTCGTTTAGAATGCCCAGAGTTAGCAAAATGTGTACAGAAATTTTATCTGAAAAATGTTCTTTCAAATGTGAAAATATTTTCAACATAGCAATCCTTTTCATTTTTAATAGTTTGTTAGCATTAGAATTTCAGTCTCCTCCGAAAACATAATTTTAATTTTATTGCTACAAAATTAGATTTTTATTGCTCCAAAAATGGATTTTACTGTTACAAAATGAAATTTTTACTGCTCCAAATCAGATTTTTGCTGCTTCAAAATGGCTTTAGTGCACTTTCATCCCTGAATCAGTCTCTTTAATGATGATACCTATGAATAGACCTCTCCCTATAAAATGTGATTCAGTTGTTTCAGAAGCAATGCCGTATTTCTGTGAACGGAGTGACTGGCATTTTGTGCGAAGAGGTTACAATATTAAGGACTGTGCTGTTTCTAAATGCATTGACAAAATAATTGATAAGAATTCACTTTTCTTATCATGGACTTTTAGCTTTATTATTGTTTAACTAAAATAATTATTCTTTAATTAATATCAATTAATTTTTAATTTAAATGGTTAATACTTTAAAACTACTGTTTTTAATTAATATCGTCAAAATAATATAACACCTTATTTTATTAAACATTAAATTAATTTGCAGAAAGTTTTTGGCCCAATATTTGCGTGCGCAGAAAGTTTTTGGTTTTATACAAGCCTGATTATCGGGAGCGAAATGTTTTGCTTAATTAATGCATTTATCTTTTAATGTTACATGAATGATGCCATGACATGGGTAACAGTTAGTACTCCATAAGCCTTATTAAATGTAGGCAATGAACATTTATAAAACTGAAATAAATACAAGAAAGAAATGAGTATTGCTTTTTTAATTATTGCGTCCAATACTATTAAATAAACAATCAGGGTTCATAAGCTATGTTTTTGGCCCATGAAATAGACTAAAATTCGATTCTATTATGCTGACTTAATTATTTCACTTTTTAATATTAGAAGGTTTATCCTGTACGATTTCAGACCTGCCAACCTTTGAAAATGAGAAATCGTAGCACACAAAATTTAAATTAATCTGGAGGTTGGTTGGTTGGTTGTTTTTTCGTGTTACACAGCCATCTTTTGACATTCGTAAAAGGAATAAGGTTTCAGTCTCAACTCAATATAGTAAATTTTTTCCTTTGGAAATTTTTATACGGTTTTTAGAATTTCTGTTCGTTTCACAGCGTTCCTTTTTTTTTTTTTTTTTTCCTGTAAGAGGAGCCTGGTTCCAATTTTTTAGCCCAGCGCAGTAAATTGACGAAATTCGGGATTTTTTTTTTTCCTGCGATCATTTCAGGATACACACAATTTTTCCGCAATCGTAATTCACATTTTTCTATCACGATTCTTCGTTGAAATCCACACTTTTTACCATGAACTTTTGATGAAATTCGCATTTTTTTTACCATGATCCTTTATCGAATTTTGCGTTTTTTCCCACGATCCTTCTGACGAAGTTAGTGTTCTCTTTCGGTGAAAATTTGCGTTTTCTTACCGATCTTTCGATGAAATTTGCATTTTCTTACTGATCTTTTGCCGAAATTCGCGTTTTCTTTCCGCGTATTTTGACAAAATTCACACCATTGAAAACACAATCTCAAATCTTCTGGGGGGGCAGCATTCCCCCCCCACACACACACACCGAGCCACCCCTTAAATAAACACTGCATTTTTACCACGTTCCTTTGACGAAATGGATTTTTTTTATATGGGCATTTGTCGAAATTCGCGGTAGTTTATCGCAAAACATGCGATTTTGCACACTATTTTAAACCTTGCCCCTCAAAGAACCCCTTTCCAGAAATCCCCTTCCTCGCTCTTTTCCAGAAATTCTTAAAATGACACTTTGTTTCTAAGGAAGAGAATTTCTGTATAAATATTTACAGAAACACAATTCACTTGTGATTAATATACATAAAAAGAGTGTTTTATGTTAAGAAGTTTGTTTTGCAGCCCGGATTTTTTTTTTTTTTTTTTTTTTTTTTCTACGAGCATTTTTTAATGTCTGAATTTACGGACATCAGATTTTTTAAAACTTTCGAAAATGAATACTTTGAAATTTTGGAAATTTTGCAACGGAATCACTTCTGAAAAATATGCTGTGTGGGATAAAAATCGCATTTGTGTCTTTTGCAAAAAATCGTAGTTTAAGACCGATTTTAGTAGCATCGTAGTTTATAGGTCCAAATCGTAGCAACTACGATTTTTTCGTAGCAGTTGGCAGGTCTGCGATTTCAACAATAATTTTTGTATTTTGTTTGAATTTATGACTTACACATGCTCAACGTTCGTATTATTCGTAGTTTTGATGAAAAATACGCCATTTTTTCTAATTTTACCTCGATTATTTATATGAGCTCAATCATGCAACACTTTCGTCTTGACATATTATAAAACACATCAAAATATACAACATATGTCAAAATAAGTGTTACAAAGTTGCACTCATAGTAAAATATTAGAAACAGAGATTTAAGTAGCTGCATTCCTTCACACCACTAAGAGACTTTAGATGCAGCAACATGTTTAAACATGTTAAAATGAATGTAACTATTACTAGTAAGCATGAACATACAATACAGAAGGACTTCAGATGAAATAGTGTTAATATTAAGTTGTGATTTTGTACCTAAATATGATAATGGCAACTGCTCACGTAGAACCATTTACATACCAGCGCTTCTTGCAGACAGTGTTCATTGGCTGGCTCTCAATTATCAAAGAGATTATGTCACATCTATACTGAATTCGGATAAGTCTTCTAAATCTTCCAGTTTTAGGAACTGGCTTAAATCTAACGATGTTTTGATTGAAGATCGCGAATTTAGAGACAGTATAGGATTCCTTGAAGATTTAGGTCTAATTGCAAAGGTACCACATTATTTGAAATTAAAAATCAGCATACTTGTGAAGAGGTGAATGAATCGAGATTAAAATAACATCTGTCAGGTGAGTCGCTGAAGCCACAAATGGTTTAAATGGAAAGCTTTAGACCAAGTATTTCCAATTCGCAAATACCAGTGATAGGTGACTTTGTGTGCAGTGTCTGTGCCATTTGTAATGCTTTCCGACCACCTAGAATCAAGCAAAATAAGGATGAGATTGCTTCTGAAAGAACAATGAACCTAGTAAATCAATCCAATCAATTAAAAACATTAGTAGAGTCTGACAACTGAATGAGACGATGAGTAGTTTGAAAGATAATTGAAGCACAAATATTGATGGATTTTCCTAGATTAACGATCAATGAATTGCGTAACTTAACACTTCAAGAGTATCAAATAAAGCAAAGAAAAGCTTATACTGAGGAACACCTACGTGATTCTGGACTTTAGGAATTATTTGTTCTTAAAGAACGTAATGATATTATCAGTGTTCAGCTGCAATCGAGACATAAGTCTTTGAAGATATGTAACGCTTGGATTCAGTACAACTCCTCTTATTTTGCCACAGATTAATTCTTAATATTGTCAATGTAAAGTAGGAGCCTCTGTAATGGGTTGATGTGCACATATTGCAGCCATTTTATACTGTTTGGGATACCAAAGGCATGTGGCAGCAGAAAAGCCTCACACTGCTGTCTACAAGGATTGTTTTGGATGCTGCTACCTCCCATTAGTCAGATAGTGAGCAATCTGTCACAGAGAGTCTTATTAGTTTTGATCATATTATACACTTTTTGTTCATACCATATTGTAATTAATATTCTAATATCTTAAAATAGTGAATGCCATGTCTACTTTATGTCATGTAATATGTTATTAAACTTTTCAAATTGTCTACTCTATATTTATAATTTATATGACCTACCCTAACACGTACATAAATATAAACATCAAACTCTTTTGGGCTAAAAACATCGCTAATCCCCATCGCTGGACCCTAATCCTTTCATCTGAAAAACTTGCTTAGTTGTATATATATTTTGTTTTTGTTTTTTCTACTTTCCATGCATATTTTTCTAAGAAATTTATCTGTAAAAATGCTTGTATTAAAGCATGTCTATTTTTGGATTGTGTTTGTATTATGTGCATTAAATATAGTTTTTTTTTTTTTAATGTATTATATCATGTGCATATGTATTTACACTTAAAAAATTCCTATATGTTTGTCAAAAAAGTTTTTTCTAGGCTTTAATGTTGTCAACTGGAGATTTAATAGAATATTTCATGTTCAATGTAAAATCTTTTAATTGCTAGTTTTAATTACTTGTTCCTGTATTCATTAATATGGTCTTCATGGTACTGATTATATTTATTATTTAGGTAAACCCGTGGGTGAAACAATACTTTACTTTGGATGCCGTAAACAATCAGAAGACTTCTTATATCAAGAAGAATTGAAGCAGTATCTTTCAGATGGTGTTCTAACAAAATTGTACCTTGCATTTTCTAGAGATCAACCTGAAAAAGTGTATGTAACTCATTTGTTACAGAAGAATAAAGAAGAAATATGGAAAGTCATTGGTGAACAAAATGGTCATATTTATGTTTGTGGGTATGTGAGATATTTACATTTTTATGTGCAATGTTATGATTTAAAAACGCATTCACCACTCTGTAACTCTAAATTGCTATATTTTACCAATTTAAAATTGATAAATTCCTCAAAAGTAGTAAAAAATATTTTTGATGCAACATTTTTAACACACAATAAAGAACAATGTTTAAGTACAAATAAAGTAGAGTAACGAACACTAGTTTAAAAAATAGAAGAGCTGTTAATGAAATTTCTTTTTTATTAGTTCTTATGAGAGATGTACAATGGGTGTGATAATGCTATCCCATTTCTTTTTTTGCATCCTGTTTTTGCACGCCTGTCGTTTGGTTTTTCCACCTCTGAACATTTCTTTCCCTCACTGAATTTCGGCATTTCTCTCATTTTGCCGTATCACAGGTTCAAAGAGCATTTCTCCCTTTAGTTTCATTTTTCACCCCGTCTGTGTCGTCATCGCGAACTATTTTTAGCACTTTGCTCCGCCATCGTGCCGACACGCAGCTACATAATAAAAAGGGTGTGTGTTCGCCAAGCCAATGAAGCTGTTGTTTCGGTTTCTATCTGTTTTCATACATTCTGCACTTTATCTCGTCATTTTAATTTAAGTAATGGATTTAAAGTTTATTTTGACATCACTTCATTAGATCCCGTTTATTTACTATTTATACTCATGCATTTGAGTTTTCAACAAAATTTTTAAGGAATTTCATTAGTAATTTTATCACTATGTAGGTCGCTGTTTTTTGGGATCTGGGTCTAAAGACCTGTTTCAGAACTTATGATTACGATGTTCTGAATTCAAATTCCTAAGTTTAAAAAGTGATGTCAGTCTACTATTATAAGCTTTAAATTTCTGGGTTTAGGTAATTTTATCCATCTCAATTTGGATCTTTCTATCATCAAGATGTTCTGTGAGAATAATTTAGCCAGCCATAACTTCTAAAGCTTTTAACGCCATGGAATTAAAAGGATGATTCTCCCCATGGAATATTTTGCATGATGTACAATGATCAGCTAAAATATTTTCTATGCCTTCCTTTTTCCACCTCTCCATTTGGATATAAAATAAATCTGGATTTTTCATATCAATATGTGTTTTCATTTATCGAGTTCCTTGCCTTTCTATTATAATTAAGTAAGACCAACTTTATTTATTAATTTCTATTTTACTGCCATTCAAAGAACCTTTGCACATTTTAAGTACCGCATCTTACAAATTTCTCGTCACAGTAGGTGCTTGTGTTTTGGTATCTTGGATTTCTAAATTTTTCATTTGATCCTTCCAGCTTTACTTATTTGAAACACATTCAGAATTGTAAGGCAATACATAAAATTTACAGATAATATTATTGAGATATCATGAAATGGTTTTTTCCTCTACCCTGTAAGAGTAAAGGATCTTTCAGGAAACAGTATCATTGTTAAATTGATTTTTGGAGTATGACAGTGACAAAATGGTAGTCTTCAGTTAACAATTGTGTATTACTCAATATATATAAAATCAATAGAATAATCAAATGCATTATTCAAAACACTATTGCATATTCTTTGTCAAATAAGAAAGAAAAGAAGTGTGTGAATGTGTTAAAAATATTAAAATTTTTGAACAATGAAAAATGAATCTTGTAACGCCCAAAAAAAGGTATTAAAATTAAAATTTCCATTTTTTTTTTTTTTTTTTTTCTGTTTTGCATTTTAGTCACTGCTAAAGTTATCAAAGTTTTTTAAACCATGTGAGCTTTAAAAAAAAAAAAAAAAAAAAAAAAAAAAAATGCAAATTATGATATTTTAGTTTCATATGGTTTAAAAATTACAAGATGGCGAGAGATCAGGAGAAAAAAAAGCAATTAAAAAAAAGAGAGAGAGAGAGAAAAGGCCAGTATTTTCTTATATAGTAATGCATCATATTCAAATGTACAGTTAAAAAAGACTAATTTCTCTTTTTTAGAATTTTTGCTTTTTTACTGTTTTTTATGATCTGTCACCACCCTGAATTAGTATCTTTCTTTTGCATTAATAACTTTTAGAATTTTTATTTCACTTTTATTCTGGTGGTTACTTTCTAATATATCAGAAACCATGAAAATGATGCAAAAAAGGTAACATATAAAAAATAAAATTTGTTTTAAATTCAAAGAATCTTTTAAAACACTAGCTTACTGTCATTCTGACAAAAAAATCACTCATTATGTATTTATAATTATTTTTGAAAAAAGATGATAAAGTGTTGCATTGAAATTCTAATTATATTCAAATAAGTTGAGTTGTTTATTTCAGAAACTGAATATGTGCACAATTTTGTATTTTGAGATATTATAGAAAATTGTCTAATCAAGCTAGAAATATATGAAGACCCCAGAAGCCAAGGGATACAAATGACAGATTTTAGATTAGGAGTAAATTGAGCTCAAAGTTGGAACATCAATAGTAATTGACTGAATTAAAATATGAAACTGTTGCTTATTTCACAGTGGTCTTTGAACTTTTATTTCAGTAACTGTTTAAGAAGAGTGGAGTACAATATTTTTTTTCTAAATTGAAGTGAGATTAAAGAGTTAAGTATTTTAAAGAGTTTAAGTAGTTGATCTCTAGAACACAGCACATAATTAGAAAATCACTTGTATCTTTCCCTCCAAACAAATAGCCTTATTTCCAGATAGCCTGTGCTCATTTTTTTTTTTCCCCAATTTTGTCACTTATACTCCTTGGCTTCTGGGGTCCTCATATATTATCTTACTACAAAATTTGAGAATGTAAAGGACAGCCCTCCACGACTAATAGTAACATAATTTATTCATTACAGTTTAGAAGAGAGTAATAAAATATTTATCTCCTTAGCAGTTTTGTTTTCTGAACTAAAATATATTTCATCTCGGTATTTTCAGATGTTTTACCATTTACATTAAATAAATAATCTAGGTTTAGCTTTATTTTCATCAGTTAAAAGTATTTAAAATAAATTACTGTTCAAAATATTTTCAGATACCTCTGAAATTCAAGTATGCTAGGTAAACTACAATAAAGTGACAATAGACAAAGTGTAAATGAAGTACTTCTTACTGAATAGAAAATTATCTCATTGAAAATTGTTAGACAGGTGAAACAAAGATTTGTAAAACCTCTAAAATACAAATTTAAGTCTCTGAGATGTCACTTGTGAGGTTTTTGTATTAAACAAATATTTTATAGATGCGATACTGGGGTATACAGAACATTATTTTAGTGGGGTTTTGCACCAGTTGATGCATTCTATATATACACAAAAAAAAAGTTTGTTCACCTTCAAATTTTTTAATTTTGTGGCTTCTGAAATAAACGGTTCAATTGTTTGCCCAGATAACATGTAGAATAGATATCATTTTATTGATTTTAGACAATTTAAATAATCATTGGTTATTTGTTGCATCTCAGAGAATTTAACTATTTTTATAGTAAACATTTTAATGAGCATTCTCTTTTTTAGAAATGAAAACTCACAACTTCACTTTCTGTGCATATGAATAATATTCATGAGAAAAATATTGCCTGAAAATTATATTTCTAGTAGCGCCTGTTATTAAAAAATTCCGGAGCATTAAGTTGCATAAAATTAAGAGACAGTATTTTAAAAAAATTCTTTTTTTTACTTTTAGCAATATAAAACTAAGTTTGCAATAACAGCTGTTGAATCTTTCTTCTGAAGTGTTCATTCAGTCGTCAGTTATCTCAGGTAATGCTCAAATACTAATTTATCAGCAAGTGCCTCTTTTCTTCTAATTTGGTCAACCTTATCCTATCAAAATGTCGAACTCTACTAAGCAACATAATTTGTTCCAAATGACAACTACTTTGGACCAATGTCCACTTTTTTTTGACAAAGTTTAACCCTGGAATTTGCATATAGTGACAGTGTATGTTACTGTTAAAGACAAGTTACTTCACGAGCATGAGACTTTTTCTTTCCAAGGTTTAGAAATAGTTGTGAAAGGGAGATATCTTTGAAAAAAATCTTCCAGTTAGAAATGACCCTGGTAATAATCAAATTTAAAAACATTATAGCCTGGAAGCTGGAGTCTTGCATTGTAGACAATATATTTTACCATGCCAATATGATATACAACAACTATATAAAATACTTGTTATTCTCTTTTAGGTAGATTTCGTATGAAATACTACCTATTGGCGTTGTTCCTATGTTGGAATTTCTGAAAAATTTTTGCAGATCTACACCAATCATGACCCCTAGAGCCCACAACCATCCTCAGTAAAAAACTTGTATATATATATATATATATATATATATATATATATAATGTGTGTGTATGTATCTGTATATATCACTTTCTTCTGGACACGATAACTTCCACAATTCTGCACCAATCTCTTCCAAACTGATACATAAAATCAAGGGGTATAAAATCTCGGTCAAGTTCGTTAATGGGCAAAATCGGACCAAGGGGATGGAGGGGTTTTGTGAAAACTGAAAAAACCCCATAACTTCTTAAATTTTGTACATATCGAATCGGTTTAAAGTTTTTATTACTTCTAAAAATAGGGCCAAAAATTTATGTATCACAGATTTTTGATAAAGTTAAAAATGGGCTCAAGGGGTGCAAAAAATGGGGTTTTTGGGAGAAAAAAATTCATAATTTCGTCAATTCTCAAGATATCAAATCCAATTAATTTTATCATGAATCTCCTTAACATTATCTATAACTTTTATATTCACAAGTTTTTGATAGGACCAATTCGTACCGCAAAAAAAATTAAAAACAAAAACAAAAAGGGCGTTTGAAGAAGAAAAAAAATCCATAACTCCGTCAATTCAAAAGGTATAAAATCCCCATGAATTTATCATATCTTCTTAATATTATCTACAACATCTATATAGACAAATTTTGGATAGGACCAATTCTTACAGCAAAAACAAATTAAAAATACATAGCGGTTGAAGAAAAAAATCATCGTAAGGGTGTATTCAAATCCAAACTGCTTATTTTCTGACTCATTTTACAATCCATTTTTACTCTCAAAGGCTTCCAATTGGTACCTTTTCTTACTCAGAAACTATGTAATGGTCAATTTTTTGATAGAGGCAGAATATATTTCAAAAAATGATGTCAAAGTGGGCATTTTGAACGGGATTTCCCGAAGTGATTGTGTTTGAAACGAAACATATTGTCTTACTGAGAAAATAATTGTTTATATATCAAGTTTTAATTAATTGAACGAAAATTAAAAACACAGGTCGCTTATAAATCTCTTCAAAAATCACGTCAACAAGTTTCATGTTTTTCGTATTAAAAATGAATCTGGAGTTATGCCAGAAAATTTCGAGTTGTTGAGCATGGAAAAGTATTTTTTTGTATACCGCCCTAACATGATTGTGATAAAACCAGTTATTATATAAAAATGGAATAAAAACTCGTCAAAAGCGGCCAGATAAAATTGTTAAAGTGGGTTTATCTCTAATCATGATTTGGTTTTTGTTTGTGAAATTAGTATACTTAACTTCAAAATCTACCTCCGCCTGTAGGCCGGGCCGGCAGGGATTTTTCTTAATGTTGAATTGCCTAGATTAAATACAAATAGACGGATTCTGTTTATGTTTACAATAAATTTGAAAAAGATTGAAAGTAGAGAGTTGAATTGCAGCATTGTGTGAGTTCTATTGAAAAAATATTAAATTTTTGTACTTAGTATCTTTGAAAAAAGTTTGATTCAATTACAATGTAAATAAGAACGAAAAATCAGGCATGGATTATCAATCCTTTTCTAAAACTATCGGAATATTAAGAAATTTCATATTTTCACACAATAAAATGAGATATCTAAAACAATTTTAAAAGCTTATTTGTCAAATACAGACATAATTTGTTAAATAGGAGGTACTATAATGGTCTGTATGATATGATAATCATCCTGATAATGGTTGTCCGTCATGTCAAACACCCAAACCTGCTGGTCGATGTCTTAAACTTATTGAATTTAGCTTTTAAATTTTTTTGGTGGAATCTTCCATAATTGAGAGATTCCGGCCAAGAGAGGAGGCAAATCTCCTGATTCCGTGAGATTGGAGCCATTCCAGTTGGTGAAAAGGAAGAAAGGGCTGTGTACTGCCTTTTCTGTACTGGCAGTCATTGCAAATAAACGACCAATATAATTAATTGCAAATTGCATTTGCAATTCTAAAATAATGTATCAATTTCTTATATTCTCTTTTGAAATTTCAAGTTTTTTTCTTTTCTCTTTCATAGTGATGCAAGAAATATGGCAAAAGATGTTCATAATATTATTTTGGATGTTATTCAAGAACTTGGACAAAAATCAAAAAGCGAAGCTGAAGCTTACATTAAAAAGATGGAATCGCAGCGCAGATATTCTGCTGATGTTTGGAGTTAACCTATTTATTTAAATTTTTTTTATACTAATTTAAAAACTAGGCTGTCTTTTGTGAACCTGTTTCACTATATTTTATGAACTCTCAAAATTTAAATCAGTACATAATTTTTTTTTATCTTTTTTTTTAAATTATTAATCCATGCACTATATTTATACTTTTGTACATATTTTCTATGTATTGATTTTTTGTTTATTTGGGTAAACATATGCTGATATTTTGTTGAAATATCAGCATTGAAAGGGTACATATTGTTAAAATTTTTATTGCACTGATCTGGGTGTTAGAAATTTGAAAGATTTGACTTATATAAAGAACATTTCTATGAAAATATTTTAATACTTAAAATGTGTTTTCTTAAAAAAAAATTATGAAGTTTTACAATGAATCATGAGGTGCTTATCTAATTCAGATCATTTTTATTTTTGCGAATGAAGTATATTTTAATGAGAAATGTAAAAAATATTTATTATTAAATAGTCGAAAATTTATAGAATTTTTGAAACATTTTTTGTCATTTCTTTGAATATTTTAAGAAATTTAAGCCATAAAGGAATACAGTAGAATATCTTTATAACGCAAACCTAAAAACACAAGGTTGTGCGTTATATAGAATTTTGCGTTATATGGATCACATCATTAAATTCACCTTGTAAACATGGCCAAATATGTCTGAAACACATCAAAATACATTAGAATATCTTTATACTGCATTCCTTGTTACCAAGAGTTATCCAAATTATAAATTTTTGCATAATATAGGTCATTGTTAAATTGACTTTATAAACATGATCCAAATATAACTAACACAACCATCCCTTATATTAGACATTTTCAAAAATGTTTATTGTAATAATAGCATTTTTTCAGTAAAAAGGTCTTAAATTAGAAGATAAAGTTGAACTAATGTATCAAATTTAGTTCTCTAGAGAGTAGCAATATTTTACAATGTGAAAGTGCAGGTGCTTTTTAACTGCAAAAATCGTTGTTTGCATCTGAGAAGTTGTGCATTATATGGAAAATTGCGTTATAAAGATCTTCTACTGTATTTAAATTTTATGCAGTAAAATTTACATGTCCATTTTTGAACTGTATTTTTTCCCCCTCTTTCATATGTGTTCATCAAAACATTTGTGGATTTCAAAATTTTATAGCTATAAGTGCTACTAGTTTATGTTTATCCTGTTTATGTTGGTTATGTATATTTGACTTCTCTGATAATTTACTTTCAAGTTATGTGTATTTTGAACTAAATGAAAGTCTGTATTTTTATATGAAAAGAAAATGAAGTTTTCTTTAAAAAATTATTTTTTTACATTTTGCTTTACGATTATGAAACTCAATTTTTAGTTCACTAAGTTTATTTTTATTATTATTATGCATCAATTTTATTTTATTTTTGTAAGCATTATTTAGATTAGTATTTAAGAAGTTTTCATGTGAAATCTGCATTTTCATATAGAGAATTTCTAAAAATCAGATCAGTAGAAATGAAGTCAAATGTATCTTAATTTTGTTCTGTAACTTAGTATTTTTTTTTTATACTTATATTGTACATATAAAAAGAATAATGAATTTATTTCATATAATTTAAAATTGCATATTTTCTTTTCGTTATTTCATAATCGTTTTTGTTGTGTGATTTTTAGTTCATTTGCATTCAACAGGCACGTGTATAATTCATTTTATTGTACGAATTAACATAAAAAGTTAGAGGTATGCTTTTAATTGTAATGTTTTAACATGCTTCCCACTGCTTGTTCGTGCAATCGATTATGAGTGTAAGTTAAACTGAATCCCTGTATGCATACAAAAGTGTATGTCTGTTCTGTATATTTCAGCAAGTATTTTAAATTAAATTTTGTTGACATTATTTTACATTTTATTGACATTTTTAAAAAGGTATATCTGTTTATATATTTAATTTTCTCTATCATTTTTTCTGAATTTCCTGTGCATCTAATTTTTTTTTATTCTAGCATAAATGTGTAATTATTATTTAACTAATGTCAATGAAAAGGGGACAGTAGAAATTTTAATTTGTATATGTGCCAAGTGCATTTCAATTAAGATATTATGTCCCTCAATGTTTGCTATTTATTCTGTATTTGTAGTTAAATTAGAAGTTGTTGGTCAGTGAGACCTCAAATTCCCTTTTTATTCCTTGCCTATAGGTTTAACATAAGCATTCTTTTATATATATCATAAGAAAATAAATATTTTTTACTTTTATCTGTGTATTCTTCCTAAAGGATGTTTTCTTAGTTAACAATATATTTCTAAAATATATGTTTAATTTAATATTATATGTGTTAAAATTTTAGAAAAGCTGACGATTGTTAGTAAAATTTTAATAACACTTCAAATAAAGTATATATTTTAGAAATATTTTGTCAACTAAAAGAAAAAAAAAGGGGGGGGGAGACATCCTTTAAGAATAGTGCACAGAAAAAAGAGGGTTAAAATATTAATTTCCTTGTGTAATATTTTAAAAACGAGAAGCATTCCATGCCCATTGGTTTTACATTTGCAAGGGAAATTTAAGATTTGTTGACGGACCAACAACTGTAACCCCGTCCCCTTTTTTTTTAAATCTGAAATATATTTCTCTTATGAATGTTTTGATTAATATAAATGTTTCTGAATTCATTTTGATGCATGTGGATCTGGTGCACTAATAAATCAAGAAGTCTACATTTATCTTTCAATCCTTTAAAGTCAAGAAAATTCAAAACACTAATTTTATAAAATAATCATTATTGAATTGGTCTTTTTTTTTTTTTTTCCTTAATCCTATAAATTACTAAGATTATAAAATAAAAATTGACTTTTTATATATACATTTATAATTTTTTTTTTTTTTTTTTTTTTACATTATTTTATATATTTTACATTTTCTTTTAATTTGTTCATTACTTACAGTGATTTATAAACATTTCCATAATTTAAATATGCTTACAACTGATGTCAATCAAATATAAATGGAATTAATGAATGTACTTAGAATATTTTTAATTTGGAAATTTTAAATCTGAATTTTCTAATCTTGGATCATTCTTTTTTTCTCATACTGCTTGTGGTTTTTCTTTGTACTTTTAAATAGCTTTTTTTATATCTCTTCCACCTTAAATGAACTTGGTTTTGTATAGATATGATTTTATTAGCCCCTGGTATGCTATTTCTTTCTCCCACCCATTAATGTGTGCTCTCTAAAAAATAACGTTACATTGTGTAAGCCAGCTGTAAAACAAAGCAGATGTATCATTGCATACAGAGTAATCTCTACTGCAATTTTTTTTATTTCTGAGCATCGCACATTTTTAATTTTTATACCGTTGTATTGGTTAAAAAAGTACTTTTAAATGCAATTTATTTGAAAACTGCATCTTCATTTATTTTTGAGATAATTTTTTTGTAGTTTTTTGCACCATTTCTTTAATTTTGGCAACTCAGGTACTCCATTTCTGTAGAAAGTAAAGGGAAAACAGTTGAAAAATAATAATTGTATCTTTTTGTTGCCATTTTCTTTTAAAAACTGAATAAAAAATTTAATTAAAACACATGCTATTTTGAAAAAATATATGGATGATTTCTGATAAAACATGGCACTCTGATAAACTAAATTTAATTTTAAGTATCTATATTATTAATACTAAAAAATAAAGGCATATAAATCATGAAATAGTCTATTTTGCCCAGTTTCTTGAATGACGAAATCTTTTTTTTTTAATTTGTGTATTATTCAGCGATAGTCACATCCTATGCATATTTTACTGTAGATGTTGTTTAAGACTGGATCGTAAATGAGGAATTCTTTAGCAGATGCAGATGACGTCATTTTATATAAAATAAAAGCACGTGTTTGGAGCCTTAAAACTGAACTATCTATATTTATATACATATATATTTTTTTCATCGGGGGCGACACTAAATTCTGAAAAGCAGAATTCCTGTTTTCTAGTTGTTATATTTCTTTCATGATATTCTTTCTCAACCTTTTATCTAAGGCCGAAGTCATTTCTTTCAAAATTCCTCTTGTCTAGTAATTCTAAATAAATGGTATAAGATATATATATTTTTTAATACATTTACGCGCACCCTCCCCTCAAAGGAATGTCCCAATTCATTGTCAGTTACAGTGCTCCTTTTAAATAGAAATTGCTTTCATCAGTTCAACTTTATGATATTGATTTCACATCCAAAAATTTGTATACAATTGGATAAAAGTAGTACTATTTGAATCAATTTCTACAGTGGAAGAAGTTTATATCTGGTTAGGGTTATGCACACATAATTAATTTTTTGATGATAAAATTTGTTTACATTTTTGCTCATAAATAGGTAGCTATGTTTAGTATTGGATAATCATGGTTGGAGAAAAAAACTTAAATATAAGAATATAAATGAGCTTTTGTATGATATTAGAGAGTTGGTAATCTCAGATCAAATATACGCATCCTTTTTCTTTTAACATTTGTTTAATGTTGCAATTATCATTTTTTCAAATCTGTTGTTTAATTTTTCACCCATAAATCAGATTGTCAATTTTCTGTACGCTGTAAAGTATGGGCATGGGAATCTCTGTGACCCAAAAACAAGAATTAAGATTTAATTAAATTTAACTTTTTATTTATTTTTTAAATTAATTTATGCAAGTAAATAAAGTATTCCAGCCTCCCCTTCCTCCCCACACACACACCAATAGTTATTTACCTATTGCATTGCTAGTCAAGCCTCTTTTTTTTTTTTAACTATTTCTTAATAGTTAAATTAAATTGCTTTTTAGATATTATGTTACCATGGAATTGTTACTATAGTTTTGGCTACTTCAGCATGTGTGTGACTAAATATATTTTGTATATCAATATATATTTTATACAACATTAATTGTTCAATTGTGAGCTTGGAGTCTATGTAAATAAAATATTTTATTTCTAAATTGGACTATACTTTTAATTTGGTTGTAATTTGTTATTAATCTCATGCACCTTGGGCATGGCTGTCTAGATCAGCCATACTCGACCTTTATTTCTTGCAGGCTAGCCACAAACATAGGTTTCAGATGTTAAGCATGCCTCAACAACCTTAAAAAAGAATTTAAAAAGAAAAAATAATAATAAGATAACGTAAGTAACAAAGTTTATATTATCAGTAAGGTTAAATGTTTGTTATGGAAGAAATTTTAGCCAAATCTTTTAACACTAGTATTTCCAAACAATAAACTTCGTGGTAGATTTCTGTTGCAAATGTTGTTGAGATATGCTGCAAAGTTTGTTGTTAGGGAATAAACATTTTTTTTGTGCAAATTTTCTCCACAACAAATGTTCAACCCTAAAAAGTAGTATTAGCAATATGAGATTCTCTTATAAATCAGTCTTTTTCTCAATACAAAAAACTTTTTTTTAATTGTAAAAATATATAGCTCAAATGTAATTTGTAAAAATGTTTGATTAGTGTTGAAGATTAAGAAATATATACATTATTATAAATCTCCAGAAACATAAAAAAGAATTTCATCTGGAACTAAAAAACTGTTTTCAAGTACTTCAATCAACTTTAGAAGAAGAGCAAGATGTTACAGTAGTGAATAAGAAACTGTCCAATACTCTACAAGAAATTGTAAAGAAAATAGCTGGTGATGTACAAGTAAAACAGACAAAGAAAATAACTGAAGAAACAGAAAGATGGATGAAGAAATGCAGAGAATTTAAAATGAAGAAAAATGACCCTAAATCAAGAGTTGAATATGCTGAATTATATGAAATGATAAGAAAATGTGTTACAGAAAATGTAACTGCGATCTTATCAAGAAAGTTCTAGAAGGTAACAAAAGTTTAAAATCAGCTAAGCACAAGGGTATTTTTGCACTAAGGAGTGTAGATGGAACAATCACCAAAATCAATAGCGAAGTAGTACACATTGTTGAAAAATTCTATAACGATCTATATAAATGTGCAGATCAAGGGGAAATCAACGTATGTGATCCATGAGAAAACTTAACAGAAACTGAAGAGATAATCCCAGAGATCACAGATGAAGTTTTACAAGCCATAAGATTTATAAAAAAAGGTAAATGCCCTGCGAAGATGGAATTATAATTGATCTTATCAAAGAAGCAGGAGAAGAATTTACCAAAATGTTATCCTTACTGTTTTCAAAATGTCTCGAAGTCAAACGTACCAGATGATTGGAATAATGCTGTGATGATGCTACTTTACAAGAAGGGGGAGAAAGAAAGTATTAAAAACTATCGTCCGATCAGCTTACTAGCAGTGATTTATAAAATTTTCACCAAAGCTATAATGATGAGACTTGAATCAGCTCTGGACTCAGCTCAACCTAGAGAACAAGCAGGATTTCGAAGTGGATTCAGCACAATCGATCATATCCAAACAGTAAGGGAACTCATGGAAAAACATAAGGAATATAATTTACCTCTCTGCCGTGCCTTTATTGTCTATGAAAAACATTTTATTCGGCCTAGACATCAGCAGTTGTAGAATCTCTGGAAGACATTGGTATAGACAAACCTTACATCATCAACAATTTTCAGTAACAGCCCTGAAAAATTGGAAAATATGCTAAAAGATTTCGCAGAAGCTAGCATTAATGTGGAATTAAAAATAAATTTGGAAAAGACTAAGATGATGTTCAATTCATTTGCATTAAAAAAAAAAGAAAATCGTCTACAACAACACTGAGATTAAAGAAGTGCAAAGTTATGTGTACCGTGGACAGGAAGTATCATCGGATGATAGTATCATGAATGAAATCAACAGAAGAATAAAAAAATGGATGGAGTGCTTTTGGGAAGAACAACATTATTCTGAAGAGTAACATGCCTCTTTGTTTGAAAAGAAAGGTGTTTAACCAATGTGTTTTGCCTGCACTAACATATGGAGCAGCAACATGGACGCTAACAAAACGGATGGTACAAAGATTACAAACAACATAGAGAAATATCGAAAGATGTATACTAGGCATAACTAGAATAACTTGGATAAGAAGTCAGACGAAAGTTTTTGACATCGTTGAAAGAATTAAACGGCTAAAATGGAAATGGGCTGGGCGCATTGCAAGAAGGCAAGACAATAGATGGAACACAAATACCCTACACTGGTATCCCAGAGATGTAAAACGACCAAGAAGGCGACCTCAAGTAAGATGTAGTGACGAAATCAGAAAAGTGGCCGGTGTTAATTGGATGACAAGCACTAGACAGAAAACATTGGAAAAATCTGGGGGAGACCTACATCCAGCTGTAGATTGAAAATGGTTGAGCTGATTCGCCCGTCGTTGCCCAGGCTCATAATGAAATAACCTTAAATGAACCTCAAATTTGTATGATTTTATACCTTTAATTCCCTTTTGTCTCGATTTATATTTTTAAATGAAAAGAAATCGCAAGAAAAATATTGAGGTAAATGCTATTTTGTGAAATTTGATTTCTGCAATCTATTCATACCGAAAGTGAGCAAAACCACGGCAAAACTACTCAAGTTTTTACTGATTTCATGGGCATTTTCAAGCATTTTATTTTGTAAAAAATATTTCTACCCGTCTGAAAGTTTAAAAATTTTTGTAGGACATGTCAATCTGATCTCTTTAGATAATTCAAAAAGATTGTGTTAAAATAAGGACATTGACTAAAATAAGAAATTAAGAAATTTGCTTAAATTACTATTCGAAAATAGTGGTTAGTTCAACCTTCCACGGACGGGGAGCACAGCGTGTTCTATACGAACATTATACACTAAAACAGGCTGTTACACACTGAAAGGACTGTTATAAACTATCTGAAAGTTTCAAGTCTATCAGTTTTCACTTTCCAAATTTTGACATACAATTCGCGTTCATTCTCTACTCAAAAAAGCGTTTTTTTTCTTTTTTAAAAATACTTTTTTTTATAAAACAAAGTTCTTAATCAAATTTTTTGAAATTTTCATATTCTTAATTAGCGTCTAAAGATAGGCCTAGATGCATAAGTTTAAAATCTCTAAATGCTGTATTTTTAAAATTTTGAATTTGCATCAAAATTTTACATTGTGGTTTTTATCCACTCTCCAAAATGAAAACAGGTGTTTTTCAAACCAGACATGATGTCTTTAACTTCTGCAAAACACTAGCCTCTTCTCACAGCTAGTGAGCTTTCAAGGGGAGTGTTTTGATTGGACAGTCTTATACTAGCCTCAAATTGAGGTTCAAATCTAGTCAGTGTGCAGTTTTGATGAAATAAATACTTTTTTTTAACTGGGCCTATTAGTTTTAATTAATAACTCAAATAATTATAAGAATATTAAAATTGTGAGGCTCAGGTACATGAGGAAAGGCATTGGACTGTCTTCACAAAAATTTTTACCCTTATGTGTGCCGTAGATTTTGCTAGCCATTGCAGACACACACAAAAAGTGATTTGTTCTTTTATAAGTATAGATGTAGCACAAGATGTTTTAACATAATTTTTAATTTATTATAAATAAAAGGACAGATTTTGCCTTCTCCTGTGAAAAACAATAAAAAGTGAAGGTTTGAAATGCCTTTTATGCACATTGCAATTAATTTTATAAATATGGATTAGTTATGTGTCTCGGGCCACACATAAAAGCTCGCGAGACTGCAAGTTGAGTATGACTGATATAGATGCTCAGAAGTAAATATTGCTTTGAATGACAGTTTAAAACTTTACAAATAGATAAATAAAACTTACGGTGAATTAAAGGAGCAGAAGATGTCCTCCTCTCTCTTTTAAGATTTTGTGCCATTGTTTTTGTGTAGTACCATAATATTTTAAATGGGATAATATTGCTATCACCAGCAGAACTGCAGGCTTCATTAAGAAATGATATAAATTATGTGCTCAAGTTTTCCTTTATATATATATATATATATATATATATATCATTTCATAATTGAAATTTCTAGGGAGTTAACCTGTGCTTTACTAAAGTATTATCATTTTCTTATTTTTCAGAACATTCTTTCAAAAATCCCTTAATATGGCATTCTTTCAACTTTTTTCCCATAATCATTTAAAACAAGTTAAAATTGTCCTGATGCAATGTGAATTTAATTTTTTATTATTATTGAAAAATAATGTAAGATTGTTAAACTGCAGTCTTAAAATAAACTTTTATCTAAATGTATGTATGATATATGTGAGAAAGGCGTGTTAAAGAGTTGAATTAGTTGAATTGCCGTCAAATTAAAAAAAAATCTATGTGCAAGCTGATAGCATGATGTTTTTGAATCGTTGCTTGATTTAACACTTTTCAGAAGAAAAAAAGAAATATCTTTGTTTATCTGTACATTTGTACTTTAATTTTCATTTAATTACAATCAAAACTAAATATGTTGAGTTTCACTATGTTCTTTTTTTTTAAGGGCTAACAGTTAGTGCTTTTACTAAGCTATGTAAAAGAATTGAGAAAACTGTCTTTTGTTCTCTGTTATTGTTTAAGATACACTTTAAGATATTATATTCCTTCAAATACAACGAAATTTTCATAGGTTAATTAAATAGACCAGTGTCTTTGAGAAATAATTGTAGTCTAAATGATTGTTTAAATGTTTAAAAAAAAAAAAAAAAAAAAAAAAAAAAAACATGTCTGATTTATTGATTTATCATGAACTTTTGTCAGGATATTGGGGCTAGAAACTTGCATTTAATGTGCACATGCACATATATGATAAACATATATGCATATATTTGCATCCATACATATGTTATAGATACATAGTTTCATGAATTGTCTTTTTTAGATACAAACAAAACAAGTATTGATACACAAATTGCTGTTTCACACAGGGGAAAAAATGTGTTATAATTTTTATTTATAAATACCTATCACTGCTGGAATTAAAAAAATAAAACAAAACTTACAGGATGACATTTTGTCAATATGTAAGAATGCCAATTTCTATGGGTTTTGTACGTTTGTTTGGATAATCCGATAAATATCTTTTGGAATAAAATCTTGGAGGTCCTTTGTGGAGATACATGCAGAAATGGAAAACTTATTATTATTACTTTTTTTTTTATGCAACTTTATTCTTCTTTTATTATAAGGATGGTTAATTGAAAATAGAACCCTGATAACAGTGTACAGTAAAACCTCCCTAAAGCGACCAAGTTCCATTCCGATAAAAATTGGTCGCTCAGAGAGAGGTGGTCTTTTAATGAAGATCATGTTTAAATCTAGATTTTAATTGTGGAAAAAAGGTAACAATTAATGTTACTAAAATTTATTTTTCACACTAGGAAAAAATATGAAAATTTAAATATCAAAACAAAAATGTACATAAGTTAATTACTGCAGAGTTTTTAAATGAATACATTGATGTTTGCTTTGATTTTGTGGTTTTATCTTATAACTTATTTCCATGTTTTTTCAAAGTTCAGTAAACAAATGCAATTTTTTTTTTTTTTTTTTTTTTTTTTTTTTTTTTTGGACAGGGACAAATGACGATTTTATTTATTTATTTGAGAGTTTCCTGACAGATTAGGGCAGGACCGTCACTCTTAATTTGTCATCAGAGTTAAATTCATTACCTAAAAAGGCACAAAGGAGTTTAAACACTTAAAAGTTACCAGAATAGAAAAAATTCTAAACTCCTCTCGCTGCGTAATTGTTTTATCAAAATAGCTTCAAAAATTGCATATTTAATTCCTTCGCGACGAGCGTCTTTTAAGAATTTTTATTCTTTTGTCACCAGTTTTTCAAAACAAAAATTTTTGCCCGATTTAATTGGGAAAATGCTCAGATTAGATAAGGCAAAATTTACAATAAAAAGTTACTGGTGGGAATGATCAAGGAGGGTTAATTAGACGGGGAAAAATGCAACCCGATGAAATCTCGGGTTGCGCAAATTTTGCTACTTTTACGTTGCCCAAGAAACTCTCGGGTTGCGCAGCGAGAGGGTTAATGGAGGTGGTCGCACAGGGAGGTTTCACTGTAATTAGTAAATATGTATTTCTTAACGGAGAGAGCTATTTTATACTAATAAATGATAATACAATCAGCATAAATAATATATTCTTAGAACTTGCTAGTAATAAGACTACATCATTATAGTCAGGGAGGTAGGGTACAATCCACACACATTTACAATTAAAAGACAACTGAAATCCAGATAAAAGTAATACTGAAGAAAGGAAATGACAGAATAAAAGCAGTACTGTAATTGCAAAGTAACAAGTGGGACAAACTTTTTTTAAAAATTATAGAAAGTGCCAACTAAAGTGTCTGTCATTTTCAAAATATTTTTTTCTAAGCATTAATATTATTGTCTCAATCTCAGCGTGCCTCAAATACCTTTTTTGGGTAGTCATAAAATGGCACATTTTTTGGGCCAACTAAAGTGTCTGGCTTTTACATTCTTTATTTCATTAAATACTAAATCCAAAGGTATTAAAATTTCAAAATGCCTCAAACATATTTTTTTGCAACAAAAATTTGGGAAATTTAAAAATTCACGGGTGGGCTAAGTGCCGCGATCCTTCAGCCAGACATTTGATTTTGGATTCAGACATTGCAAAAGAAGTATTACACAAATTTTTATGGTGCCTCAAATACCTACCCTAAAATGTTCAACAGCTCTCCTGATAAAATAACAGTAAATCTGAAATAAATTGTCTTTAAAGTAAAAAAACAAAGCAAACAAATAAATAAAAACATACTAATATTAACAGATGCTAGATCCAAGTCTAAATACAGTGTAAAGGTGTTTTTTTTTTTTTCAGGTTTTTAGGAAAGAAAATTACTTATGATTACAGTACTCGTACACACATATACTTAAATATAACTTGAATGTTAAAGCATATAAATTACATATTTGGTATTAAAATATAACCCCCCCCCCCTCCCCTCTCTCTCTCTCTCTCTCTCTCTCTTTTTTTTTTACTTTAAATAAATTTTATTTCAAATAGCTTATGATCATAAAAGAAATATTTTATGGGTAGTCACAGAAATTACATATTACATACAACTATTATTATTTGAAGAATACTATGAAGAATGTTCTGAATTCATTGTTAAGAAGGAAAAAAAAATGTAAAATTAATTTCAAGAACCTCCAGGATCTTATTCTTAGAGGATTAGCCAGTAGAGAACGCTCGTTTCTAACGTGGGAGGAGCCTTCACTTCATTTATCCCAGATCATTGTGCGGTGTAGCGCCGACCATATTAGTTCCCCTGAAATTCCGCTCCAAATTTTGCTACCCCCTACGCCCCCCCCTTCCTCCCCGCCCCAACCACACACACAACAAAGTTCAATCTGTAAGTAATTTGTTTGTACCACCTTAACGTTTTTTTGTATGCGTATATTTTTATACATAAATTTTGGATGGCTACTCTGAATATATTAAGGAAATTATGATCCTCTTATCACTTATATTTTCTTTTACAAAAGACATCAGTTATTTGAATTATATGATTCTACCTGTACGATTTACTTCTAAGATTTAAATAAACGTAACCCAATGGTTACAATATTTTAATATTTTGTTCTAATGGAACACTAATTTATTCATTAAAGGTTGAACTGATAAATAAATAAGTGTATTTTTACATTCCTCCCTTTGAAAATTCCACTGTCTCTTTCCTCAGCAAATAATCATCAGAGCTTAAAGAGATAAATTATTTTTCAAATTAAAACATTATTAAATCCTTAAAAATATTAATACTTTTAAATTGTTTGAGATTATTACTAAATTTAAAATCAGAAAAAAAATATTGTTAAATAAAAAAAAAATATATATATTAAATTTATTTAAATTTTTTTTTGACGTACTAGGGGGCTCTGCCCCCTACGAGCTGCGCTCACCAACCCCCGTTCAGGCACACCAAAATCCAAAAAGCACGCTAATTTGATCGGCTTTAAAAATATTGAATTAAAATTAAAACAGTAGCGATTTCTCTGTAAACGGGTTTCCATTCGTTTTCCTTGGATTGGGGATTTTTAAGACCAAATCTGCTGCTGTTAAGAGATACAATGGCTGTTTTTGTATTTAATTAAAAAAATTAGTTAAACATTTGAAAATAAGCTAATGTAAAATTTGTCTCCCGGTATTTTTTAACAGCGCTATAAGATAGTTCTTTTAAATAATTAATTTTAAATGTATCATTTCAAATCTGACCTAAGTTACACCAAAGTTTTATTTCTCTTATTAATATTCACATGAAAATACTTTTGTTGTTAGAAGGAAATATTATTTGCGCTGTCTTCGAATTCACGATAATAGTTGAAAAGATTATCTCAAAATATCTCGCGCAAATATATTTTTCAATTCAAATTGTTTGCCATATTTTTTGCCCATTTTAAATATGACATAATTTCCTCCAATTACAAGTGTTAACGCATAATAATGATTTTTTTTATTTTAAGATTTTGTTTCTCTTTTAAAATTAAAGCGTGAATATGGTTCTTATGACATAATTTTCCTGCTTTTAACATGTAATCATTTAATTCTAATTTTAAAGTTGTTTTTTTTCTGTTTGTAATAGTCACGTGTAAATATTTAATTTGAAGTAAACATTGTTGTTTGCGCTGTTTATACAATTGGCAACAGTTTTAATTAATAACATTTTCTAAAATTTGTAAAAAATATCTCTCGAAATGCTGAAAATTTGAATTTAAAATTGAAATAAAACCTCAAAAATGAGTCATTAAAAAACTAAATACAGTCAGACACCGGGAAAATCTGACGCATAAAATGATCTAAAAATGATTAAATTCTCATGTGTAGTTTTTGCTCTAATAAAACTTTTTTAATGGAATGATTTTGTCCAACTTTAGCAATAAATATCTCTTAAAATAATTCTTCGATTTGAAAAATGTCTGCATCAACGTGTTTATCAAACATTTCTCTATAATACCACCGATTTTCATAATTTTATATGCAACAGTTTTTTTAATATTAACGATGAAAGGCCATGCTTAAGCATTCGAATTGACTACGCGAACTGGGCGGAGCTTGTAATGTTTCCCACAAGCTTTGGGGTATTTGATTGGCTTTTGGTGAGCGCTTGTGGGAAAAATCAAGAAGCTGATTAGCCATATGGATGGATTAGCTGATAATCCATCGTGACGTTGCATGACGTCAGTAATGCTTGTGGTCCATTGGATGCCGATCTACCCGGAATATCTACGCAGATTTTCATTGGTCCATTTCCAAATCAAAACTTTTTTTTATATATAGAAGGATTTGCCTCTAATATTTCTCTCGGTAAGCAAATGGGCAGTATTCTCGTGACGTCGAATTAGGTAAAATGGCGATGTTACTTGGACTTGAATGAGATATGGAGAGGAGTACCAGAAATCAGCGACTCCGTACCTCCGGTAGTAACCTGTGGTAGAAACATTCAAACCATAGCCAATGTCCAGAACATATGGAAACACGTAAAGGAAAACCTCACCAATAAAAACAAAAAAAAAGCAATTTAAAAATTACGACCATTTGGAAAATGATTTTTTCAAAGACTAAAATTTAAGACATAAAAAATCGCACGGAGTTGATCATACATTACGTATGCCATGAATTAAGCATTAATAGTGTTATTACACGTAAAAATTCCAAGCGATAAAAATCGCCTGCGACTCATACGTATTATCCAAGCATTTCATTGGCTGTTCGAGAAAAGGCTTTTCCATCGTCAGATTTCCAAGAAATCTGACAACCAATTTTAAATGAAATTTAACTCTTAAACTTCTAAACATCCCACAATATTACTTTTTACACCGTCGTATAGAGAAAAAAATGTACTTTTAAATGCAATGTGTTTGAAAGCTGTATCTCAATTTGTTTCTGAGTTATTAATTTTTTTAACCATTTGGAAAAATGGTTATTGTTCTCTTCAGGGTAGGAAATCAAAAGCATATCTGAAGGTTTTTATTGGATTAATCTGCATTTTATTCGTTTTCTGATTGGTCTATACAGTAATCTGTATTTCCCTTTACTTTCAACAGAGATGGATTGATACCTTCTGTTGCCACTATGACAAAACAGTAATAAAAACTACAAAAAAAATTAATAACTCAGAAACATCTTTCAAACAAATTGCATTTAAAAGTACATTTTTTTTTTCTCTATACGACAGTGTAAAAAGTAATATTGTGGGATGTTTAGAAGTTTAAGAATGAAATTTCATTTAAAATGTTTCGTCAGATTTCTTGGAAATCTAACGATGGAAAAGCCTTTTCCCGAACAGCCAATGAAATGCTTGGATAATACATAAGTTTCAGGTGGATAATACGTACGAGTCGCAGGCGATTTTTATCGCTTGGAATTTTTACGTGAAGTGTTGCATAAGCCAAAAATTAATGCCACCAGTGGTTGACTCGTAGGTTTATCATTGTGTTTGCCGTACAATTATCCTCCATGTTTTCATACCTTTGTTTGTACGGCAAATACAATGATAAACCTACGAGTCAACCACTGGTGGCATTAATTTTTGGCTTATGCACCACTTCACTTTCGGTAGACATGGAACATTAGTTTCTCCTACTTCTACTCTTCCATAAAGTAAAGGTTTTTTTCTTGTGCTTGATAACATAAGTTTTTGTGCAGTCGGCTCTTGGACTATAACCAGGGTCGATATTCTCAGGAAGAGTGGCACGAGGTCTACGCCTTCGGGCCCATTCATCATATACAGAAATATTATGGAAAATAGGATTAGGAATGTCAGGAATGCTATTGAAAAATTTTGTAGCTTGATTTTTGATGGCAGATCTGATCGGTGGGACTTTGACGTCATGGTGGATTGTAGTATTTCTCTTGTACCAAGGTGCACGGGCAATACCACGAAGAGTTTTATTTTGAAGGATCTGAATTTTTTGAAGGTTTGTTTTAGCAGCAGAGCCCCAGATCTGAGCGCAGTAGAGAAGTATGGGGCGAAGAACTGTCTTATATAACAGTATTTTATTGCCCATACTCATCTCATCACTATACAGGAGATGGGCAAGATTGCGTTTAACTTTATAGAACTTTTGGATGCTATATTCGATGTGCTTTCGCCAAGTAAGAGTACTGTCCAGGAAAACCCCAAGGTATTTAACTTCCTGTCCAAATCTGATAAAGGAGCCATCAAGGTAGAGTAGAGGAGGGGTAGAACGATTGCGATTGCGAGTGAATCAACTGCCTGTGATTTAGTAGGGTTAATTTTGATACGCCATTTAGTAAAGAATGATTCCAATTTCAGAATGTGTTGCTGTAGATACTCGTGCATAGTAAGGCAGTCCTTGTCACGAACCACCACAGTGGTGTCGTCTGCATAAATGGCCAACAACGTATATGGAGATGTAGGAATATCAGAAATGCAAGCTTTATAAAGTCTGGGGTCCAACTTAGAGCCCTGCGGCACACCCGCATTAACCGGGCGAGGTGTAGAGAGGATATTGGCATAGCGGACGCAGAATTTTCTGCCGCGAAGGTACTTAAGAGTAAAGTGAACATGCGCCGTAGGAACTGTTAACTTAAATAATTTGTATATCAGACTGGGAAGCCAAACTGTGTCAAAAGCCTTCCTGACATCAATAAATAGTGAAACAACATACTCAGAGTTCTCGAGTCCATCAAAAATGAATTCAACAACTCTGAGCAATTGGTGTGCAGTAGAGTGGTTTAAGCCTGAAGCCAAATTGTTCAGGGATATCGGGGAGGAAATTTTGAAGGCGTGTAAGAAAAATATGCTCAGCCAACTTACCAAGAACAAGAAGCAAACTAATGGCTCTATAGCTTTTGGCCAGAGAAGGGTCTTCTCCAGGTTTCTTAAAAGGGACAATAGCAGCTTTTTTCCAGTTATTAGGAAAGTAACAGAATTTGAAAAGAGCATTGATCAAATTGGCTAGATAATCAGCATACTGAATGGGGAGATTTTTGATGGCCGAATCAGAAATTCCATCATGCCCAGGGGCCTTTCTATTAGGAAGATTTTTAAATATACGATATTACAATTCTGATAAAATTTTACTTAAAAGGTGCTAAAATACATAAAAAGGTGAATGTGACGTTCAATAATTATAGTTTGAACTATATTTTTATAGGAAGATTTTTTATTACCGCAAAGACTTCCTCAGGGGTGGTCTGTTCAATTGATCTGACAGGTGTTACGAATTCGCACCTGCGTGCATGGGAAAAAATCTAAAAATAGCCGAGCTATCACGTGACACGGTACTTGTTGCGAAAGAGCCCGCGAATAAACTGTTAGACTGATGCTAGAATTTATTATAAGTAAAAAAAAACTTGAAATGCTCGGTTGGGGGAAAAATGTTTCCTCGGAATAAATGTATTGTAAATATATATATTAATATGTGTGATTTAATGTAGTGAAGTGATGCTTGAATTATTGTAACTAGGAGGATCAGAATATATTTATGCTTGGCTGAGATGCATATTTATGGCATTCTCGGAATTTATGATGTTATTTAAATGTTAAATGTGCTAAATGTCGTCTTGCTGTGGTTTAAAATAAAATAAGAAAAGACAGTCACGATTAATCTTTTAACAAACCACCTGTGAACACCTCCGAATATTTTGAGCTCGAATATATTTTCTTTATTTTGAATGATATTTCTCGATTGTTTTGAAAATGAATATATTTTATGGTGCCAAGAAACCCTGGAAAAACTTTTCGATCGAATTTATTAGTTTATCAAGAGTACCACGCACGTCTTCGCATTTATTAATGTTAGTGTTTTGATTATCGTGGAGTACTAGTGCATATGATTAACACTCCGGCTTCGCGAAATTGGATTATCGTCCACGTCTCATCCGTCTTCGTCGCGGATAAAAAAAAAGGTACTGTACCCATTTTGTTCTATGCATGAAAATAATGGATCTCGACAAATTAAAAAGTAAACTGAAAGTCATGAAGACTTCCGTAACTAAGTTTATTACTAAAATTGATAATTTCTTAGGAAGTCTGGACTTTGAAGAAAAAAGTAATTTTGAACAGTTCACTGAATATTTAAATAATATAACAGAAAAGCCAAACGAATTAAAATTAGTAAATAACCAGATTCAAGAATTGACCACGCGCACTGGGCGGAGCTTGCAATCTTTCCCACAAATATTGGGGTATTTGATTGGCTTTTGGTGAGCGCTTGTGCAAAAATCAAGGAGCTGATTAGCTATAATCCATCGTGGCGTTGTATGACGCCAGTAATGCTTGTGGTCCATTAATCGATGATGGAACAGTTTTTGAAAATGATATACAAACGAGCATCGATTACGATGATGTTATAAATGAAACCAAATTTAAAATTAAATTGAATTTGAAGAAATTTAAAACTAATTCTGATCAACCTGATACTAGTTCTGTATATGTTAGTGCTAGACCGGCAACAATAAATTTGCCAAAAATAACTATACCAGTCTTTAACGGGGATCCAAATACCTTTTTAGAATTCATGAATAGTTTCAAAAGTACAATCGATTCGAACGAGAATTTAACCAAAATTGACTAATTCAATTACTTAAAATCATTTTTGGCAGGTGAAGCACTAATTATGAGCAGTCTTTAGACTTACTGCGGAATCGATACGGTAAACCAGAAATTTTGATAAGCAGGTTTATAAACAAGTTGTGAGAGCTAGAACCGGTAAAATCCACCGCGAACATAAAATTGTTACGGGATTTATATGACGCATTCGAAATTTGCAAGCCATCGGGATGGCTTCAGATAATTTTGGGTATTTATTGGTGCCAATAATCTTAAAACAATTACCCCATAATTTAGTTGTAGAATTTCAGAGAAAGAAGAATGCAGAATAAAACTAGAGAACAGGAATTCTGCTTTTTCAGAATTTAGTGTCGCCCCGGCATTTCCATTACTTCATTTTCTTCTAGTGGACTGGTGGCTTCTATTATTATGAAACAGACATTATAAATGAAGCGTTAGGTGAATATGAAAGAGCAGTCGTAAAAAGTTAGAACTCTGATTTTCTGGTCAGAATGAAAAAAAAAAATGACCTTTTTACGACTGCTCTTTCATCTTCACCTAACGCTTCATTTATAATGTCTGTTTCATAATAATAGAAGCCACCAATCCATCAGAAGAAAATAACTCGGTTAAGCGGGACTCTACTGCAAAACATATTTCAATTTTAAGACTTAAAGCATACGCTTTTATTTTATGTAAAATGACGTCATTTGCATTAATATAGGTAGTTAAAATTAAATATAGTTTATAATAGCTCCATGTTTTATCATAAATCTATCATTTATATTTTTCTCAAAATAGCACGTATTTTAATTAATTTTTTTTTTCAATTTTTATGAGAAAATGGCAACAAAAAAGATATAATTGCTATTTTTCAACAATTTTTTCTTTACTTTCTTCAGAAATGGAGTACTTGAGTTGCCAAAATGAAACAAATGTCGCTAACAACTACAAAAAAATTAATATTTCAAAAGCGAATGGAGATGCAGTTTTCAAACAAATTGCATTAAAAAGTACTTTTTTTCCCAATAAGACTGTATAAACAGTAAAAATGTGCGATGCTTAGAAATTAAAAAAAATTGCTATAGAGCATTTAATTGTACAATAATACATCTGCTTTGTTCATTGCTAGCGTCTGTAAGCTAACGTTATTTTTTAGAGACAAAATAAGCTGGGAGAAAGAAATAGCATACCGTTCCGGGGGCTAAAAAACTGGTGATGTGAATGAATTGATGAATTTCATAAAGTTTGAAATAGAGTTAAACAGCTAATGCATTGTCAGGGGTTTAATTAAAAAATCAGGAAGTAACACGATGGGATAAAGGGGCTCCTAGGATAAAACCTAATGTTCCCACTTCAGTCGCGATTAACACTGTTGTAAAAAATGTTTGCATGTGTGGGGTCTCAGATGAGGGCGGTAGCGTGGCGTGATCTCCTCAGAGGCGTGATGACAAAGGTTTTAGTAAGATGAAAAATTGAAGGTTTTATTCTCGTAAAAACAACA
This sequence comes from Maratus speciosus, assembly GCA_963932465.1. NCBI lineage: Eukaryota > Metazoa > Arthropoda > Arachnida > Araneae > Salticidae > Maratus > Maratus speciosus. The sequence goes on from OZ010800.1 coordinate 302,061,104, forward strand.
AGAAATCTTGGCTAAATACAATGTCAACACTGACACAACAAATACTTAGGAAATTAATTTGATGAAATAAAGTTTTGTAAGGTAGGAATATCTGATAAAAGTCCTTGACCGGATAACAAATCAGAGTCCAGATTAGTTATATTCAAGAGTCTCTTGGTAACACTATGGTCCCTTCTAAGTAAATAAAGGTGCGGACTAACAGTCGTCCGTGCGTTCAGCTTTTTCGCTGATGCTCCCATGTGTAGCTCAGCTGATCGGCTATTGTTGCCGTTGAGAGAAACAAATCTCTCTTCTCGGAGCGACCTCCGAAAGATAATCCCGTGAAAAGCCTGGAGAGAGACTTTTCTCTCCTTCAGGTTGAAGAACCTCTTTTCCCGTTTAGCTTCTGCTAAACTCTTCTAAAAGTCATCTAATCCTCCCGATCTCCTCAGAGATCTCGTATATATCCTTCATTTCTCTCTCGGAAAACAATGCTAGTTTCCAACATCCGCTGTCATTGGTTCGCCCGTCAAGATCCTTTTGACAGTCGACCTTCTAGTGGCTGGTCGGGGTCCCTTCCCCCTTTTTACACACGAAACTCTCCTGTCAAAGTATGCAATGTCAAGAAGCACTTACCGGCATATTTCGGTGTTACAAAGTGGGAAACAGGTGGTCCTCCTTTTATGTACTATGTTCCAAAGTATCATCTTCGTAAGACCGATCGCACTGAAGTTATTTACTTTTATGTTACCGGCAAAATCTGAGACTTAGACGAATTTTCTAGTGTCACTCCCGAATACATGGAGTTTCCATAGGCCGTGATTCTGTAGCATTTATGAGGGTTATGTTGAAATTGTGAAAAGGCTAAGTTTCCACCCCCCCCCCCCCTTTTAGGTAATATTCTGGCCACAGGACTGAATATTTTGAACACAGAGGGCAGCTCAAAAAAAATATTTTTGAGTAGCTCACATAAAAAAAAAACCTATATTTAATTGCCTACCTGTCCGTTTCTTAAAATTTTACAGAATTCCTTCCTACCATTTTTTTTTTACAATATTCTATATACTAATACCATTTTTAATACACATTACAAAACACAAGAAAATTATAAAAGTTTTACTATATACAATTAATTTGTCCCTTTTTTTCTGTATACTACTCTGTCCTGCTCAAGAAGTCCACATGAGCTATTTCTTTGCCAGGCCTATATGTAATTGCATACTGGTAGGGTTGCAAGGTTAATGCCCACCTGAGAAGACGAGGATTATTTCCTGAATTGTTTTTTAGGAACGTTAATGGGTTATGATCACTCTCGATCAGAAAGTTTGTCCGTCAATGTAATGCCTCAAATTTTTTATGGCAAAAATTATCGCTGCACATTCCCTTTCTGTCGCGCTAAATTTTTTTTCCGTTTCCGTAAATTTTCTGCTCAAATAAATAATAGGATGCTCCTCTGAATTTTGTCTCTGCGCGAGTACTGCTCCTGCCCCTGAATTTGACGCATCTGTCTGAATTATAAATTCTGCGTTATAGTTGGGGGCATACAATACAGGCCCCGCTGTAAGTTTATCTTTCAGAGTGTCAAATGCCCTGTTCATTTCCTCGCTCCATATTATTTTTTCTTTTTTCCCTTTAGTGCCCTTGTAAGTGGTTCTACAATCGGGGCATAATTTTTTATGTAGCGCAAATAATAACCTGTCGTTCCTAAACATCTGCGGATTTCTGTTTTCGTTTTTGGTGGCTGTAATTCGGTGATCGCTTTGATTTTCGCTTCGGCCGGCCGCCATTGCCCTTCTCCCACTATGTGCCCTAAATACTTCACAGTCTTTTGCGCGAATTTGCACTTTGCTATTTTTACCGTTAGCTTTGCTTCTCTTATTCTAGTAAGTACCGCTCTAGGATGCTCCAGGTGCTCTTCCCATGTCTCTGAGAAAATCGCCATATCATCGAGATAGGGCAGACAAAACTTCTCTAACCCTCTCAGCATTTTTGCCATGAATTTAGAAAATCTGAATGACGCATTGATCAACCCAAATGGCATCTTCAGTGGGAAATATGTCCCAGTGTTTGTAACAAATACGGCTATTTTTTGAGCTTGGGGCGTCATCGGTATTTGCCAATATCCTTTAGTCAGATCGAGCGCCGTTATGTACTTAGCTGCTGAAACTCTTTCTACTCTGTCCTCAATATTAGGGAGTGGATAATATTCAACTTTGGTTACCGAGTTCAATTTTCGATAGTCTATGCAGCAGCGAGGATCCTTACCAGCTGATTCCACAAGGATCATGGGCGAATAGTAGTCTGATTCCCCTTCCTTTGTAATATTTAATTCCAGCATTCTTTTTATTTCCTTTTCTAAAATTTCCTCCTGTCTGCGCGACATTCTATAGGGTATTGTTCTTATAGGTTTGTTATCTGTGACTTCAGTATCATGGATTTCCATGTGCGTAGCCCCTGGGTGATTCGAAAAAATCTCCCTGAACTCCCACAGTAAGATTTCTAATTGCTGCAATTGTTCGGGATTGCATCTCTCTTTTAATTTGCTATCCTCTGTAATTTCTCCAAAGTTATAACTGTGTGGCTCATCTAAAAGAAATGCTATTTCCATCTCTTGTAAGTCCTCTAAATTATCACATTCGTGTGTTAATATATTTATTTTTCTACTCTTTGTACATATGGTTTCAGTAGATTTACATAAAAAATTTGTGATTTTTCGCGCCTACCTGGGACTTCTACGATATAATTTGTATCCGAAATCTTAGCGGTAATTTTGCCTGGTCCCGTCCAATTCGCTGACATCTTGTTTGCTTTGTTAGTTACTAATACGAGTACCTGGTCCCCTGGTTTAAAATTCCCTTTCGACCGCCTTCTTATCGTACCAAGCTTTGCGTTTTTCCCTGCTTACTACCATATTTTCGTCCGCCAGCTCCTGACACCTTTTTAGCCGATTCATTAGTCTAAAGACATATTCTGTGACTAGCTCAGGCTCCTGACTGTCACCTGTCCACTGCTCGTATAATAATGTTTCCGGTGTTCTCAAATTTTTACCGAAAACGAGCTCCACTGGGCTGAAACCTGTTGAGTTGCTGACCGCATTTCTCAATGCTAGTAGTGCGTGGGGCAAATTCTCTTCCCAATCCTTTCCATTTTCTGTGCACATGACTTTTAACAGCCGTTTGATTGTCCTGTGCGTCCGTTCAACGTTATTTGAGGCCAGATGGCATACACTTGAATGCCTTAGCTTGACTCCAAATTTCTCTAAAAATGATGTCGTAAGACATGACGTAAAAGACCGCCCTAAATCTGCTTGTACCTCTTTTGCGTAGCCTAGTCTACAAAAGATTTGCATGAGAGCCTCCACTACAGATTCTGAGAGCATATTTTCTAATGGGATTGTATCTGGAAATTTCGAAAACACACATAACGCCGTTAGCTAATATTTGTTTCCCTTTTTGGACTTTGATAGAGGTCCAACTAAATCAATTGATAGCTTTCAAAAAGGCTCTGGTATGACTGGTACACGTGTCAAAGGGGCCTTTTTTTCTCTCCCGACTTTCCAACTATTTGACAGTGGTGACATGATTTCACGAATTCTTCCGTTTGCCTTATGACATTTGGCCAAAAGAAATATCTCAAAATCTTGTCCTTCGTTTTTTTCTCCCAAATGGGATGCTGTATTCTCATGACAAGCGCTTAGAATAGCCTGTCTGAACTTCGTTGGTACAACTAATTGAAATCTTTCTAAGCCTCTATGATCGGTCGTTTTTCTTATTATTAAGGAGTTTCTGTACTCGAAGAACGACTTTTTTTAGTGCTTTTTCCTTAATCTCATGCAAGGTATTATCTGTCTTTTGCTCGTTCGCAAATTCTTTTTTCCCCACCTTACTTAAAGAAAAGGCTTCATCTACGATTAGGTCCGGAAGCAAAATTGGCTGTTCCTTCCCCCCTTCACCTGCGTTGTCCGATTTCGCTCTCTTGTTATCTACCGTTTCTGCACTCTCTGTGGGGCCTTGCCCATTGTCCGGTGATGGATCTTTATCCAGCTGATTCGCGTCCTGAATTTGACAGCCTGAGCCTTCGCTTTCCCTCTGAGTTTTGGTTCTGCTCCGTGTCATTACGGCATTTATAATTTTGGGTTTTGTGCTTTTATTTGATTCGATTAATTTTTGGGTTTCATTCCCTAAGATATAATAATTTATGTCGGAATCTTTGTCTGCCACTAATGCTGTCGTATTAACAGTGATTTCATCGGGTAATTCTAGCGTTATTTCTGCTATAGGAAGACAGCGCAAATCCTGAACTAATGGCTGTCTTACCCAGCTGACCTGACCAGTTAATTGATTAGTTTTAACTAATTTATTCGAACGTCCACGGTCGACCCTGTGTCCCTTAAAATAATGATTTCTTCGCCGTTTATTTTACCCCGACTCAGATACGGTTCAAAACCTTTCTCTAAGTTTATTTCCTTACTGATATTATGCACGGTCTTGTGTGAGTTTTCACTTTTTTTTAATTCTGGGCAATTCCGTTTATAATGTTTTGAACTTGAGCAATTAAAACAAGTATTTTTCCTAGGTTTGTCAAATATCTTTTCCCTTTCTTTATTCTCATTTTTATCCCTCCAATTTAATTTAATTTCCTGGTTTTTTTCTGCCTCTTTTTCGGCGTATCTGGGCCTTTCAAATCTTTTTTCGATGGGGGGCCTATTATTCCATGGTTTTCTGGAGATACCCTTTATCATTTCATACCCATCTAAATCTTTGACTAAGCTGTCCGGATTCTTGTACGAAGCCCAAGAGTCGATGAAATGTTCCTTCATTTCGGTCGGCACCCTTCTTTTTATTTGCTTCGTAATTAGTAAGCTTTTGAGCTCTTCTATCGTATTTATCTCTAACCCATTGAGCCACCCCTCTTAAAAGCTGTTTAGCTCAAATATTAGATCTTTCCATGGACTGGTCGGATTTTTTTTATGCCGAAGCAGTTTTACGCGATAAGCTTCTGCGCTTAATCTATATCTTGTCAATAGAACTGATTTGACATAATTAAAACTGTCTACTTTTTCTTTGTCCTCTCGTAATATAAGTTCCGCTATATCAATTGGCAGTAATGCTAAAAGATGCGTGACTAAATCCTCTGATTCAATACCGGGCCTTTCTGCCTGTCTTTCGAATAAATTCAGAAAAAGCGTAATGTCAGATTTCTCTGGGTCAAAATTATGCATGATAGATTTGATTTGGATTTTAGAGCCTCTGTCGGATCTGTTGCTAGCGCTCGAACTACTTCGCTCCGCGCCTTGCGTTAACCGCAATTGCTCTAACTCAAATTCCCTGTCAAGTTTTGCTTTCTCATACTCTCTCTCTTTCTCTCTCTCTCTCCTCTCTTTCTAGCCTCTCATTTTTTTTTCTCGAGCTGCAGTTTCCTCCCTGTCCTGAACAATGTACCCAGCTTGCGTCACTGCCAGTTCTTCATCGTAATCATTTGCCTGCTCAATTTTTTGAATGATTATTGCAATCGTGTCGCCTTCCTCAATTTTTACCCCCAGCTCGTCTGCTAATTTTTGCAAATCAATCTTTCTACAATATTTTAGTGCCGTAATTTTTGCCATATTGTACACACTTAAGTTTTACTCAAATTATAACAATAATATCAAAGAGAATTTAATCTGTCACCTGACATGTAAAAAAAAAATTCAACCTATCAGTTTTAAATTATGCTATGAATACTTTTATAAACACCTTTTGAATACAGACAGTAACATAAAGAATAAATTTGATTACTATAAAATTATTTGAATGCCTTCTCTTTCTGTTAAATATGCAAGATAAATTCAGCTTTGAAATCCCTATGCACACAAAATGAAACAAAGTAGCTGAAAAATTTATACCAATTGTACATATAACTTTTTGAAAAACTCTTTTAAATTTTTTCAAGATTGAGCACACCTGCAATCCTGATCCAGTGCTACCAATACTTTTCATGAATTCAGAAAATTTCTTTATATAATAACCAACAATTAATAAAATATTTTCCTGCACGAATCTCTAAATAACATTGTATCCTTGCACATCTAATTTAAAAAGCTCTTCCCTTTGGGTTTTTTTTTCACCCCTAAGCACAATTTAATCCTGAAAATTTTCTATTCTTAGTACTAGAAAAAAAAGATTTCCCATTTATTCTTCGCGAATAAATCCCAGATTCTAAATCTGATTAATAGGCTAGGCTACTTAAGTTAACTTTAACTCTTCTTAGCTTAATACCTTTTTTTTTTTTTGAAGACACACAATAAATTTTTGCCTGAAAACTTTAGCTATTTACTTGACACATTTAAACAATTCTAACATTAAGAGCCACTCAAAAAACTTTTTTATGAGCTTACCTCCCCTGTTGCGTCGACTCGTTATCAACTGAACTGCCGGTTGTGGGCTGATCGGGACACCGTTGATCATCAGTGGGCTACTGCTGAATCTTAGTGCACTGTCGTTGAAGCGCCTGTCCTCCTCGCTGTCCGTCTCACGTTAGGCTTTTTCCAGGGGATCTGGCTCCGGCCTGCTTGCTCCGGGCTTGTTCTTTAGGCTCCCAGTGGATCTCTTGGAGTTCCGTCCGCCTTTTCTTGGAGAGCTTGATTGTTGTGTCCTTCGCTGCAGTTGTTTTTTCGTCCTGCTGTCCGCTGGTTAGCACACGGGTCTTTCAATATCAGATTTCCACTGCCTCACCGCCACTTTATTTTAGTATCAAAGTTCTTTTTTAGCTGCCACTAGTTGTTAGGCCTCAGATGAGGGCGGTAGAGTGGCGTGATCTCCTCAGAGGCGTGATGAAAAAGGTTTTGGTAAGATGAAAATTTGAAGGTTTTATTCTCGTAAAAACAACAAGAAATCTTGGCTAAATACAATGTCAACACTGACACAACAAATACTTAGGAAATTAATTTGATGAAATAAAGTTTTGTAAGGTAGGAATATCTAATAAAAGTCCTTGACCGGATAACAAATCAGAGTCCAGATTAGTTATATTCAAGAGTCTCTTGGAAACACTATGGTCCCTTCTAAGTGAATAAAGGTGCGGACTAACAGTCGTCCGTGCGTTCAGCTTTTTCGCTGATGCTCCCAGCTGTAGCTCAGCTGATCGGCTATTGTTGCCGTTGAGAGAAACAAATCTCCTCTCTTCTCGGAGCGACCTCCGAAAGATAATCCCGTGAAAAGCCTAGAGAGAAACTTTTCTCTCCTTCAGGTTGAAGAAGCTCTTTTCCCGTTTAGCTTCTGCTAAACTCTTCTAAAAGTCATCTAATCCTCCTGATCTCCTCAGAGATCTCGTATATATCCGTCATTTCTCTCTCGGAAAACAATGCTAGTTTCCAACATCCGCTATCATTGGTTTGCCCGTCAAGATCCTTTTGACAGCCGGCCTTCTAGTGGCTGTACGGGGGCCCTTCCCCCTTTTTGCACACGAAACTCTCCTGTCAAAGTATGCAATGTCAAGAAGCACTTACCGGCATATTTCGGTGTTACAAAGTGGGAACCAGGTGGTCCTCCTTTTATGTACTATGTTCCAAAGTATCATCTTCGTAAGATCGATCGCACTGAAGTTATTTACTTTTATGTTACCGGCAAACTCTGAGACTTAGACGAATTTTCTAGTGTCACTCCCGAATACATGGAGTTTCCATAGGCCATGATTCTGTAGCATTTATGAGGGTTTTTATATGTGGAAATTGTGAAAAGGCTAAGTTTCCACGCATGTTTTGTAACTCGAACCATTTAAGCTTAAAGTGTAACGAGATTACCGATGAACAGAAAGGGTATAAGTTGAATAAGGATGGAAGATGTTATCGGTGCTTCTTGAAATCACACTTAATATCCTTGTGTAAGGTAAAAATACCGCCCTGTGAATTGTGTAAAAGTTATCAATTTAATTATTTATTTTGCCCATTAAAAAATCAGCAAGCCGAAGCGTCTAAAAATGACAAAAGTCAAGCCGTGTTTTCATATTGTTGCAAACTGCCTGTGCACAAGTGCAGGGAACAGGAAATAAATTAAACACGAGAATTTTATATTATTCTGCATCCTCTAGAACATTTATTACAAAAAGTTTAGCCTCAGCCTTAAAATTAAATCTGTTGCTAAGGAAACATTTTTGGTTTATACATTTGCGAAACGCGACGCCATAGAAAAGGAGTTTAATGTGGTAATTTTAACTATTATTAGTTGTCATTATCCTTATGGAAAAATAACTGTAAAAGCGCTAGTTTCTGAAATTATTAGCGGTACTAAGATAATGACTTCTGTTGATTATCAGTTAATAAATAAACTACGTTTAGATAAACATGAATGGGCTGACACATTTATTCATTCGAAACCTGTTCAAATATTATTTTAATATTTAAAAAATATTTATTTGAAACTATAATAATATCTGTCGAAAAAATTAATCATCAATTATTTATGCAGCCAACAATATTTGGTAAAACCCTTGTCGGTAGAGTTAATAGTAATAATTCACACACAACTTCCTGATTAAATGTAATTTGTTTCCCACCAGAAAATGATCTTAGAAATTTATGGAACATAGAGTCCTTTTTAATCGATTCTAATGATCAAAAGCACGAAGAGACTTATGAGGTCATTAATCTGTTCCAGAAATAAATCATTTTTAAAAATGATACATATATGACACCCTTGTTATGGTGTAATGAATTAGATAAACAAAATTTGTTTAATAATTACGAGGTTGCGAAAAGGCGTTTCGCGGGTTTGGAGAAAAGATTAAAGAGTGATACATCTTTGTTTTTGAAATATAATGAAATTATGAAAGAACAATTAAGTGAGGGAATTATTGTAAAATGTAATGATAATTGCGCTGTCGATTATGTAATGCCCCATTCAACTGTTTCGAGGCCAAGTTTTTCTACCACAAAAACCAGGATAATTTTTGATGCAAGCAGCCGAAAAAATGGGGGGGGGGGAAGTCTAAATCAATGTCTTTTTGCGGGGGAAAATTTAAATCCTAATCTCATAGATGTGATATTAAATTTTAGACAGTTTAAAATTGCTTTCACGGGGGATATTGTTAGGGCCTTCCTACAAATACAGGTATCAGAAAATGATAGAAATTATTTATGTTTTTTGTATTTCGATTACTGCGACATAGATTTCGACGTCGTCAGATCCCCTATGTTTTAGCCTCTACAATTAAAAACATATTGGTAATTATAAGGAAACGGAACCCACCGCTTATGAAATGATTAATAAATATTTGTACGTGGATGACTTAATTTATGGAGTATCCACGGTTGCAGAAGCCATGAAACTAACAACAACTGCTGTTTATATTTTTAAAGATGATAATATGAAGAAGATGATAATATGAATGCGAAAGTTCGTTACTAATTCACCAGAATTAAAGGAATCGTGGAATGGTAACCCGGATATAGAAATTAATGAAAATTGTACAGAGTCTAAAGTATTGGGGCTAAACTGGAATATTGAAGAGCATTTTCTGGCCATAGATTTGGCATCTTTAGTGTCAATTTGTGACAGCTTGGAATTCACGAAAAGGCATGTTCTCCAAAATATTTGATCCTATTGGAATTATGTCACCATTTTTTATTAGAATTAAGATCTTTTTACAAGAATTATGGCAGAGTGGGTTAGACTGGGACGACGGATTTAACGAAGAATTTAAAATTAAATACAAAACATGGTATCAGGAAATATAATTGCTAGAACAATTAAGAATACCCAGGTATTATTATCACTCCGGTGAAGTGCAGGACAATGTACAACTTCACATATTTTCCAACGCTTCCTTAAAATCCTATGGAACGGTAGCCTACTTCCGGTTTAAAACATCCGAAGATGCTTTTAAGACATACTTTATAATGTCTAAGGCCCGAGTGGCCCCGTTGAGGAAAATAACACTGCCACGACTCGAACTTTTAGTTGATCTAATAGCTGCTGGGATAGCTAATCACCTTAAAGGTATTTTCACTAATCTCGAAAAAATAGTACTGTGGACGGATTCCACCATAGTATTACATTGGATACAAGGAGCGGCATCCAAATGGAAGCCGTTTGTTGCCAATAGGGTAACAGAAATTCAGAGGATGAGCGATCCTAGTTCTTAGAGGCATGTAATTAACAGGGGTAATCCTGCGGATATGCTTACTAGGGGGCTATCAGCAAAAGAATTATTGAGTTCTAATCAGTGGTGGTAAGGGCCTGAATGGCTTAGTAAAACTAAAAATTTTCGGCATAAAGACGATAAGTTAAAAACAAAATCAGTCAACCCTGAAGTGGAGTCTAGAAGTGAAATTATTATTAACATTATCATTGTTAAGGAAAGTTTAATTGACATAAACAAATTCAGTAACCTGAAAAAACGATAAGTTAAAAACAAAATTAGTCAACCCTGAAGTGGATGTCCAGTATCCGTTAGGAGAGAGGGGATAGTAAAATGTTTCCTGACTCTTTTCAGATAATTCCAAAGAGAGTTTTCCGTAGGAGTAAGGGAGATAATAAAATCCGTCCATTTTTCACTCTTGAAATTTTTGATATCACGTTTAATGATGGCGTTTAGTTGATTCATATCAGTGCGGATACTGGGGTCCTTGCTGGTTTGCCATTTTCGACGCAATCGATTCCTATAATTAATTTTGATTTTAATTTCCTGGGGCAGGGTCTAAAAATTTTGAGGAGCCTGGTGGCATTTAGATGCCTCCAAGGAATTTTGAATTAATTTGGTAAGATTTGTGACAGCCAATTGACCACACGCACAGGGCGGAGCTCGCAATGTCTCCCAGAAGCATTGTGGTATTTGATTAGCTTCTGGTGAACGCTTATGGGAAAAATCTAGAAGCTGATTAACTATAATCCATCATGACGTTGTATGACGTCGGAAATAGTTGTCGTCCATTCAATATCCTCGACGGAATTGAGTTCATCGAAAGGGGGGCGGGAATCATTGATTGTAGTGGTAAAATTACGCCAATTGTAAACATGGGAGAGATTAAGGAAGGTAGTGAGGGATTACAATCAATGTTAATTTGAATTGGGAGGTGATCCGATGCGAGAGCCGAAAAAACATGATTTTCAAAATTTAAATGAAAAAAATTTTAAATACTAAAAATTAACATTGAAATCGTGAAATAAAAGCATATTTAAGTAAAATGAGTTTAATTTATGTAATTTATAATCAAACCTCAATTTAAACGCCTGGAATTTCACTCATTTTTATAGACATTGACTATAAACTAATTGATTTGAATGTTGTATTTCTAATAAATTCGATAGGACAAAATTAATCTGAAATTGAATGAATATTCCTTATACTTGTATTACACAGATCTATTGTATAAACTTCTATTTTTTCAGTAGCAAAATAGAAAATAATGTGAATTCTTCAAGAGCATAATATTATCAAAGTTTTTTTAAACAGCTGGTTTTTTTGTAGCCTCGAACCGGAGCACGATTCCCACCAAGATACGTCACTTTGACAACGAAAACTCTGGCCAATCAGATTATGAGAAAGCAAAACATGGGTGTGAAAAAAAGGAAGGATATTCCAAATCTGGGTTCGAGGTTGAAAAAAGTCACATGATACCGCCCATACAACACAAACACGTCCTGAGGACATACGAAAGACGTCCTATGCAGTATATTGCCTCGTCCGTCGGACAATATCCCATCGTTATCCGGCGGACGTCCAGGGGGGAGCAGAAAGAGACACCTAATCACGTCCTTCGGACGTAATTTTCAGCCATTCATAGGATGACAGTAGGACGCTCATGGGACCAAATAAAACAAATAGAATTTGCATCCTCTGCTCGTCCGGAATGCGACATTCATAGGATGCTCTTCGGATCAGTAGCGGACGCTTTATATAAAAAAATAAAATAAATAGGAAGGGGGGGGCAATTGCCCCACCCTGTTTTTCCTAAATGAGGCCTCAGATTTCTATTAATTTTATCTTGAACTGAGCAACGGCGCACACTGAAAGATTTCTATTAAAAAATAGTGGTAGCCTGGACAATTGTTGTCCAGGTTACCACTATTTTTTAATAGAAATGTTACAGTGTACAATAAAATTAATAAAAATCAGAAGCATCATTTAGAAAGGACAGGTGGGGCAATTGCAACCCCCCACATTTTTTTATTTTTAAAATCTTACATTTATATTATTAAAAAAATATTTTATTAGATTTCTTTTTGTGTGATTATTTTTCCTGTTGTTTTTCGCAAATATAGGAATCCTTCAATATAAATACATTATACTAAAAATATTTAAAAATAAGCATGAAAAATGAATACGATGAAAATACTAGTTCATTTCAAGAGAAAAATTATATATTATTTCTGTTATAAACATCTCTTTTTTTTCAAATAATCAGTAGCATACGATGAATGGGGTATCATTGGATAGGATTCTTTGCCCATATCTAATATAACAAACTGAATTTTCTTTATACTTTTAGATTGATATCATCATACACATTTTTTCTGATTTCAACACCCCTTTTTTTAGGTAAATACACAAAGTTGAGTTGGATTTTATACAAAAAGCTTTTGCCATAGTACACTCCTATTAGTACAATTTGCTTGGTTTAAAAAGAAATTGCAAATATAAATTTAGGAAAAATGTACTTAATTTACAGTAAAGATTACAGTGCAAAAGCCTTGCAAGGGTCTATTGATCTAGACTCAATTACTTTTCTAATAAATGAATTTTACTCCTAAGCAAAATCTGCATTAAAATTCGTGAAGAAAAAGAAATCGAATTGAAATTTTTGAAAAATAACAAATTTTATCAGTAATAGCTGAATGCATAAAAAATTCACAATTTTCTTAGAACAGTTTAAAAAATAGTTAAATATTGTTATCGGTGTTGAATTCAGACCTCTCTGGGAGGGATTTCTGTGGCTCCAGGCAAGGGGGGGGGGGGTATTTCAGAGATCCGGTGGGCAAATTGCACTTTTGTTAATTAAAAGGGATAAATCTCAAACCTTCTATAGGGGGAAGAGCAGGATTCCCTCCTGGGCCACCCTCTGAATTCAACACCAATTGTTATACATGTATTAAATAAATTTAATTTCATTCTTTTGATATTCCTCATACTTTTCTAAAGTCCTTTTAATTCATAAGTACATCAAATTTGCAATTTTTTATTTAATATAGATAAAAATAAAGTTAAATAGCACTTTCTACATTTAAAATAAATAAATAAAAGGCTAAAATCTTTGTTTTTTAACACTGTACAATTTTTTATTTTAATCAGAGTTTTGGGATACAACAGCCTTTGGGAAAGGCCATCATCGAAAACATTGGTTACAACTTAATACTGGTACTACTTAAAAGAAAAAGAAAAAAATTTCATATTAAAATTATGTCTGCAAATTTCATGCGTGTACGTGTATTTAGACAACCATAAGTTTTCATTTAAAATGAAAAATTTGAGTATGCGCTAAATGAAATTCTAACAAAAAAATTCTCAGAATTTTTATCGATTCTTCTGCAGTATCCAATTTCTCATACTCTTTTTTTTTTTCATGATTTATAAAAACAGATAAAGAACATTACCTACTCCATGGCGAAGAAATAATGGAAATACTTCATTCTCAAGTAACAAATATGTTTTGTATTTGTTATATTTTTTTTTCTGAACTAATTACATTCCTTTAAATTAAAATTCAAGAGAAATACATTTTTTGAAAGTATGTAAGCATTTAGTTCAATATTTACTGTTAATAATATGTTATTAAGTTCTGTTAATAATCAATTATATATATTACATTTACTTTAAACAAACCAAAATTTTTAGTATTTAATTTTTAACATAAATCAAAGGAAAATAATGATAAAATTTTATGATGTCAGATCTTAAATATGAAATCAATTAAATAGGCATTATTTTCAAGTGCAATAAAAACTTCTATTTTTAGGTACGGTAGAATTAGGTATATTTTCTGTTCCCTTTAGCTTGAAGTAAAAACACACAAGATCATAAAATTTTCATAATATTTATACCATTAGATTCCATTATATCTAAAACTTACCTGATAACTTGTTCTGTCAAGTTTTGGTTTTAATGAAATAATAAATAATACATTCAATCTAGTTGTTCTACGTCTGAGATCCATTGAATTCCTTAATTATTTTTTATAGTAAATAAATGAAAAGCTTGCCATTAAACACATAAAAAATATACTAAAATCACTTCACATCATGATATTCTTCACAAAATACTTAATAAACTCCTGTAACTAAATCTATTTACATCTTCTATTCCAGTATGGATGTAATATTTAAAAATAATTATACAATTATTTTACTCGCTTCTTTAGAATGCATGAATTTTAAGTTTTAAACAATTTAATTGCTGAAGTACATACATTTTAAATCACTGTTAAGAAAGAAAAAAATACTGTAAAATAACAACACCAGCAAATACATTTAAAGTACTTTAATTTACATTTATAGACTTTTTTTACATAACATTTACATTCTTATACATGTTGTAACTAAGCCTTTAATACTCTTTCAATGCATGCCCTTGATATAAGTTTCTTTCTCAACAGCATCTGAAACAAATAATTTATATAATGAATTAATTATTTATGAATAATTATTTAATGAATAATTATTTATAATGAAAAACAGACAGATGAAATAAGCTATTCTAAAAATATCTTTTCTTTGAAAATACGACAGATTTTAAACACATCAAAACAACAAACAACACAGAAATGTAACATAAAAACCCAATACAAAGCAACTGTGACACATTTTTTAAAATGAAGAATTAAAACAGTGTACTTTATCTTTTTTTAAGGGGTGCTGTGTGTCTCACTGAACCCCCCCCCCCCCCCCACCCCATCCAAAAAAAAAAAAGCAAGCTAAAAACCAGCTAGTATATACATACTTTTTTAATACAGTATATATGTATAAATGAAGGCAAATTGAAGCTATTAAAGTGTTACACAGGGGCCCCAACAGGATCTTTGCTATTGGGCCACATGTAGGCTTAGTTAGAAAATTTAAAAATCCTTATCTTATACAAAATTAATTTTATAAGCAGGTTATTCTTGGAATGAAATATACTTTACGAGTATTTTTATTAGATTTTTTTAAAGATAAATAAATTTAATGGTTAAATAGATTTAAAAGTTGAATTTAAAGCTTTATGAATATTTTTACTTGTTCATCATCAACAAAATGAATGTTTAATGTATTTTTATATCTAACACAACACCCAAATAATGGGTCATAAACAATGTTTTGATGACTCACGAAATGATCTATCTTTAAAAATAATACTATTTCAGTAAAAATATAATGAACAAAGGTTTGTTTTACGATCATACAACATTATTATTTCGAGTATTTATATGAAAAATGCTTATAACTGTTTATATGTTTTCTATGAAAGTTTGCCTGTCTCATGGTATAGATTACGACCAAAGCCTTATATTTCAGTGCAAAACTCAAAAGTTCACTCTAAAAAGTTAAGATTCGAAAGTTTACTTACCTTTAGGATAAATTCAATCCTCATTAAAAGAAATAAGTAATAGAACACAGTTGTTTAAAAAAAATCTTTCGTTTCAACAACAACCGGACAGAGCAGTTGAAGTCAGAATTTCTTGCGCATGCGTACAGGTGACACGGATGTTCTCAGGACAACACCGGACTATCGTGGATGGTTCGTCGGATTCTGGCGTCCTGCGAACGTCCAAATTACGCTCTGTACAGGATCTGATGGGTATCGGACCACCCGGCTCTATATAGGACCATATAGGACGTCCGGAGGCAGTCTTTGGTTGTATGGGCGGTAATGGAGGATATTCCAACTATGAGTTCGAGGCTGAAAAGAGTCACGTGATACCGGTAATTTACCCAAGGAACTTCTAATTGATAAGAAGGGAAGATACTACTACTTTGCCTCATGAACCGCATCAGTGGCTAGCGGGGATTTATATTACACGTCTACGGAGCTTTCCCTTCTTTACGATAGAAGTTTTAACCTCTTGACTTCGCGATCAAAATGTAGATGGAATATCCTCCATTTACCCAAGGAACTTCTAACTGATAAGAAGAGAAGATAGTACTACTTTGCCTCATGAGCTGTTTCATTGGCTAGCGGAAATTTATATTACACGTCTACGGAGCCTTCCCTTCTTTACGCTAGAAGTTTTTACCTTGACCACGTGACCAAAACGTAGATGGAATATCCTCCATTGCTGCCCACACATCACAATGGAAGATATTCCATCTACGTTATGACCACGTGGTCAAGGTAAAATCTTCTAGCGTAAAGAAGGGAAGGCTCCGTAGACCATAGACTTCTCATATAACTGGACTCAGAAATAGCAACCTTTTCTTGAAGCCGGGATCACTACCCACCATCAGGTGACGGTGGGCAGAAAAAACGCGCCAAACTGGGTTTTCTCCCGCCAAAACCTCCTCGGAATTTCCCTCCAGTTTTATTTTGTTGACGTGTTGTTTGTTATTATGTGGCCCATTCTTCTCCCACATTTATTTTGTTGCATGAATGAAATCGAGCAGTTGCCAATAAAGGGATCACTGCCAATAAATGACAGCCCTTTGGCGACGAGAGGAAAAGATGTTGGCTGCAACTTCTGGCCGAAAGAACAATCGAATTCGGCCTCTACTTCCTATTCTTACTCTGAGCCGTAGACAAAGCGATATAGGTAAGCATCTTATCTTAAATGGGAGAGGTAACCGCAAGATTAAAGGCGAGGTCACATCAATCAAGGTCACATGCCACGTAGCGGACGGAGTGAACAACAGAAAGATCACTAACTGTTTTCTTCTTTATGGATAATCTATTAGTTGCACATCTATGAAATAACTGCGCAAGCGCCAACATCGTGTTTTCATTTGTTTGTAGCATTTATATTCTGATATACAGTAATACATAGACAGTATATACAGTATATAGACAGTAATAAAATGTTCTATTAATTTTTATTCGTGTTTTTTGACTTATTTATTATAGTTAATTTTTTAAATAAAAACAGTTCTTTTAAAAAACTAATATTATTTGTTAAAATGTTGGCAATCGAATATCCACCCAGATAGCATTTTTTGCTTTTTAAAGCCTTTTTTCAACCATGTTACGTAAATGTTTGAATGCTTTTTAAAGGCTTTGCATGAAAAGTTTGTAAATGTTTTGTAAAGGATTGAAAAAGGTTCCTAGTTGACGCTATCTGAGGGAGTTTGTAAGTGTTTCATGATAAGCATGTGAAAAGGAAGAAACGAAAGGGTAGTTACAGGAGTTGCAATCAAAGATTGATGAAAGGCTTTTATTACAAGCATGCATAAAAAAATGAAAATGAGGTTTTTATAAATCATAAAATCTTATTTGATAGAAAAATGAGATAAATAACTCAACTTAGAATTTTTCTGAGCTGAGCATATTTTTTTTTGTTGTTGTTGTTTGTTTGTTCCTGTGGAAAATTAAATTTTAGTCTAATATTATCTATACATTGAAAAATACTGGTTTTTATTAGTCCACATGTTTATCAAATTGCTTATTTTAATTAATATGTTCATTTTTTACCTTGAAAGAAATTCTTACATCCCTGTCTTTTACTATGTATGTATAAAATATGTTTAATTTTTATCAATTCGCTACATTATTAGATCCTATTTTAATAATAAAAAAAGCTTAATAATGTTAAGAGGCTACTTCACTCACACAGAAACACCTGATTGTTAATGTTAATCCTCTGGGAGATTTTTTTTTTTAATATCTCGCTTGCGTTTTTTTTTTTTTTTTTTTTTTTTTTTTTTTGCATACCTGCAGTTTTGATAAAGGCCATTTTTTGACTTTGTTTTACAAGGTTTTTTTGCTTATTAGGATATATTCAGAACTGCTTTCGAAAGCAAAAATACTCTAGTAAAAACATTGCAAACAAAACTGAAAACTTAAAAAAAAAAAAAAAAAGGTGTTTGTACAGATTGACCACAAGTAACAAATAATAAAATTTACAATATTGAAATGCAAACGAGATATTTAGAAAAATTCTCCCATAGGATTAATATTAGCATGCAAGTGTCTACACATGAGGGATGTGTAATCCCATTAAAAAAAAATTTCTTAAGGAAAAACACTTTCATTTGAATAAAAACCATTCCAAGTAAAATTTTAATTAATTATCAGCAGTGAAATTATTGAAGATTAAATACGTGAAATTTTTTACATTGCTAACTCGGCGCAAATCAACAGTGCATTGAAGCACTATTTCAGGGATCCGAGTTCGACATTTTTCACTCTGTTTATTTACGCTTAGTTAGCAACTTGAAAAATTTCACGTATTTAATATTAAAAAATCATTCTTATACACATAGGCACAGAGTCTTGAAAATTATTGGAAACTTAAAATTAAAAAAAGCAAAGGGTTTTTTTTTTCGTCATTTATCCTTTAACAAAAGAAAAAGGAGAAATTCAATAAAATAAAAAAACTAAAAGCTTTTTTATATTAGAGGGTAAGAAAAAGTATTTAAAATGTTACAGGGACTTGAGAATATACAACTCTATGTCTATGCTTATACATAGTAAATTTAATTACACTTTCAGTTACTTACCTTTTGAATCCAGTTCACTATTCAGGATCAGATAATTTTTTATTGTATACATATATAATGAAATCTGTGTTTACCTACAATAAATAGCACATCAAATATGTGGAATTCCAATATAGTGTACATTTAATGACTGTAGAAGATTGTATATTTTTTATATTACTACTTCATTAAATTTTTTAATTCTTTCATTTATTAAACTTATTTCTTAGAATTTTCAATTATTATTTAGAGAATATTGTCAGATTTATAAAATAAATCCTCCATAGGATTCTGATTGATGACCACGGGAATATATTTAGTCTTTTCTCTGAAAATTGTTTAATGATGCAAAATGCAAAAGAATTTTTTTTACAAATTCAATGATCTTTCCAGCATTTTTACATAAAAATAGTAATTTCTTGCTTGTTTAACAATGTAAATTACATATTACAATAAGACAAATTTTAAAAATCATCTGCCTTCCTCCCTTCTCCAATGTTTTTCTTTTACCAGAGAAATATTATCCTATGTACAACAGAGCAAATACTAAACTAACATTATTTTTTTTAGTTCTTTAAAGTATAATTTAACTCACTTAAATTGTTCTTTTTCTGATTGTAATTATTTTTAATAACTTAAGACTGAAGCAATGAAAAATATTTCTCAGTATCAAAGAAATAGTCTCGAAAACAAATGAACATCATTCAGTTTATAAAATTCTATTTATTTACATATAAAGAATTAATGTAGTAATTTATTTACATATAAAGAATTGATATAATTAACAGAACTTCATTAAATTTTTCTTCTTGATTCATTCTTTTTTCTCTAGAAAAAAATAAAATTATAAACACACAAATTACATACGCATAGTAAAAGTAAATAAAGTACAGTGTGACCTCAAAAATCCAGCATCAAAGTCATCTCGCCGCTTTTTTTTTACACTTCCACCTTATAGGAGAAAGAAAAATAATAAATCGTTAAACAATTAAAAATTTCGAGATTGAAAGCGATGGATTGGCTGACAGTGAGATCGCAGATGCTATGCTGAATTGAATCCCTTCTGAGTACAGAAGAAAAGGTATCAGTGGAAAAATGCTTAAATTTGACTGGAAAAGTAACATCTGCTTTAGATAAATAAGACTGTATTTTCAAAATCAATATTCTACATTTGTGTAAAATTAAAACTTGTTAAAAAGCTGTTCAAAGAATTGAAGCAAATAAAATTGACATCGATGTTTAGGAAATTACACGAGAAGAAATGATATATATTAGATTTTTTTTTTTTTTTTTTGTAACATAGAAAATATGAATAGAAACTTTTAATTTTAATATTTTTTAAAATATTTAATTTTCTAATTTTCTCAAAGACTCTCTCTATTACTTGGGTATGAATTAAATTACGAATAACGGCACCATTGACTGTTAAAAGTATTTTTGAAGTCAGAAATTCGGCATCGTCATGGTCCTGACAATGCCGGATTTTCGAGGTTATACTGTACACAATAGAGAGTGACACAGACAGAATCTTCATCTGGGATTGTTACTCATAAAATGAACGTTTTGATTTTGTGACACACACACACACAAAAAAAAATCCCTACATAATGAAAAGCACAAATAACCATAATAAATCTAGCCTTTATGTGTTTAAAGGTTTCATAAAAGAGCATTTTCTTATATCTTCAGATGATGGAAAAAAAAAAAGAAGAGAGTGAGAAAGAGTAATAATTAGTGAAATAGGTGAAAAAAAAAAAGATTATATTCTATCAGCAGAGGGTATACACTAAAGAGTAAACACTATAGCTACAAACAGCATGGTTCAGTGATATATATAAATGGATACATATCCAATATTTATTTTCAAAATATCATGAAGTTTGATATTTATTTTCAAAATATTGTGTATATTTTCAGTCGAGCAAGAGTAAATGGATTTTTCGACTTTGTCGTTCTGTAGATAAAGAACTTTTGCTCTGGCAATATAACAATTTTAGCCCCCCCCCCCCAAAAAAAAAAAACCCAGTAAAGTACCAATTATACGTCTTTCAGGAAACCTTTCTAAAACGATGCATAACTGAGAAAGGCATATAATCGAAATTTTAGTCGGCTAAGGTGCAAAATCTTTGACTGTAGAAATACAATGCTGCAATCGCACAAATTGAATTTTGATACCATTTTTGATTGTTTTAAATACATTATATATTGAAAAAAAGTTAGCCCTTTGCACTCGAGGACTCCGGAGCGGAGCCATTTAAAATTTGTCTTCAAACTTGAGGGCTCCGCTATGGAGACAATAAAAATAATTTTGTGATACCTGCAAGGTTCGTTGATGTATATCAATGGATATATATCATGATATATATCCGATATTTATTTTTAAAATATCAAGATTTTTGATATTTTCGATATTTTCAAATTCTTGATATTTATTTTCAAAATATCAAGATGTTTGATATTTTGTATATTTGATATTTATTTTTAAAATATCAATGTGTAAGATAATTTTGATATTTTCTTCAGTCAAAACAAATGTAAATGAAATTTTCAACTGTTATTGACTGTGCCATTCTGTAGATAAAAAACTTTTGTCTCTGGCAGTGACTTTTCTAGGCAAAGAATACAAGAATTTTTTTTTACAAATATCTTTTCTAAGCTTTATGTTTGAAACTTTTATTTTTAAATGTAGAACTAATGATTATGAGAGACAATTAATTCAGAACAGCCATTGAAAGAGAAACTGTAATTTACATAATCTTATATGCAGCATTATTAGAAAAGAATTTTCTGATTGTGGTTTAATTGAGTCTAAACTGTACTACAGGTTAGGGAATAAACAATAAGACAAGCTTACATTTATGTTAAAATTCTTCAGTTAAAAAAAAAACTAATTTGTATTTAAAATTTTATTTTATAAAATATAAAACTTTCTCGATACTTGATACAAATCCTATAGTTTATATACATATGCAAAATGTATGCAAATATATGCAAATTGTATCTGTTTTCAAATAGTACATTTTCAATTTTGTTCTAAGTAAAAAAAAAAAAAAGAAAAAGAAAAAAGAAAAAAAAAAGAGAAATGCATTTTAGAATGCTATTGTTTAAGTTTTGCATGTTAATTGCAATATGTTTTAGTTTCTAATTTATATTATGCTTGAAAATATTCATTATCAGCAGTAAGTTGACTATTTTGAAAATATCGGATATTTTTGATATTTTCGAAAATATCATGATATTTACGAACCCTGGATACCTGTCTAGAAAAGCCAAGATTACATATTGGCAATTGCTTCAAGAGGTATCACACTTTACGATTACAAAATGTAATAATTTTATAATTTTTAGTTTTTTTTATATATCATAACACTTGTATTCGTATTCATAAAGAATTAAAAAAATAATAAGATATAACTAAAATCACTTTGAGTTGCTGGTAATACAAATGAAAAAAACCTTTGAGTGCAAAGGGTTAAAATATTAAAAAAAATAATTAAATAATTTCTAAAACTGAAAAATAAAAGTGAGAACTATCAAACCTTTTATATCAGTTGCATACCTTGTTAATTAAACTAATTTTTAATCATCGTTTGACATGCCGATTTACTTTAAAGACTTAAGCAAAGCATTATTTCAAGAATCAGAAGTAAATTTGCTTCATATACCGTAATTTCCGGCCTATAATCCGCGGATTATCTGTCAAAAAACCTCAAAAATTTTAAGTGTGGATTATCTACCGGTGCGGATTATCTGCTGAAATTTTTTTTTAAGCAGAAGTTCAGGGCAGAGGCAGACATCCACTTTCTACCGGCAGTCATAAAATAAAAATGTAAACAGTTATCAAACGATTGTCTGCTATCGACCGTTCGCGGAGTTGCTTGTGATTGGTTCACATATGATGTGAACGTACTAGTGGGAGTGGCTTCCGATTATGTTTTTTTAGCCTTTTGGCAACATGTTTCTATGAAGAACAAAACGTTTCTCAACTCATCCCTTTCAAAAATTGCAATCTCAATCATTTATGAAATAGCTTCTCCTAAAATTATGGCAGTTTTGCTGATTATGATGATTGATATTACGATGCAACCAATGGGAATCCATCACACATTAATCAAATGAATCATTATCGTATCGTATTTTCATGGTTTTACTGCTGCCCTCTATGGATAGGTTAATAAAATACAATTATGTCCTTGTAATTTATATTAAAAACCAAAACGTATTTGATGGTATATCACGTTGAAAGTTATAATAATGTCTAACAGAAAAGAAAACCTCTTACTTAACACTGCAGAATTTAAACGGAACGTTATTTAAAAAGCGGAAGATGATTTAAAAACAGCAATTATTGCAGAATTATCTGTATTCACAAGACATTCAACGTTTTAGATATAAGATTCAATGAAAAAAAATATTTGTATTTTTTAACTTGTAATTATTTTGTTTAATTATCTTATTATAATTATCATTTAAATAGAGCAACTAAATAAATACGGAGGTGGTTTATTAGTAGTACTTTGAAATGTTGAAAACAATGAGTAATTCTCGTATAGTCCGGCGTATAATCCGCGGATTATACGCTGATGCGTATTATCTGCTGAAATTTTTTTTTATAAAGGCTAAAAATTGCGGCTGCGGATTAAACGCCGCCGCGGATTATAGGCCGGAAATTACGGTACTTTTTATGCTTTCTGTATATTAGTAAAATATAGTAGTATAGGCTTGTTTACGTGTAGATGTAATAGTTTTTTTATTTATTGAACATCATACTGTATATTATTCATAATTTAAACTATGCCTAAAAGTAGAACTTTTGTTTATACAAGAAGTTTAACATAAAAGAAGGTAGAAGGAGGAATGGGACATGTTTAATTCTTTCTTTTTAATAAGATGAATGTAAATTGCTAATATGCAAATATTTTTAGAAGGTAATCTATTAATTATAACATTATAAATATATTCATTTATTTCAAAACATAAATAAATTGAACTGATGATTTTTTAATGCTATCTCTGATTGACAATCCTGAATTTTCCTTCCAGTGATGAAGGTACTGAAATTTGATATTGTAGCACAGACATCAACCTACAATCTTTGTTACACTGTATATATAGCCAACAATAGACTATTTGCCCCTAATCATACATTGTTTTATAGCTGTCCCATACCTCCCTGTTAGTGGGAAGGTATGGGACACATTTTGAAATTTATAATTTCTTTATAAAATTGTTTCTGCAAATTATGTTTCTATATTGTTCAAGGACATTAGAGAGTGTTTCATTTTGTATTCTATATATCAAAATTTTGTTTATGTGTCAAATAAAGTTGATTTTCTTATTTTTGTAAAAAGCATCACATTCCTCCCTACTCTCCCCTCAAGGTCAAGTAAATAATAATTAATATATAATTAAATATGCATAATAAAGATGAGATACATTTTCCAAGAATTATTCAATGGAACTTTCCTCATAAAGGTATCATATTAATTCACATCAAAGTCGTAAAGTAAGGAAGTTTTATTTCAGGTTTAGCCAGTCTTAATAATAATAAAAGCTTGATTAATACATATATTTGATAAAAAGGTTGTGATTACCAATTATCAGCAATATCTTGATTTTTTTTCAGAAATAAATTTATACTTTCTTCACGAAAAAACAATGAGTTCAGTCATATATCGAGAATTATATACAGTAGACCCCCTCAAATCCGCACAGCTTGGGACCAGTGGTTGTGCAGAATTTAGAATTTTGCACATTTCTGATCATTACTTTGTTTACATTTTTTAAACAGTAATTTGAATGTAATAATGCATTCAAAATTATACATAATGCTTGCAATATGGTAAAATATTAAAATAATTAAGTAAAGTAATAAACTACAATGATGAAAAGTAAGATAATTTTGAAAATGATTAAAATATTGAAAGTAAAGGTCAAGTAAATCATCAATAATGTATAATTAAATATGCATAATAAAGGTAAGATACATTTTCCTTGAATTATTCAATGAAATTTTACTCATAAAGGTAACCTATTGATTCAAATCAAAATCATAAAGTAAAAAAGTTTTACTTAAAGTATCTTAAAGTAAAAAGTTTTCAAAAAAATGGGTTGCTTATGGAGGGAGTTCAAATGGGATGGTCTCTGAATGGAGGTAAATTTAGTATTGAGCCTATGGGAATAAATTTCGTTCCATGAAAAAAATGATCGGTCAAGGAGGTGGTCGCACAGGAAGGTTTCACTATATATCTGTGTGTGTGTAAATATATGTATATATTTAACACTGGCGTGCAGTTACAGAAAAGTACAAACTTTCATAAGAAAAAGAAAACATTATTCGTACCATTCAGCATGAACTCACAAAAACAAATTTTGTTAAAATATATAATAACCAACCTGTTAATTTAGAAACTACTGTCTGTTCCACTTCTTGCTGGGCAATTTTAGATTTTGTACCCTGTTAGGACTTTGTTCCAACATCATCTGTAATTTTCTCAACATGCTAGCAACCATGACTTCAGCATCTTTACCAGATGATGTCATTAGTTCTTGAAACTAAAAAATAAAACATAAAATAATAACAATGAAGAAAAAACTTTTAAACCCTTCATGACAAGCCTCCCTTGTACCACTATTTTCAAATAGTGACTTTTTCCTTATTTAATAAATTTATATTAAATAAGGTAAAGATGGTACTTTTTAGTTAGCCGGCCGCCAGTGTTATGTATACAAGTATATATATCGGGTGTCCCAAAAAGGACTGACTGATTTTAAAATTCAATAACTTGCAAACGGTGACAGATATTTAAAAAATTCTTGCAGGAGGGTTATGCATAAGGTCAAAAGTTTTATTACAGTGATTTTCAATTTTAGTTCGATTTACAAACAATAGATGGCGCTGCGATCAACAGACGCTAAATTCAGGCTCGATTTTTGGTACTTCGTGGCCCGGATAATACATTTCCATCTCCTTTTTCTGCATGGAACAAGATAAACGACCCAAAATCGAGCCTGTATTTAGCGACTATTGCTTACAGCGCCATCTATTGTTTGTAAATCGAACTAAAATTGAAAATCACTGTAATAAAACTTTTGACCTTATGCATAACCCTCCTGCAAGAATTTTTTAAATATCTGTCACCGTTTGCAAGTTATTGAATTTTAAAATCAGTCAGTCCTTTTTGGGACACCCGGTACATATATATGTATGTATATATAACACTGGCGGCCGGCTAACCAAAAAGTACCGTAAAAATTACCATTCCGATATAGTAATAGTTACAAGGACTGTGTACACACTTTATATCACACATATGTTGTCATGAAGGGCTTAACATTACAATACATTTTGTAATGTATTTTTGTACCAATTTATATTTATTATTTATTATCAACTACACCGGTAGCAGAAAGTTAGAGATAGGAGTCGCAGATTTTCTTTTTTCCTTTGCAGGTTATTTTTCTATTGAACTCTTATTTCGCTTTATATTATGTTTGGCTCTTTCTTACTTAATACAAAAACTTAAGATTATTATTAGTAAAATTAATAAAATGCATAATAACATTTTTAAAAAAAGTGATCGTTTGATTAACACTTCGATTGTAAAACTTGCAACCTGTCAAACTTGTTTTACCTGCAGATTATTTTCTGCCTCTGAAGTATCTGTTGCAGACACTTGGAGGATTTTCTGCTATTGGGTCAACTACTAAAAGTACACTTATTAAAAGTATGTACTAACTTTATTTGGTGAAATTGGTTGTCGGGATAATCAAGTAGTACCAAAAGAAGTAGTAGTATGAATTTCATGCCCTGTCAATTTTCACACTGATCACACTGCCAGTACAGATAAAATTATGGGGGGAAGGGACAAGAAGGGCAAGGTAATTTCATATTTATTAATTAAACAATAATAATAATAAACCAAGTTTTAATTTGTATGAATTTACAAAACATTTAATTTTTAAATAATTCTTATTTTGATTTCATTTTTTCCAATTTACTATTAATAACTAAAAGTATTGATGTGCAATTTTAAAATTAACAAGCTAACTGATAAGCATTTAAGGCTCATGATTTTATAGGCTGTGCTTAACATAACGGTATCACTTCAGGGAGGTGGAGTTTGGCACTTGATATCTTAAGATATCTCTAGAGAGAGGGAGAAGATTCATTTTCGATATTGTTACCATTTTTGATCCAACCAAAATATTCATTTTTCTATTTGTAACTGTTTCTTTACATCAAAATATTCAGTTATCTATTTTTATGAAAATACTAAGTTATTATTAAAATCATTAAATGATTATATACAATTATTTCATTCTGAAATGTGGAATACCTCAACGTTTAGCTTTCCTATTTTTTTTTATATATTTGCATATAATCCGCTGTTGGAGAAACCAGATAGTACGTTTGAAAGGATACTTGTGCTTATTAGTAAAATAAAGAGGAAGTTGTCTATCTGTTTTGTTGATAAGAGCGGCAAGAAACAATATATCTGTTGAATACATTATGTAACAAAGAGCTATTTTTAAATACTTTTACTTTGAGACACTGATAACAATATGATTAGTGATGGAAGGATGGGACATAATCCAGGAATGATAATGTAAGATACTGTAAAGGCCGGAAAGATTACAAAATTACTATAAAGTTGGTAACGTTATATATGTACAGCCTCTTAATATTAAAAGCTTTGCCGATTCTCAATCAGCTGGCAAAATGACATACGAAAATTAATTTCTACTGTAAATGTATGTTTATTTTTAATAAATAATTTTTTTATTCTTCACTACACATAACAAATTTATTTTTTGAGATGTATACATGCACATGATTTAGTGGGGGTTTTTTGCAGAAAACTTTTAAATAATTACTTGTGTTTGAAGACAGTTTTTAAATTTTACATATAGCAGCTAAGCTACTATAAATATAGGAATAGCGAAAAGGGAGTTTGTGCAATAAGGATAAGATATTCTCAAATAAATTTAATGAAGGACATTATAATTATACAATTATTGGCACAGATGTCATATTTGCCCCATATTGGTGCGATTTTTTTTCGGTTGCCAATTTGGCGAAAACATCAACAGCATAAACAACATAATCCGGGTTACCACATCAAGCAAAATAATGGCACTTTGGCGCCAGTTAAGTACCCGTTGCGTATATGACATTGGCGTCAGAAAAAAATCACGCCAATATGGGGCGAATATGACATCTGTGCCCAATTATTATTGTTTAAATATGAATATTATTTAACATATGATAAAACATTTTTTCCTCCTTAAAATAAGAGCGAAGGTTGAATGCATTTTTTTTTTTTTTTTACTTAAAATGCAATTTTTTAGGAATATATTAAAGAGACACCTTTTGAATATAAAGCTTTTTTAAATAGACTTTTAACAATTCTAATATAATTGAAAAAAAAAAAAAGATTTCTGTTTGAATGTTATTTTAAAATTACAACAGAAAATCATCTGTAAATATATATAGACGCTAAAAGGGATAACAAACAATATACCTACATTTTGATAAATACATTTTAATGAAATGATCTACATGTTTTATATGCTACGCACAGCATATATATTTTCAAATGAATGTAATTTGTTGAAGGTCAAAGTCTGTTTTGATTTGTATCAGTCCACAGCAAGGGGGTGGTGGTGATTTTAAAACTTTAAGTATACATTCCTTATTTTTTGAAGACTTTAAGAAAAAAAGATAAAATTTATTTTTACAAGCTTAAAATAATTAAACATAAAAACAAAATTGTGTTTAAGACTTAAGTGTTTTTAATTATAAAAACACTAGTATAGCCTCGATCATAATTAAAAATGCTTTATTATAATAAAATATGTTCCTAAACACTTATTCCTTACAAAAAACTCCTTACACTTTCTCGATTTCGTGTTTTATGATTCATTTACATTACCATTACGTCAATCCTATGTGTTAAAAGTATATATAACGGAACTGCAGTTATGTTATCAAATTACATTTGAAAATTCGCGATGGTTACGAAACGTGAAACGATACGTTATAACATGTTTTAAGTAAATCATGTTTATAGAAGTTAGTTTAATTTAAAAATGTAGCATGCTGTATAACATAATTATACAAAATAGCGTTGAATCAAATATCTTTTCCCCATATTACTTACACAGAAATCTTAAATATAAGACAGTACAGAAGAAAAAAAGACTACAGTAAGAACGATTTAAATAATAATGATATATACTAATAAGTAAAAGTAATGGCAAACTTACCGCATTTTCTGTAAATGTTAGAAACGTAGAATAAATTTGACACAAGGAAAGCTTTCAAAACAGACGCCATTGGGAGACGCTACGCTGGCCGTGAAAAGAAATAAGTTGCGCATGCGCAAAAATCGTACGGATCATAATGATTTCCGAACATCGGTTGGCTACACGATTATCACGAAAACCTTTGCAGGATAGTTAGAAGTAAAAGCAAAAACGACCCTTTTCGGAAACCTTACATGCTATCTGGGTATAGTTTTCGAAATTGTAAGAAAATTCTTTTTCTTATAGAATTCATATGTCCTTTTCCAAAGAGCAAAACAAGTTAGTTACGTATTTTAACTTTAATTTATTAAAAATATATATATATATATTATTTGATATATATTATAAAATGTTGTTGATTTAAATACGCTCGATTTTAATTATTTTCTTTTAATGAAATGAAAAATGACTCATAAAAATTAGTAAGTAGTTAATGTGTAAAGATTGAATTTTGTAGTCTTATTTTTTACTCAATTCTTGATGTGCTAAAGTTATAAAAAATGATATACACGGTTCTATTCCAGATGAAAATAGAATGTTTATCAAGGTTTAGAATATGTATAGAATTTAATAATAAATAAAATATTCAATTTTAAGTCCTTTTCTTCGTTTATCAAGCGCCGACGATACATCGAAAACTTATTCCAATATTCTTTTGATCGTATTGTATTCATGTTATTTAAATTACAAATAGTTCATTTATTTACTTTAAAATTCATTTTATTTTATATTCAGAATCACTTTAATTTAAAATGCATGCATTAAGTGTTGTACTATTAAACGAGCAAGTATTCTTAATTTAGTATTTGTTTAAATATTTTGCGAGTCCAGGCAATAACTGCAAAAATTTTCCTAAAATCGCCAGATTAGAATTTTTTTTTTTCTTGAAGCAGACAAAGCCATTTTTAGAAAATCCCTGTTAAAAATTCTATTACGAATTTCAGATTGTTACTTACTCACAGAAGATGAATCTTGTTTGCCAGATATATTGCAAAATATTTTTGTTACAGATTGTTTTGAAAAAATATGTGTATTTTTAAAAAAGTCGCAATGTCATTTTAGTTTAAGGGCTAAAGGCAGTAATGCTTTCGTAGCATTAGTGCTTTTCTCCCGAAATTGAAATGATATTGCGATTATTTTTTTAAAATGTGCATAATTTTATCAAAACAAACTGTAATAAAAATATTTTGCAATAAAACTGGGAAACAAGATTCATCTTCCATAAGTGAGTAAAGAATCAGAAAATATGCGCAAGAGATGCGCAGATAGTAGATATTCCGTCATATATGACGTCATACTGAAAACCCGCGTATTTGCATTATTCACTCCGTCCACTAGATGGCTCAGATTTGTCAATATACTCCAGATCCCAGTGTTGACATTGTACGCTCAAAGCAAAAGTGTGGTCAACTCAAGACAAACGCTGACAGACGATGTTTCGGCGGGAATCTGGAGAGAGATTCCGAGGAGAAAAACCGGTTTGGCGCTCTAAATCTGCCTTCCATCACGTGATGGAGGGCAGAAATATAGGAATCAAGAAAAGGTTGCCGATTTGAAGCCTGTGGTAAATCCCCGCCAACCAGTTAAACAGTTCATGAGAAAGCAGTAGTAGCCTCCCTTCTTATCAGTTAGAAATTCTTTGGGCCGGTTCCACGTGACTTTTTTCAGCCTCGAACCCAGATTTGGAATATAGTCCATACAATGGAGGATATTCCATCCCCGTTTTGATCACGTGGTCAAGGTAAAAACTTCTAGTGTAAAGAAGGGAAGGCTCCGTAGACGTGTAATGTAAATCCCCGCTAGCCAATGAAACAGTCCATGAGGCAAAGCAGTAGTATCTTCCCTTCTTATCAGAAGTATCACCGGTAAATTACCGGTATCACGTGACTTCTTTCAACCTCGAACCCATATTTGTAATATCCTCCATTGAGTATTCATGAACATAAAAGTGGTAGGACTTCTAACGAAATAGGCTTTGGAAGTAGAAAATCGTTAATCGAAAATTGTTGAAATAGGGGCGCTGATGTAGTGTAGTTCTAGTAATTTCGCATACTTCTACCAATCATCTGCTTGATCACTGAAAGTCAGCCAATGAACGCTGTCCACTAGGGACGTTTTCTGTCCATGGCTCTATGCCGGATGCCATATTTATTCGAAAGTGCAACTCCATTTTAAAAGTCCTACTCTACATCAGCTCATGTTTGTCTAATGACCCTTATCAAAGAAAATTTGCGTTAAATAATAGCGTCAACATTTTCGTTACAGGGAAAACATTTTTCAGTTGTAATTGATAAACGATAAGAGGTATGTATTGATAACACGGCATTTTAAATTTCTTATGCAGTTGTCTGTTTTTTTACAATTGATATTTTCTTTCGTTATGATTGTTTAAACATACGATTGTACCATATTGTAACTACCTTTGCTACAAAGAAAGGAGATCTTTAATTTGGGCCTCTTATTTGGAGAATTCATTTTAAATATGTTATCATTTTATACAGAATTTTTGTAACAATATTTTTTTTGCACATTTTTTTTTTTAAATGCTTGCCATATTTTGTCATCTTCCGTGTCATGATTTCGTATCTTCAAGGCCGCAGAAAGGGAGAAAGAGTCGGACAAATTACCGGATACTAGTAGCTCTATTAAACGACCGTTTCGGGTTCTGTTTTGAAAAATAAATTGGTAACAATATATGTCCAAGTACTCTTCTTTTTTTTACTTAAAATGTTCAAGACTAAATATCTAAAAGATTTTTTTTTTTTTTTTTTTTTTAAGTGAGCTCGAGTCGTATAAATTCTATAAATTTGATGTGTATTAATCAGGGTTACAAAAAAGCCGGCTAAAATTAAAAAAAGCCACGCCTGCGGCTTTTATTGGTTTTAACCGCCCTTTTTTGGCCAAAATTGGCTTTTATACAATGAAGCATTTTAATTATATATGACACATTTTTATGTGTTTAATTTGTTTTAAAGACATTTAGTTGAGGTAGAAATCAATATAACCCAATATTTATCAATAATGAAGACATTAATATTGGAATAAAAGGTTATACCAATTGCTTTGTCTGGTTTACAGGTTTACACTGACCTTAACAATCTTTTTTTTTTAATTTTTATTGCTTTATATAATTAAAAGGGACAATGGTTGCTTAGTTATATATTTTATTAACTAATTTTAAGGGATATTAATAATACAAGTATTATTTTATTTCTCATAAACATTTATTTAAAATTTCACATAAAGTCATTTAATAAAAACATCATTTTTCTCTATTAAAGCAGTATTATGAATAACATATGCATTAATTTATATGCACTATTTTAAATAGTAAGTAGTTTTTCAAAATTCTAATTCAACAAGTTTAATTTGGAGAATTTTTTT
This sequence comes from Maratus speciosus, assembly GCA_963932465.1. Lineage (NCBI taxonomy): Eukaryota > Metazoa > Arthropoda > Arachnida > Araneae > Salticidae > Maratus > Maratus speciosus. Next base: position 302,093,350 of record OZ010800.1, read on the forward strand.
AAAATTGTTCTCTTTATTTTATGCACTTACATGTACTAAAATTTCCTCAAATGTTATATCCTTTCTAATTTCTCTTTCAACATTGTTCATTCTACGATTTTAATCTGTCCATATGGACATATCTGGAATAAGTTGCATAACAGCTTAGTAGCAGAAAGACTTTTTACATATATCATTTTTATAAGTATTTTTTATATAATGATTGCTTATTTACTTATTATTGCTCAAGATAAGATAATTTCAGTTATTAAATACATATAAGCTATTTAGCTTTAATCAATTTTAAAAGTAAATATCGGATGTAAGAATGTTTCTATTTTAATGTGTGGTATGTGTAGAGCCATGATAAAGAATTCCAAACCAATACTTTAGAGTCTTAATTTAATGTATTCTTCTGAATATTCATAATTTTTTTTCAGACATAATGCTTTCACAGTTGCATTCTAGCAGTTATAAGGTCTTATTTATTTGACAAAATTTAATAGAAGTTAATATTTTTTTCATAGAAAATATTTATAAGTGTATTAAAAATAAATTAATCCAAAGTTTATATGAATTATCTATAAACCACCTTTTTGAAAAATAAAAGCCGGCTTTTTTTAAGCGGCTAAAACCAAAAAAAGCCGGCTGGCTTTTTTTGGCCTGGCTAAAAGCCGGCTAAAACTAAAAAAAGCCACGCCGGTGGCTTTTATTGGTTTTAACTGGCTTTTTTTGGCCATAACTGGCTTTTATACAACGAAGCACTGTAATTATAAACTACATTTTAAAAAAGTGTTTTTAATTAGTTTTAAAGACATTTAATTGATTTAGAGTTTAATAAGTAACCCAATTTCTCAATTATAAAGACATTAATATTGGAATAAAACTGTTTTTGCTGGTGATTTGTAGTCCAAATAGCAAGTATCTCAGCTAAATTTTAAAAGGGCCATACCAACTTCTTTATCTGGTTTACGCTGACCTTTACCCCCTCCATTTTTACTGCTTTATAAAATTAAAGAGGACAATGGTTATTTAGTTACATGTTTTATTATTTAATTTTAAGACCTATTCATATACAAGTCTTATTTTATTTGTAGTAAACATTTAAAATTATAGGTACATAGTCATATAATAAAAATACCGTTTCTCACTACTAAAAACATTATGAATACCATATGCGTGAATATGCTTCGCAACAAGGTTTTCAAAATTTTATTTAGAGAATTTATTTTTTTTTCTTGTTTAAATGCTCCATTTTTTATACACTTGTGTACCAAACTCTCCTCAAATATTATATACTTTCTAATTTCTCTTTTAACATTTATAATTTTATCTCTCCATATGGACACATAAGAATATTTCCATGATGTGCTACATTTTGCCATTGTTTAATTAAATATAATCTTTAAAATGTGTAGGGTAGATGTGCCAGTAATGGACACCCTTAAGGAATTTCTTTAAAAAATATTTTTTTATTAATAGTTATAATTATTATATTCCAGTTTTTTCAATATTATATTAATCTATCAACAATATTTAACCATTCTTATAGCCTCATTTCCCCATATGAATAGAAATTTAATTTTAATTAACAGAAATATATCAAAACACCCAAAAGCCCAGTAATGGACACCCTCTGGCCCAGTAGTGGACACCCTCTGTTCCAGTAATGGACACCCCATAAAAAGTAATAAATATAATTGTTTTTATGACTGTATTTAGAACCAGAATTTAATGAATACATACTAATGAAACAAAATAGTTATTTTAAATAAATTTAACAATTAGGATACCAGTAATTAATAAAATATTTGTGATAATCATTTACTGTTTGCATCAATTATTGTAATTATCAGAAGATCGATGTTTTAATTATTTTAGATGGATAATTTAAAATACTAAATATCAGGCAATTACAGCTATCAAATTATTGAAACAGTGGTGGATTTAAAAGGTAATAATAATAATAAAAGAAAAAGTTTTGGAATATTGTTTAGTTTTGTGCCACTATTTTTAATAATCTTCCAGAGATTACCTGATATATCATTTATAATAATTAATATTGCAAATATGAAAGAAATGATATTGTGAGTTGAATATTTTAAATACTAAATAAAATAATTCCAAAATAAAACTGTAGAACTGATGTTTGAGGCCACTGATCTGCAGATTTACTTGTTTCATGAATATTACCTATAACTTTCATTAATAGTATTGCATTTTTTTTTTTTAACAAGGAAACATTTAAGACAGAAAATGGATTTTTAATAGCTTCTGTAACTTACTTGTTTTTATTTAAACGGAGAGTTATTAAGCCCTATGAGCCCCTCTCTGACTATGCTCTTAAACTGTATTTTTCTGCTTCTTGGCTGGTTTGATTGCCAGATTATAAAATATGTCAGGTATGAACATATATGAACTACATAAAAATAAATAAATAAATAAATAAAATATTGAAATTTTATTAATCGCATAAAATAACTTAAAAGCAGCTATTTATAAAAGTTTTGGTGTTATTACATTTTGGTAAGTATAATTTAAAAATTAAATTTGATTATTTAGATTTGTAGTTAAGTCAAAATATTTTATGCACTATAAACATTACCGAAATTGCATTTTTAGCAATGTCTACATGGGGTGTCCATTACTGGAAAATGACTAATTAACCATCCCAGTAATGGACACCCCCTCTTAAAACCTTAAAATAAATGAAATTTAGTAAATAGCCGTTAGTATATAATATTCCAAGTTTCCTATTGCTACTCAAACAAAAACATTCAAATTTTGCAAGAAAATAAATAATATATAAATTAATTAAACGAAGCCAACTCTTAGCCTCTTCATTAAGATTTTCACAGAAAAACAGTGAAACTTTGAAACATTATTTTCTGCTTCTTGATTGGTTTGATTAAAAGTGTAAACAATAACCCAGTTTTATAAAACATGCAAGGGGGTATTATAAAAAAAAATAATTAAAGCTAAATATTTATTAGTTATTTTTTTATGAACCAAAAGCATCAAGGGGTGTCCATTACTGGAAGGGTGTCCATTACTGGCACATCTATCCTAGTATATGTGTAGCTATACAATATGTAATTTCAAAACACCAATTTGGAGTCTAACTTATATTCTTTTCAATATTTATAATTTTTTTTTCACACATAATTGCCTTCACAGCTGCCTTCCATGGTGTGCTACATTTTGTCATTGTTTAATTAAATGTAATCTTTAAAATGTGTAGTATATTGTGCTGTCCTCTAAAAAACCCCCCACTTTTTGAATTTTTCTCTATATAAAATTTAATAAAAAATACAAAACAATTTGAAGTAGCTACATTTTCAGTTTGTTCTAAGATTTTAATGTATAGTATTTTTGATTCTGTCAATGTATTACAAAATGGCAGTCAATTAAAAAAGAATTTGAAAAAAAACCACTTTTTCCTAAAAATTACCTAAAAAAAAAAACCCCATGTAAAAACACTTCTAGAAACCAAAATATTAGACAGCAAAGTATTTTTTCCATTATTATTTTTAAAACACAATTCTGCAAAAAAAGTTTTTTTTTTCAGTTTTTTTGCAATCAAATCCAAAGGGACAACTTAATCACACAAGTTTTAATTAATCTTTGATCAGAAAGTAGTAATGCCTGAAATTGGCACTGTGTTATTCAGAAACTACAGAAATGTTTCATTTTTTGGTAAACATAAAAGATCTTTCAGAAAATGTCAAAGTTGTCATATTGAACCAAATTTCCAGACAAATGGAGAAAAATCACCCAAAGAGGCAAAAAACTAGTCATCATGGGACCCAAAATCGCTTGGAACACGATAAGTAATTTATCAAAACGTAAAACTCATTTAGATTCCAAATCGCTTAGTCAACCCTGTCAATTTTGTACCTTTATGTTTAAAAATGAGTAAATGTGTCAAAGTTTCGTGCTTGTTGAACAGTGAACTTGAGAATCACCTAATAAAATTTGCATAAAAAAGCAAAATAATGATTAAAATAAAATAAGCTTGTAAAGATTAAAACAAGTATGATATAAAAGTAAAAGGATATCTTGGTGCACATAAAAAAAAGAGGATGGGTTTTATTTTTGCAAAAACAAAGGGGGGGGGGGTGGAGGTATGACATAACTTGTACAGATTCTTATAAATGCAAAATATGCATTAAATTTGCATAATTTATTGTTTTTTTCCCTTTAAAATTAATATTTTAAAGAAAAAATGTATGCTTCACCATATATTTATATATAAAAAAGTGTTTTTTTTTAGTTCCCGCATGGGTTTTTTTAACCTCTGTTTTCAAAAGCTCACAAACTGAGCCAAACATAATATAATCAGGTGAAAATGGTGCAATTTATTCACATATTAATGGTTTAACATAAAAACATCTAAAAACTGATGTACATCATTGTAACATGTCATATTATAACAAGAAAAACTGTGAAAATGAAGCTCTTTTTTTGCTAGAATTCTGTATTATTAGCTTATTTTTTTTTTAAACTAAATAAACTCTTCTAAAGTAATTTTAAATAATTTTATTATTGTAAATGGCATATAGAAACAGGACAAAAAGAAAATCTTACTTCAGGGATTTTTTTTTGATGAAGTTCTAGGGTGGTTTTTTTTTTTAGGATACATTTTCCTGTGGGTTATTTTTAGAGGACAGCACAATATGTGTAGCTATATAACATGTAATTTCAAAACACCAATTTGCAGTCTTAACTTATATTCTTTTCAATATTTATAATTTTTTTTTCACACATAATTGCCTTCACAGCTGCCTTCCATGGTGTGCTACATTTTGTCATTGTTTAATTAAATGTAATCTTTAAAATGTGTAGTATATTGTGCTGTCCTCTAAAAAACCCCCCACTTTTTGAATTTTTCTCTATATAAAATTTAATAAAAAATACAAAACAATTTGAAGTAGCTACATTTTCAGTTTGTTCTAAGATTTTAATGTATAGTATTTTTGATTCTGTCAATGTATTACAAAATGGCAGTCAATTAAAAAAGAATTTGAAAAAAAACCACTTTTTCCTAAAAATTACCTAAAAAAAAAAACCCCATGTAAAAACACTTCTAGAAACCAAAATATTAGACAGCAAAGTATTTTTTCCATTATTATTTTTAAAACACAATTCTGCAAAAAAAGTTTTTTTTTTTTCAGTTTTTTTGCAATCAAATCCAAAGGGACAACTTAATCACACAAGTTTTAATTAATCTTTGATCAGAAAGTAGTAATGCCTGAAATTGGCACTGTGTTATTCAGAAACTACAGAAATGTTTCATTTTTTGGTAAACATAAAAGATCTTTCAGAAAATGTCAAAGTTGTCATATTGAACCAAATTTCCAGACAAATGGAGAAAAATCACCCAAAGAGGCAAAAAACCAGTCATCATGGGACCCAAAATCGCTTGGAACACGATAAGTAATTTATCAAAACGTAAAACTCATTTAGATTCCAAATCGCTTAGTCAACCCTGTCAATTTTGTACCTTTATGTTTAAAAATGAGTAAATGTGTCAAAGTTTCGTGCTTGTTGAACAGTGAACTTGAGAATCACCTAATAAAATTTGCATAAAAAAGCAAAATAATGATTAAAATAAAATAAGCTTGTAAAGATTAAAACAAGTATGATATAAAAGTAAAAGGATATCTTGGTGCACATAAAAAAAAGAGGATGGGTTTTATTTTTGCAAAAACAAAGGGGGTGGAGGTATGACATAACTTGTACAGATTCTTATAAATGCAAAATATGCATTAAATTTGCATAATTTATTGTTTTTTTCCCTTTAAAATTAATATTTTAAAGAAAAAATGTATGCTTCACCATATATTTATATATAAAAAAGTGTTTTTTTTTAGTTCCCGCATGGGTTTTTTTAACCTCTGTTTTCAAAAGCTCACAAACTGAGCCAAACATAATATAATCAGGTGAAAATGGTGCAATTTATTCACATATTAATGGTTTAACATAAAAACATCTAAAAACTGATGTACATCATTGTAACATGTCATATTATAACAAGAAAAACTGTGAAAATGAAGCTCTTTTTTTGCTAGAATTCTGTATTATTAGCTTATTTTTTTTTAAAACTAAATAAACTCTTCTAAAGTAATTTTAAATAATTTTATTATTGTAAATGGCATATAGAAACAGGACAAAAAGAAAATCTTACTTCAGGGATTTTTTTTTGATGAAGTTCTAGGGTGGTTTTTTTTTTTAGGATACATTTTCCTGTGGGTTATTTTTAGAGGACAGCACAATATGTGTAGCTATATAACATGTAATTTCAAAACACCAATTTGCAGTCTTAACTTATATTCTTTTCAATATTTATAATTTTTTTTTCACACATAATTGCCTTCCAGAAGTTATAAAGACTTATTTATTTGACAAAAATTAATAATTTTTTTAGTAGAAAATATTTTTAAGTGTATTAAAAATCAATTGATCCAAATTTAAAACGAATTAGCTGTAAACCAACTTTTAAAAATAAAAGCCGGCTTTTTTTGGCCTGGCTAAAAGCCAGCAACCCTGCCACTACCTAGTAAACAAAATTTAAAGAGTTTAAAACTTTCTTTTTTTGTTTCTTTCTTTTTTTTTTTTTTGTATTATTTGTAAATCTTTAGTAAAGTAAATAATCAGTCATTTAATAACCCCCCCCCCCCAAAAAAAAAAAAAAGCACTACTTTCTCCCTCTGCCGCTCCTTTCCTCCCATTCACAAAGTTTATAAAATCTTTTAAAGTCTTCCCTTAAAAAAAAAAAACCTTATTTTATTGTAACAGTAAATAATTAACTGTTTAAAATCCTCTTCTCTTTCAAATTTTCCGCTTCTCCCTTTTTTTCTTAGCTCACAAAATTTAAAACTAGGGATTGACCGAATACCGAATAGTTGATTTGGTATTCGGTGGTTCGGCATGTAAACCGAATATTCGGCTCCGGCCGAATACTTTTAAGTATTCGGCCGAATAATTGCAGATAAGTATTTTTTTAGAATTAGAAGAATTCTCTTTTACTTAGCAGTAGAATAGGCTAAACAATGAGGTTTAATATTATGTGCATGAGTTCAGAATTCAGCTTGCACTACAAAAAACAAGTCAAAGGCCATTTTTTATTTAAAAAAAAACTTTTCCTTCCTAAAATAGTCTACATAGGGGTAAAATCAAAACAACTGCCAACTAGAGAAGAAGAAAAAAGTAAGGAAGTGCATCCCTTATCATTTAATTTTAATTACTTCTACATTAGTTTTTTTTTTAATTTAAATTTATTTAATATGTATTTTCTGTAATATACACATCAAATAAGTATATTAGAGTTCATATCTGTATATTTAAGGCTATTAAAGAAAATACACACATCCAATAAGTATACTCCAATGCTTATCTATAGCTTTTATAACCGTTATATCAAAATCGTTCAAATTTGTAATCTTCATCACCACAGTGTTAAAATATTAATCAAAATATAAATACAGTAGACTCCCTTAAATCCGCACAGCTTGGGACCAGAGGTTGTGTGGATTTTAGAATTTTGTGGATTTCTGGTCATTGATTTGTTTACATTTTTGAAACATTAATTTGATTGGTAGTTAAGCAAGTGAAATTATAATGAATGCTTACAATAAAGTGAAACATTAAAATAAGTAAAATATTAAAATAATTTATTAGTTTAAAAGTAAGTAATTATTAAAATAATTATGTAAAATAAAAATATTACGAATGAAATCGATTCAATTCGATTCCAAAAGTCCTATGCTGTCATCAGGGCTGGCTATTTGCCGGCAAAAAAGGGTTTCTGCCTTGCCAGTGGCAGAAACTGGTAATAACCGGTTTTAACCGGCAGAAACTGGCAACAACTGGCATAAACACATTTCATGACATAATCTGAGACTTTTTTACTAGTATTAAATTCCTTAAGTACATTTTATTCCGTATAAATAACAAATGAAATATTGTGGGTAGTTTTAATTAAAAAATAAATAGATTTGTATTAGAAAAAATGAGTAATGTAACAGATAAAATTTGTTATAGTATGATTATATAATTTTATATGTAAACAATTATTAGAGTATTTTAAAATTTCAGTTTAAAAATCAAATACAAAACTATATCCAATACTTATATTAAATTAAACAATGAAAAGAAAAGAAAAATATTCAATACTTGCTCAAAATAATTTTCTGTAATTTAACGTAATAATTTAATAACACTATAAATTATCTCTCATAGAAATGTTATAGTTATATGCGGATCTTGTAATTCCATGAATTTAAAAAACATTTCATTTAAATACAGTATTCAAAGGAACAAATCTGACTTTTTTTTTTCAATTTAAGACTGTTATAAGCATAGATCAAACTTTGTGCGAATTTTAGTAAAAAAGCTAAAATCTTTAACAATGATTTTACGCACAAATAACGTACAGACACGACAAAAAACGATTATATGGGATATTTTTGTCGTGTCTGTGTGTTATTTGTGCATAAAATCGTTGTTAAAGATTTTAGCTTTTTTATTAAGACTGTTAGTTGAAAATGTTCCAACCACATTTTGCACTTACCTAAACAAACAACTACAAAGGTTCAAAGCAGATTTGATACAGTAATAACCGACTACCATATGCTAACTTATTTACTTCATCCTAAGTATATGGGATCAAAATTGACATATGAGCATAAAAAAAAGGCAAGGAAATTGCTTTCTGATATTAATCCCAATTTTGTGGCACATATAATATCCTTTGAAGCAAAATCGACTCCTGCCTCAGAAACATATTTCTCCAAGGAAGCCCTAGAAAATGTCTTGCCCTTACCTTCTATGTGGTCATCTTTAAAAACGAATACTGGTGAAAATGAGGATTTGTCAAATTTGCATCCTCAATAATGACATTGCCAGCAAGTAATGATAGTCTTGAAAGAATATTTTCAAACTTTTCTTTCATTCAAAACAAAGAAACAGTGTGTTCAGAAAGATTAGCAAAATTTTGTCCTATGCTATGGAATGTTCTGTGGAAAAAGTAATAATAGTATATTTGAGTGGCAATTTTGTTCTTTCAATATTGTAAAATAATTGTGCAAGATATTTCATTAATTTTTTTTTCTGTTATTTATTGTGCTTCAATTATTTACTTATATATTTTCACAAGAATCATAATCTTTAAGTTATTGCATTGTATTATTTATTTAAAAATACTCTGAAAAATACATTTGTTAAAATATCACAGATTTTTTTTGTAAATTTCTTTTTTTACTATTAAATAAAAATTCAACTCTAAACAATAATATAAAATAGTTAAACTTATACAGCATCAGACTACCATTGAAAATTTCTGTTTTTCAAGTGAAAAAAAATTAGTACCAATTATTATATAAACAAAGTATATTTATATGATAATTTTGAAGCTTTTTTACAACTTTGAATAACATTCATAATCTTTAATTTTAATTTTTAACTTAATTGTTTACACATCAAATACATGTATGAATTAAGAATCATCGCACATTAAAGTTCTTATTAATATTATTTCTGAGTTTCTGCCAGTTTTTGCCACTTACTGGCAGAAACTAGTTTTTGCCATGCCGGTTTTAACTGGTTATAACCGCTGGTTTTAACCACTCTGGCAGAAACTTGCCAACCCTGGCTGTCATCTAGTGATAGCAAGGAGAACAGTGTTAATGCTATTATCAGTATATATAGCTTATTGTGCTCACTGTAACTTTTTTCATTGTTATTTAGAGTCCTGAATGCTTTTCTTATACTGCTTTGTATGTTTAGAAATAAATTTGTCTATAACTTAAAAAACAAAATTCCGCGAATAATAATTTAAAAATAGCGTTTCGGTTCGTGGATTTTTCCATTTCGAACCCTGGAATTTTTTATATAGATATGCTAATTTATATCAAAAGTAATGTAAATTTATTTAGTAATAAATCAGCTGTAACAGCCAAAAGAGATTGATTAACAAAAAATTTAGTTAAAAAAACATTGCGGTAGTCAACGATTTCGGCACCGTCTTGAATTTTGTTCCTGCAACTTAACTGTAAATTTCATTGTTTACATCTGAAAAAAATACGTGGATTTTAGGCGTTCGTGGATTTTAGGGTCGCGGATTTGAGGGAGTCTACTGTATCTATCAATAATTTGATAGAAAATAGTTAAATGTACAAATTGATATACTTTTTGTATTTTGAGAACATTCCTATTCAATATGTTTATAATTAGACAATCAGTAAATCAGCTTAATAACAACATTGTTTCTTTTTATTTGAATGAACTTTTGTTTTTCTGGTAGTCCTTATCCTTAATTATAGCCTGCATAGTTTAATACTTTCATAGGTTATTTTTGGGTATTGACTAGTGATAAAATAATAAAAAGTGATGGGTTAATAAATTTGTGAGTGGAAAGAAGTCATTAAATTTTTTGTTAATTAGATTTAAGAATAAAAATGTAACTGAATTAAATTATTGAGAATTTCATTTCAATTAAAGTTTATTAAAAAAGCTAATATATGCAAAAATACGTATTAAAAATTTTCAAGTATTCGGTCGCCGAATACCGAATATTCGGCGTACACTTCGACCGAAGCTTCGGTATTCGGCAAAATTGCTGCTTCGGTCAATCCCTATTTAAAACTTATTCTGTCCTATTTATAAATCTTTATTATTCCCTCTCCAAGCTCACAAAGGTGTAATCCATGTCAATTCAGGCAGCCAAAGAAAAAATCTTACCTTCATAGTCTCAGAAGTTTTTGAATTGAACATATGTTAAAATTCACGAAAAAATAAGATAACTGTATATTTTTGTTTTGCCCAAGAAAATTCCTGGCCCGAGATACAGGCCGCCAAAGATGGCATCCCGCGCACCATTTCCTGTTCGCAATTTTCGATAAAAATTTTAAAGTGCTCTATCTCTTGAACGGTGCAAGATTTTTTGTTGCGTTTTTTTTTTTTTATTTTAAAGATAATATTCTTCTGTTTAAAATGATATACCCAATTTTGAAATATGTATTCAACTTTTCTTGTGGCAGCCTTTTGAAAAAAAATTTTTTTTTTCAAAAATGCCAATCTCAAAAATTTTCATTTTTTTGCTGTTGATTAATACCATTGAGTAATACCTTCCCTGTAAAGGAGAACTTCCACTTTTGATTTTGACTAGTTATACAAGGCGTGTTTAAAAAGTTCGGTGAATGGAAGCATAAAACAAAACATGGAAAAAAAAATCTTAACTATGTAATGTACTAAAATGAAGTGTATTAAAATACACATTCTGTAAAATATGTGGTGCAAAGAATATTAATTATTCATTTACAGATCCTCACAAAAGAATTCCATTAGATAATGGTATAAAAGGAATATTGTTTGTGGCGTATTTTAATTATGCTAAACTCTTTCACATATAATAAAATTATATATGTTGCTGTGGTCTACAAGTTACTTCCTGTGTAATAGAAAGTGCATAGTATTTACAGGGACACACAAAAGATTTCAAATACTTTACTGTATACAAAATACTGTATATTAACGATGATTGCTGGAAATGCATTTTTAGTCGTGATATGAGTTTTTAAGTTTAACTAAATTTTTCCATATTAATTGCGTTGTGTGTACAAATGCTGTAGATCATATACAGGGGTGCACAAAAGAAATCATAAGAGTTAGTGAGTATGAACAAAAGTGATTTAAAGGTGATTTTTAAATGAGTTATGCATTTTTATACTGAACTTCATTTAGTATACTAAGATATGTTTGTAGAATATAGATAAAATGATATACAGGTCTGCGCAAAGAATTAGATATATGGCCGACTATGGATGATAAACTCTGGAAGTGTGATTTCACTAGTTTTAAGCGTGTTTTATTCTTAATTAAATATTAGCTAAATAGTGGCATGTATATAAAGATAAAGAGAGTATGTAAAATACAGGGTTGTATGAAAGTATGCTTCCGTCTATTGATATGAATTTTTAAAAGACAAATTCCAACCTATTTATGTGTTTTTAACACTTTCCAACATAGTTGAGTCTTTATGGATTCGGTTTTTCTGCCCGTCTGTCTCAACTGTAACTTGCATTAATATGGTTGTATTGCTGTGCAATTGATATATGTTATTGAGATTGTTTTACTATGCAATGTTCTGTAGTGAAAATAAAATATGTATCACTTGAAATGTTATGAAAATCAAATAGAAACTTAAAAAGATATTTATTAATCAAAGTTTTTTCCATTTTATTTAAAAGTCCTTTGATACATAATTGATTCAATGATATACCATGATAGGTAATGATTCTAGGTTGCCATGGTGATTAAGTCCTTTTTAAGATGGATTCATATTACTTCCGTATTACTGAATTTAATATACAGAAGTCAAAATAAATTTTGTATTCATGCCTTTTTGCCCAAGAATGTAACACTTATTGCACCAAGATCTGAATATTTATAAAACTAGTTATAATACGAACGCACCTCATTTGCCACATTTGATATTGCAATTTCCAACTTGTTTAGGATATATCGTAGGCTTACCCTTACAAAATGATACAAATAAGGAAAAATTCAGTGACTTTTACTGGAACTGTATATATACAGTTCCTGTAAAATTCTCAGAATTTTTTAAATGTTTTTAAAACTTATTAAACTCAAAAGTGGAAGTTCTCCTTTACAGTGAAGGTAGTTCCCAATGGTATTGATAAATAGCAAAAAAATCAAAATTTTTGAGATTGGCATTTTTGAAAAAAAAAAATTTTTCTTGAAAAAAAATTTTTTTTTTCAAAAGGCTACCACAAGAAAAGTTGAATACATATTTCAAAATTGGGTATATCATTTTAAACAGAAGAATATTATCTTTAAAATAATAAAAAAACACAACAAAAAATCTTGCACCGTTCAAGAGATAGAGCACTTTAAAATTTTTATCGAAAATTGCGAATGGGAAATGGTGCCCGGGATGCCATCTTTGGCAGCCTGTATCTCGGGCCAGAAATTTTTTTGGACAAAACAAAAATATACAGGTATCTTACTTTTTCTTAAATTTTAACATATGTTCAATTCAAAAACTTCTGAGACTATGAAGGTAACCCCCCCCCCCCCCCCCCCCCCCTTGCCTGAGTTGATATGGATTCAACCCAAAGTTAAAAATTTTTAAACCTCTTTTAATTAAAAAAAAAAAAAATGGCTATATTTGTTACTTTACTGTTACGATAATAATACATAATCATTTGAAATCTTTTACCCCACCCGAAATTGTTTTCCTTTCCGCTCCCTTCTTTCCCACCACAAAAAACTTTTGAAACTTTTTAATTTTTTACTTTTTCTGCCCCAATTGTAAATTGTTAACAATGATAAATAACTATGTAATCATCTAATCAACTTCTTTCTTCTCCCCTCTCAAAAAAGTCTGCTTTTCTCATTTTGCTAACCCTCTTTGTTTCTCAGCTTACAAAGTTTTAAAATCTGTAAAACATTTCAGTTCTGTTTGTTTCTATATTGTAACAATAAATAATTGATCATCTAAATTCCTCGACCCCCCCCCCCTCCCCCGGATTTTTCCACTTTACCCTTCTCCCTCCTCTGCACAAAGTTTTAAAATGTTAAAGCTATTTAATATTTAATTGCTTAGAAAGGGAAATTAAGATTATTATTTTATATTGCAACTGCAAAGTGTCAGGGAGGGATAAAGGCAAGGGGGAGAAGCAAAGACCTTTTAAGGGGGTGGGGGCAGGGGGGAAAAATTATTAGTTGATTATTTATCATTACATTAATGTGCCCTTTTTTTCTCCAAAGTGCCCTTTTATGCCAAAGTGCACCCTGCCTGCCCTTGATCCTAGAATGAACTCTGATGAAACGTTCAAGTTATTTACCGTCAAATCTTGACAGACACTATCTAGTACTAATTAATGACAAACATGAAAGAAATGATGCTGTGAATTCGATATTTTAAATACTAAATAAAATAATTAAAAAAAAACTAGAAATGATGCTTCAGGCCGCTGTTCTGCAAATTTACTAGTTTCATGATTACTACAACTTTCATTAATATTACAATAATTTTTTTTTTGTCAGAGATAAATAAGCAAACATTTAAGACAAAAAATAGATTTTTAAGAACTTCTGTAACTTAATTGTTTTTATTTAAACCAGGAGGGATTAAGTCCTATGAGCCTCTTTCACTGTGCCCTTAACACATTAAGCGCCACGTCAGTTACCGGTGACTGACACTGGACTTTCCGTTTAAAATGCATCATTCACCAAATACTGACTGTCTAAAATATGATATAAAACTAAAAATATATATATTGTTTTAAGTAATTACTAAAAATTTATTTAAAATTTATTTGCCTTTTATTTATTACAGAATTATACTTTCTTAAAAATTGCTTAAAACGTTGTAAATTTCTCAGTGTCCATGACTGTGGCTCTCAACATGTTAAACAGTATTTTCTGCTTCCTGACTGGTGTGATTGCCAGATTATAAAATATGCAAGGCAGAGTTATATACATTTAAAAAAAAAAAAAAAGGGAATAAAATATTGAAATTTTATTAACCACATAAAATAACTTAAAAGCAGCTATTTATAAAAGTTTTGGTGTTATTACATTTTGCTAAGTATAATTTAAAAATTAAATTAGATTATTTTGGTTTCTAGTTAAGTCAAAATATTTTATGCACTATAAACGTTACTGAAATTTCTACATGGGGTTTCCATTACTGGAAAATGACTAATTATGCATCCGAGTAATGGACTCGTGTGACCTGAATGAGATGTTATATGGACTAGCTGGTCTGCTGAGATAGTAATTATTCAAATTATATTACTTCCTTTTGAGTATTTGCGTATTTAAAAATTAGCATTTTGCGACTTTTCCTTAATTTTTGAAAACCAGTGTAAGTGACAACACTATTTGAAAACAAATATGGCCACCTGTTGTTTACATGTGTAGTTGTACAATTTTGGCTGTTTGAAAAGTGTAGAAGAAATTTAAGATTTTTGTGTTTAAAATTCCACCAAACTTTCTATTTTAAAAGCAAAAGCTAAAAGATGTCATATTTTCTGAACAAGCATTTCAAGTTTGATGAGAAGAAAAATGCATTTTGTCAGATCTTTAATGAAGGTAGAAAATATTTGTGAGCAAAAAATTAAACGTGTAAATTAAAATCTGCAACTCAATAGCGCGAAGTTGGAGCCGGAGCTGGAGCCACAGTATTTTCTCTAGGAGCGGAGCTGGAGCATCAAAAATTGTTCGGCTCCGGGTCACTGGGTTTCTATTACTACCAAAGCAAAAAGCTGCAAATTTTGCAAGAAAATAAAGAATGTACAAATTTATTAAATGAAGCCAGCTCTTAGCATGAAGATTTTCATTGAAAAACAGTTTAACTTCGAAACATTATTTTCTGCTTCCTGATTGGTTTGATTAAGAGTGTCAACAATAATGCAAGATTATAAAATATGCAAGGGGGGAATTTTGAAAAAAATAATGAAAGCTAAATTTTTGTTTATTTTTTTTATAAACTAAAAACATTGAAGGGCGTCTATTACTGGCACATCTACCCTATATGTAAATAGTTGTTGCTAAAAGAAGTCTTCATGCCTATCTTATACCCGATAACCATTTTGCTAAGTGAGAAAGTGTTAAATGACTTTATGAAGGATTTTAAATATTCCAGAAAAAATTACTATTATAATCTTAAAAATTAGTTATAATTAATAAAATGTATAACTAAGCAACTATTGCCATAAATAAAATATTTAATTCTTTGAAGCAGCAAAATAAAAATAAAGTGTTGAAGGTCAGTGTGAACCAAATAAAAAATTGGTTAAGCTTTATTAAAATTTAAAACATATTTGCAGTTCTGACGACAAATCGATAACCTTAGCTCCAATTATGTGTTATTCCAATATTAATGTCTTCATTATTGAGAAATTGTGTTATTTATTAAATTCTGCAATAAAATATCTTTAAAATTACTTAAAAACACTATGTGCAATTTATAATTAAACTGCTTCACTGTTTGAAAGCCAGTGTTGGCTCCAAAAAGTCAGTTAAAACCCATTTTTGAAAATCTGCAACAGTATTATCTCGCTATAAGTAGTGGTACACTTCTTATCAGAGTTATCAATTTATCATGTTTTTCCCCCCAGAATATCTGCCACTATTTTCGGATAGTAATTTTTGCTTTATTTGATCACTTAACGTCTGAAATTACTTGAAGCAAAGATTAACTATAAAGAAATAGTGGTAGCTATTTTGAATACAAAATGCATTGCATCTTATGATGCACATAGTACAGTAGAACCTCTTTTATCCAAAACTCTCGGTTAACCGAAATCCATTTTTGAATATTTTTTTTTTAATATCACATTCCTTGTATGCAAAATCCATTTTCAAAGCTTTTTTCTTTTTTAAACTATCATTCCTTGTGTGCAAGCGGTCCATTCCGAACTAAGAGTACATATAAATATTTTCAATCCCCTTTCTTAGAGTTCCTTTGAATTTAACTTGAGCTCCCGTAAGCTGCGGAGTGGAATGAAGAAATGAACAAATTAGCAATTCTGAAGCTTTTGAATGTTTTGCAGAAGGTTTGGCATGACTGGAGTAGCAGAAAGACTGTGATACTCATGAGCTAATAATATTAAAAACTTCGTGATAGTTTCAAAGTAAAGGCAATCGAAACTGTGACAAACAAAACATTGTTTCAAACCCTTGTGAAATACGTAAAAGGTACATAATTTCAAAATTAAAATTCAGGTAATTTATTCTTGTTTCTATTTTATTATTGCTTTATTTTTATTAATTGTTACCATAATAAGAAATAGCGCATATATTTCTCCTTAATCTTAAAATTAAAGCATTCTCGATTATCCGAAAATTTCGTTTTTCCGAAAGATGGCTGGTCCCAATTACTTTGGATATTCGAGGTTCTACTGTATATCTCACAGTGGTAGCCATAAGGATCCTATGGTTCAAGAAAGCCATGTCAAGATAATTTGTATAAAGAAAACCAAATTTTAGTAAATTTAGAAGTAAATTTTTCTGATAAGGAACCTATCTCAAAAAATTTTGTAGGAGAAACCTTGTTATAGTAATAAAAAAAAAAAATCTTGCAAATATTATATATTTTAAAGAAAGCAACCTTTAAATATATATATAATTTGTATTTCTAAGAAAAGCAAGTATAGTAAAGCACAGATTGTGTTTCAGGGGACTGTTCTGAAACGACATATAACTGAGAACGACGTACAATCGAAATTATATTCCCTAATGTGTAAAATCTTTGACTGTTGCTTCAAATATACAAATTTAATTTTGCTACCATTTTCGGTTCAAGATGCACTACAAATTTGCGTCAATATATAGTGTATCTTAATGCATTTTACATTAAGAAGTAATTTCATTAGCATTGCATGTGTTTGTGTACCCCCAAAACTTTGTAAAAATAAAGACCACATGATCAGAATCGCTGTGATATATAAATTTGAATGTTAAGTCAAAAAATATTTAAATCATTCTTCACCTTTTCTTTCTCTGTCTGTGTCAGGGTTGCAAAAAAGCCGGCTAAAATTAAAGCCATGCCGGTGGCTTTTATTGGTTTTAATCGGCTTTTTTTGGCCAAAATTGGCCTTTTTTGGCCAAAATTGGCTTTTATGCAGTGAAGCATTTTAATTATAAACGACACATTTTGATATATTTTTTAATTTGTTTTAAAGACATTTAATTGAGGTAGAATTCAATATAACCCAATTTTTCAGTAATGAAGACATTGATATTGGAATAAAAGGTCATACCAATTGTTTTGTCTGGTTTACATACACTGACCTTAACAATCTTTTTTTTTTTTTTTTTATTGCTTTATATAATTAAAAAGGACAATGGTTGCTTAGTTATATATTTTATTAACTAATTTAAAGGGATATTAATAATACAAGTCTTGTTTTATTTTTCATAAACATTTATTTAAAATCACACATAGTCATTTGATAAAAACATCATTTCTCTCTATTAAAACAGTATTATGAATAACATATGCATTAATTTATGCATGAATATGCACTATTTTAAATAGCAACTAGCTTTTCAAAATTCTAATTCAACAAGTTTTATTTGGAGATTTTTTTTTTTTTTTAATTGTTCTCTTTATTTTATGCACTTACATGTACTAAAATTTCCTCAAATGTTATATCCTTCCTAATTTCTCTTTCAACATTGTTTATTCTATGACTTTAATCTGTCCATATGGACATATCTGGAATAAGTTGCATAACAGCTTAGTAGCAAAAAAACTTCTTACATATATAATTTTTATAAGTCGATCATTTTTATAAGTATTTTTTATATATCGATTGCTTATTACTTATTATCGATTGCTCATTATTGCTCAAGTATTATATAAGATAATTTCAGTTATTAAACACATATAAGCTATTTAGTTTTAATCAATTTTAAAAGTAAATATCAGTATATGTAAGAATTTTCTATTTTAATGTGTGACATTTTCTTATTTTTTCATAATATAATCTTCAAAATGTGTGCTTTGTGTAGAGCCATGATAAAGAATTCCAAACCAATACTAATGTAATGTGTAATACTAAGTCTAATTTAATGTATTCTTCTGAATATTCATAATTTTTTTCCAGACATACATAATGCTTTCACAGTTGCATCCTGACAGTTATAAGGTCATATTTATTTGACAAAATTTAATAGAAGTTTATATTTTTTTCGTAGAAAATATTTAAGTGTATTAAAAATAAATTAATCCAAATTTAATATGAATTATCTATAAACCACCTTTTTGAAAAATAAAAGCCGGCTTTTTTCAATTAAAGCCGGGTTTTTTTAAGCGGCTAAAAGCCGGCAACCCTGGTCTGTGTATATATTTTTCTTATATTTTATTTATTTTTAGGATTTATTTTCATCTTGGCTTCTAATCCTGAAAGGATTCTGTTCCGATGTCTGAGTTAAAAAGAACCCATGATGAAACACAGATTGAATGGACTACTCATGATATTTTGGAAGGTTTTAAAGATGATGAATACAGAATACTATTAAGTCCTTCATTTGTCTTTGGTACTTCCTCATTGTGTTTAAAACTTGCTGGCAGTTTTCTCGATGATCCTGAAGCCACAACTTTGGGTTTAATTATACTGAGTAAAACAAATTACTTGTTGCGAGATAATTATCCATTGCAATGTACTTATGGCTTGAAAAATGTAGATGGTACTGTGGAGCAGTTGGGTATAACGATTATGAAAACAGACCAAGAGGAAAGTAGACATCAGTTTACTAAACTATCTGAACTGATGCGACAAAAGGTAAATCAGTGGCCTTCAAATGTTGCTACTATCACATTTACATTCAAGGTTGAAATTTTACATGATACTGAACCACAACGCAAGAAATTGAGAAGTAAGTTATAAGTGAATTTTAAGAAAATTTTAACCATCTTTCTGTAAATAAAAAGTATTGAGAAGAAATTATGGATGTTATGAATACTGATTTGGCTGAATACCAAATAGTATTTGCCAGCCAAATACAAAATTTTTTAAAGTGCATATTGTTTGTAAAAAAGTTGTGAAAGTTTGCAAAAAGTTACATAAAAATATTGCAGACAAAGTAAAATGAAATAATAATAAACAAAAAAGTAATACTGTAATAATACTACTTTGTCTGAGCTTAAAAATATAAAATCAAAAATCATGAACATATCCAAATTAATAAGGACTTTATAAAAAAAAACTTTTATGTAAACTAGGGGATTCAACCCGAGCTTCCCAGGTTACAGAACATAGGTGAAATTCATTTATTTTTTATTGAAAATTTGAATAGATTTTGCACATTTACTGTTTTTTTTTTTTTTTTTAAAGATTGACCCCCAACATCAAAAACATTTTTATATGAAAAATATTAATGTATTCAAATAAACCTTTTGAATTTTATTAAAAGCAATTTGTGTTAGCCACATGTCAAGAGTTAATAGCCGAAGAAATCTCAGTTTCTGCTGCTTAGAGCACCTTTTTTTATTCTGATAATTTTGAGCAGTTTAAGCATGTACTTAAATTTCATTTCTGTTTTATTTATATTATTTTATTTATTGAAGTTTTAATTTTGTTATGGAATGTTAAGCCAGAAACAAATGTTGAACTATTTATATTGTTTTAAATGCAAACGGGTTAATCTTTTGTAATCTGGCTGCACATGAGATTTTTTTAAAAATCATGCTTGAAAATTTTTTAAAAAAACCTAAAGTCCCAGAAAATTGAGATATAGTTTTCAAATTACTTTCATTTGAAAGAACATTTTTTTTGCCTTTTCAACAGTGTTTAAATTGTGCAAAATTTTAAAGTTAAAAAAATTGCCATACAAGCAAAATGTATTGGTTAATCAGTTTCCACCATCAAAATGACAACGTTACTCATGGATATGCTTTATAATATAGATTATATCCTCTTTTTAATAAGACAGTTTGGTACTTTTATGTTAGTCGGGTGCAAATCTTGCCAGTAGCATTATTGTTAACCCTTTATCTACTGACAGTACTTATAAGTACCATTAAAATAACTTGTTATAAATTTCATTTAATACATCGATTAGTTGTAATACAGTTTAGAATGAGTTATTGATACATTACTTTATTTTGTTCCAAAAGCATTATTGGTTACACAAAACAAAAATATTTTTAAAAAGATTTCTTTTGCTCTTGCATCTTTCCAGCTTTCATGGCGTTAGGGGGAGGGTTGGAGAATTTAATTCGGAAATATTTCTATTGTAAGAACATTATATTTGTACATTTCCCAATTCTACAAAATACTAAGAAAAATATTTAAAGTAAAAGTTTTGAGTGGGATTATAAATATTGCACAAAATTCCTATAAATTCAAATTTAATTAATTCTTTTTAATCCTTCAATCCTTCTAAAATTTATTAAATGTTTATGTAAATCTTCTAATATAGTTTAAACAATTCACGAAAAATGCTTTAGAAGGTAAAATTTTCATGAAATCGTAATTCAGTACAAGGGTTAATCGCCAATATCAGCTTTTATATTTTCGTGTGCAAATTAAAAACCAATTCTTTGATGTTGAAATAAAACGTTTTATTTTATGGTATTCCATTTTTTTTCTTTTTAGTATTTTAAATGAAATTGATGAAAGGCATGTATTTTAAATTAAATGAATGAGACATTAATTTTAAATTAAATGAATGCAATATGATATGGGAACAATATTTAGCAGTTAACACCTTACTTAATATAAAAGTACCGGCAGTTTAAAAAATATATTTAGACTATATTTTACAGAACAATAGGTTTGTTAATTTTTTGCCCAACACTCTTATTTTATTCATTTTTTATGATTTTAATCTGTTTTATGCCTTGCTTAACCCTTTGGTGGGATACTTTTTATACCACTTAATTTTAATCAAGATTCGCACCATGATTTTTAGACCCTTTTTTGTACCGTAATTTCCGGCCTATAATCCGCGAATTATCTGTGAAAAAACCTCAAAATTTTTAAGTGCGGATTATCTACCGGTGCGGACTATCTGCTGAAAACTTTTTTAAGCAGAAGCTCAGGGCAGACATCCAGTTTCTACCGGCAGTCATAAAATAAAAATGTAAGCAGTTATCAAACAATTGTCTGCTATCGACCGTTCGTGGAGTTGCTGTGATTGGTTCACATCTGACGTGGACGTGCTAGTGGGAGTGGCTTCCGATTATGATTTTATTTTTTTTTAGCCTTTTGGCAACATGTTTTTATGAAGAACAAAGCATTTGTCAACTCATCCCTTTCAAAAATTGCAACCTCAATCATTTATGAAATAGCTCCGCCCAAAATTACGGCAGTTTTACTAATTACAATGATTGATATTACGATGCAGCCAATGGGAATCCACCACACAATAATCGAATGAATCATTATCGTATCGTAATTTCACGGTTTTACTGCTGCCCTCTATGGATAGAATAATAAAATACAATTATGTCCTTATAATGCATATTAAAAACCAAAACGTATTTGATGGTATATCACGTTGAAAGTTATAATAATGTCTAAGAGAAAACCTGTTATTTAACACTGTAGGATTTAAACAGGACGTTTTATTTAAAATGCAGAAGATGATTTAAAAACAGCAATTATAACAGAATTATCTGTATTCACAAAACATTCAACGTTTTAGATATAAGATTTAATGAAAAAAAAAATATTTGTATTTTATAACTTGTAATTATTTTATTATAATTATTTTCAATTATTTTATTACAATTATCATTTAAATTGAGCAACTAAATAAATAGGGAGGTGGTTTATTAGTAGTACTTTGGAATGTTGAAAGCAATGAGTAATTGTCGTATAGTCCGGCGTATAATCTGCGGATTATACGCCGATGCGGATTATCTGCTGAAATATTTTTATAAGGGCTAAAAATTGCGGCTGCGGATTATAGGCCGGAAATTATGGTACTTTTATATTAGACAGATATACAAATTTCACCAACAAAGTTTTTTTCTCCTGGACTTTTATTTTAAGCAAATTATAAACAATGCTTTGATGTTGAAATAAAATGTTTTAGTTTATGTTATTGTTATTTATTATTTTTAAGAGAAATGTATGAAAGACATGTATTTTAAATGTAAGGGAAGGCGGGGTAAGATGGCAAAGTTAAATTTCTACAGTTTGTTCTAGCCACTGTGAATGGATTTATGAACAGATACTTGCATGAGAACGTCGTCCATATTTTGCCTGATACCATGAATATTTCCAATTGCCTCTTTTAACTTTAATTGGGTAAGTCATGGGATTATCTAAAAAAAAGTATTTTTTATCTTTTCCCAGCCATGGTGTAAGATGATTAACAAACTTGGGATTTAAGAACTTCACAAAAACTTTAAGGAACTCCAATAAAACATCAAAAGTGTAATAAAACTTTAAAAGGAAACAAAAGGGAATAAAAAAAATCGAAGTTCAGATTATGTATAAATAATTTCACGATAAACTGAAATCTGTTAACGAAAGGCAGATTTTCAGTTTCTGTTGAAAAAAAAAATTAATATGAAATTGAATTGATTGAAATATGTTTTATCAGAATAGGCTAGGAATTGTATGTATTTTAATTTAAAAATGTATGTTTAATACCTATGTCATTTTATAAGAAAGAAAGGATCCCTTTTTGTGGAAATGGGGCAGTGATCCAGATTATAAAAAATGGAATGAAGAAACTGTACAAAGAAATTATCATTTGGAAACCTTGAAAATCTGCTGCATCTGCAGATTATGTGTTATTGCTAAATAATTTCTCCATTTTTACATAAAAATTGATCAGAATAAAACAATGATGCATTTCAGAAGATATGAATTACGAAGAATGATTGAAGAGAACAATTTTAAACTTTTTTATTTAAAATTGGTAAAACTTTTTTTAACAGCGAATTTCGATGGACTCAAACTCGTATTTAATTTAATAATAGTAGTATAAGTAGTAGTAGTAATTCCTTTTTTTTTATATATCTTCTTGGCGTTGTATCAGGTATATAGAACCTGAATGCTGCAACATTGACTCAAGACAAGGGCTGGATTATTTATCAATATATCGACAGATATTGATATTTTTTAAATATCCCAATAACAATATTTAAACCTTGACTCTATTGATATAGCCCCATAAAATTCCAATGTTTTGAGCTCACTGTTATTTTGAACATGAGCCTCGAAAAAAGAACGCTGAATATCTGAAAACCAAATAAAATATTTTGCGCACACTGCCAGAGCCCAGAAAAACATAGCCCAATATTCCATTACAATGTTCTCATCCAAAGCAGAAAATCTACCTCTATTGTCTTTCCTCTGATCATCTCCATTAGATTAATCCAAATTATTGCAATATATATTTTTGCTGAAAACTTTAAGTTTGTTCGACTGTCTAGCTGCATAATACTGAATAACACTTATCGTACTTTCTTCTCTCGACATTGTCATTGGTCCACGCATATTGCGATAATTTCCAATATTGATATATCATGAATAATCACACGAGCTCTGGTTATTGTTCCAGTTGATTCAGAAAATAGCTGGTTATCATAGAGCCCGTAGCTGAACAGCTGATGTGCTCTGCTTGCGAGCAACCAATCAGTCTACTAATGGTAAACTTTGCCTTTTGTTTCTTGCCAAGTTGGGGAAAAGTTGAGGCCGAATTATTGGTTTCCAAGATTGGTTTCTTTTAAAAGAGCTTCCCAGTCAGTATCGTCTACTATGCTGCTGAATACAATGCTTATTCATATTGTAATATATTCTTTCTTCTTTGTCGTATTTTCATTAGAGCAAAGTTTTCTCAAATGAATTTAACATATCCTGTCTTAATATTTCAGTTTAAAAAGAATATTTATCAAAAAAGTAAATTTAGATTAGTATAAAACTATTCTGAAATGTGATTTGAATATTTATATTTTTTGAAAAAGATTTTGATATTGTTTTCTTGTAGTAAATAGGTAGGAAGATATAAGTACAGGGAATTTTTCTGTTAAGAATGCATTGATTCCATAGAGAAAGATTGTAAAACAACATTTCTGGTGCATCTGTCATCCACAGAAACCTATTTAATTACAAGTATATTAGCATGATATATGGCATTAAATTAATTGTAGTTTTTCCTCTGCTTTTACTTATTTTAATTTGTTTTTTATAATATTCCCAGTTATACACGAAGTAATTAAATAGTTAAAATGTTATTACTAAATAATGCTTAAAGTAGGAAGAAAAGGAAACATAATATTTTTAAAGAAAATACTACGCAACAAATGGTATAAGTGCGAACAGATATCAAACATTGGTTTCTTTTTCTAAAATATTTCTATTTTGCATAAATATATATACAGTAAACTTATGATTATCCATCACTCACGGGACCGATGGTGTGGCAGATATTCGAAAGACAGTACAAGACCATTACTGAAATTACATTTCTATATAAATACGATTAAGATTTTTTTTTATTTGTTGTATATTTTCGTTTATAAAAAACATAGCTGATAATAAGAAATCTAATTTATGACAAATTTAGAATTTTACTGAATAAATATGTAGTAGTAGTAGTATCTGTTTTCATACAAAGTAATCCATTGTACTTTTATATTCGTGTTTTGCTTGAGCTTTCACTACAGTAAGGTTGTGAATTCTACGTAATAAAAGTACTTGAATTGTATGTGCTTCCTGTTGCACCTCAAACCAACTAATACATTTAGAGAGTATGACCGACTCCTGGAGGATCATTCCCAGATTCATCACATTCATTCTCTTCAGCTTTCTCTGATTTAAAAAAAAAATGTGAATTTTCGTTATCCATTAATTCTCTATAACCAATATCATTCTTGTCACAATTAAGACAGTATGTGATTTTCATCAGCAAAAATACTTTCTAGTTGCTGTTTCTCCCGTCAAACAAGCCTTTTATTGAAAATAATGCATTCTCACTCGGGTTTATGTGCATTTGAATTTTTCTTGTTCGTTTCTGATTTTTAAAAAATGAGAAAAGGGGGGTGGCAGTTGATTGAGTGGCGGTTAATCGAAAATTTACCGTACATATAGTTTATAGTGCTTTGTGAACATATAGGTATAATGCATTGATTCGTTGCTTTCTACATCTGTTTATATGCTACTGTATCATTCTTTTTTTTTCCGAAATTAGCAATATTTCTATTTTTACACAGTTTAAGGTAGTTATTGTGGTGTGCCACCAATATCAATATTAATTCATTGATATATTGCGATAATAAATTTCTGATATTGTCCAGCCCTATTCAAAACCTTACATGCAACATCTGCTATAGCTGCTTCATGTATTTATTTTCCTACCCTTTTCTATCACTTATTCCCTGGTATTTTCAAGGCATATTGCACCTGAAGTACCTTCTCATGCCTGGAATTGAAAACAACCATGGATTGCGGATGGAGAATAATTTATAAACGGAACTGAACTATTTAAAAAAAGCATGTGAAGTAAGAGGACAAACTGAGAGTTATTGGTCATCTTACCCCATTGAAAATTCGTCATGTTTCCCATCACACGATTTTTATCAAACCATCATTTATCAGTAATCAAGACTATTGCAAAATAAATGGATCTACTATAAATTTGTAAGTCTTGAGTTCTAGTTTCAAAATATTTTAGTGAAGAAGTTGAAAATTTTGCCTTAGAATGGTGATTTCTTACATTGTAATGGGGAACACACAGGGAAATGCACTAATTATATGAATACACTATTTTAGGGAAACACACTGAAAATAAACTAATTTTCATAACTTTCTTCAAAGTGGCAATGCCCAAGTGCATGTTTATCATAGTGATGAACATGTTCTGCCGCCAGAAAACTTTTTTGGTGGCTGCAACATGCTACCATCTGTGATTAATTGCGAGAACAACTGAATTCGTCATCTTACCCCACCTTTCCCTAAGTAATGTTTTTAAATGAAATTATGCCGATGGGAACAATATTTGGCAATTTATCACCTGTGCCTGGTTAACATAAACATATCTTTAATTTTTGATTTTGTCCTAAAAAAGCTTTAAACTTGCATTTCCTTATTTTCGGATAAAATCCTTTGAAAATTCTGGTGTGAATTCAACTTACTGAAACACAATTACTTGCCCATGAAAGTGTTAAAAAAAGCTTTTAATTTATTTAATGAATTATTTCTTTGCCATATAACTTACTATAAAATTTTTATTTTCAGAAGAGGATGTATTGTCACAGAACTTTAAAGATCTTTTTTATGATAAATTGGGTTGTGATACAATTATACATGTGAAGGACAGAGAGTTTCAAACCCATAAAATTGTTTTGATGGCACGTTCAAGGGTATTTGCAGCCATGTTTCAACATGACACCTCTGAAAAACAGACAGGCATTATCACAATATCAGACTGTGATCCAGATTCTTTCCATGAATTTCTTGAGTATTTATACTGTGGGAAACTGGAAGAATTATCATGCCAGAGTGCACTTCGTTTGTATGAGACATCAGAAAAATACAATGTGCTGGAACTCAAAATGTTCTGTGTTGAGCTTCTTCTGGAAGATATGACTGTCCGAACATTCTGTGATACTGCTACTCTTGCTGAGAAGTATGATGATATAAAATTGATATCTGGAGTTCAGGATTATTTCAATAAGTACCCTACTGAGGTTGTTGAAACCACTGAGTGGGACCAATTAACAAAAAATAACTCTCCCTTATCCAATAAACTTTTGAATGGGTTAAAAGAAATGGCAGAAGCAAGACTTACAAGAAGCATTGCAAGAGCTGAATATATTTTAGCAACTACATAACTTTTCTTTCTACCTTTTTTTGTTTTTTAGTGGCTTCAAATTTTGTTATACAGTTATTTTATTTATGTTACTATAGCTGTTAATGTGTTATGAGATAAAAGTAATTAATGTGTTTTATGTGTATATGTATGTTATTCATAAAGGAAACCAAATATAAGTTTATCTCTATTTTGTAGCTAAGGACATTTTTTATTAAAAAAAAATAACTTACCAAAATTTGGATAAGTTGTGAATGGAGGGGGAGGGGGGGGGTGCTTATAAATTGAGTTGCAATTCTTCTATAAACTTTTAGTTGTAATACCGTTGTTTAAGAATATTTTTAATTCAATAAATTAAAAATCTGCAATAACTTTACAATGAATAGTTAGTGAAGTGTACAGGAATGTTTATAAACTTTAGCAATAAATGAAGATTTATCGAATTGCATATAAACTTTAAAAATCTTTGTCAGGTGTATTCACAGAACTATAGGTAATATACACTATATGGTGAAAAGTAACCAAATTTTAGATATTTTGTTGAATATCCAGAAGAGAAAGGAAAATTTTTTTTGTAGCTTCAAGAATGTAAGGAACATGCTCGCCTCCTATTTTTCAGTGAAGGTTTAGTCACAACCAATTGAATGACTGACAACAAATTGAATAAAAAAAAAATATTTCAGATCACCCTGTTACATAAAATGCTTGAAATGTTCTGTAACTGCAGCATATGACTATCTGGGTCCTGAATGATGTTTATATACATTTGTGTAAAAGTAGTATGTTTATTCGTGAAGCTATAAATGTTTCTTTAAAAAAAGCATTTTATATGTGTGTGTGTAGCGTGCAGGATTTAAAATCTGATTTAATGTCACTTTCAAAAAACTTTACTTACTAATGAGTGCAGTAGAAATAATATACTGCAATTAGAAAATAAATATATTGAATATTTGATATGATGAGATATCAGCATTTCTATGTAATAATTTTTAACTGTGCATGCACTAAGGATAACTTCGCCCCCCCCCCCCCAATTTAGTTGTAAGATATATAAGATGACTTGCAGGAATATTTTACGTCCTTTAAAGAACCCTCCACAAATATTTTTTATCTCAAAACAAGACCCTTCACAAAACTTTTTATCCCAAAACAGGACTCTTCAACAAAATTATTTGTTTCTTGAATAGACCTTTCTCAGAATTTTTCCACCTTCAAATTTAACTTTTCGCAAATTTTAATCATTTAAAAATAAAATCTGATCTGTAACAAAACAGCTGAACTCATCAAGGAACATATTACTGAGCTTTGTTTATATATGAAGGTTAGAATCTGAATGTATCGATAATTTCAAATTCACAAAATTAGGACACAAACTTTCTCAAATATGAGAAATATTTCACAAAAACAGGACCTTGTGGGAAAAGTCTGAACAGATCAGGCATCTTTAAAAGGCCAATTCAAAGTATTGAAAATTCAAAAACACATTGGTGATATATAATGAGCTGAATTTCATTTGCTTTCTAAAAGTATCTTGATAAAGGATTTTCCCATGAATTGCCATTTTTTTTTATGTTCATTAGAATGGGGAAAGAAATTTCCAAGCATTCTTTTCAAAAAGAATGCTGGGACATATGTTAAATGCATATTTTCTTGTTAAATGTCTGTCAATAAAGCTACTTAAAGCAACTGAAATTCAGTTTATTATATTGCTGATAACTCTCTGAATTTTTACAGTATTCAAAGGGAATTTTTATATACATTGCCTACCTAACTATGAAAATATATCGGGTTGTAACGAATGTTTCCCGTCACAGGTAATATTATCTATGCAAACAGTTCACATTGATGTGTTTGCTCCTATTTTGTCAAACGATTTTTAGCATTTCAAAGAAAGAAACTTTGTTTATAATACTGTGTTGTGAAATTTGTAAAAATATACCTTATCATTAAGTACAAGGTGTCTGAAATGGAACTATCATGCTACCAGATTAGAACCATCATTTACTTCCAGTTCTGGTTTCAAAAAGTCAGCTACAGAATGTTACCAAATCATGTGTACAGCTTTAGGTACTACTGTTACATCATATGACACTGTGAAGGTTTGGTACCGAAAGTTCAAAAACAAGGACTATGACATTCAAAAACCAGAGCACTCTGGCCAGCCTGCAAGAACTTGTAGAAGATCAGTATTCAACCACCCAAGAGTGTTTATACATGTGAAGGACAGCGAGTTTATAGCCCATAAAGTTGTTTTGATGGCACACTCAAGAATATTTGTAGCTAGGGGGGGTTCTAACTTTATTAAGAACTTTTTTTGGCGTAAAACTTTCATTAGAACCTAATATATAAATATATATATATATATACACAGTACAGAACCATTTATCCGGAATGCTTGGGGTCAGATGTATTCCGGTTAACTGGTTGTGCATTAAAGCAGCATCCATTTGGTAAGTTTTGTGGAATATGTGTGGTTGTGGCACTTTATCTCATTTTAAATTATTAGATTACTTGGATTAAAAATCAATGCAAGAAAGATCAAAAGTTGGCCAGAGTTTAAAAGAAGGTAATTTATGGGAATCCCTTAGGAACAAAAATTCTTCTGTTTCCTCTGCATAAAAATTAAAACATCTAAAATACAACTAAATTTGATGACAAAAAATACTAGATGTTGTCATCAAATTATACAATTGTATCAAGCAAAGCCTATATCAAACTGGCAATGTATGACACCTTTTTTTGCAAAGATTCTGAAATCAGTCTATCAGAAATATCATTCCGGATAACTGGTTTTCCGGTTAATTGGTTTCCGGATAAATGGTTCCATACTGTAATCATTTGTGCACACACACAGTTAAATATTATTTCATGCAAATGTGTAAGTCTCATCAAATAATGAATATATCCATTTTCTAATTGCAATATTAGAAACATATTGCAAGTAGAAAATGGATATATATATATATATATATATTGTATACTACAATTTGTCAAGTTTTCTGAAAGTGGCATTAAATTCGGTTCTAAACCATGTATGGTATAAAAAAATTGTTTATTTTAAAGAAACGTTTGTTTTTATGAATATATGTGCTATTTTTACACAAATGTTGTACTGGGCCCATTTAATCATATACTACAGCTCAGATCAGGATGTGCATTTTATGATACAGGGATTCCACAAATATTAATTTTATTCAAGTTGATGTTTGTCCCCTAATTGCTCCTGTGGCTAGTCGTACATTGTAAATCTTCACTGAAATTATGAGGTTGAAGACATTCTTTGTTCCTGAAGATACAGGACAATTTGACAAGTATATCAAAATGTCTAAAATCGAAAATTACTTTGGCTATTAGTGTATATAAAAATAGCAAAAAAAGCCTTTGTGCAACAATATTAAAAAGCAGAAAAACCAACGTTTAAAATGCACAAATAATATATGAAAAGCAGCAAACAGCTGTTTGGAATCTACTATCGAGATTCTTCTTCAGTGCAAAAGGAACAGCGTGCTAGAAAAAGCAAGGCTGATCAAAATCATAGACAGAGACGCGCTGGCTTTTATACCCTATGCGGGTGGCGAAGGCGCCGAAACAACCAATGAGAGAGAAGCAGTGGAAACGATTGGGTGGACAAGTAGCGACATCTACCGGAGAAGTAGAGAAAAGAAACCAAAAAAGGGGGAATTAAATTAACGCTTTCCAAATACTTGGAAAATCTGGAGTACTAGATAAGTCATTGATTAAAGATTGAGAATTTTTAATGATATGGTAAGCTTCCCAAAAATCAAGATCAAGGTTAGAAGAACATTTTTGGATAATGATGGCTGAGGAAAAATCGAACCTATGTTGAGAAGACCAAGAATGTTGAGCAATAGAAGAACGTTTGAGCTCCTGATTTTTAACATAACCTTCATGCTCTTTTAAACGAAATCTAAGAGCACGTTTAGTCTGACCAATATAAGAAAGACCACACTGACAAGAGATCTGGTAAATGCCCCAATTATTTAGGCGATCAACGGGGTGTTTGAGATTTGAAAAAGGGATTTTATAAACAGGAGAAAAAATAACTTTAAAATCAAACCTTCTTAGGATTTTAGCAACTTGCTGACTGATTTTAGGAAAAAAGTCCAGTACAACTGAAGTATTAGAGTTGGAATTAGAATGCTTTTCAGAATGTTCGGATTTCGTCAATTTCTTATAAATAGAATCGATAATATTAGAGGAATAACCACGATCGACAGCAATAGCTTTGAGGTAATTAAGTTCAGCACTAAGTAACTGAGGAGTGGAACAAATATTAGTAGCCCGAAAAACAAAAGTATTGAAAGCAGCGAATTTCTGGTTAGGGGGATGAGAAGAATACCTGTGAGGTGGGAGACTGACAGCAAAAGGTTTATGAAAGGTTTTTTCCCGCAATGTCTCAAATCAATAGGTTTTGTAATTTACGATTAAAAAAGTACAGGTTTTTGGAACTTACATTTCCTACTTGATTGTAGGCGTAAGAAGGTTATTCCTAAATTCATTTCCATTCGTTGTAATTTATTTTCTTCAAATAGGATTGAGAAGGTCTTATTTCGTTCTAAATTAGCTCTTTTAAGAGCTTTGATTCAAGAGACTCGCCACA
This sequence comes from Maratus speciosus, assembly GCA_963932465.1. Lineage (NCBI taxonomy): Eukaryota > Metazoa > Arthropoda > Arachnida > Araneae > Salticidae > Maratus > Maratus speciosus. The sequence goes on from OZ010800.1 coordinate 302,125,256, forward strand.
AAATTGCTCATATAGAGCGCGAGTTATATTCTTTACATATCAGCCTCGCTAATTCTACTCCTGATTTTCAGTCCATTGTCAGAAGGTCATGGAGCAGAGTTCTCACAGCTTCTTCTGTTCATTGTTCGGTTTTAAAGAAGAAATTTAATGCGCTTTGTGGAAGTTCTGTCGCTAATAACTGCAGTAATTTGCCTCTTGTTAACCAAAATGCTGTTGTCAATCTTTCTAGTGTTCCATTAAGTAACAATCAGCTCGATGCTCTCAAATTGAATAACAATTTTTCTGTCTCTGCTATTCCTTCTTTACCTAATCTTATTGCTCCTATTGAAAGAGCCTTTAAGCATAGCGCTCTATCTTCTTCTCAAAAAGAGTCTATTAGGCATCTCATTGCCAATACTGTTGATTTCAATTCTAATGTTTATGAACCCAATCTTAAACATCCTGTTAAACAATGTCTGAAAAATTTGCGTTCTGCCGACAAAGGTGGTCAGATTGTTCTTCTCGACAAATCTACGTATTTGGAAAAAAAAACCCATATATTAATTAATGATGGTCCGTATGTGGATATCCGCAAAGACCCTTCCACTAGTGAAATTAACTCTATTAAGTCTGCCATTAAGTCTTCTTCCATTATTCGTGCTAACTTTAAGAAGTCCCTTATTCCGTCTATTGCGCATTGTGCCAGGTTTTATGCTTTACCTAAGGTCCATAAACCTGACATTCCTTTTAGACCTATTGTCTCTAGTATCGGTGCAGCTTCTTATAAGCTTGCCAAATATTTAGTTTGTTTTTTCCCCACTTTTGAGCAGTAACTGTTTCACTGTTAAGAATTCTTTTGATTTTGTTAAAAAACTTCATAATTTTAAGCCGCAGGGTCAAATGATGGTTTCTTTTGATGTTAAATCATTACAAACGTCCCGGTTGAGGGGGCTTTAGATTGCCTCAAGAAAAGGCTTTGTGAATTCCATTTCTCTTATTTTGAAATCGAGGAACTTATACTTCTCACTCGCGCTTGCTTGTCGCACAATACTTTTGTTTTCAATGGTAATTTCTTCCGTATGATTGACGGTTTGGCTATGGGTAATCCTCTTAGTCCAATTTTATGCGATATTTATATGCACTATTTTGAGGTCAAGCTTTTTGAAATTTTAAAATTTCCGTTCTATGTTCGTTATGTTGATGATGTTTATGTCCTGATTGAAATGAATTCGGATATTAATCATATTCTCTCTATTATGAATTCCATTGATCCCTGCATTCAATTTACCTCTGAAATTGAGACCAATAACTGTCTGTCTTTCCTGGATGTCCTTGTTATTCGTTGTGAAAATGGCTTTCAGACTACCGTCTTTCGTAAACCTTTTGCTGTCAGTCTCCCACCTCACAGGTATTCTTCTCATCCCCCTAACCAGAAGTTCGCTGCTTTCAATACTTTTGTTTTTCGGGCTACTAATATTTGTTCCACTCCTCAGTTACTTAGTGCTGAACTTAATTACCTCAAAGCTATTGCTGTCGATCGTGGTTATTCCTCTAATATTATCGATTCTATTTATAAGAAATTGACGAAATCCGACCATTCTGAAAAGCATTCTAATTCCAACTCTAATACTTCAGTTGTATTACCATTTTTTCCTAAAATCAGTCAGCAAGTTGCTAAAATCCTAAGAAGGTTTGATTTTAAAGTTATTTTTTCTCCTGTTAATAAAATCCCTTTTTCAAATCTCAAACACCCCGTTGATCGCCTATATAATTGGGGCATTTACCAGATCTCTTGTCAGTGTGGTCTTTCTTATATTGGTCAGACTAAACGTGCTCTTAGATTTTGTTTAAAAGAGCATGAAGGTTATGTTAAAAATCAGGAGCTCAAACGTTCTTCTATTGCTCAACATTCTTGGTCTTCTCAACATAGGTTCGATTTTTCCTCAGCCATCATTATCCAAAAATGTTCTTCTAACCTTGATCTTGATTTTTGGGAAGCTTACCATATCATTAAAAATTCTCACTCTTTAGTCAATGACTTATCTAGTACTCCAGATTTTCCAAGTATTTGGAAAGCGTTAATTTAATTCCCCCTTTTTTGGTTTCTTTTCTCTACTTCTCCGGTAGATGTCGCTACTTGTCCACCCAGTCGTTTCCACTGCTTCTCTCTCATTGGTTGTTTCGGCGCCTTCGCCACCCGCATAGGGTATAAAAGCCAGCGCGTCTCTGTCTATGATTTTGCTCAGCCTTGCTTTTTCTAGCACGCTGTTCCTTTTTGCACTGAAGAAGAATCTTGATAGTAGATTCGAAACAGCTGTTTGCTGCTTTTCATATATTATTTGTGCATTTTAAATGTTGGTTTTTCTGCTTTTTAATATTAGTGTATATCTTGCTTGTATTTTATTATTTTTTTGACATTGTTTCTTTAAAAATAAACATTATCATAAAGTATCAAAAGTAAGCCCCCCTTTAGCAAACAGAAAATTCTAATGATTTTAAGGGGGGCTTATAATTGAAACTTTTGTGAAAAGGATAAGACAATTGGTAGGGTGAAGAGGGAGGTATAAGAAATTTATGAAATTTCAAAGGATTTTTACAATTTTCTAAATAAAATCAGATCAAATTAACATTTTTTGTTTTAAAATTCCCTTCCAGAGAAGCTAAGTAGTTTAATTAAAATAATAAATTAATGAAACAAATTTACATAAAATAATTAAATTTGATATCAAAGAAATATGAAAAAAAAATTCTAAAACTTAAACTCAATATAATCTTAGTGCATGAAAATCAAAGAAAACTTTAATCGTATACATTCTTCGAAAGGAACATTTCTTTCAAATGTCTGGTAGCACACATAGCGAAGTATACCATTCTGATACAGTGATATGTAAAGAGATTAGATAAAAAAAGTTAAAAGTGTAATATACATGTCCAACTAACCCCCTTCCCTTTTAGGTGTTTTTGACTGCTGCCTTTTAATTAGGTGCATATAGGCTGCAGCCTGCACGAGCTACCAAACCCGCTCCTATGGGCAGCTTACATGGAGCCAATTTTTACCCGGTGGTGTGCGGTAGAAAGGCGAAGTCTCGTACCTCAATATCGTGAGCTTGCTTTGCATTTCGGTCCAAAATTTCCTATCGTGATACTTGTCATTCAGCGGCACCCAATGTTTTCTTTTTCCCTTCCTCTAAATTGGTTCAAGAATCACTTTTCATGACAAGTACCCACTACCGATTAGGGATCTAAAATCCAGATTTCCCTACTCCCCAAGCTGGATATGTGTGTGTAATGTGCAGGAGCCAAATCAACAAAGTCAATTAGTTAAGCAAGCGGTACAACAGAGAAACCAGCAAATTACAGGCTCTCTAATTAGGTCGGCCGGGGCATTGGTCTACTGGATGGCCGCCATGCGGCGACCAAGCGGGCAGCCGCCCTGATGCCAGACAGGTATACTTGTTCGGCTAGGGAAATCTGGCAGCTAGGGGTCTGGTCATCGGTCTGGAGTCAGCCGTTCAATTCACCTGTTCAAGGTTCTAAATTACGAGGCCAACTTGAGTAGCAAAGCGCAGGTACAAAACAAGATCAAAATGTTAAGTAACTGTTTTAACTAAGTTCACAGCTAAGCAGTAGACACAGTCGATAGGATGAAGATGTAGGCCCTCGTCAGATTTATTGCTGCTACACGGCGATTAGGCGATCACCGCCCCGATACCAGGTATCAAACCTGTTCAGCTGGGGGAGACCCTGGTCATCGGTTAGAAAGAAAGAAAGAAAGAGATTAGATAAAAAATAAATATATGTAAAGAGATTAGATAAAAAAGAAATATATGTAAAGAGATTAGATAAAAAAGAAATATATGTAAAGAGATTAGATAAAAAATAAATTGCATAACCTCGGGCGACTATTTTTATTTTCTGTTCGCACTACCATTAAAAAAAAAATACATTTTGTAGTATATTTCTTTTGAAAATGTTGTCAAAGCGTATGTAAAAGATTTTTCTTTTGAAAAGTGGTGCGAAATAGAATTAAAAAATAGTCGCCTGTGGCAGGCGTGCATCAGATATATTCATTTAGGAGATATGCAAACAAAAAACCTAAGGAATTTCCTGAAAGCATCAGAAAATAAAACTTGAAGGGTGGGGAGACTTATAAATGCAATTTTTCAAAAAGGGAAAAAAATCTCATATGAGGGGGACTTATATTTGGATGGGGGATTACTTTCGGTACTTTAAGGTAAACAAAAAGGAAATAATGATTATCATTGAATAGTTTAAAGTGCTCATTTTTGCAGAGAGCAATTCTTTACCACTTGGTACTTTACTAGTGACACATTTGTCACAACCTTTAATTTTGTTTAATGCAAGTGTTTTTGTGTACAGAATTTTTATTTAAAAAAATGTTTAATTATTTCCTCAGTTTTTCTTGTAATAATTCAATTTTTACTTTCTTCTATCTTTACATGAAGAAAGTATTGTATTTGTGAAAAAAATCAGACTTCCGGTTTTCGACGGATATTTGTGTTTTAGAAGCTCGTGAACATGATTTGACTGTTTTTTGAAAATGTCTGTGACACAAATTTTTTGGGCACTCTAATTATATTCCATGCATTAGTTCATGAGATAAACTTCAGATTCAGTTATACCTTAATTACAGGGGATTCTGTTCCGGAAAATATATATATATATATATATATATATATCGGTCATCAATCTTTAAATTCGGACATAAAAATATTTCGGTAAATGGAATTTCGATAAATGGTCGGCGTAAAAAATAAATTTCGTCAATCGTTCGCAGAAAATTTGCCAATTTTGTCAAAGGATAGTGAAAGAGAACGCAAATTTTATCAAAGGATCGCGAATTTCGTTCAGGGGAAAAAAAACGCAGATATCGTCAAAAAATTGTAGAAAAAAACTGCAAATTTCGTCAAAGAATCTCCCCCCCCCCCCCCCCCCAAAAAAAAAAAAAAAAAAAAAAGTCATAAAAGGTTTGCGAAAAAACCCGCAAATTTCGTCAAAAGATAGAAAAAAAACCAAATTTCTTCAAAAGATCATGAAAAAACGAGAAATTTGTCAAAGGGACGCGAAAAAACACATAGTGTCAGTAGTGGATTCCCCCTGCCCTTGTGATATCCTTGGCATCATTCGATCAGAATTTAAATATTTTTAGAATCATTCTACGCAATGAAGGAGGTCCTCCTGTACAGTTTAGAGTTTATTAAGATACAAAAACAGAGTACACTAAAACACAACACAAACTTAATTATAACTAGTAATACACTTGGCCTTTTGCCAGATCATATTAAATAAAAAAAAATAGCCTTGGCTGGAAAAATAGCCTTGTCAGCCTTGGCTGGAATCCAACTGCATTCTAAATGTTTGCCCTCGGGACGGGACGATGAGACCGAAATCCCCATAGGGATTATTCCTTTTTCCCCAAAATGAGTTGCAACATCCTCCCGTCCCGATGAATACAATCATCAAATATGAAATCCTTTTCATTATATAAATCTACAAAATAATTATTAATCATGAATAAGAGAATATAATAGAATATATACAACAAAAATTACTCTAGGTTAAACTCAATTAAATATAGAATCACAATTACAGAATTTTACGCAATTACAATAACACTAAATGAATACTTATACTACAATTAAGAAATTAAAATAAGACAAAGTATATAAGCAAACACCAAACCAATGATTGTTCAGTTTACTCATCTTGCTCCAGCTGGTAAATCATCTGGATTGCTCGTTTTATTTTACCGGTGGGAGTTTTTAATGTGAGACTGCGAATGCATCCGTCTCTGCCCTCATGTGTTTCCAAAATTTTGGCCATCTTCCGCATCTGTCTGGGCAACCAGTCTTCACCTACTAAAACTATATCATCTACATTAAAAGATTTTACAGTATTTACAGGTTTAGAGATATTCACACTTTTAAGTTGGAGGATATATTCTCCCCTCCACCTATTCCAAAACCTATTCAATAAATTTACTCGATAGACATAACATTTTAGAAGCAATTTTTTATTGCTTTTCAATGTTTGATCAACTTTGACAACCATGGGTGGTAAAGAGGTCAACCTCTTTCCTGTAAGGAAATTGGCAGGAGTGAGAGGGAATGGTTCACCAGCTTCATTGTAAACATAAGTAAGGGGCCGTGAATTAAAGATTGCTTCAGTTTCAAGAAGAACTGTTTAGAGTTCTTCGTAACTAACGCCCGTCCCAGTACTTTTCTAAGGGTATCCTTTGTTATGCGAACCATTCTCTCCCAGTATCCACTCCACCAGGCTGTATGTTCCACTATGTATTTCCAGACGATACCTCTTTTGGCAAAATAATTTTGTACAGTTTCACTAGTCATATTGCAATAAAGTATTTAAGTTCACACTCTGCATTCTTAAACGTTAAGGCATTGTCTGAATATAGTCTGGCACACTCCTCGTCTGGAAATGAACCGTCTGGATGCTAACAGAAAATGTTCCGTACTGAGACTGGATACAACTTCTAGATGAATGGCACGAGTAACAGCACATGTAAATAATGCAACATATGCCTTGTTCCTGTCCTTTGTGCATAAAAGCCCTGCAAAATCGGTTCCTATGTATCTTTTATATGACGCATTTTCAGAATAAAGTCTGTCCACTGGCAACAGAGCTACCATCTGATTGCCTGGTTTGACCCTGTAGCGCCTACAGATTAGACACTTATTTAAGCAAGTTTTCACTGTTTGCCCTTAAGAATCCAGAATTTTTCATGAAGTTGAGTGAGAGTGTCTGATACACGAGCGTGGCACAAATTTTGGTGCTCTCTCATTATGAGTAATTGGTGAATTTTGAGTTCCCTGGAATAATTAATGGGTGTCGTTCTGAAAATTAGAAGTTAGAATGTTGAAGACATCCTCCCAAAATTATAAGTTTGTCAGGTGTAAAAATGGGATTAAGATAAAGTCTCGAATCTGAAATTATCGTTGAATTTTTGAGGAGTTGAAAATACTCCTTTTCAAATTCTGTTTTTTAGATAAAGTGAATCCAGTGCTTTTCTGCATTTGCAAGTTCCTCTGCAGAGATGGGAGCTGACATTCTACTAGATTTAACTTTGCAATTTCTAGTAAAATGAAGAATATAAGCAGTCACCCTTAACATTTTATTGAGGCTGCTAAGCTTATTAAGATCAAATAAGGGATCGTTAGGTTCCTGCGAAATTTGAAGAACTTTAATGTCCTTCATTTTTCTTTCTATTTCATTTATTTCGGCATCAGAGTTAAATTTAATCTGATTCATCAGAAGGCAATTCGGCCATTTGCAGCCAAGCTGGGCCCGAAAGCCAAACTGCGTCATTTATAAGGGTATGCGAGCACATGCCGCGAGTCAATTTATCAACTGGATTTTCCTTCCCGCTGCAAAAACGCTAGTTGGAAGTGTTAGTTTTTTCTTTAATTTCAAGCACTCGTTTCTTTACAAATTGTTGCAAATTTTCAGAAGCCCCCTTAACCAGTAGAGGTATATTTGTGAGTCGCACCACAGATAGACGTCCTTTTCCTTAAGAATGGGGAAAATGTTCCTCAGATAAGATGCTTGGCTGAGATCAAAGCACCTAATAACTCAAGCCTGGGCAAAGTTACTGGTTTCAATAGAGCTATACGCGATTTGGCAATAACAAATTTTGTTGAAATCTTTGTAGGATATTTTATTCTGAAATATGCAACTGCACCATACGCCTTTGGACTTGCGTCAGGAAATAAGTGCAGTTTCAAATTTAGGGTCCTCGAAATACTGTCGAGAAATAATAGACGATTTCAGTCATGACGTTTTGGTTGGAAACTGACTCCAAACAAACGGTTGCTATGTTGTATTTTCTATTTTCTTTGTGTGTTGTAGCTATATCTTGCATCTAAGTGTTTTAATACTTGATATGTACTGGTAACATTTTCCACAATTTATATTTAAAAAGAAATGACACATAGCAACCGTTTGTTTGGAGTTGGTTTCCAACCAAAATGTCATGACTGACGTTACACTGAAAGCGTCTATCATAGCTTGAGTTTCCATGACTTCCGCAAGCCATTCCTTGAATACAAAATGAAACTCTGGTTGAAGAGGTTCATCCCAGGAAATTCCTGTTTCCTAAGTTGTTGCATTAGCAACTTTATTCTAATAGTAAATGGGGCAAGAATATCTAAAGGATCAAACAGCCTTTTAGCACATTTCTTTTCAAAGAAGTATTACCGTTTATAAATTTGAATTGGTTTGTCGCGATGGTAATGTTATCATACACATTATCCCAAATGATTCCCAACACTTTAATTGGGATTCCGGTTTCCTTGGTTGCTTGTTTACAATTAATGTTCTCTTCTACCCACATATTTTGTAAAGTGGGGGAATTGGTTACCAACTGAAGTAAATTCATGGATGCTTGACGTAAAATATAAATAGCATCTTTACTAATCGATGCTGCAGATTCAATAGTTTCAGACCCACTAATAAAGTCATCTACGTAGAGATCATTTAATAAATCACAAGCATTTTTAAATTTGTGTCTGTACTTAGATAAATGAAGTCTAAGAGTTGCAGCTAATATAAACGGGCTGCATTTTACTCCAAAAGGAGCCCTGGTGAATTGGAGGATTCTGATGTCATTACGACCCAAACTGAGATCTGCCCCTTATTCTATACCCCCACAAAAATTTTCGATCCTGCTCTGATATACCTATTTCCAAAAAGGCTTGTTCAATATCAGCGCAAAATGCGATTGGGTGATGCCTAAATTTTAATAAAATTTTAAGCAAATCTGGATTCAAATTAGGACCGCTTTCTAAACAATCATTTAATGAAATTTCCCCCTTCGATCATAGCACTAAAATATGTATTTATCTTGTCACCAGCAGATTCTAATCTCTACTTCTAGTATAACTTTTATAGGTTTGAAAGCTTTTCAAACTCTTTCTAGGGGGGAAAAAACAAACAAAAAAAAAACGAACTTTTCAATTTTAAATCATCCCTTGTGGGGAAGTGGAGAGGAAAAATTCATGTTCTAGATTTTACAGTTTTAATACACTACTACTGATTTAATTATTAAAGAAAATTTCAGAAAGATAAACATATAAGATAAAATTTTAAAAAGAATAAGGGATGGTTTATAAATTATTAATAATAATTACAAGTAAAAACTTTATTTAAAAACAAGTTTGTTCAATTAAAAATGTTAAATTTTATGTCATTAGAATTTTTTTAGGGGGAGGATAAGAAGCTAATTACAATTCAAAGTCTTCATAATACTTTAGATAGTACCGTATCATTGTAAAAATTAACACATTTAAAATTTATTGATAATAATGCAAATCATGTATCCAGAGTTTGCTATGATCAGTCAATTATATAAAAATAATGGAGAAAACTTTGTAGTTAATTCAAAATTAATTCTATGGCTAAAAATTTGTTGCTAGTTTTAGGATAAATTTAAAAATTGTCAGTACTAAAAATGCATTGAAATAAAATATCAAATAAATACCGGAAGGAAATCAAACTATTTACTCGCAAAAAAGGCATTACCGTACATTGACGACTGTATTATATTAATTTGTATTCATGCATATGAAACAGGTTAATTTTAAAGAATAAATGAGGAACATAATTATCTATTAACAAATGCATAGGCAGCATTGTATGTAAATACAGGAAGATGCAAATTAAAGAATTTATGAATACATCGTTTTATAGAGTTTGGTAATATAAAAAGTAACATAGTTAACAAATTAATTTTAGTAGCGTAGTATGTAAATACATGAAAATAGTAACTTACGATTGTGTAGCTTTATAAAAGAAATTTCTACAGTTATGAAACAATGTAGAGAAATGTTAAAAACATCTGAAAAAACATTACGTACCTTTAATTTGTAAATCCCTTATTAATTTCAAACAATCTTTAAAATCATAAGCTGTCGTCTGCTTCTTCGATCTTTTAAAATGGCAGAATACACAAAAATGAAGTACGCTGATTGGTTGGATCTAGTATTTTAAAGCCAAGGTCGAGACCAAGCCTCGCAGACCCTCCTAAACCCATAGAATTACAAACTACGAGAAGGAAGGCAAGCATAAGGCACGCCACACACCAGAGAGACCTGCGACAATAATTGTGAGACATGAGGCAAATTCTGCTGTTCAAACCCGTTTTTTTCTTTAACAGGGTGAAATTGTCGCATGCCTCACGCTTTTTTGTTGCATGTCTCCTTGGTGTGTGGCACGCCTATCTTTGCATTGCATCTTCCCTGCCTGCTGTTTGCCATTGGATACTTTCTCTTTCGTTAATCCCCATGAGCTCTTGCGGCAAAAGGGGTGATAGTAACAAAGCCCATTGGATAGTAAGGTGAAGCGTTAGGGGGGGTTGCAAGCAGTTCGTTTTCGTTAAATCCCGTCAGCACCTGCACGCTTCAGAGCTAATCCGGTTTCTTGTCCTTCTTCGTTATTGGTACTTCTATTAGACTACTTCTATGGTATTTTCCCGCAGAGGCGTGGTTGTTGCCATTCGTGGGTAAAGTCGGAAATTCTCTCGACCAATCAAATTTTATAAGCGTTTATAAAGGTACTCTAGTAACATCATTATTTATTTTTTTTTTTGAAAAACTCCAAGCTTGAGAATCATTCTTAAGTCGCACAAGGAGCTGGATGAGGAATAATTGAAAATAAGAATGAATCTTAAATTCTGAATCAATTCATTAAAGAAAATGTAAACATTTCAAATTTGGTATTTATTTATTCATTTAATTGAATATATACACCGGACTTGTTTGCTTGACACCAATGTCCTCTTATAAATAAGGAAGACACTCGGAAAAAGACATCACTTGAAGAAGTTGGCTGTATACTTTTAATGGTGTTTGAAGTAAAATATCTCCCCCCCTCTCAAAAACTTTATAATATAAGTACATAATTCTGCATTGAAGGTAAGAGAAAATAAATGCCCTTTTATTTATTTTCTTCTCTGGGGGAAAAAAAAAAAAAAAGCTGACTTCCTTTATATTTTATAGAAATAATATTTTTAAGGATTTAAAGTTATTTTTTAAAAAGGTGATCTAAAATCCAGAAAATATCTGGCCCTTTGCAAAAATTGAAAAGATTTTAATGTAGTTAGGGGCAACCTAGATATTTGGAAATGCATTCAATGGGTATTGTGAACCAGGGTCATGCTAAAGCCGGGAACCCACATGCGGAAAAATATGACGGAAATCTGCAGCGGCAAATTTTCCGCTATGCCAAATTTCCGGCTTGGAAATGAGAATCGCACTTGCGTCTTTCGCTGGCGCTTCCGCGTTAACTACTGCGCATGTCTGTTTATTGGTTGATTTCTACAGATGCCGTCGCGGAAAACGGAAAAAGTTAAAACATGTTTAACTACGATTCCACTGCGTTTTTGTATTTTTACGTGGCAAATATGGGGTCAATTTGCTGTTCCGCATGTGGGTTCCTGGCTTTAGGGAATGGTAAATCAACCGGTTGTCTAGGCATGCTAATAATTAGGATCGCTAAAATTGTATAATGCACATAAAAAATAATTGATTTGCATCAGTTTTTGGTCTTTGCATATCTTTACTAACATAAACCAGATATTAATAACCATTTTTCTGTAAGTTTTTTTTCTATTCTTTTGGATCTATCTCTTTTCTGAGCCATATTTAGGAAGATTCCCTTGGACCCTTGAAATCTTTAAATCATTTTTGCCTATTTTTAGAGTTTTTTTAATATGTCTGGGATAAACTTTGGTACTTTTCGGTTAGCCGGGTGCCAGTGTTATATATACATATTTATATACATACATATATATTTATATATATATATGTGTGTGTATACAGTCGGACCTCTATTTAACGAACCTCTATTTTGCGAACTTTTACTTAGAACGAAGAACATTTTGCAAATTTCTTCGTAAAATAACCTCCAAATAGGAAGGGGGAGGGCGTTAATTTTTTTTAAAAAAACCTTAACGTTTTTCACCGTTTTATGTACGGTTTTTTTAACGGAGTCCTGAGAGAGATGCTACTTGTTCAATATAAACATTTAATAAGTATTAATACCACTATTTTTGAATAGTAATTTCAGCAAATATCTTAAACTGTTGTTTAAGACCGCCACCTTCTCGACTAATATATCTACGGATAGGTTTTTTAACGGAGTTTCGTTCAGATACAGTTTTGTAAAGAAAGTGCACTCCCTGGAGGTGGAATGTGGAACTAAAAGAATGCAATTTTATTTAAATTAGGAAATCTAACACGGCGATATTTTTGAAACTGTAAGATAGTTTATAACACATATTAAAAAGTTTTAAAAATAATGGCGCGAAAAATTTTGGAGGGTGGGAGGACGTTAAAATTTTTTTTTAAACCTTAGCGTTTTTTACCATTTTATGTGTGGTTTTTTAGGATTTAATAATTATAAATTATCAATTTGGCTTTATTAATTAAAGAATAAAGTGTTTTGACAGGAATATTAAACGAATCCCTCTGTGCGATCTGCCGCACTCACAGTGTGCCTCTGTCACACTTACCCACTTGTTATTTCTTGTCAAGTTGGGGAAAAGTCAAGGTAAGCACTGGTTCACTGAGATGGTTCGTTGTGTAATGTGTACTATGCTACTGAATACGATGCTTATTCATATTGTGTATTGATATTCTTTCTTCTGCGTCGTTTGTTGTATTTTCATTAGAGTGGAATTTTGTTGAATGAATTTAACATATCATATCTTGATATTTTAGCTTAAAAGGAATATTCATCAAAAAACTACATTTAAATTAGTATAAAACTATTTCGAAATGGGATTTGATAATTTATACATTTTTTTAAAAAGTTCCCATGTTGTTTATTTCTAGAAAATAAGTAGGAAGATATAAATACAGTGAATTTTTTCGATTAAGAATGCATTCATTCATAGAGTAAGATTGAAAAGCAACATGTCTGCTGCATCTATCATCCACAGAAACATACTTAATTACAAGTATATTAGCATGACGTGGCATTAAATTAATTTTAGTTTTTCCCCTGCTTTTACTTATTTTAATTATATTAAGATCGTCACTGTCCTAAATTTTAGAATATTTAAATTTTTTTTATAATATTTTCAGTTATATGCGAAGTAATAAAATAGCAAAAATTTTATATTAAATAGCAAAAATAATCCATAAAGTAGGAAGAAAAGGAAACACACTACTTTTAAAGAAAAGTACTATGCAGCAAATGGCATAAGTGCAAACAGATGTCAACCATTTGTTTCTTTTTCTAAAATTTTTCTATTTTGCATATATATATATATATATATATATATATATATATATATATATATATATACATATTTTAATTATGTTGTGTGAACATATATAGGTATAAAACATTGATTCGCTGCTTTCTACATCTGTTGGTAGTTAAATTATTGGTACTGTACCATTTTTTTCGAAATTAGCAATATTTCTATTCTTACACAGTTTAAGGTAGTTATCGCGATATATCACCAATATCGATATTAACTCGTTGATATATCGCAATATTAAATTTCTGATATCGTCCAGCCCTTCTGGACATTTCAAACTTATTCTTTCTTTTAACACATTTTATGATGATCAATGACTAAGACCAGGTCTTACCAGGCACCTAATTCACCAAGAACAGTAAAATTGCTGTGATTCTTTGCCACGTGTCCTTAGAATCTCCTGTTTTAAAGATTGTTGATCATGATCAGTCGTGTTGGTAATTTTTGGTTCTTGTAGCTCGAAAATGTCAAAGCGAAAAGTGCTTTTGAGCATCAAAGAAAAAAAAAATACTCTTGATGTGATTGATAAAGGCGTGAAAAAAAAGAATACTGCTTTAAAATTTGGTATTCCTCCAAACAGCTTATCAACCATAATAAAAAATCGTGATTTTCATGTAAGACAATTTTTTAAACTGAAAATACAATGTATTTCCAGACAATGTTTTGTTTCATTCTTATTTCCCTTGCAGATTTCTTTTTGCTGGGTAAAGTAAATAAAACAATAGATATCCTTCTATATATAAAAAAAAAGTTTTGATTTGGAAATGGACCAATGAAAATCTGCGTAGATATTCCGGGTAGATTGGCATCCAATTTGAATGCTTAAGCATGGCCTTTCATCGCTAATATTAAAAATAACTGTTGCATACAAAAATATGAAAATCGGTGGTATTATTGAGAAATGTTTGATAAACACGCTGATGCAGACAGTTTTAAAATTGAAGAATTATTTTAAGAGATATTTAATGCTAAAGTTGGACAAAATCGTTCCATTAAAAAAGTTTTATTGGAGCAAAAACTGTACATAGGAATTTAATCATTTTTAGATCATTTTATGCGTCAGAATTTCCCGGTGTGCAGATTGCATTTAGTTTTTTAATTTGACTCATTTTTGGAGGTTTTATTTCTATTTTAAATTCAAATTTTCAGCATTTCGAGAGATATTTCTTAGATATTTTAGAAAATTGTATTAATTTAAACTGTTGCCAACTGTATAAACAGCGCAAACAATAATGTTTGCTTCAAATTAAAAATTTAATTTACACGTGACTATTATAAACAGAAAATGTAAAAAGCAGGAACTCATTGAAAATTACGTTATAAAAACTATAATTACACGTGAATTTTAAAGAGAAAGAATATTGTAAAATAATAAATTCATTATCATGCGTTAGAAGTCTTAAATAGGAGAATTTACATCACGTTACACTTATTACGTAAAATGAACAAAAAATAATATTGCAAAAAAGTTTAAATTTAAAAATTGCGCAAGACATTTATTTGATATTTTAAGATGATCATAATATTTCATTTCTAACAAAAGTATTTTTACGTGAATATTAAAAAGAGAAAGAAAAGTTTGGTGAAAATTACGTCAGATTCAAATTATAATTCAGTCTTCCGAAATTTTTTTAAAGGGTGATCAAATTAGCATGCTGTTAGAGTCTGCAGTGTCTGAACGGGGGTTGACGAGCGTAGCTCGTAGGGGGCAGAGCCCCCTAGTAATTTATAAAAAAAAGTGTGGTTAAATACTTTTTTATATTATATTTAGTGTTTATGGACATGTTTTATGTAGTTTAAAGAGTTCTAAAAGGTAACTCTCTATTTAACGAATTTTCCATGTAACAAACTTTTTTTCGGGATTTAGCGACTTCATTAAATAGAGGTCCAACTGTATATACAATATGTGTATATGTATATATAACACTGGTGCCTGGCTAACTGAAAAGTACCATAACTTGTTATTGAAGAATAAGAATCAGCTTTTTCTGCTTGGTTTCTGTTTATACAAACAACAAACTAATTTTCATGTAGTATTTATACCAACAACATTTTTACTCATTTTTTATCCATAGAAAATAGGTGGCAGCGATTTTAATCAGTTGATTTAAATCGGCGATTAAATCGTGATTTTAATCAACTGATTTTTTAAAAAATATTGATTTAAATCAAAAATTTTCTAAATGTTTAAAATGTCAAAAAAATTATTAAAATCAAAGATGAACATAATTGGAAAGTTTCTACGTGTGTTTTGACATATGAATAAACAAAAAAGAGCTTTAAATAATTGTTTCCAAGCTTAATTCCTGAGTATTGTAAAAAATTAAAAACATCTGTTTGTGAAAAGCATTGTTTATCTAACATAAAACAGTTTCATCTAAAAATGATATTTAAATCTAATATAATTTGCAATGTCATAATTTCTTTTAGGAAATCAATTTATGCATTATTTTATATAAAATAAACGTAGCAAGTGTAATAAATTTCTGCAAGTAAAAGAATAAATAGTCAGTGTCTTAGTTTCTTGTTCTACATTTGTAATAATAAATTAATAGCAATATCGAGTTAAAGAAGAACGAAAGAGTGACATCTGCTCAACAACTAAATTGTAAATGTGAATGCAAAAGAAAAAAACGAACTAATTGGTATAAAAATGTTACACACAGCAAGAGCTTCTTCGGTATAGGTTGAATAGTTTATTTTGTAATTCATATATACTAAATAAAAAAATTAATTAGGTATTGAAAAGGCAGCAAAACTTTCTTAAAAAAAAATTGAACCACTGAAAGCTAATAATCTCAACTGAGATGTAATAATGCTGTTATTTAAATATTTTGAGGATTACAGATATAACTGGCTATCCTTATATTTATTCTGTATGTATGTATGAATGGGTTTAACTCATTTTCATAATTTTTTTGTTTAGCATACACATACATGTGTGTAAGTTTAGATTTTGGTGATTAAGAGTCCTGGTCAGTAAAAATAAATCCTTCGTTTCTCTCAGAGGAAAATAGTGCCTACCCCCCCTTGTTGCTTTCAAATGGGCGTTTACTATTAATTTCCGTGAAGTTCAACACCCCACTATCGCTGTCATTTGACAAAATTTATGACTGGGAATGGGAAAGGAAGAAGAGCTCTATTATGTGTACTCCCTATCAGTCGAGCCCCACCAGTGGCTGAGAGGTTCTGCTCTCGAAGCTGGTAGACGGGAGGTGCTGGGTTCGAACCCAATCGCGCCCATCGTCCTAACCGTTTCTGAGTTTTCGTGGTTTTCTTCGAGACCGTGGTTTCCCATGCGTAAATACGGGTTAGGTTCCCTTAGAAAGACCCCCACGAAGGGCACTCCCCCCCAGGGCCTATATCCCATGTGTTGATAATCGGCCGTCATAAACACAAACCAAACCAAACCAAACCCTATCAGTCGAGTTGACTTGAGTTGATATTTTTTTAACTATTTCTTTTTCACTAGTTTTACAATAAAACTTGTGTAGCACGGAATTTTTATTTCGGAGGTATTAAATCATTATTCATAAATTGTTTCGTTGTTTTATGTCTGCGCGATTTTTTCTTTTACTGTTTTTGTTATTTTTTTCTTTTACAGTCTTATACATATTGCTAATTAAGTAATGTGTAATAAGTAATATAAAGCAAAATACCCAGTCAAAACAAACCTAGCTTGCATCCAGATGAATAAAGTTGGCAAATTTAAAAGATTTGGCAATTTTTTTTAGTCAAAAAATCGGTTTATATGGTTTAAAACAGGGTTTTTAGGTTTACACGGTTTTATTCATTTTTTAAATATTTTCTATTACATAACAACCATATTTCTTGATAAAAATAAACACTGTTGGATACCATATAAGTAATATAACTTCATTCGAAAATAATTTAATTTCAATAATTATAGTCAGTTACGCAAACAGCTATTATGTTGAAAGATTAAAATTAGAGATCAACTGAAAATTCGTTTTCGGCTCAAAATCTGAGTTTCGCCGAAAACGAATTTTTGGCGAAAATTCGGCAGGACCAAAACTATCAGTATTCCAAAAATCATCTCATTTCTTCCTTCAGAACTTTTCAACATTATTCGTTTATTTGAGCTTTATCGGCTCAAATAAGACTATTTGTTGGTACGAACATTGTTGTATAATTATCAGTCATGACTTACTCAAGACTGAATGTAAATTATAAAGCAAGCAGTGCATATATATAACTAAACTTTTTCACATGCTCATTAAAAGCTGCAGATATAGCAGTAATAGAAAATTTTCATTTTGAAACCACAAAAGTGCTTCCAATACTCTTTGAAAAAGTTCTAGTATCTAGTATAACAGATGATCATTTACAGAAATCATTGTAAAAGATAAATCGGGGTGTGTATACATAAAACTACATATCTTGTCTATTCGTTTTTAAATCTTTAAAAGATAATATCTCCAATCGATTTTTTTTTTTTTCGCCAGAAACAGATTGACAAAAGTTTTAAAGACCATATTGTTATATTATTAATTTCTGTAAGTAATCTTTTTTTTTTCTTTAAGTATTTTATACTAAATATTGAATATTTTAATCTATTTTATCTTTCTTAGTTTCATATCTTTACATATGTTGACAATGTTTTTAGAGCATCAGGTATGGTCTTCAACGCATGATGCTAATTCTAGTCGTACTACGTGCATACTAACGATCCAGACTCATTACGTCTCATGTAGACTGCTGGAATAAAGTGTAAAAGAAGAAAATATTTATGTTCAATAATTTGAAACAAATTACAAAAAAGAGAAAATATTATATTGTATTAGTTCAATATATATATATATTTGAAAAATACCAGTTGGTTTAAACAGTGGTTAATCACCTATTGGTTCAAAATGTGCCAATTGTCAGATAATAAGCTTGAAACTGTTTCAGGGATTCATAACATAGCCTCAAGCTAAAATTTACAAAAAGATCAACAAAGCATGTGTGCTGCTATTGTTGTTGTCTCATCCCCCTCCCCCCCTTCAGTGATAGAGTTCTTGAAACAATACAGACTAATACAAACTACAGGGCTTGAAACAATTTTATGCTATTTTAAACACTTTCCTACATAGTTCAAAAGTGTTTATGATTTTGGTTTGTCCATCTGTCAGAGTTCAGCTCTCGCAAATATACTCGGATTGCCCTGAAATTTTTTTGTTATTGATGCTTACTATAGCACGATCAGTACTGATATTGAAGTATGTAGCACTTAAAGTTCATTTACAGGGAGGGAGTAAAGTTTTCAATTACATTGGCAAAAAATCGCTTCAAGCTCATTTTAATGCTATTAGACAATTTCAAAAATAATGCAATTGACATATGTTTCGATAGTGCACTGGAACATGCATTCTGTAAAACATGAGGTGCAAAGCATTTACTATTTCATTTACAGAGCCAGACAAATGAATTCTATTACATAAAGGTCTATGGGGAAAAACTGTTTTTTGGCGTACTATGTGGTGTGTATAAATGCTTTAGATCATATACAGGGCTACACAAAAGAATTTTTAAGCATTGCGGATTATCAGCATGAATGGCGGCTATTAATTTGAGTTATGCACTTTCAAGTTGAACTATATGTAGTATTCTAACAGATGTTTGAAAAGGGTGGGGGTTGCCCCCGAGCGTCTGCCTTTTTTGAAAGACATTTGCAAAAGAGTATTGTTTCTCTGACTATATAATTACCTATATATTTCAGGTTATATTATTTTATTTTTATAGCTATTTAAACTTAATTGTTACTCAATTAATAGTTTTATTTCTTATCTGAAATTAGAATCAGCTCAAACAATGACTACTTGTTGAAAAGTACTAATGGCAAAGTTGCCACAACATCGCTAAATTTCACGACAAAAATAAGTTGCCATATATAAAGTCAACTTGGCGACAGCTGGCTAATTTAGTGAAATTCCCATTTAAATGCATTAATCTTCTATAATCGAGCTCACCTCAATCTAATTTTTGTGCCTTTAAGGTTTTTTACATGGCTTACTTTTTAGTGCACTTAAAAAATTATATTTTTTTTTACATTTATATTATTACTTTTAAAAATTGCATCACATTAAAATGAAACTGTCTCAAATAAATTACTTCTTAGTCTTCAGTTATAGATTTTCTGATAATTGTGCGATATTCTGTCCTAGATAGAAAACCTATTTAACAAAATTTTAAAACTTTAGAAAAAGGCATTAAGTGTAGTTTTTCTGGCTATATAATGACTTATATATTTCAGGTAATGTTATATTATTTTTATTATAAGTTATTATTCACTAACAAGTATTTAATTTATATATGTATTTATATATATAATATAGTCCCAAATTCATATTCTTTAGCTAATTTATGGCTAATATCTAATATGAAGATGAAACCACACATTTTATTTCTGGAACTTAACGCATTTGGGACCCGATGATTCTGTCTAAGTTCTACAAATTTCATTCATAAAACTGAACAGTTCTTTTTATATCTTTTTCCACTCATTGTTTGATTACAATGAAGGCAAGTACAATTCGAATAGCGCAAACACTGTTTAGAAAATCCTCTCCTCGATAAATTACTAACAAGTTTATGAACTATTTTATTACATTTTAAATATTATTGTTTATTGTAATAATATTTTGTCTTATTATTCATATGTAACATGGTTTGACCATATCTTGCAAGATACAGAACATGCAACAGTCAAATTATGATACATGAGTTTTGTTATTACATACAAAAACAATGAATAATGAAAAGAGAAGAATATCTTATACGATGCATTGGTAGTCAAGTTATCAAATATATATGTGTACATACTGAAAAGATTTGTTTATTATACAACAGAAACAGGCTTGATGTGGATTGCCTGATATGTGGAAATTTAAATTTAGGGTCAAAATATTTCATATCGAACATATTAAAAAATTCGAAAAGTACATGATACGTATGACGTTTGAATTAAATATTTTATATAAAAGAAATGCCTTGAATCCCACACTCTATAAAAGAAGTAACACAGTCCCAAAAATACCGTGTCTTCAACTATATTATATAGTCTATAAGCAGAGTGCTGCACAACGCAGATTTTACTCGAACTGATCAAAGGTTCAGATCAGATTGGTGCTAATTTGCATCATTTCGAGTCGGACTGACTTTAAATGTTTCTTTTTCAGATTGAGTTTTGATTCTTTAGGGCTGGGGCCGGGTAAAGAGTGACCCGAATTTTCAAAGAGATATAATTTTCAAATGAAAAAACTATATATTTCAATATTAATGAGTGTATATATTTTCATTTTTATATAAAGGAAAACAAATAAATAAATAAAATTGACATTACAGATTTAGTTGCAGACTACTTTTCCACTACTGCAATAAAAGGTGGTTTAATTTCCTTTCGCTTCGGGCTCGGATCGGGTCGTTTTGAATCGAAGTGTGTCGGGTTTCAGGTTGACGATTTTTTTTTTTTTTAAATCCACTTACGGGAGCCCGTTTGTTTCAGCCCCAACCCGTGCTGGACACCGAAAAAAAATATTGATTTTATGGTACATTACTGGCAGCTGTGTTGCAAGTTTATAACTGTAAATATATCGTCCGATAAATAAATTAAATCGTATATTACTGCTTAACGGTATATTACTTGCTAAATTTGAGTTTATTACTGTTAATTTTACTGTTTTAAACTAGCATCCCAGCTGCCAGTATTATGCTATAAAATCAACATCCTCCCTCCCCCTTTTATAGTATAGCTCATAATTGTTCAGATTTCATTGGTCTTTTTAATCTTACTTACCTTTTCGTCTTTTTTCGTTAAAAATTATCCTAGTTATAATTAAATGGCATATTGAACTGATAGCCATTCAAACCAGTTTCATTATGAATATTCCTATTTTATTATTCAGGAAAAGTTTATAATCTTCCAAACTTTGAATTGAAATATTTAATTGAATTATAGATCGAAAGTAAGTTTTAGTAACTTAAAATACATGGATAGTATTTTGAGAATGATTAATATTAATAAGCAATCAAACTTTCACTTAAACTGTGAATTAACATGATGATATTTTAATTTCTTTTGTTGTTAGATGTGCTTTTTAGACATTCTAAATAAGATATAAATAGCATAAGCTTTTTTTTCTTTTTCTTTTAAATGCAAATGATGTATAGTTTTTTGAAAACTTGAAAACAGACAAACAGGAGAAAAACCGTTTGTCACTTGACTGCAATCGCTTATAAAAAAAAAAAAAAGAAAAATTTCAATGATTTAGATTCCAAATCGCTTCATTAGTCAGGCCTGCCAATTTTGTGCGTTTACATTTAAATATGAGTCAGAAAAAGTTTCAAGTTTGTTGAGAACTGCCAGAAATTTATTTTAGGGGACTAATAAAGAAAAAAGAAAAGCAATCAATTTTTATTTAAAAGGTTATCACATTTAAAAGGCAATGGGGGGGGGGGGGTATCGTGGGGATCTCATCAGATGGTTGTTCTCGAGTTCGCTGAAAAGATGATTAAAAGAACTCCAACATATCGATGAAAGTACAATCACTTATTTATGTTCAAAAACAAAGGAAGACATCTCATAAAAATGGAGCTTCGGATATGAAGCAATATAGAAGGACACATTAAGTATCTCGATGTGTATAAACAAATTCGTTTCATCACTGCTACGCAACATCACAAAAAAGAAAAGGAAAACAACAGCGGTCCTTTAACGGACCTTCCAGTCAGGCGGTCAGGGGCGACAGTGTCATAATGCGTACTGAACTCGTATGTCTTGGCATATTGTATTATCGCCAACTAATCAAGATTTTGATGCCTATATTACAAAGACAAAGCATTGGCAACAGGATTAGCAGACAAATTACGTGGCAACCCCGCCTTTCGGTGCACCCACAGGATGTGAAGCAACCCTACATGTTTCAAGAATAAGTGCGACGAAAAGTCTCGCATTTGTTTATATTAAAAAAAACAGATTGCAGTTAAATGTGATTGAGTAATCTTTAACAAATGTATGTGAATTGTAGAAAGCATTATGATGATAAATGAAAATATAATTTAAAACTGCAATTCCAATAAATACATTATTTTCTTTATTTCCTTTTTTTACCCATCAAGTTCTAATAAGAAATGAGAGTGGTTTATTTATAGTGCAGATAAAAATACGTTAAAGAAAATGAACTGTTAAAGGGGAAGTGCAGCTGTACCAATTATAACTGCGCACGATTGCTGTTAACTAAAAATCGTTAGGAAGGGAAATAAATAAATAAATAATCGAGAATGAGAATTTTGAATAAGTGAAACAAAATATCTGAAACCATACATCTTTATATGTGTTGAGAAAAGTTCCTTGTGAAAGGAAAAAAAAAAATATATATATAAATGAATGTAGAAGTATGAATTGTATTAGGAAAAAGAATTGCTATAATGAATTTACTTGTTTAAAGTAGATTTTGAGAAACGGGGGGGGGGGGGGAATTGATATGTTGCAGATAAAATCTGCCACATATCTCACTGGGGCAACCAAGAAAAAGCTGTGACTGTACGTTGCAGCTTTATAAAAAAACAGACAGACAAATTGTCCATCTTCAAATTGTAAATCTTCAAACACAGTTTTATAAAGTAAGCACATTAGAAAATGCTTATATATGAGCTTGCAATCTGAAGAAGAAGAAAAAAAAACATATGTTTAAAAGTTATATGCATGTAAAGCATAAATTCAACTAGGTTGTTTAAGTCTTTGGATCCATTACAACTTTAAAGTCAGTGAGCAATCATTTTTTGTGTCCTTGGTACCAAGACTCACTTTTTTTTTACTTTGACCCTATTTGGGATCAGCCATGTACTACACATTTGCAAGCATTTAAAAGAAATAATAAAAAAAGCACAATTCAAGACACTAAAAGTAAAAATGAAAAATATATAAGGTATGAGTAATTGTAACTAAAACTTAGATGTACACATGAAGAGAATAAATGTAAAAATTGAAAATTCGTGCACATGGCACAGGACCACAAAATAAAGAGGTGCCTAAAGCACACCCATAAAAAAAAAGGGATGGCCCTAATTCTTGTATGTCAACAAGTATTATGGCTTCGGTTTAAGACCTCAGCCCTAGAGGAAGAGGGAATAAAAAGGACGACTCGGATTGAGCACAACATGAGCCTCCTCACTCCTCAGTAGATCACAGTGATCTGCGAAAGGAGTGCGATTCAGTATCTCATATTAATTCTTTGTAAGTAATTTGAATTGGAAAACCAATTTACGTGAAAGGTGTCTCTCATCACAGTGTCGCATGAACCTTAGGGCAACAATTTTGAACGGTTCACGACTTCTTGGGGGCAATGATTATAAAAAGGGAAAAAAACTAAGTTGTAAATATCAGACTTCTAAAAAGACAATCCTAAAGTGGTGAGAAACGAAGTGTGATAAAGTTGTAAAATTATGTTCAAGTCATGTAAGCAGGTATAGAATTTAATTGAAGGGTGTTTTTTTTTTTTCTTTTTAACAATAGATATAAGTGACATGTAAAAATTATAACCTTTCTTTTTTTGAATGACAAAAGAATAACTAGCTAGACTTGTTACTGTTAAGTTGTAACTAAAAGTGAAAGCATTTAAAGTTAGCTTGTTTTGTTTAGCTTACGTGCGTAAAAAAAATATAGAGAAAAATGTCAAGTGACACAGAATATTGTTTACACATGATCTTCGAAGCAACACATTCATGGACCAGCCACAACATTGTCAAAGATCACCTATAAACAACGCATGCATAATCTTGGCCAGAGATTGACAACATAGTGTCACAATACATAAATTCAAAATAAGTCGTGTAAATAATAAACGATTATCTTCGTCTTAAATTATAAGTGTGTGGTTGAAAGTTACTAGTGAAATTACTGTTATTAACATGACTTGAAGGATCAAACAAATGTCCATAACGAGGTGGTGCAAAGAGTAATCTATCTATGTGCACACGAAATGCTGTATCATCAGCAGCATGTAATCTTTTTATTGAGAAAGACACAGGTGAATGCTTATGTGTAACTATGTATGGTCCTGTATATCTAGGTTTAAATTTGTCAACTGTTTTTAAGTATACAATGTCTTTCAAACAGATGTTTCTTAATTTAGCTTTTCGACTGTACATTTTATATCTTTTATCTTGAGCAGATTTAATGTTAGAATAGGCTTTTTCATAAATTTTGTGCAAGTCTTCTAGTAATTTATAAATTTCAATATGTTTATCTAGAAAAGGTTGATTACAAGAATGATCAAAAGTGTCAAAGATTAATGAAAGTTCACGACCAAAATGAAGCAAATTAGGGAAAATAATGTAGTAGAATGTCTTGTAAAGAGTAAAGAGATTTGTGTATAAAAATTGCATTTTCAAAAGTGTGACCTTCTTGTAACAGAGTATTTAATTGAGGTGTTTATGCGTTCCGAAAGACTGTTTGATTGGGTGTGTGAAACAGAACTGTGAAGAACCTTTATACCAAGAGTATCATTAAAAATATTATATACATGGGCAGTATACTGGGGTCCTAAGTCAGACAAAACCACAGCAGGTCTGCCGAAAGTAGTAATGCAACTGAAAAGACATTTAACTATTTTAGAAGCAGAAGTATCATTAAGTAGATAAAGTCCTACGTGTTGTGTAAAATGATCAGTGACAGTTAATACATGTTTTCCATTTGAGAAAGGTCCAACTAAATCTGTGCTTATTGTGTGGCCAGGGTATCTGGGCGTGTAAGTGGGTTGTAAAAGTGCAGGGGGAGTGCGGTGATGCTACATTTGACGCATGAGGCGACAAAATTCAAAGTGTCAACATACATGTTTTTCCAAAAGTATCTAACAGAAAGAAATTCATATGTCTTAGGGAAACCAAAGTGAGACAGATGTGAAACCAAAGTGAGACAGATATGAAATAGTTAGGACTTTACTTTTTAGGGTATCTGGAACAACAATATGATAAGAAAAGGAGTTGTTGTTCAGGTCTTCTTTCTTTATCATTAAAACTTTCGAATCAGGATGAATGAAATATTTAGGGAACTTTTGTGAAGATCCTTTGGTTAAAATTTCATTGTAAATTGAAGACAAATTAGGGTTGTTTTTCTGTTCCATGCAGAAAGTATCATTAGATATTTCTAACAATAGATCACGTTTTGTTTGATTACCAGTTACAAGATAGTTTACATTATGAGTGTTTATATTGGACGAGTAGTTGTTAGATTCTGTTGTATCATAGTCCACAATAGGTAATGGTTGAGTGTCATGTAGAAGTTCAAGATTAGTAAGCAAAGTTTGCTGATTATTTTCAAAATTGCAACGAGATAAATAGTCAGCCAATACATTTGTTGCACCAGGAATGTGTTGAAAAGTATAAGAATATTCAGAAAGTTCAATAAGCCATCTAGTAGTTATATCAGCAGGATTTGTTGTTTTGTTGTATTTTTTTTAAAGGCTTACTGTCAGAAAGAATTACAAAATCCCTGTTGTATAGGTAATATTTAAAAGCAATAACTGATTTGTAAATTGCCATAAGTTCTAGTTTTAATGCTGGGTATTTCTTTTCTGAAGATTTTAAAGATTTAGAAAAATAAGCAACAGGTAATAACTGATTGTCATGTTCTTGCAACAAGGCGGCAGAAATGGCAACATTTGAAGCATCTGTGTTTAGATAGAAAGTTTTATCCCAATCTGGTAACCTTACCATAGGTGAGTTAAAGAAGATTTTCTGTATAGTTTCAAAAATATCCTGGTATGTCTTTGTCCATTTAAATTTAGCTTTAGGTGTGGTTAAGTTTATCAAAGGTTGTACCAATTCAGAAAAGGATGGAATAAGAGATTTGTAAAATGTGATTACACCAATGAGTCTTTAATTGCCTTTTTGTTGTAGGAATGGGGAATGAAGTTATTTTCACAATGTTCGACTTAATTGGTGACACAGAGTGATTTTGAATGTGAAAGCCCAAATAGTCGATACCGGTTTTGTGGAATGTGTTGTAGGAATGTTTTGTGTGAATGAATTAGGTGAAAGTGTTAAGTTGTATTTAGTTAAGATGTTCAGGATTTTGTCAAGTTTTGTATACATTTCCTGAAATGAATTTGCACCTAATATGAAATCATCTTGGTAGGTGTAAACACCTTCTAACTGTAACTCATCCAATAAGGAGTCCATTAGTGCTTGAAAAATAGAAGCACTGGATTTCAATCTGAAAACATGTCTCTTGTACTTATACGAACCAAACATGGTTGTGAAGGTTAATTGGTTTTGAAATTTTTCCGGTAAATCGATTTGATGGTAGGCCTGATGAAAATCGTGAGCAGTGAAAAATTTAAAAGATGACAGATTGGAAATAATTGTTTGAATTTTAGGCAGAGGGTATGAAGAACCTTGTATTATAGTATTGATCATGCAAAGATCAAGAGCGAGGCGATACCTTTGTTTCCCAGTAGCATCTAGCTTTTTCTTAACAAGTAACATAGGACATGCCCATTCGGAGCAGTTACGCTCAATTATACCAGCTTCTAATAGTTGATTTAATTGCTCTTGAGCATCTTTTTGCAGAGACTGAGGAAGGGGAAATGAAAGGGTTTTGATAGGGTATTCATTAACAAATTTTAAGTCTGGAATTATTTTGTCAGTGTGACCTAAGGTATTTAAAGATTTTGAAAATGCAGCAGAGTAATTGAGTAGTAACTCAGTTAAAGTCTTTGCCTCTTTAGAGTTTGTTTCAAATCAAAATCATTAGGTGTTAAATCTTCTTTTCTTTTTTTTAAAGTTTCCTTAGATGCCTGTAGAAGATTAATGAACTGTTGTTCCGAGTTATGATGCTTTTCTGAATTTTTAGGAGAGTACTCCAAAATTTCTTCAACTTCAGATAATTCACCAACTCTTGTATTTTTTTGCATGTGTATGGTAGTATTTGAATTGTTTTTAACCAAAACAGTAAAGAAATCATGCGGTTGAGCAGTTTTAGTTTTGCATTTAGGCTTGTTATTTATTTGAATAATGACGTCAAATCCCACTGTCTTTTTCATGTGGCACGTACTCAAACAAATAACTTACGGATTGCTTGTTGTCATTTTTATTGGTGTACACAGATATCCATTTTTCTTCATGTGGTTCTAATGTCACTTTACATGTTAGAACATCTTGAATTTTTGTGCTAACAGAGTGATTGTTGCATTGTGTTAAATTACTGAAAGTTGCCTCAGTATCTGGACACTCTAATGGAATAGTTAAGTTGTTATTTATGTGTACACATTTGTTAGCTGAGTCTATTAAGATATTGAATTTGTTTATAAAGTCATATATCCCAGAATACCTTCAAAAGTCGAGGATTCAGGAATATCGACAATATAAAAATGGTGAGAAAAAGACTTATGTTGTAATTTTATTGTAGCTCTAATGCATGCCGAAAATTCAACATCTGAATTTACTGTTTTGATGCATATGCCAGTGGATAATCGTTTGTATTTAAGTGTAGTTTTAAGTTCGTTAAACAACTTTTCTGACAAAAGGGAGATGGAACTTCCAGAATCTGCTAGAAAAGTGATAGTTTGTTTTGCCACAGTAGCTTTAACAAGTGGAAGAGAAGGGGTGTCTTTATTTACATTACAAATTAAGTGCGTCCTGTTGTTGTTTTCAGTTTGTGTCGCTATGCAACTAGCAATAGTAATATGTTCTCTGGTTTGAGAACCAACAGAGTTAACTAATCTTTCTTTAGAAATTTTGGGTAAGCTTGGGTCCATAAATAAATTAGCTGATGTGGAACTGTTAATGTGAGACACAATACCATCAGCAACATTGCGTCTCTGTTCTAGTTTTCCTGACTATGACGACTGTTAGTTTTATAATTATTTTCTCTTCTCTGAGTATTTGCACATTTCCATTTGAAACGTGCCTGGGCGTCATGGCCAGATTGGTTGCATAATTGACAAGTTGTTAGATTTTTTTTATGAAATTTACGCGGAGAAAAATGTCTCTCATGTCTTTGATATTTGAAATTTTGCCTATAGCGAAAACCGTTTGAGTTGCGATTAGATTTTTCATCAGATTTTTTATTTATGTCATCTCTATTTAATTCCTTAGGTTTAAATGTTAATGCATTTATCTTTTCAGAAATTTCGTGTAACTGTTGTTCAACATTATATTCTGATTTTGGGATAGATGGTAAAGCATGTAACACTTTTTCATTATGCAGAATCTCGTATAACTGATTTGCCCTTTCAACTGTGGCACGATAATCAGTAATTCCTTCTTCCTTAATTTTAATTCTAATTTGAGAAGGAATCGCTTCAAGAAATTTCATGTACTTCATGGAATCCCGCGCTTTAGGATCCTGTATATCCTCATAGACTTTTGCTGCCAAAACATTTCAGCGGTGAGCTAAATTCTTTATGGTCTCGGCAGGCAAGAGGGATAAGTTATTTAACTCAAGATTGGCTGCAGATTTACTTGGTGGGGAGAAGAAAGCCGCGAATTCCTTGCACAAGGTTTCCAAATCTTTTACGTTTTTGAAATCAGGGTTTTGCGCGAAAAATTTCTGCGCAGGTCCTCGTAATTTACCAATGAGGAACGACATAGCTGTTTCCTCATTATATTTATTAATTTCGGCAACAGCTTTGACCTGATCAAAGAAAAATTGAAATAATTTGGGGTCCCCATCGAATTCAATAACACAAATTGGGATGTTTTTAGCCATTGTCACACACAAAAAAAAATCAATTTAAATAATGCGATAACTGATAATTATTGAGTTTCTGCATAATACATGTAAAATAATAATACTACTGTATAACCAAAGCATATCACATAATAAAATGCAATGTAAAATTATAGCATTATAAAATATAATTAAACATAATATAGGATAATTTATAGAAAATAAAAGAAGAATTTTCTTTTAGCTTAGTCCAAAAAAAAAAATAAATAAAAGTCTTATTGTAACTTCTTTACGAGTAAAAAAAATCTACATAAATCATGCCAATAAATCAACTAAAAAAAATGCATATGCAAATAGCTCTTTCTCTTTTTTTTTATAGAGGAATGTAAAAATAAGTTATGTAAAATATCCCCCAAAGTTTGTGAAAAATCACAAATTTAAAAAATAAGGGATTTACCTTGTATACTGAAAATAATCCTCTTTCTTAATCAACAAAAAGTAAATCAATAAAGAGCATGAAAGTCAAGGCAAAAATAATATAAATCATTTCAATCACATATAAATATTGTAAAATATTCTTTCATGAATACGAAAACTGAATTAAATATAATTCAATGCAAGCATTTAATGTGACTTCAGTAAATTACTGAAAAGAAAAATTTTGAAACAAATATTCAATTCTCGTATTCTATATATGTAAAAAAAAATGAGCAGTTTTCTTTTTATTATCAACTGCCAAAAACTTGTGTATGACAAAGGCAATTTTTTTTTTTTTTTTTTTCCGGCCAATTTTCACTGTAGATGGGCCGCAAATTTTCTTCAGGTTTTTTTAAAACCACTTATCGAATCACCAATTTCACAAAAAAATTGTAGAGTCCTTGAAGGACAACAAAAACTGAAGACACTCGATACCCCCACAAGCCTTTTTTTGCACACAAAATTAGCTGTCACACACTTTGTACACTGTCACACCCTTAAAAATTGACGCACTAACATTTCACTTTTTTTGCTGGAATCATATGTCACTTTTAAACATATTTCACAGAAAACACTGGTGACACAAGTGACGCATAACGCAGTTTTCACAACACAGAACTTGTGCACAACACTGGTGATTTTTTTTTTTTTAACTGAAGAGTCGGAGGGATCACATGCGAATCACCAACCCACGGAAGAAACGAAAAGGTAACCAGAGGAAAAAAAACACCGAAGAAGCCACTGACGAACTTCGGCGAAAGGAGGGGGAAAACACAGCACCGTAAAACGTCTGTTCAAGAGATGAATTCCCTCACTCGGAAAAGCTTCAGAACTCTCCAGAAACAGAACAGGGTTTGAACCCGTTTCCGTGTGACAAATGAACTGCCCATCATCTTACACAGATCACTGGCGAAGACATGTAGCGGCGAGAAAAATGTTCACAGGCAGACAGAAGTAAAATCATGTCTCTATTCATTTATTTTGTTTTGTTTAAATCTTTGCGTTGGAGAAAAATTCGGCTGCTATGCACCAGTTGTATATCGTGGGGATCGCATCAGATGGTGGTTCTCGGGTTCGCTGAAAAGATGATTAAAAAAACTCCAACATATCGATGAAAGTACAATCACTTATTTATTTATGTTCAAAAACAAAGGAAGACATCTCATAAAAATGGAGCTTCGGATATGAAGCAATACAGAAGGACACATTAAGTATCTCGATGTGTATAAACAAATTCGTTTCATCACTGCTACGCAATGTCACAAAAAAGAAAAGGAAAACAACAGCGGTCCTTTAACAGATCTTCCAGTCAGGGCGACTGTGTCATAATGCGTACTGAACTCATATGTCTTGGCATATTGTATTATCGCCAACTAATCAAGATTTTGACGCCTATATTACAAAGACAAAGCATTGGCGACAGGATTAGCAGACAAATTACGTGGCAACCCCGCCTTTCGGCACACCCACAGGATGTGAAGCAACCCTACATGTTTCAAGAATAAGTGCGACGAAAAGTCTCGCATTTGTTTATATTAAAAAAAAAAAAAAAAACAGATTGCAGTTAAATGTGATTGAGTAATCCTTAATAAATGTATGTTTAATGTAGAAAGCATAATGATGATAAATGAAAATATAATTTAAAACTGCAATTCCGATAAATACATTATTTTCTTTATTTCCTTTTTTTACCCGTCAAGTTCTAATAGGAAATGAGAGTGGTTTATTTATAGTGCAGATAAAAATACGTTAAAGAAAATGAACCGTTAAAGGGGAAGTGCAGCTGTACGAATTATAACTGCACACGATTGCTGTTAACTAAAAACCGTTAGGAAGGGAAATAAATAAATAAATAATCGAGAATGAGAATTTTGAATAAGTGAAACAAAATATCTGAAACCATAAATCTTTATATGTGTTGTGAAAAGTTCCTTGTGAAAGGAAAAAAAATATATATATATGTAAATGAATGTAGAAGTATGAATTTTTTTAGGAAAAAGAATTACTATAATGAATTTACTTGTTTAAAGTAGATTTTGAGAAACGGGGGGAGATTGATATGTTGCAGATAAAATCTGCCACAGGGGGAAGGGGGGTATTAAAAACTATTTGTTTCCCTGAAACCTAATGAGATCTGAAATTTCTATGCGTGTAAGGTAGGAAAAGTTTTCGTAGGTGTATCAAAACTATTTGGTGAAAATTGAAGAAAAATCCTATATATTTAAAAATATATGCGTTTAGTGTTTGACGTAATTTTATTTTCTAGAAATTATAATATATCATTGGAGTATCTCCAATATTTCGACTCCTGCCACATGCTCAGCAGTTAGATTATTTTTCTTCAAGAGATACTGTTTAATCCTGCAAAATATTCATCAGCTTAGATTTCAACTGTATGCATTGTGTGTAGTGCATTAGTTATTAAATAAAATCCAAAGAACATTTTATTGTGTTTTATTTATTTTTTTATTGTATACACCTAGCTGTTGGAATTTTGATTTAGTTATTTTTTATATAAAGTAATAGTAATTTGATTGATAATTGTGTTATGAACATATAGAAAAAATAAATACTATATATTCTAAAAAAATTAATGTGATAACAGATTTTGTGATTTTAAAGTAATTTTCTTGAATTTTGACTGCTTCCCTATTCTCATCATGAATAATTCGCCGGTATAAAACTCCGATTTATAGAAAAATATGTATATATATAATGATTATAGTTTATCTAGATGGGGCATTCCGTGCAGAGAGTCAAACATGTAACGCAGGCTTTAAATTTTAATTGTGATTTTAGGTGGTATGATAAATAAATTATTACCATATTTTTTAATTTAAATGTGTGGCAATAAAACTCACAGAAATATATCACTTAATTTCATTACTTAAAATTTGCTTTTTTTCCTCAGTCACACACATAATGTTTTTAAAAAATAACTATTGCATCAAAATGATAGGTTTCTGCATAAAAGAATACGGTAAAGTGTATATTTTTTAAAGAACTTTTGTTTTGATTTTTAAATAAGAAATATATTGAAAAATCCTTGATTAATTAGAATTTTTTTTTTCAAAATGTCACACACGTAACATGGAATGGCCCAGATGTAAAGAAAATTCGAGACCTTATAGTAGCCACTAACTTTAAGAAGTGGCCATTAATGAAACGGAGTCTACCAGCCACTGGCTACTAACTCAATTTTCCAGTTTTAACCTATAGTTTATGAAAGGGTACCTTAGCATCATTAAAATACTTCACTCAGGTCCACTAAAAGCATAGGCATGGTGCTGGCTGAAGCAATAAAGTTAAGGTTTTCTTGTCATTCAGAATCTGATATGACTTAGAAAGAAATAGAATGGAGATCAAGGTTCTTCATCAATCATTACTTTAAATCTTATGATATTCATATATTGTGCATCCATACAAATGTTAAATGAAATAGAGATCTGCATAGGCCAATTTTCATTCACGGCATTCGGGCCAGGCTGGGCCTAACTTAATTTTTCTGTACAGAGCTGGGCCTGGTTTCATTCCTAGTCCACACGACCCAAAATTTTCCGTCCTAGTTTTGAGCCAGCCCATATCAAAATCATTGTCTCAGTGTGCCCTGGTCCATTTTAAGGTCAGTTAATTTAAGCCTGGCCCAAAAATTTTTGCAAAAAATGCATACATTTTTGAATCGCCATTATTCTACACTTAAACATTAAAATTTATTATTTTTTAAGAATAGTAGATTTCTACGCATATTAAAATATAGTAAAATGTGTGAAAGGAACCTGCCTATGACGGAACCCTGTTTTAAACTGAAAAACGTGTTGATCCATGCAAAATTAATATACTAATAAGTAAGAAAAGAATATATAATACATTTACACTTGTTAAGAAGGGAACTTGTCTACAACACATTTTTTTTTTTCTTTTCTATGCAATTCCGTCTTAGAAGATTTTTAACTCTTCTATACATGGTTTATGGATTAACAATATTAAGGATAACTGAAACATTTACATACGAGAAATAGAGATTCATTAAAAAAATAAATATCGCAGCCTGTGGCACTTCTATAAAAATGAAGATTATAAACATGAAAAAAAAAAGTTAAGATAAATATTTTTGGTCAGAACTGCTTGTACGAGACAAATTTTTAACCAATTCGATGTAAAAAATCAATGTTTTGTTGAAATTCACTCAGGCTGGGCTCGGGATGAGATTTTAACTTTTTTCCGGGCCGGACCGAACTTTTAATTTTTTTTATCAGGCCGGGCCAATATTATTTTTTCTACGGTCCGGGCCGAACTTTTAATCTTTGTATCAGGCCGGGCCAAATTTTTTTCTCTATGAATCGGGCCGCACCCGGACCTGGAAATGTCGGCCTGTGCAGACCTCTAAAGTGAAAGCATGCAACTTTTCAGTAAGATTTGTTTAACTGTTCTTGCAGCCTATTGACCAAAATCTCAAAAGCCATTAGATTTAATATACAGTAAACTCCCAACTATCCGGCCCAGTAAAAAAAAAAAAAAAAAAAAAAAAAAAAAAAAATGAGGAATGTTTGCAAGCGGCCAAAAAGCATGAGAAGAACTTCCAAACATAGTAATTGGAACATTCTTTTGGACTAAAAAAAGTAGACATAAACCCGTGTGGAACACTGCAATGGGAGATGAGAACGATAAGCTTCTCTCGTTGCTGAATAATATACCAGGCTTTGACGATGTCAATGCAGAAGACATTACAGGATGGATGGCAAACGACAAAGTTAATGAATTAATTGATAACGATATTCTAGAGGGAGAAATATCAGAAAAAAGATTAAAAGGATTGCAGGAAAAATCTCATCCCACATTCTTAAAGGTTGAAGACGATTGAGGCAGCACTGCAGTACATTAGTCAGCAGAAATCGGCACCATATGATATCATTTACAGTACAGAACCATTTATCCGGAATGCTTGGGGTCAGATGTATTCCGGATAACTGGTTTTTCCGGTTAACTGGTTGTGCATTAAAGCAGCATCCATTTGATAAGTTTTGTGGAATATGTGTGGTTGTGACATTATTTCTGATTTTAAATTATTAGATTACTACTTGGATTAAAAATCAATGCAAGATCAAAAGTTTATGAGTTTAAAAGAAGCTAATTTATGGGAATCCCTTAGGAACAAAAATTCTCCTGTTTCTTCTGCATAAAAATTAAAACATCTAAAATACAACTAAATATGTTTTCATTTCAAATACTAGATGTTGTCATCAAATTATACAGTTCTTTCAAGCAAAGCCTATGTCAAACTGGCAGTGTATGACACCTTTTTCTGCAAAGATTCTGAAATCAGTCTATCAGAAATATCATTCCGGATAAATGGTTCCATACTGTACTTGCATAAATGGACATTATGTCGCTTTGTGCAATCCTTCATTAATAAACAGCTGTTAATTAATAAAGGAATAGTAAAATAAGATTTACTCATTTTCTTAGGAATTAGGATTATGTTTTATGTTAATGTTTTGCTTATTTTGAAACTGTACGTACTGTACATAGAAAATTTATCTTAATATGTGTAACATGTGTTTTTAATATCATGGTGGGTAGAAGGCACGAAGTTAGTAAATATTTGTAGAACTTCGGCCTATCCGTCTTTTTTGTTATCCGGCCTACCCTTCTGCCACATTAAGCCAGATAGTCGGGAGTTTACTGTATATATTTTTTTGTATGTGGGTTCTTACTTAGCATTCAAATCATTATTATTCTATTTGTTTTCATTTTTTCTAAATAACTATTAAAAACCAACACAATTAAAAATCTACAATCAATTTATAAAAATAAGTGTTAATGCAGTTGATGATTGACATTGCATTATTTTATTCATAAAATGATTTCAACTTCAAATTTTCTTGATAGAAAAAAAAAATATATATCCAACTGTGATGCTTGTAATGTCATCAATTACTGTTCCACTTATAAGTACATAAAGCACAAATGTCTGTTTAAATTGAATGATTTATCTCTAAGTTGAAGAAATATTAAATTTTATAAGAGTAACATGCAGTAAAATCTCAGAATACTATCAGTGAAAAGTATGCAAATGCAACATGAAAAAAAAAATGTCCTTTATCTAATTTTAATGCTATAGCAAATGACATGTATGTTCATTTTCATATGAGAAACTAATCCATCTGTCTTCCAAAAGTGTACATAGATACATTTATATAAATCAGGGGTGATTCTGTTCTGAATTTTCCGAAAATTTAAGGCATTTATTTCCAAAAATTAAAAAAAATTGGTCATCAATCCGAAAATTTGGACATAAAAAATATCGCGAATTTCGACAAATGGTCGCCAAAAAAAAAAAAAAAAAGTCAGTCATTTGCAGAAAAATCGGCAATTTTGTCAAAGGATCGGGGGGGGGGGGGGGGGGGGGAAATGTAAATTTCGTGAAAGAATTGCGAACTGCAAATTTCGTTAAAAGATCACGAAAAAACACATGTCATCCAGCAAATGTGCTATCCAAACTGAAAATGATAACACATAAGTTTTAAAAACTGATATATTTAATCCATGAAAAAGAAAGAAATAAAAGAAACAGCTTATAAATTCTAAAGACAAATCTTAAAAAATACAAGGTTGTAACGGAATTTATGAATATTGTCTTGCTGGTACACTCCCTACTTTTTGATCTATACTCATTTGATTTAGTCAGTTTACTTTCACATGTACTATAATAGCTGCTCAAAAGTGCAATTGTTTATTGAAATCTTTACATGCAACTGTTACAGTGGGACAGTCATGATGCACATAAAATTGTGATAACTAATACAATTAAGTTGTGAAATTAAGGTAAATATTTTAAATTCAAATTATTTCGAATGTAGTGACTTGCATTCAAGTTGAAAATTGGTAGCTAATGAATGAGCAGTTAATTCTTGAAGGGAAAATAAAATGCATATTCTTTTGATTGCTATTTTAATGGCAGAGTAATATTATATCATATTGTAATATATTATTCCTTTTATAAAAATATGTTTATGAAATGATGCAATTGATTTAATTAAATACATTACTATCTTTAAATTGTTTAGGATCCTTTCACAGTGCAGTACTTCTTTATATTTTAACTGTTTATAAAAGATTTTTTATCTGTTCATATTGAAATAGTTTATATTTATGACTATATTAGCCACAATATATTATGGTAATATCTTGCAAAATATATCTTTTGATGAGTTGGATTCTGTATAAGTTTCACTGATTAAAAGATGAAGTTTAAGACTGATATAATTCTATATTCAAATATATTTTGTAGATGCTTTGACATGTTTCACATTCTATAATTTCTTGCATTCACACATTCTATATTTTATTTTCAATTGCCTTTCCTCAAAAGTAAGGGTCCTTGGATTTTGTCTATCCAACTTATGATTGCTTCCAACTTCTAATCATATTATGATGGAAAAGCCGAAAAATAATTTTCATTCATCTCTATATGAAAGATATTCTGATACCTATTGAATACAAATCTGAATTTATTTCCCTATAAAATCGGCAGATGTTTCATAAAATGTTGCTAAAATTTAACTTTAACTTACTTTTTTATTTGAGGGAGGGACATAAACAAATTATAGCCAGGATATGTATAGTACTGGACTGGTGCAAGAATGTGTGTATTCTTGTTCAGTTCAATGAAAACAGGGTAAATACAAATAGGTTCAGAAACGTTTTCTTAACTCAAAATGTATTACACTATGAGAAATAATGTGTCTATTTTCTTAAAAAAATGATAACAGATTATTATTTTTTAAATTTCACATTGTTTTTGTGATTAAATTACAGAATAGCTTTTATTTCAAAATACATATTTTATTAGATTATTCCCACCCCTTTTGGATTTTCCTTGTTGTACCATTGAAAAGTGTATGAAGTTATGCATAGATCTGAACCAAATTTTTTGTGTATGTTTTTGGCTATGGCCAGCAAGTCCTCCTTCGATTTGGAAATATTCTGCCAGAAGGGAGCGCTGTAATAGTGATGTCTGTGGCATTTTCATTGTACCATCGAAAAGAGCATAAAGTTATGCATAGAATTGAATCAAATCTTTTGTGCATGTTTTTTGGCAATGGCCAGGAGGTCCTTCAATTTGGAAATGTTCCGACAGAAGGGGGCGCTGTAATAGTGATATCTGTGCCGTTTTCATTATTGTACCATCAATAAGTGTATGAAGTTATGCATAAAATTGAACCAAATTTTTTATGTATGTATTTTGCTATGCCCAGCAGTTTCTCCTTGAATTTGAAAATATTCTGCCAGAAAGGGGTACTGTAATAGCGATTTTTGTGCCATTTTCTTTATTTTATCATCGAAAACTGTATGAAGTTATGAATAGAATTGAACCAAATTTTTTGTGTATGTTTTTGTCTGTGGCCAGCAGGTTCTCTTTTAATTTGGAAAAATTCCATTGAAAAAGGGGGAAGGAGGCTTTGATAGAGATCTTTGTATAATTTTCATGGTTTTTCGTAGTTCTGTTGTCTATCGGCGACTTGCACTGGGATGGGATGGGAACTCACGTCCTGCTAAATCAGCTATTTGCAAACAGCTGTTGTACAATAGAATAACGAAAAACTGTTGATTTTAATATATATCATGATCGAGATTAACTCGTTTTTACTTTGATTAATTGACTGAAGCAGAAATTTAAGATGAAAATCAAAGTTGGTATAGCATTGAACTAATAATATTGCAGTATTAACATCTGTAACTACATTTTGAAATATTAAGATGCATGAAATAGAAGAAAGTTTTGGGATTGGCACATCCAACTAGTTTTTCCTTCCTGTTGCCATAGCTTGAAAAAGAAACAGAACAAAAATTATATATTTTAAAATAAATTCACAAGTTTGCATTTCCTATCAAGCATAAATATAAGCAGTGATTTTTCAATAATTGGGGCTTATATCAAATTAACTTATTGTAACGGAAATTTTTTTGAACTACATTTTTTGAGGCCATGAAATTAGGCATGATTTTAAAGATAAACGAGAGTGTTTTCTTTTTTTTAAAACCTATTTTTACCTTTATTATTATTTGCTTTTTGACTGGCTGTACAGTCAGTTTTAAAGAATGGTACAGCCCAGATTTTTTAATCATCAAATTATAAAAGAGGAATGCAAAATACACCATTTGACTAGGAATTATATTTTCTACACTTATTTGTGAATAAAGTGTTGAAAGGAGTGTCTATGTTTAAAAAATAGAAACAAATTTTAATAAAGTTTTAACTAGGTTGTCAATGATTTTAATCAGATGATTTGAATCAATGATAAAATGACAATTTTAACCAACTGATTAAAAAAAAATCATTGATTAAAACCATAAATTTTCTGAAAAGTATTAAAATCTAATATGAGCATAATTTGAAAAGTTTCTATAGCTATTTTGCTTTATGAATAAACAACAACAACAAAAAAGCTTTAAATAATTTTTTCTAAGCTTCATTCTTTAGACTTTTCTTCTTACAGAAAGAAACAGCCTTTTTATATCCCCCACCTACGCCCCTTTCATAAACTTAACAATAAATCCAAGCTAGAGGCGATAGGGAGATGCCCCCCTATAAAAGCATTTAATTTAAAAATGATATTTAAATCTAATATAATTTGCATTGTCATTATTTCCTTTGGTACTTATCCATCACACCAACACCATTGTCGGCAAGCTAAAAAGAGGCTATATAAAAAAAAGACTAGTAAATAAAAATAGCACGGGAGAGTCACATGTCTAGAAAATATAATAATGAAAACATAAAAATAAATGAAAAAGGATGGGAAATTTGGCAATGTAGCCTTACAGTAATCATCAGAAAGACTGCATCCAAAATAAATGTGTATTTTTTTCTCATAAGGGCTGTGTCGCTTTTCTCTGGTTTTATGGTAGTAATTTTTGAATTATCCATATCAGTATAATTTTCTCTATTAAAAATAGGCACACAAATACTACTTAGCGTATCACAATTGCACGAGCAAAGCCATGGAGGGTTTTGCATATACTATGTATTTCCTTTTAACAATTAATTTTGTGATTATTTTTGTTTCACTACCTATATTATAATTACATTATTTTAAATCATTAGTTACATCAGCTTATCAGTTTAGTAATAACAAATTATTTTTAAGAGAAAATTTTTAACTGAATACATTTTAAACAGAATATTATTTTATCTTTCCCTTTTCCTTTAACAGAATATTTTCAAAATGTAAACGCTTTCATTACGTCTTACTGTTTTCCCACTATTTAAAACAATTTGTAGCAGAATGTTATATTTAGCATATTTTCTTCACTTTTATTTTCTGTAACTTCAATCTGTCCATCGCTTTACATACCGAAACAAGTTTTGTGCTGTGGGAACAGAACACTTGTTTTTGTTTGCTACTAACATAGTAAAAAGAGGTTTTTCTTTGATGAGTCATTCTTCCACTTTTGTCTTTTATGCAGGTACGTGTTGCATGAATAGTTATAAGCATTCACATATTTGTTCTTGTATAGGTTTAGAAATATAATTTGCCATAAATATAAGTAAATTATTTTTAGCTTAATAAATTAAAATGCATTGTGTTCTGGAAGTTGAAACTATTGGCTGTATAACATGAAAATTTTAACAATGAACAGTGAAAGCATAGTACAGCCTTATAATTTTTGATCAAATGTACTGGCAGATAATCATATCAGATTACTGCCAATTATCCGACATACAATATGTTCACCAGATATATGTTGCATCCCTAATAAAAAGTGCATTTTATGCAAAAAACAACAGTGAACATCATCAACTAATTTATCTTAATTCAGCTTTTGCAAATGGAATATTTCTAAATTAAAACAAGAATGAGAAATTAATCTGTTGCACATAGATTATGAAACACATTCCAACACTGTCAGAATATTATAACTAATGATGGGAATGGTCGGAATAAACCCGGAAATGTTGGGGAAAAAAACTTTTTTTTTTCAGTTTTTTTCCCCCCAAAGGGCTATTTTTCAATTTTTCCAAATTGGAAAAATTGAAATTTCATTTATAAAATAATGTAGTCAAAATTTTATAATTGCTACATTCCGATACTTTTATTTATATTTTTCTTTTCATGTTTAGTGTCCCTCATGAAAACCTTAACATGGAAAATCTTATCTATAAGCAGGGATATCTTTAGAAAGAACTTGAGTCCCTTAAAGGATCCTTCAGTTTTTTCACCTTAAAACACCTGACCTTTAATAAAATTCTTTCTCTTAAAAATAGACATTTCAGAAATTTTTTACAATATCCAAATTAAATCCTTCACAAATGCAATGATTTTAGAATTAAAAAAAAAAAGAACAAAACCTGTTGTATAATATCTGCAATAACTAATGAATCTATTATCTAGCTGTACATATGTACAAAGGACCATCTCAATAATGTCTAAATAAGAAATATAATTTCTAATTTACAAAATTCTGATTACATTTTTTACAAATTCACAATTTTTCACGTCTCATTCACATTTCTTACAAGTTCACAAGTTTTTATAAAAGTTCACAATTTTGCAAAAACATGATCATGTGAAAAAAAACAAGCAAATCCCTGGTAAGATAATTAAGTGCAACTTCTCTTGTTAAAAATGAAAATTCATGTGCAAAATTATTTCAATATTATATCAATTAATGAAAATGGTAAGGTGGGAAATTTAATGTAAAATTTGAAACATGCATTTATTTTTATTCACATAATTGTATTTTTTCACTATTG
Organism: Maratus speciosus; assembly: GCA_963932465.1. Taxonomy (NCBI): domain Eukaryota; kingdom Metazoa; phylum Arthropoda; class Arachnida; order Araneae; family Salticidae; genus Maratus; species Maratus speciosus. The sequence goes on from OZ010800.1 coordinate 302,166,446, forward strand.
TTAGAACAATTTATTTTGAAGCATGAAGTTGAAATTATTTATTTTATTTTTCTTTTCTTGAAATATAGATTCTCAGGGTTGTCTAAATGTATTTTTTAAAAATATAAATCTATACAAACTTTGCAAAGAAAATGTAAGCAATTCTCTGTGAAAAATCTAGTCGAAAACAATTTTTAAACATATGGAAAAATCCACCTGTTTTAAAAGTTTCATTAAAAAAAAAAAAAAAAAAAAAAAAAAAAAAAAATAGCGCTTTCAATATTAAGAATCTAAATCTTACTAAAACATAGTTTGGTTTTAGACTGGAAAGCTGTACCAAAACTAAATATACAGAAAATGAAAATTATAATTGTAAGGAGTAAAAAATGTAAAATAATACCAATTTTTAAATAATGGAAGGTTTGAAATGATAATAGTATTCATAATAATACCAGAACTACTATAATTTGTTTCTTTTACACTGGCATCCTTTATGTATTTAAAACCAGTACTATGTAGATGGGATGTGTACAATAACAATACAGTTTAAAACTGCTTTCAAACTGCAGTGATATTGGTTGAAACAAGATTTTTTTATTGTTATTTTTTAAGTTAACTCTACTGATATAATTAAACAAGTGCTACTGAAAAATCATTTCAACAGAGACATGATATATTAAAAACACTGGTGTTAAATTAAGCAAGAAAAGCTACTGTCAGAATTCTGAGACTGAAAGGATAAACTTTAAAAGCTGGCCTTTTCTCTCTCTCTCTCTCTTTTTAATAATCATGTAAAGGGAAAATAACTTTTTCAGTGTGCTTAAATATTAAAAAAGTTTATTATTGTATATTTTTAAAGAAAATGTAACTTATTTTTGAGAAACATTTATAAGAAATCAATTTTTTCAATATTTCTAATTTTTCAAGCAAAAAAACTGGAAAAACATTTTTTTTCCACCACTTAAAATTTTCCAGAAAATTTATATCTCTAATTATAACTAAGTTTTACTTTTTCATATAATAAAAGATATCGAAATAAATATTTTAGAGAACACATGATATAATTAAGAACCTATTTCCAGCAATTATCATCTATATCATATAGTAATATAAGAAAATCAACCTTATATATACTCTATGGATTTTTATACATACAATATAGTGGAAACTATGGTGAATGTATAAATATAATTCAGTTTTTATGGCAATTATCATTCTAGATGGCAAAATATCTATAACTTTTTGTGTAACCCAGTGTACGATATTTCTTTATTATACTCACAAGGAAGGTCTCCTTACTGGGCATACTCAGAATATTTTGAAAAAAAAATACCAATTAAACTACTTATGTATATAATAAAGGATCAGTCAAATTTAGCGGCGGAATTACAGTAGAAAGTCTGTAAAAAAATAAAATACTTTGGAGTATTTGGCGTGAAAAGATGAAAGCGTCACACGATTTGGCAAGCAGTACTTTTTCTCGCCAAAAGCAAACGATTTTAATGTACCTGAAAATTGTTTGTTAATTGATTTTTAGAGTGCGTGAAAAAGTATTTAATGAATTTAAACATAAACAATGAGAGAGTTTACTAAATATATTTTTTCGTATTACATATTTATGTTGCTTGTTATTTAATTTTATTACTTTAAAAACAATTTCCTATATAAAAAAATACTTTCATATATTTAAGCGTATTCAAAAATAAAGGCAAGATTCATTTACCAGTTACTAATTTCAATATCAAAGAATTCGTCGTTTCCACAGCAACAAAATTGAATCGACAGTGCTCAATTGAACTTAATTTTGAGATATCGAAACAATTTTAATTTATTTTAATTTTGTTTTAATTCGTAAAATTTGATATTTAACTTTCATTATAAATATATATATATATGACAAAACTATAGTTAAATCAAACTAAAACTGACAAAACTAAAGTTATTTACATTAAATTTATTTAAACAAGTTCAATATGAAACATTTTTAGCTTAAAGTGCATTTGACATAAAAAAGCAGTTTTCGAAATTTCACTTCATTGCCAACCGATGATAAATCGCCAAATAAACGAAATTTTCATTATTTTTTTGCGAACATTCTATGGAGGTTTCGCCAAAAAATTTTTTATAAACATATATATCCACATGAGAAGAACACTCTGTAATTTTTTCAGATTTTTCTGAATATGCCCGTATGGAGACCTTCCTTGTCAGACACCATAGTAGAGAAAAATTTTGTTCAATTGAAAAGTGAGTAACATGCTTGAAAACATATCCTGTCTGTAGAAGCTTATTAATTTAATTCTTTTGGGCATTCCTTTGTATATATTTTGCACACACTCTATAACATATTAATATTTAGTTAAGCTTGGAAACACATAACACAATTAAAAACAAATTTCTTTTTATTATTGCTCATAGGCATTAGGCAATTGCATATCTGAATTATTTTTTGCAGCCTAAAAGACAAATGTTTTATCTAATCAGTGGAAGGTGTTATCATGCACCGCAATAATGTATATGAATTCCATAAAGCAAACAGTAAATAATGCAATAAAATTCTTTTGTGTGCCCATGTAAATAAATAATAAATGATATAGACATAATAATTTAAAATCTTACGATACTCATCAGCTTACATGTAAATAAAAACTATATTAAAAACACATTACAAATTATTCCCAACGTTTCGTACTCTTTCTAACGAGCCATCATCAGGGGAGAGAGTCCTTGACCTCCTCGAAGCGAAGTTCGCTTCGAGGAGGTCAAGGACTCTCTCCCCTGATGATGGCTCGTTAGAAAGAGTACGAAACGTTGGGAATAATTTGTAATGTGTTTTTAATATAGTTTTTATTTACATGTAAGCTGATGAGTATCGTAAGATTTTTAATTATTAAATTTTGACAGCGTAAGTCCAAGTTTTTCTTATTGATATAGACATAATTTGGTATAGGAAAAATGTTGTATGTATCAACATTTTATATTAATTTCGTGATGTTTGAAGTAGAGTAATATCTTTAAACTATATTTCACACAATTTTCATCCATTTTCTTTCCTAGACTATAATGTTTCTGAATTCTTTTGAGTGTGCCTGTAAACAAACTATAAATGCTACACACTTCATATTTAATAGAGAATACAGCATACTTCACCTCAATAACATATATTACTTACATGAAAAAGAAGCATATTTATGACAGTTGGAGGAGTACGAATAGACAAACGAACCGAAGTCTTAAACACTTAAAAAATAATATGATATAATCTGTTGGTTTTTATTGAGTCTATAAGTAAAAGTAACATTGCTTAAAATCTAATAAAGTGAGAAATAAAAGTTATTTTAGCTTTATATGTTATCACTTAATTGTAATGAAATGTAATTCTATAAATCTAAGAAAATCTTACTATCATCATAATTGTTTACTCATTATAATTCAGAATGTGTCTCAACTAACCACACAACTTTTGATTCTCGGATATTACTATGATGAGTTAAATATTTCAACTGAATTTAATTAAAATATCAGTTACTCTAGTGATAGAGAATAAAAAATAAATTGAAAAGAAAAATACGATCAAGACCACAGAAGTTTCACTTTATTATATTACAAAATGTAGTTCACATTTAAAAAATATAAATAAAATGTAGTATATATTTTTAAATTAAAACAAGAAAGAAAACCTTGCTTCACACATAGATTATGAAACACTTTCCAACACTTCTAGAGTACTGTCGTGAAACTTCATTATTTAATAAGAGATATTGAAATAAACTATTTAGAAAATGCATACCACAATTTCAGCATTAAGACATTCAAATTATTCTGAGCAGCCCTGCGTATAACTAAGATTTGTATGCACTCTACATGGTTTGCCAAAATTTAATTCAGCTATAATACGCAAAACACATTTGAAAATTTATTTTCAGCATTTACATCATAAACAGTACTGCAGTATACAGTTTTGTGTCACTGCAAATGAACAACAATAACAAAAAGAAAAGAATTATGCACTCCATGTATGTTCCCAATTTCATTGTTAGACGTAATGTAACAATAAAAAGGCTCTGCAAATGAATGATTAATGCCATGCACTCCATATTCTACAGAAAGAATACTGTATTGCACCTAAATAATACATATAAATCTCAGTATGTTTGAAACAGTGTAACTTTATTAAAATACACTGCAAATGATGGTTTACTGGTGATCATAATACAGTAGAATTCTTTGTGTGTCCCTGTAAATGAATTATAAATGCTACACATTCTATTTTCAAAAGGAATGTCTTATGGTAAACATCAATGACATATACCACGCTCATAGTAATCTAAATATGTTTGCGTGAGTTAGACGAACCGAAGTCAAACCCTTTCCGACTATGTTGGAAAGTGTTAAAAATAAATACATAATAGGCTGCTAATGATGACAAATAATTTTTGATACATTGAATTTTTATGACAAAAAAAAAACAAACAAAAAAAAACACTGTTTTTTTTTTATAAATACTGTTGATAAATTTCCTGACTAATTTCTTCCGATAGAATATCTTATAATTAAAATAAAAAAAAAAAAATTGTTCATTAATTTAAGAACTATCATATTTTGTTCTAAGGGGATTAATACTGTAGATTTGTCTGACTTTTAGACAAAATTCATGATGCACCAAATAGAACAAAATTTTAATGATACTTCCACTTTTGGATGGAACTGGTTCCAAAATAAAAAGTCACCTTGTGAAAAAAAATTGCAACCAAAATTGAAAAAGTAAAAAAGATCCCAGTTGGAGATTAACCTCACCTATCCCATGCAGAGGGGGGGGGGGGGGGGGGGGGATTTAAAAGTATCAAAATACACGAAAAATGTGAAAAGATGCTCCTATTGGTTTAACATTAACCTGTGAGTATCTTCACATAACTAGTGTAGGTTCTTAAGAAACAACATGAAACATTGACTTTTTAGTATATATATATATAAAAAAAATTGTCAGCAGTGAGTTATCATCCCAATAGCAGAAACAGTGCAGCATGGCAGCATGAACTGCAGATTATTTTAACAGCTTAAAAAGATGAGGTTAAAAAAATTGCTAAAAGATGCTTTATTTCTCGAATTATTGTATCTTTTATTATATTTTCTTTGTAAATACAAACTTTGCTTATTTTATATATTACTATTATTTCTAATGATAGTAGACTTGGTCTAGCATTTTTGAAAGGCAGATAAATTTTGGTTTGCTGCAGACTGGCAGAGAAAATTTTGTTACTGGGTTTATGGTTTAATCAGGGTGGAAGGATACCAGTACCTACAGACATTAAGTACATCTAAGAGCAGATATCAAAAAGAAAATTGGAAGTACACACTATATCTGAATTTTCTTTAAAAAACATAGTGGAAGTATTGCACAGGTATAGATAAAACAAAGCATCTACAATACATATGATAACTCCTTCATCAGGAACTAATGTTATAACTAATGACTTCTATTTCATTAGATTAATCTTGCCTGAAATTTTTCTGTCTACAAAAAATAAGCCAAATAAAATGATCTCAGCTATGCTACTTAATGCAATTGTAACAATCAATTCCTTTAATCTAGGACTTCAATAAGCTATTAAGCACATTATTCTAATTCAAGTTAATATGGATTTAAAATAAATAATTTGCATTGAAAATTCATCCAAATTACAAAAATTATATAATTAGAATTACTAAAAAATTTAATTTATTAGAAATGCTAGACCTTTAGTAATGATATCTACAAACATAAAAGAGCTAATTTTCACAAAAAAAAATCCTGTTACTGAATCTTGATAAAAATTTTAAATCATATTCAGAAAAGTTATAAATTTTCCAAGATTTGCAACAAGGTACCAAAATAGATGCAGCAATCAACTTTTTAAAATGAGTTTCAAGTGCTATATATACAGTATAAGAAACATTTTACACAACAAATAATAATGAATCTTCAGATACAACATGGTATAAAAAGAAAACATCATCACTTTATAAAATATATAAATAAAAACATAGGTATTTACAGGATCACATTCACAGTGTATATATATGTGTATAACGTGGGCATCTAAAATACACATTTAAAATAAATATATTATAACTTAAATATTACAAGCATAATTATTAGTAATATACAAGTGGCTGCCAAAATCATGATACACACAACTTTTCGGTTCTTTTTGTGATACATCTGTGCTTTTTGTAGTTGTTGTAAACCAGAATGTACTTTTGTTTGAACTTGTTCTAAATTATAATCAATTCTGTCTAACACTGTCCCCTGAAATATAAGAATAGTACATTTAGTAATTTAAATGCATTTAAGTTACTATTTTTTATTTATTTTCCTTTTATTATTTAATTTTTTTTTTTTTTTTTTTTTTGTGTGTGTGTGTGGGGGGGGGGGGGGGGGTAAAACACTTATTAGTAAAGTTTAAAGAACAATCAAGAAAGTGAAATTTTCAAAATATCTATTCACACTATACTAGGCTGACACTTTTTACAATACCAGGTGTCACACTCACTCGAAATAATTTGTAGCAATTTTTGTCGCAGCATTTTGATTGCCTCTCTTAAAAAAAAAAAAAAAAAGAAGATAATAATAATAATTTTTCTGTAATGAAAATTTCATTGTGGAATAAAAATAATTACTTATAGTAAAAAAACTATACTAATCTTCATAAATTTACTACTATTATTCAGCTCTACAAAATTAATCAAAAAATTACTTACCCAAAGAAAAACTGATCTTAATGAAATAAATGTACAGAAATAAAAAAAACAATAAAAAGTGATGTTACTAAAAATGTTATTGCACATGAGCACACTTTACATTAACAAACTTGTATAAAATAAACTTCTTTTTTTTCTTTTTTACTAGGTGATTTAATTTTATCTAACTCAACATTATTTTTATTCTAAGCTAAAAGAATACTGTTTATTTCTGCAGAGCGTCTATCAAAACATAATTTTTTTTTTTTTTTAGGTAAAGCTGATTACTAGAAAAACAGAAATGAGCAGAAAATATAGATAATTTACTATGGAAATGCAGTATATTCAGGCATAAAATTATTAAAAATTAAATAAAATACGAATTACCTTAAAATTTAGAAAATACATTTGACGAAATTCGCATTTTTCCATGATCCTTTGATAAATTTCGCGTTTTTCGTGATCCTTTGATGAAATTTGTGTTTTTTCCACAGCCCTTTGACGAAATTCGCGGTTTTTTTTTCTGCGATACTTTGACGAAATTAAAATTTTTGGGATAAAAATTTAAGCTTTTTCCACGATTAATTGACGAAATTTCGTATTTTTTCCCGCGATCCTTTGACAAAATTCTTTTTCTTCCGCAATCCTTTGATAAATTTCGTGTTTTTTTCACGATCCTTTGGGGGCCCTTTGATGAAATCGTGTTATTTCTGCGATCCTTTAACAAAATTTGCGTTTTTTCCGGGGCCCTTTGATGAAAACAAGTTTTTTCTGAGATCCTTTGACAAAATTGATTTTTTTCAGCGATAATTTGACAAAATTCATGTTATTTTCCGTGATAAAGGCACAAAGAAATCAAATTTTGATGCAGAAAGGAGAAACGAAATGCCCGTTCTGGTGCAAACACAGTCAAAATAACCCATTTGTAGCAGATATTTTTGTTTGGCGCACTTTGGTGCAATTAGCGCAGGAGTGTGACCCCTGCAATACTTAAAATTTGAAAGGATGCGCTCAGCTTTTATAAAGATTACTGTAACATCTTCAGGGATGATTTTTTTTTATGGTAAGAAAAAAATGACTGCTTTTTTAAAATGATGTATTCCTTTTATATTAATAGGAATTAAAAACTACAAAAAAAAGAAAAAAAAAAGTGGCTGCTGATTGTTAATGGTAATTTCTGAGTGAGTGATTTCCTATAAAATGAAAAACTAACAATAAATTTCTTTCTTACATTTCTACAAATTAGTAAAACTTAATATATCTGATATTATTGTTATCAAATATTAACGATGGTTCAAATAATCCAACAACACTGACTGCCAAAAAATTACTTCACCGGTGCAGCCAAACCATAAAATTTTTACTTCTTTTGTTGAGGGATTCTGTAGTAAATAAGTTATTATAAAACTTTTGTTCTCTTTATTATTGACAGTAATTATACAAGACTTGTTTACAGGCAAAAATAATTATTGTTCCCATTCCAAAATTTGTAATAATCTTTAACCCAGATTATTTTCTGACATACTTTTTATTAAATCTTGCTACAATTAGGAAGCTTGTTGTGCAGTCCTAAGTTAACTGTTATACCCAACATCCTATAATTATAACCACAGTACTTAGAATACACGGTAGGGTCCACGAGCGAGATGCACAGTAGATCGTCCAGTTCATGACGTCACTGGCACCCATCGTTCAAGCGCTCCCTGTGTGTTTCCATTTATTCGCATTGCTCTCTTTCTCTTTTCCTGACAAAAAATGTTATTATTATTATTTTTTTTTTCATATAATCATTTTATGTCTTATTTTTATTGTTAGTTTTTGAAAAGGATTTGACATTAAAATAATTAGTAACGCATTAATTCTTCTAGATATTCCAAAGGAATTTCATTTCATCGTTTTTAACAAATACTATAGCATGAAAACCATTTGCTGCACGCATGCAAAAGATCAAATAATTTTTGCATTTATTATTCAAGAGTATTTTCAATTTACTTTAAAGAAATAGATTTGTAAAAGAATTTAAAAGCAAAACAGCTTAATTTTAAACCAAACCAAATTGTAAGATATAAATCAGTTTCCACATAAAAATTTTCAGCTCCACTACTACTTTAGTATTACTTTTCACTAATGATATTGCTGAAAAATTAGAGAGAAGAATGAGTTGTCGAGATACATGAAAGGAAATAAACTTTTTCTTAAATAAAAATGAATGTGATCAGCAAGATAAATCCAATCCTGATTTATTTCTTCTCTCTTAATAAGAATGATACAGTCACTCATATATCGCTGATAAATCATTCAGATATTAGATAAGAAAATTAAACTAAATTAAATAAAAAAATATATGTATATCAGCTGGTTAGGGGGAAAATTGTGCAATGTAGTACGTAAAAAATCAGAAAATTCTCGTTGTAAAGAAATTATGAAACAATATAAATTCCAGTTTTCTCAAAATTCTATTTTAAAAATAAAGTTGCATATTCAGAAGAGGTGTAAGTAAGAGGTAAACTTAAATATTCTTCGCCTAGTGAAATCGTTGTGTTACAATTCCTGAAATTTATAGAAATTAGTTTTAGTTTTGAGTACTTATATAGTTAAATGTACTCAAAACTAAAGAAAAATAAAATAAACACTATAGTTCTTTTTTATTTATTTATTTATTTTTTTTGATGAAATGTAAGGGTTTGTAAGCAATATGGGACCTTAAATCAAAATCTTATAGGTATGATCCATGTCAATTCAGGCAGCCAAAGAAAAAATCTTACCTTCATAGTCTCAGAAGATTTTGAATTGAACATATGTTAAAATTAAATAAAAAATAACATACTTGTATATTTTGGTTTTGCCCAAAAAAATTCCTGGCCCGAGATACAGGCCGCCAAAGATGGCATCCCGGGCACCATTTCCAATTTGCCATTTTCGATAAAAATTTTAAAGTGCTCTATCTCTAGAACGGTGCAAGATATTTTGTTGCGGTTTTTTTTATTTTAAAGATAATATTCTTCTGTTTAAAATGATATACCCAATTTTGAAAAATGTATTCAACTTTTCTTGTGGCAACCTTTTGAAAAAAAAACTTTTTTTTTCAAAAAAATTTTTTTTTTTCGAAAATGCCAATCCTAAAAATTTTGATTTTTTTGCTGTTGATCAATACCATTGGGAACTATCTTCACTGTAAAGGAGAACTTCCACTTTTGAGTTTAACAAATTTTAGAAACATTTAAAAAATTCAGAGAATTTTACAGGAACTGTATATATACAGTTTCAGTAAAAGTCACTGAATTTTTGCTTATTTGTATCATATTTGTAAGGATAAGCCTACTATATATCCTAAACAAGTTAGAAATTGCAATATCAAATGTGGCAAATGAGGTGCGTGCATAGTATTAACTAGTTTTATAAATATTCAGATCTTGGTGCAATAAGTGTTACACTCTTGGGCAAAAAGGCATGAATACAAAATTTACTGTAATTCCATATATTAAATTCAGTAATACGGAAGTAATATGAATCCATCTTAAAAGGACTTAATCGCCATGGCAGCCTAGAATCATCGCCTATCATGGTATATCATTAAATCAATTATGTATTATAGGATTTTTAAATAGAATGAAGAAAACTTTTATTAATGTCTTTTACGTTTTAATTTGATTTTCATAGCATTTGAAGTGATACATACTTTATTGCAGAGGTTTACAAAAAATTACTTCCTGTGTCATAGAAAGTGCATAGTGTTTACAGGGGCACACAAAAGATTTCGGATACTTTACCTTATTGGAAATACTGTACATTAGCAATGATTGCTAGAGGTGCATTTTTAGTTGCAATATGAGTTTTTAAGTTTAATTAAATATTTCCATATTATGTTGTGTGTATAAAGGCTGTAGATCATATACAGGGCTACACAAAAGAAATCGTAAGGGTATTGCTGGAAGTACATTTTTGGTTGTGTTTGAGTTTTTAAGTTTAACTAAATTTTTCCATATTACGTTGTGTGCATAAATGCTGTAGATCATATACAGGGCTACACAAAAGAAATCTTAAGGGTTTACTGAGTATGAATGAAAGTAGCTTAAAGGTGATTTTTAAATGAGTTATGCATTTTTACACTGAACTACATTTAGTATACTAAGATGTGTTTGGAGAATATAGATAAAATGATATACAGGTCCACGCAAAGAATTAGATACATGGCCGTCTATGGATGATAATCTCTGGAAGTGTGATTTCACTGGTTTTAAGGATGTTTTAATCTTAATTAAATATTAGCTAAATAGTGGCATGTATATAAAGATAGTAGGTAAAATACAGGGTTGTATGAAAGTATTCAAGTATGCTTCCGTCTATTGACAAATTTCTAAAAGTCAAATTCCGACCTATTTATGTGCTTTTAACAATTTCCGACATAGTTGAAAGTCTTTATGGATTCGATTTGTCTGCCCATCTGTCTGAACTCTAACTTGTATTAATATAATTTGTATTGCTATGTAATTGATATATGTTATTGATATTGTTTTACTATGTTCAGTATTGAAAATAAAGTATGTATCACTTCAAATGCTATGAAAACCAAATTAAAACATAAAAGACATTAATAAAAGTTTTCGCCATTCTATTTAAAAATCTTATAATACATAATTGATTCAATGATATACCATGATAGGTAATGATTCTAGGTTGCCAGGACGATTAAGTCCTTTTAAGATGAATTCATATTACTTCTGTATTACTGAATTTAATATGTAGAATCATAATAAATTTTGTATTCATGCCCTTTTTGCCCAAGAGTGTAACTTATTGCACCAAGATCTGAATATTTATAAAACTAGTTATAGTACGCACGCACCTCATTTACCACATTTGATATTGCAATTTCTAACTTGTTTAGGATATATAGTAGGCTTATCCTTACAAATAAGCAAAAATTCAGTGACTTTTACTGGAACTGTATATATACAGTTCCTGTAAACTTCTCTGAATTTTTTAAACGTTTCTAAAATTTGTTAAACTCAAAAGTGGAAGTTCTCCTTTACAGTGAAAGTAGTTCCCAATGGTATTGATCAACAGCAAAAAAATCAAAATTTTTGGGATTGGCATTTCCAAAAAAAAAAAAAAAATTTTTGAAAAAAAATTTTTTTTTCAAAAGGTTGCCACAAGAAAAGTTGAATACATTTTTTAAAATTGGGTATATCATTTTAAACAGAAGAATATTATCTTTAAAATAAAATAAACCGCAACAAAATATCTTGCACCGTTCTAGAGATAGAGCACTTTAAAATTTTTATCGAAAATCGCGAATGAGAAAGGATGCCGGGGATGTCATCTTTGGCGGTCTGTATCTCGGGCCAGGAATTTTTTTGGGCAAAATGAAAATATACAAGTATCTTACTTTTTCTTAAATTTTAACATATGTTCAATTCAAAAACTTCTGAGACTATGAAGGTAACCCCCCTGCCTGAGTTGATATGGATTCAGCCTATATCAGATTAATAAACAGGCATGGTTCTAGAAGTTTCAAAAATGCATATTGTGAGGGAAAAAAATATGTTAGTATAGCAATAGAATAAAAACTCAATTTTTATTTGAAAATATATTCCATAATTTTTATTTATTTTAAGGTATTGAGATAATCCATATAAAATAATATTCCACTCACAATTTGTAATTTAATTTTTTTTTATAATACTTTAGTGCGTACTAAAAATTTAAGGATGTATATATATATGAATTATAAAAAAAATATTTGATTGTTTAAAATTTTTTAACCGTAATATCGTAATATGACATCTATTTTTTTTCTTCAAATTTTGAATGTTATACAACCTAGTTTTTGTTTGACTTTGAGAGTTAGACAGTTTGATATTCACTGAACCGGAAGCCCAATAACTAGATTATAACTTACACTTGACATCGTGTTAGTTAATCGCAGAATCTTGTGTGCGATGATTATTCTGTTCCTAAAGTTAAAAGTTGTACGGACCTATATTTATTAATATTTTGATACCGATTTTAACTTATTTTCTAATTATTTGTAAATAAAGTAAATTGTTGATTTTAAAACAAAAGTTGTTCTTTCTGAAATTGCGCTACCCTTTCTCACATAAGAGTAAGAGTGGACGTAACAATATGTTCTCTAGAAGACTATCTAGAAAGACTATTCTTCTGATATTTTCAATAATTTTATAATTTAAATTTCTGTATTAGTGTATACAAAAAATTTAAAAAGTTTTTTTGTTTAACTATCTATAAAACGTTATTTAAGCTATTACAGCTATTTAAGAAGTTTTTTGTTTACTTTGTTTACTCGTTTTGTTATTACACATTTAAAAAAAAAAAAATTATGAATTCGAAAAAATCCCAAGTATCAATTCAAAAAAGCTTTTCTTACATTTATCTAAAGTTGCCCTGAAAATGCTATAATATTTTTCAATGCCTGTGTTTTAAAGTACTATAGGGTTTTTCAGAGTTATACTCGTAACTTTTAAAAACATTATTAGATCAGTTTTATGTTTTTCGAACATTAAATAGGGATTTTAAAAAATGTATAAAATTATAAATTTTAATAGCTTTTAACTTTATCAGTGCATAATATATATATTTGAAAATATACAACATAATTATAAGTGCATTTTTTCCAAAGCTTTATGTATTGAAGAAAACATTTTCCGAGTTTTCTCAAAGTATTTTGGATTAAAGCAAAATTGCAAAAATGTTATGAAAAGACGGTGTCTAAAATATTGAAATACAACAGAGCAGGTAAGAAAACTTTTTTTTTTTACATATGTGTTTAAATAAAATAACGATAATTGAGGCGAAAGTTAATACTTTCAAATAACCAAATGAAAACAGAAGATTCACGCTTTAAAAAACTCTAAAAAATAAAGACATGTACGTATATTAACTTTGAATTTGAAAAATGTTTAATTAGTAGATGTTCCAAGTGTCACGCATCTCAGTAATATCATACACTGGATATTAAACAAATGTTGAACATCTTTTTATGAAACGGAAAGCTTTATACAATGCGAAAAGTGCGTTACCCAAGACTGGACTTGGGTGCCAGTGACGTCAGAGGGAGAAACGAAACCTGCGCGTGGACCCTACCAAGTGTTCTACTTACCGTGATTATAACAGTTTTATTTTGTCTTTGTCTATCCAGTTTAATGTGTTTTTAGTAGGGATGGGACAAATATTCGGCCAGTATTCGGTATTTGGCCCTTTTGCCGAATATTGATGGCCTATTGACTGAATACCTGTGGCTGAATTTTTAGAGATATCTCGCCGAATATTGCTAAAATCTCGCCGAATAGGGAAAAATATATTGCCAAATTAATTCAAGATAATTTCTTTTGCTTGTTTGTTTCTTGCAATTTTTTTTCTCTAATTCAAATTGTCTACTTTCTGGCATATTCATGAAGTCATTCTCATTCTTACTTGCACAAAAAGCACAATTATTCAGATACTAAAAAATATACAGCCTTTCTGTATTTCAAAGTTGGGGATCTTTTAGAAAATGCTGCCCAAATTGGAGATTCAATTGTCTGGGAAATGTCTTCATCAGAGAATGAAATATTACAACTCAAGATGTAAAGACTTTTATAGAAAAAAAGAAAATCGTAGCCTTACTCTAAAACACTTGAATATTCATTAATGTCTGCAAATTCCATGCACAAATAAAAAGGCTCTTATGAAATTCATGATAACTTACTTTCTATTTTCTATAAAGTAAGAAATGCAAAAATTCATTAACTATGTGTCATTTTCAAGACGGAATATCAAATATCACTATTCCAAATATTTACAACAGTACATCTGAAAACAGAAGTGGTGTCAAACTAGATAACGCAACTTGCTTTATGAAAATTATTTTATAAATATTTAAATATAAATTCTAAATATTGAATAAAATATTTTTTTAATTCTGTAGCTTTCACTTTTAAATAACTATTTGCATGATTACTGGCTTTAATATGTAACATTATTATGTATATATTTTTTAATTTACATCTTCCTTCATTCATGTTGTTATCAGTTTCTGTTTACGCTTTTAGTGTTTTGAATATTGCATGTGCTGGTTCAAATGTTAAAGATTTTGTTAATATATGTATTCTACTTTAACCATACCTTTTGATTTAATGTAATTAGTAATTAAGTCTTGGAAACTGATTTCAGAACAGACTTTGATTAAAAGGTTATTTCAGAAAACATCTCCTCATGAGTTATGAGAGAGAGAGTGTAAGAGTATTATTGATTTTGAATGCAAGAAAGGATAAAAGTATCATTTGATAGTAAAAGTGAAGTAACTTCTTTTTATTTTAATGGAAATAACTTACAATCCTTATTTACTGAAAATCTATTTGATATACCTTAGAATAAAAGGATGCAATGCAATTTCATGTCATAATTTTCTGTACTAAAATAAATTTATCAAATTAAAAAATGAATTTAAAAGTACATTTAAGAATAGAAATGATTAATGAGTTCCTATTTTTTAAATTACAGTAGAACCTCGATTATCCGAAGAAATTGGGACCGACCATTTTTCAGAAAATCGAAATTTTCGGATAATCGAGAAGGCTTCCATTTTAAGATTAAGGAGAAATATATGCAATATTTTTTAATGGTAACAAGTGCTGAATAAAAATAAAGCAATAGCAAAATAGAAAAATAATAAATTACCTGAATTTTAATTTTGAAATTAAGTACCTTTTACATATACCACAAGGATTTGAAAAAATGTTTTGTTTGTCGCAGTTTTGTTTGCCTTTACTTTGAAGCTCTATCACGGAGTTTTTTAATATTATTAGTTTATCAGTATCACAGTCTTTCAGCTGCTACAGCCATACCAAACCTTTTGCAAAACATTCAAAAGCTTCAGAATTGCTTATTTGTTAGTTTTCTTCATTCCACTCTGTTCACCTCCACAACAGGAGCTCAAGTTAAGTTCAAAGGAACTCTAAGAAAGGGGATCGAAAATATTTACAAGTATTCATAGATCAGAAAGGACCGCTTGAATACAAGGAATATGATGGTTAAAAAAAAAAAAAAAAGAAAGAAAGTTTTCAAAATGGATTTTGCACACAAGAAATGAGATAATAAAAGCTTTCAAAATGGATTTTGGTTAAAAGAGTTTCGGATAAAAGAGGTTATACTGTATATATAATCAAAAGCTATTTTCTTTATTGGAAAAAAAAGTTGGTATTCGGCCTAAAATTTGGCCGAATATTCGTCCAAATCACTATTCGTCCCATCCCTAGTTTTTAGCCCCCCATAAGCTATTTCTTTCTCCCAGCAAATAAAGTGTCGTCTCCAAAAAATAACATTCCACTGTATAAGCCAGCCATAAAACAAATCAGATGTATGTACTGTTGTACAGTATGTACTGTTGTACAGTATGTACTGTTAAATACTCTACTGCAATTTTTTAAACTTCTAAGCATCACACATTTTCAATGCAATGTTTGAAAACTGCATCTCAATTTATTTTTGAGATATTAATTTTTTTTGTAATTTTTAAACTTTTCTGTAATGGTTGGCAACCAATGTACTCCATTTCTGTAGAAAGTAAAGAAAAAGTAATTGGAAAATAGTAATTATATGTTTTTGTTGCCATTTTCCCATAACTACTGAAAAAAAAAGTAATTAAAATAAGTGCTATTTTGAAAAAATATAAATGAATGATTTCTGATAAAACATGGAGGGTCAATCCATTTCAAGTGGTCCAGCACTGGTTGCTCGACCATTTTTAAAAAATCTGAAATTTTTTGTGCAACACCTCTAACATGATGGAAGTTCAAAATGACTATTATTTTAATTTTATTAATTTTTGTTTGTGCATGGCGGCCATCTTTGTTTCATCATCTGCAGCAATTTTCTCGCAGGAAGGGTTTACGGAATTGTAAATAATTCATCGTTTATTTCTCCAATTCAAGTGCGGTTTACAGCAATTTGTACAGAATACATTGGGCTAAAAATTTGGTAATAGAGTAGTTTCCGAAACTAAATGCTTATTGGTGAAATTTAGGAATAAAGTTTCAGTTTTTTCCCAAAATTTGCCCGTTTACAAGAGGAAATTTTTCTAGCAAGGAAAACTGTCAACATGACATACTTTTTTTTTTACAAATAGGCTGAAAGTACTTGCACTCACATGCCAAGTTCTTTCATTGGGAAAGATCTGGGACATTCTTTCTCTTCGCTAAAAAAATTCCCAAATTTTTCAAAAATGTCAAAAATTGCACTTTTGAGGCTTTGATATCTCTGGTGGGGCACGAGATAAAAATCTGAAATTCGGGTTGCTGAGAGTATTGTATGGTAGTGTTATGCACAAGAAATTTCAGGATGGAGATTTGACTACAAGCCGAGATATGGCAAGGGGAATATGTCAAAACAATACTGCCAAACTATTGTTTTGTTGTAGTCGCAGCTAAGTATTTATCTCAGAGTGTCATTTAAATTTATTTTTTTATTATCTTTAAATATTAGTAACAGAAAATAAAGCCTTTTGCAAAGCTTAGAAATTAATTTAAAAAATAATTATGCCTAAGGCTTTGTATGGTTTCAGTAATTTTTCTTGTAATTTTAGCAACTAAAAGAAATCTCGACACTTTTACATAAAGAAAAAAAAAATATTTTTATACAAGACCTAAGACAAAAACAGAATGGGGAAAGAGAAAAGCTGTTAATTTTGTCATACTTGTTGAGACATGATCAAACGTGTCAAAACACGTTCTTGCTTGTTGGTTTAAAAACCATAATTTTGATCTTTCTCAAAATTTTATTTGTAAGAACCAAGTCTTGTCTTCTCTTAATAACTTGATTGAAGTTCTTGGCCCTGCTGGCTCATAGAAATAAACTTTGAAATCACTATGTGCGAGTCTCACTTCACTAATAATTCCTAGCTTACTTCCTATCAAAAATGTCATTTTTCTACAGTATGAATTTTGAAAGGGCTCTGAAAATTACTTGAGGCTGATGCATGATAATATCGTATAATGTTTCATTTACAGGAACATACTTATGGTAGGATCATGTTTCAGGGACTGGCAAGCAGCATTAAATTTGTGGTTTTTAAACCAACAAGCAGGAATGTGTTTTGACACGTTTGATCATGTCTCAACAAGTAGGTCAACATTAACAGCTTTTCTCTTTCCCTATTCCGTTTTTGTCTCAGGCCTTGTATAAAAATATGATTTTTCTTTATGTAAAAGTGCTGAGGTTTCTTTTAGTTACTAAAACTACAACAAAAATTACGGAAACCATAAAAAATGTATTACTTAGGAATAATTATTTTTTAAATTAATTGCTAAGCTTTGTAAAAGGGTTTATTTTCTGTTACTATTATTTAAAGATAATAAAAAAAATAAATTTAAATGACACTCTGAGATAAATACTTAGCTGTGACTACAACAAAACAATAGTTTGGCAGTATTGTTTTGACATGTTGCCCTTGCTATATCTCAGCTTGTAGTCAAATCTCCATCCTGAAATTTCTTGTGCATAACACTACCATACAATACTCTCAGCACCCCGAATTTCAGATTTTTATCTCGTGCCCCACCAGAGATATCAAAGCCTCAAAAGTGCGATTTTTGACATTTTTGAAAAATTTGGGAATTTTTTTAGCAAAGAGAAAGAATGTTCCAGATCTGGAACTTGGAGTGTGAGTACATGTACTTTCGGACTATTTGTAAAAAAAAGTATGTCATATTGACAGTTTTCCTTGCTAGAAAAATTTCCTCTTGCAAACGGAAAAATTTTGGGAAAAAACTGAAACTTTATGCCTAAATTTCACCAATAAGCATTTAGTTTCGGAAACTACTTACTCTATTACCAGATTTTTAGCCCAAAGTATTCTGTACAAATTGCTGTAAACCGCACTTGAATTGGAGAAATAAACGATGAATTATTTACAATTCCGTAAACCCTTCTTCTGAGAAAATTGCTGCAGACGACGAAACAAAGATGGCCGCCATGCACAAACAAAAATTAATAAAATTAAAATAATAGACATTTTGAACTTCCAACATGTTAGGGTTATTATAAAAAAAATTTCAGATTTTTTAAAAATGGTCGAGCAACGAATTAATCATTTTCTGGACCAGTTGAAATGGATTGACCCTGGAGCTATTATAAACTATATTTAATTTAATTATCTATATTGCAAACAAATGTAGGCATATGAATCATTAGATAGCCAACTTTTTTTTTAGTTTCTTGAGTGACATCTGTTTATTTTGTTTTTTTGGATTTGTGTATTATTCAGCGACAGTCACGTCCTATGAATATTTTATTGAAGATGTTTAAGACTGATCATAAATGATGAATTCTTCAGCGGATGCGAAGGACGTCATTTTATATAAAATAAAAGCACGTGTTTTAAGTCTTAAAACTGAAATATGTTTTGTATTATCTATATTTATATACATACAGTAAAACCCGGATATAACGCTCTTCCGGGGGACCAGACTAACAGAGCATTAAAAGCGGGAAAGTGTTACATGCGGAGAAGGTTTTCAACATTTTAAAATTGAGAATATTAGATTATCTGCTTTAAATAATGTGGGGAATCATTTTTGTGTCTTATTTAAAATAGAAACTCTACATCATAGGTACAAAAACGTTTCCTTCATTTAAAATATCGCAAATTTACATAGTGTTTACAAAATGTATTATTATTTCAAATCAGAATAAGTAAAATAATTGTTAGCATTAAAACAAAAGCTACAAAATATATTTAACATTTCTAAAAGGAACCTTTATCCTTACATTAAATATAAAATAAAATGATGAAAGAAACTAATAATAATATTTTGTTTTTTTAAAAAAAAGGTAACATTTGTATTCTTCAGGACTATAAACTTTCACTTACTGTTTATTCTGTTTTAGAGAAAAACTCTTTGAGTTTCATCTGACGGGGGGACGAATGACCACATAAAAGAGCATTTTGCTGCTTTGTTTCTGTGTCTTAAGGCTGTTCTTAACTGCTCTGCTCAACAATCGCAAAACATTTTGACACATTTACAAATTCATTTTTTAATGGAAAGGTATAAAATTGGAAAGCCTGGCCACGGAAGCCATTTGGAATTGAACTGTTTTTCCATTTTTTGATCAATCAATTACCTATTGAGTTATAAGGAATTTTGATCACGTGACAAACACGTTTTTCGCTCGCTCTTGAGTCTCTTTCTTCCTTCACATGGAAATTCAGTTCAAAGTGCCCACTTTGACACTATTTTCTGAAAGATCTATTGCATTTGCAAAAAAACGGAAAAAAAGCTCAATGACATAGATTCTGAACAACAACACCAGCTAGTTTCATGCATTTTTGAACAAAAATTAATTAAAACTTATGTCAGAAAGTTGCCCTTTTGGATTTGAAAACACCCTTAATATATCTTGATGTGAAGTGGCGGTATCCGCTGAAGCGGTGTACAGTCGAATTGTGCTAAAAGCTTCCATTACTTCAGCTATCGTTGGGATGCCACTCGTACATAACTTTTTCTAAATCTTCATGTTTTCCTGTTTTCACTGTCTTTTTCTTTGAGCCACCAATCGCAGCATTTTTTTCAATATATTTTCTGTTTTGAAGAAGAGTCCGAAGAGACGACGGTGCGATATTCATAGATAAAGCAAAATCTTTCTGTCTCATAATAGGTGATTTTTTGTCATAATTTTTTAGAATTTCTAATTTTTTCGAAAGTGTCAGCGTCTTTCTTTTCATACTCTTAGCTTCCATGTTGCACCTAATTGGAGTCGGCAGCAATGCTACTTGCTTATGTGTAAATGAAAAAAGTGAAAACAGTATGTGTGAAGTAAGAGACAGACAAGTGCTGCTGAGATGGACGGCATAAATTCTTTTGTTCTTTGATCCAATGAGAAAAAAACCGCTGTGCCGGCTATTTTTTTTTTTGGGCGTTGGCTGGCAGCTAATTCCACGTATCCTCTCTTTCTCTCTTTGTACGGGCGAGAAAATGAGAACTCCGGATGTAAACCAAAGCACCAAAGCGCAATATCCGGGATTTCTTTGTTCAAAGGACCAATAAAAAGCGTGTTAAAAGCGGGGAGCATTAAAAGCAAGGAATTTTTACATTGTTCTTATGGGTATGGTTCAAGGGATCGGGACAAATGAGCATAAAAGGCGGGAAAGCGTTTTAAGCGGTGAACATTATATCCGAGTTTTACTGTATATACTTTTTTTCATTGAACACTAAATTCTGAAAAAGTAGAATTCCTGTTTTCTAGTATTTATTTATTTTTGTGCTTGTTTTTGTATTTTAGTAATTGTTTTGTATAATATATATATATTTTTTAATTTAATGGCCGCCATTTTTAAACAAGATGGCTGATGAATCTGGCCAGCGAACTTGATCGAGGTGTTGATATATACTATCCACATGCCTTCTTACATCGAAATAGGCGAATACGTATGTTATCGCATGACAAATACAAGATCGTTTCAAAATGTTAGCCACGCTAGAAATTCAAAGTGCTATAATTCAACCATTTTTTAAGATATAAACAAAAGAACAAATTTTCAGAAACAAAAACTGCTCCGGAATCTTTGTATCAAGGCTAAACACATAAAAAAATCTTTTTCATTTTCCAATTTTTTAATACCTCATTTTAAATTTTAAATTAAATTTTTTTAAATGGCAACCCTTTTGAAACAAGATGGCGAATGAAGCTGGCCAACGAACTCGGTTGAGACATTGGTATGTACTATGTACACACCAAGTTACATCCAAATCGGTTCATAAATACAAGAGTTATAGTGTGACAAAGATCATATACAGTAGAAGATCTTTATAACGCAAACCTAAAAACGCAAGGTTGTGCGTTATATAGAATTTTGCGTTATATGGATCACATCATTAAATTCACCTTGTAAATATGGCCAAATATGTCTGAAACATATCAAAATACATTAGAATATCTTTATACGGCATTCCTTGTTAAAGAGTTATCCAAATTATAAATCTTTGCATAATATAGGCCAGACATTGTTAAATTTACTTTAGAAACATGATCCAAGTATAATTGACACAACCATCCCTTGTATTAGACATTTTCAAAAATGTTTATTGTAATAATAGCATTTTTTTCAGCAAAAAGGTCTTAAATTAGAAGATAAAGTTGAACTAATGTATCAAATTTAGTCCTCTAGAGAGTAGCAATATTTTACAATGTGAAAATACGGGTTCTTTTTAACTGCAAAAATCATTGTTTACATCTGAGAAGTTGTGCGTTATATGGAGAATTGCGTTATATAGAATTGCGTTATAAAGATCTTCTACTGTATATATATATAACCATTAATTAAACATTACTGACCACCATCAATAATTGTGATAGTATGAATGAATTTACAATAATACAGTATCCCCAAACACACTGAATGGATATCAGAAACATAATAAACAAGCTTCTATGTATAAAATAAAGTCCCTAGTACTATATAACAAGAATTAATAATGAAGAAAAAAAGAAGAATATGGATTTCGATAAAAATAATTGAAAAGCTTATATATTGAATTACGTTATCAAGAGTACAGAATTCAATTATATAAGCAAAATCAGTCATTTTCTGTGAGAAAAAAGCTAAATATATATATATATATATATATATATATATATATATAATAAATTTGAAATCACAAATATATGAAGAAATTGATAAAGTTCTAAAGATGATTTAGAAATGAACATATGAAACTAGTATGTAAAATAAGAAACTATATATATATATATAACCATTAAATTAACATTACCGACCACCAACAAAAACCGTGCAATTATGAATAATATGACATTAACAAATAAAGTCCCCCCCCCCCTAGCACATATATATATATATATATATATATATATATATAGATAGATAGATAAATAGATATATACATATATCAACATTTGAATGGAGGGTGGTTTCGGGGTCTGGGGGTCATGATCGGTGAAAATATACCAAAATTTTTCGGAATCATTTTCCTCCGAACAGCTGCAATAGGTAGCTTTTTGTAATGAAAGCTACCTAACAGTTTATTCCCACTCCCTTAAGCCATAGCCCCATATATATATGTTATGATTATTCATAACAGTCTGACGAAATTGAAGACAATTCACTTTATAACTGATTACAACTCTCTTGGAAACCAACTTATAATTCCAAATTGAGGAATTTCATCCGCACAATACCACTATTTATTTAGTAGATATCGGCTGAAGTACAGATTTTTACAACAGCTGATTGCAGTCGAGTAGTCGCTCCAGTATGGATTAAAAAATCATTAGGACTTCCGCAGAAAGAGAGAACACATAGCTTGTTGAATGCACTTTATTAACACTAAAACGGCGGAAAAATCTTACCTACTGGAACGGCGAGAAGGGGTCATTTTGACCCCTCGAGGAAACTACTGAAATAACAATGCTAAAACAATTTTAAATGACATGCATTGTGATAAATATGTAATTTCCATGTATTTCATAATTTATATTTAATACTACTCGATAATTTATTGAATTTTTAAAGTACTCTGTATGTAACGACTACAAGGCGATTAATTTGGATCATACTAAACTACTCAAAAAACCCATTAATTTAATATAAAAAATGGTTAAAAATAAATGTTTTCGGAAATTAAAACCAATGTTAACTAAAATAAAACACAATTTATAAAATATTTTTTTTTAAATCTACTTACTCGCCGAATGGTCCACTCTCTGATTCCGTAGATGAGAAAGGTGTTCTGTTGTTTCCTTTATTTCATTATAAGTGTAGCTGAATGGTTTATATCTAAATCATTTCATTTGAATTTTATTTAATGCTTAAAATACTCCCGTACATGTATTAGGCATTAATGCAATTGATACAAAAATAATTTTTAACAATTTTTCAAGTACATTTTCCGCACACAACTTTGGAACACGATGCACAAAATTCTTGAGATTTGTTTCCATTGCATCTCTGTACTTGGGCATTTTTTTCTTTTTATATCCACTTTATTTTCGTGTGTTTTTTCTGAAGATTCAGGAAGGATCTTTGGAAGTTTTGAAGCCATAAGATCCATTCTTAACTCCTCTCCTAATTTTAATAGAAAATCTCTTCTACTGATGGGCTTGCCTGTTACACTTTTATAAATTATCCAGGCGTTCAAGGCTGCATGATCCAAAATATTGAAAAAGATATGTACAGGCCATCGTCTAGAAGCAGATTTAACGGAGTATTTCCGGCACATCTGATCACGAATATCTACACCATACTTTGTTGCGTTGTAATATTCTATTGAACCGGGCAACTTCTTAAGGCTGTCCTCAGTTTTTACAGCTGAATGTAATGAGCTCAATAGAAAAACACTTTTGTTTCTTTTGGCTTGATATATGGTAAGTGTCATATTATCATGTTCTACTATCTTCGACGAATAAAGAGTACTGCGCACATTTTTCAAATCTATAGGAATTTCTCTTCTGTTCTTTTTCATTGTGCCAACCAAAGTTGTATTTTTAGCTTTTAGCATTTCTGCTAATTTGATGCTTGTAAAATAATTATCTGTCGTAATATTCCTCCCTTTGTTTAGATGGGGATCAGTTAATTTCATGACAACATTTTCAGATAAACGTAAAATAGGATTCGCTGTTTCATCTTTTCCTAGATAAGGAAATCCATTCAAGAGATATTTAGTATCAACATCAACAGATAACCAAAATTTTATTCCAAATTTGTCAGGTTTATTTGGCATATATTGCGTAAATTTACATCTAGCTTTAGATGGGAACAATTGTTCATCAACTGTAATATTTTGTCCTGGTCGATAGCAAGTTTTGCAATTTTCTATAAATTTATTCCACATTTCAGATGCAAGAGCAAATTTATCAGTCTGTAATCGACTAGATCTTGTTGTCTTTTCGTCAAACCTCAAAAATCTTTTTATTTCTTTGAATCTATCTCTTGAGATAGTTTCTTTGCAAAATGGTATGCCCCATGCATCAGACCACAATGAATACAACTCTAAATCCTTTGCTCCTGTTGCTCCTCGAATATATCATATAGCAACAAAAGCATCTAACTCAGCTAGAGATAATCTCCAGTCGTTATTTCCAAGTTGCCGATGAGCTTCTGATTCTGTACATTTCTTTATATGCAACAAGATAGCATCGTCAATGAAAATCTTGAAAGCACTAGACACTTTGTCCTCAGAAACACGAGTCTTTGCAAAAGATGTTGGTCCCGCCACTTCTTTTAGAACATTATATGCAGGAGCACGGCCGCAGGCTGAATTTTTAGAGTTTATTTCATGCCATACAGTGTTATCAGGAGCAGTGAAAACAGTTTTGAAAATACCCTGATCCATTTTTTTTTTCGTTTATTTCTGCGTAGTTGTTCTTCGTTTACATCACTGTCCTCGGATTCACAAGTAGTTTGTGTCTGAAATTCATCTTCAGTTTCTACAGAATAATTATCATTTTCACCTCCGTCAGACTCATTTTCAGAGAGCTCCTGTAACAATTTTTTAATTTCTTCATCAGTAAGACCTCTTTTTCGCTTATAAGATATATTTTGTAAAATTTGAAAATAAGACTGAAAAAAGTCAGAATATCAGCAAACGATAGAGTTTATGTTTCAGCATAGCATTCACAGCGTAAAGGTCAAGCGATAATGAACGTGACGACAGAATTTTCCTGCCAAACTGTCATTGGTATTCTCGCACTCCCACAGAGACCTGGATTCATTTCACCTGCATCATCTACGTTTCTTTTATTGCAAGAACGAAAACAGACAGGTGCCAAGGAAAAGGATTATGGCCAAAAAATCAACACCCTTTTGTCGATGAAAGCAGGAAGATATACGTTCAACTACCTGCCGTAGGAACAATGGAATCCGTACTCAACTCATAAAATCCCTCCCCTGCGGTTACACCTGCAGCGAGTAATTCTGAAATAACAAAAATAACAAATGGGAAAAAACATCTGTCTATTTGTGGAAAGAAATGTAAGTATGAGAAACCTTGCACCTGCTTTTTTTTAAATATTTATTTATTTTCCTCAAAATAGTGGTAAAAAACTAACATAGGAAAAACAACAATCTTAGAGATAACAATATAGTGTGACCACCCCGGTTTGTATTTCTCTGGAAGACAGTACAAATGCATTCGAGAAAAAGCTTATCACTGAAATTTTATCATGGTTTCACAATGCTTCGCGGACAAGGAGTATTTTTCTAAAGGGGTCAAAATGACCCCTTCCGCCGTTCTAGGAATACATGCAAATATTTTAAAAACTAACAAATCTAGAATGCTGATTTTTTTAAAAGAAATATATGTTATATATTTAGGAAAAGTCAAAAAATTTCAAACGATTTCTTCCAACCAAACAAAAGTTATCTACGGACGAAAGTGCTCAGGTGTCAAAATGACCCCTACCGCTGTTCTAGTGTTAAATATCAGTCAAATCTAACATAGCGAAACATCATCCACAGTTGAAAAATTAGTTAGACACTTTCACTGTTAAAACAAACGCTAGTCATGTCTAGTTCCAAAACAAAGATAAGTAAACAGACTGAAATATCTGATTAATCCTACAACATTCAGTACAAAGTTTCAGTGAAGCTGGAGTTAAAAATCTCTGAGTTATAAGGATAGAAAAGGAGTGGACAAAGTTAGTTGCACAAGTTGAAATATTCTTTACAGTATCTTATAAAGAGCAAAATTTGATTTTCCCGGCACTGCAATTTCAAGTCCTTAGTTTTATAATGAGAAATTATTTCCTAATTTTTTCTTGGAAGTTTCAAATTTTTGTAACTCTTTTTCTGACTTTTCCTCAGTAATGATAAATTTCCCTGAATTTTCCTCAGGCATGATAAATTTCCCTAACTTTTCCAGTCCATGTAAATATCCCTGACTTATCCAGGGAAGACACGTTGATATATATATGTATATTACTTGCAGGCCAAACTCATAAGCAGTATTTATATTTGATAGATATTTTTACAGATTTCATTTTGAGAACATATCACAAGTTTAACCCTTAAATCCCGAGTGTTGCTTTTTGGCAACATACCCAATTAGGCTTCTAAAATACTATTAGAATAACATTGAAGCTATAATACCTAATGTTGCCAATAAAATACATTCTGAAAATATTAAATCGATTTTCGTCATGTAGATGGAAACACTTGCGTTGTTTAAGAATAAAGATAGATTTCTTTTTTCAATTGTTGCTATATGTTCTTTTTGTTTTGTTTGGAAGCTTGCGAAATACCCTATTTTGTTCTGCAGTGAGCAAGTAAAATTTATTTCTTATCATAGTTCCTAAAATTCTTGTGTGTTTAATATTATAGAATTTTACCTGGGAAAAATATTTTTTCATTTAAAGACTAGTATTGTCGATTAGTAAAAAACTGTTTTTTAGCCGTAAACCATACTTAAAACAAAATATGATTTTTTTTTGAGTATTTTTCCCGTGATTTATATAAAAAATGAAAGCTGAAAAATATTATTAAAATGATTTTTGAAAAATCAGGCATTTAAGGGTTAATGAAGATCAGATTGTAAAAATAATAATATACTTCAATTATTAAAGAAATTACAATTTAAAAATATCAATAAAAAAAAAAACGCTCCTCCCACAAACCTATCTATATATATAAAAGCATTGAAAGCTGATAATTTAGAAATTCAGTTAAGTTCTTGGTACCTGTATGTAATTAAAGAGTTCAGTAGCATTTTCTTTATTCTAGTCATCAAATGCATAATTATTTTTATCACTAAATCAGGCTAAAATATATATATTTAAGGGGAAAAAATACTTTTTACTTAAAAAGATTTTATTATATTTAATGTTCAGGTCTCAGAACACATTTATATATGCATTTAAAAAATCATAATAATAGTAAAAAAAATTAAAGTTAATATACTCCAGGTTTTAATGCAACCCAATAGAAATATATTTTTTTTTTGTTTAGTGTCATCATTTCATTAAGGATTCTAACCATAAGAATCCTCCTCCATTCATATTAAACTTTTGTCTCAATACAACAACAATAATTCAAGCAAAGAAACAGCAAGATGATGAAAAACAGACAACAAAGTAAAATCAAGAGCATTTCTGACAAAAATTGCATCGCAAGCATTGCAATTGCAAGATTAAAGATGCATGAAAAAAAGTAAATCTATAAAAGTGGTTTGTCAATTTAATAAAATTTGTAAAGTGAAAAAATATTAGATTTGAACTAAAAGCATTTGAAATGAACTGAACTTACTTGATCAGCAACCATACAAGCTAAGTCCTTAAATATGCCGTGTAATTCTGCAATGGACTTGACTACTTGCTGGATTTCTCTTTCTCTTTGTTCAACCATTGCTGTATTACTTTCAAGAATCATTTGGGTATCACAGGTTCCAAGAAAGCTCTGAAAAGTAATGAAAAAAAAAAAAAAATTATACACCCATAAATTCAATATAGAAAATGCATTGGTATTTATATAGAGTGTTTACTGCAGAAAAATAATACAAGCATTTTATTTCTGCTAGCATTACCAAGTTTTTTGCAAGTAAAATTAAAAATCAATTTAACAAAATTCACCAGAGTTATGAAAGAAGAAAGTCAATTGGATACCTTCTTTTTATAAAAATAAGAGACATTCATTTGCGTTTCTCTCCGACCATTTGACGAAAATCGCATTTTTTTGCGATCCTTTTAATGAAATTTGCATTTTTTCCTCGATTCCTTGACAAAATTTGTGATTAATGTGCAATTCTAAATATAATTCTAATGAAATTCTTGTTTTTTCCGCGATCATACTAAAGAAATTCGCCTTTTTTCTGCGATCATTCTACTGAAATTCTCGTTTTTTCCAAGTCCCTTTGACAAAAATCGCATTTTTTCCATGAAACTTTGATGAAAATCGTGGTTTTTTTTGCAATTTTTCGATGAAATTTACATATTTTCCAAGATCTTTCGACGAAATCCACGTATTTTACAAAATCTTTTGATGAAATTCCCATTTTTTTCCCACCATCTTTTGATTAAATTTGCTTTTTTTCCACGATTCTTTAATGAAAATAAAGTTTTTCCTGTAATCCTTTGACAAAAATCATGGCTTTTTCGCGATCCTTTAATGAAAATCGAGTCTATTTCGCGATTCTTTGACATAGATCCTGTCTTTTTCATGACCCTTTGACGAGCTTTTTTCCTGATACTTTGACGTAAATAGAGTCTTTTTCACAATTTTTTGACGGAAAGCGTGTTTTTTTTTCCGATCTTTTGACAAAAATCACATTTTTTCCTCTATCTTTTGACAGAAATCACAATCGTTTGACAGAAATTTCGCTTTTTCAGTGATTATTGATGAAAATCACATCTTTTCAGCAATTCTTTGACGAAAATGGTGTTTTTTTTACGTTCCTTTAATGAAAATCGAGAGTTTTTCGCCATCCTTTGACGAAAATCGCATTTTTATTGCTATCTTTTGATGGAAATCGCACCCTTTTCACGATCCTTTGACAGAAATAGCGTTGTTCCACGATTCTTTCACATAAATTGCATTTTTCCTGCGATCCTTTGAAGGAATTTTCTCAATTTGGTACTGTTTGTACTCTCATTTTTGTTGTATTTCGTTTGCTACCGCTATTGCAAATTTTAATGCATTTTTTACATTGATCAAAGTATTAAAAAGTTCAGTGCCGTAAAAGCGGAATCCTGTGTTTCCGTGGAAAAGTAGCAAGTCTGAAAAAAATATAAGCTGGGATTTTAAGATTCTAATCAAAATTTTAAAGGGGATGGTCAAAAAGTGGGATTATTTTAAGCCAGATTCTTAAACATTTTGCTTGAATCCTGAGAAATCTAAAAGCGAATTTTTTTCCAACCTGTTTCCCTCCTCAGGAATTTTCAAAAGACGGAATTCCGTCCTGTAGACGGAAAACTTGCACCCATGGACACTTAATTTAAATAAGTCAGTTTTTTAAAATGCTTATAAGTTCTGTATAGAAAACAATTTCAATGGGTTTTTTTTTGTTTTTGTGAAGCATTTTGTGAATGTGCTTTTTAACAAATTAATTCAAATTTGTTTAAAGCATAGCTCACATGTTATGAAAATGTATTGTGAGAGCTTTCTCAATTAAACTAACTTTCTCATCACATGATGTAATAAGATGAAGCCTTTAATATATTTATAATGCCGTGTTTGTATTTAGAGCAGTCATACTCAATCTTTTTTTCTTGCAGGCCACAAACATACATTTGCGACATTAAGCAGACTGCAACTCACTTTTAAAAGGGTAAAAAAAGAGTAATTAAAATAGTAAGATAACATAAATAGTACATTAAAGCAATATAACAAAGTTAATATCATCAGTAGGATTGAACGTTTGTCATAGAAGAAATGTTACAAAAAAAATTTTGCACCACTATTTCTAAAATACCTTCATGATAGATTTCTATTGTAAATGTTGTAGAAATATGCTATGACTTTTTTTGTTTGGAAAATTGTTTGGTGCCAATTTTTTCTGCAACAAACGTTCAACGTTAAATAACAGTATTAGCTACATAATAAGTATAAAAGGTGATAATATAACAATGCTGAATTTCCTAGTTCTAATTTGGAATATGGAAATAATATTTAGAAAGATATTTGGCGCCAATTTTTTCTGCGACAAACGTTCAACCTTAAAAAGCAGTGTTAGCTATATAATAAGTATAATAGATAATATAACAATGCAAAATTTCCTAGTTCTAAAGAGAAAAAAAAACTGGAGATTTTCTCTTACATATTAGTACACTACATATACTTTTGCAAAATTCCCTGCAAAAACTTTTTACTTTATTCTTTATTGTAGAAATAAATAGCACAAATTTAGTTAATTTGGAATAAGCAGTCTTTCAAAAATATGCCTTTAATATGAAAAAAAAAAAAAGGCTTACAATGTAGAAACTCAATAGCCGTTTGAAGATAAACATTATCTTAAGAAATGGACTCGGTGAATAAAAGAAGCAATGAGTAATTTTAATTTTATAAGATATCGTTATTTGCTGAGCTTCTGCCAAAAAAAAAAAAAAAACTTTTAGAAAAATTAATTGAAAAGGAATTATGAATGTTCTGTGGAAATTATGTAACTTTGTATAAGCTTAATAAAACATTGACTGAATAAAATTTGAATTTGAATTTTAATTATGATGACATTTTTAGCAGTAAACTTGTGAAAATGGTCAAAAACTTTAAAGTTCATGATTTATACATGCAAATGCATGTGAAATGCTGAATATTGCTTGACTTTCAAACCAAACATTAAATGCTAATATATTGATATAAAAATATTTTTAATCTCACTCAGTTTCTTTTAAAAATAAGCAAAAGGGGGGAAAAAAAAGTACAGTCACCTCTCAGTTATATGCAAATTTTGTGAGGTCCCGCTACGAGAAATAAGAAAATAATGCTATAGATCTCTCACTTATAAGCGCCACTTTAAATTGTCTCTCTCAGGTATATGTGGAAATAACAGCACAATTCACAAACTGTGAGTTAAGTGCAAAACTTTTTTTTTATCTATAAAGAATTTACTGCAGATGTCAAGGTCAAAAGACTGTTCTGTAATGTGCCTGAGAGGGTGTTACAATTCAATTTTTATCCTCTCCTGTCAGTTTTAATGGTTTGTTCTTTTCTTTTCCACTTCTTTTTATCAAGTCATGCACATGTTCCCTGCCGTTTTTGCCTTTTCGGTAGCATCTGGATTTTTTTTTTTTCTATAAAAATGAACAAAAGAAAGTTAACAATTTCGAAGCTATACATATACAAGCAGCAGAAAATTATCCTAAACTGTCAAAAATAAGTTTAGCTTGAAACTTCGATTTGCGAGAACCAATGCTCAGAAAGATTTTAAAGAACAAGGACTCAATCAAAAAAATGAACGGTGAATATTCACAAGCGAAGAAATGATTAAGAATTCAGAATAGAAAATTTGAGATTTTAGATACCACTTTAATATAGTGGTTCAGAGAAATGAGAGCTTCTAATTTACCCATTAGTGGAGAGTTATTCAAAGAAAAGGCACTCACTTTGTCATCAAAAATGGGAATCGAAAATTTTTAGGCTTCTTGGGGATGGGTAGAAAAACATAAGAAAAAACATGGTTTAACAAATCATTGTCTGAGTGGTGAAAGCACAGCCATTTCAGATTCATCTGTTAATGAATGAATCACAGACTTTCCAAATAATCAAAAAATTTGATGTTAAGAACATTTTTAACTGTGATGAAACAGTTTTATTTTATCGTCTTTTGCTAAACAAAACGCTGGATTTTAAGGGAGAAACATATCATGGCAGCAAACACAGCAAAGAAAGAGTGACTGAGTTTTTACATTGCAATGCGGACGGATCAGAAAAGTTACCGACAATAATGATTGGTAAATCCCAGAAATCACAGTGTTTTAAAAATGTGAAGAGACAGCGATATTCTTATGCAAGTAGCACAAAAGCATGGATGACATTGGAATTTTTTTTTCGACTTTTTGAAGGAATTTCATATGAAGATGGCTAAGAAAAAATAGCAAAGTTCTGCTATATATGGACCAGTGTCCCGCCCATCTTTCAGATCTCCCATTAGCTAACACTTGCATGAGTTATATTTTCCCCAGCAAATTGTACTAGCAGACTCCAGTCATTAGATCTCAGTATAATAAGGTCAGTTAAAGCGCAGTATAGGAAAGATTTGGTGTGAAGAATGTTTAAAACACAAGAGCCGAAAAAGGAATTCAAGAAAATTTGGATTCTGGATGCTATGCATATGTTAAGTTTCCTCTTGAAAGAATGTAACAGCCACAACAATTTCTAACTGCTTTAGAAAAGTGAGTTTTGTTTATTCAAATGATGCTGAAGTTATTCCATTACAGGAAAATAAAAACAACAGCAATGATTTTAACATAGATGATGAAGAATGGAACAGCATAAGCCAAGATTCTCTTTCAAGATTTCGTCAATGTTGATGAAAACTTAACATCAACAACTAGAGATATTGGAACTGTTTTTGATAACATGGCAGCTGAAAATAAGGAGAAGATGATGGTAATGATGAAACCGATACTGTAATTGTTCCATCTTATGCTACTGCTTTAGGAGCCCTGGACATTTTGAGGTGTTACCTTCAAAATGCTGATGTAGCATCAAATACAATGATCCACTTTAATGGATTAGAAAAGGTCGTCATTCAAATGCAGACTAAGCAAAAACAAGCAAGCATTGATGACTTCTTAAAAGAGGACTAGTTGGCATTTAGTATAAGTATATATTCTTCTATGTAAAATAAAATTTTACGTTTATTAAACTAAATTTTATATCGAAAGTGTAAGGATTTTTTTTAAGTACACTATACTAATATTACACCCTTTTCATTTTATAAAATGTTATTAATCATAATTCTTATTTTTCAAAATGTTTTTCTTTCTTATAATGTGTATAAAGAATTACTACATGCAACATTCTCTCAGTTACGCATGATTTTAAATCAATCTCTTCAAACGCGTATAAAGTGAGAGGTGACTGTATATTGAAAATAAAATAAATAAATGTTTGAAATAATCTTAAAAGTCAAAATTAGATATAAAAAAAGACTTGTTAACCATGAAGACATAAATTTTCCTGCATGTATAATTTATGTCATGTATGTATCATTATGAAATCATGCTAAATATGTAATTAAAAAGTACTTCAACACTTGAAAATGCAGAATTCACTTTAAACAGGATGTAATTTTCACCAGTAAATGCTTTTTGTAGGTAATAATTTATTTTAAAAATTTCTTTCATTTTCTATATTCACATGAATATACATATAATTAAAAACATTGTTTGGAAATATTATAATTCAGACTTTTTAAATTTCAGCAATGGTATATAAAAAGCAGCTATTTCAAAAATATGAATTAAATGTCTATTCCGATAATGAAATTTTGTAAAAATAATTTGCTTCTCCTCCCTTCCAAAAAAAGTCAAATTAAAAAAATTGCTAGACACTGTAAATCGCAATCAAGACACAAATGTGCCAGCACAAGATAGTTAATTTGAATATGTATGGTTTTTGATCCTATAAAACTCACATAATGTTGGTAGATTTCAAAAAACAATTCTTCAATTTAAAAATCATTTACTTCAACATGCTTATTAAGCATTTCTCTATAAAAACTACAAGTTTTAATGTTTATATATACAAGAGTTTTTGCAGTACAATCTGAGAATGTGAAAAAGACGAGGTCAGTTAAAAAATGGCAGTAGCATTGCTAAATTTTTCTTAGGATATAGAGATTCTCACTCTTAATTTCTTGCATAAATATGTACTGCAACTGTGACATTGCTGATTAAACATGGAACAGCAAGAAAATAATTTTAATAATGTGCAGAAATATTTTACAGAAAGATTATGCATAATGGATTCTCAGCTGAAAATAAGACATGATGATTCTGCTATTTAAACTGCATAATGAATCATAATGATATGTATCATGAAATGTATAAAGTACCATAAAGAATTCTAAATCACAAATTTTAACTAAAACATGTTCTTAATTTTTGCACAGTAAAAGTATAAAAGTAGGCGGCAAAACATAAAAGAATTAACATTTAACGAAGCGGAAAAACTAATTCGAGTAAATTTAAAAATAAAAAATAATTATAAAATTCTTCATATGTTAAAAATACAATATTAATTAATGAAGATTATTAGCTTAGATTTTTAGTTAATGAAGTTAGTATAAAATTTTCAATTAAGCATGTACATCTTGAAAATGTGTAAAATCTATCAACAGCAACCTATTTATTAAACAACAGCAGGGCAACAAATTAGTTTTTAGATATTAAAACAAGAATGAAAAATCATACGGTTAGCACAGATTATGAAACACTTTCCAACACATTCAGAATACTGTAAAAAAAAATACAATTTATTAAGGTGAAAGATGTCTAAAACAATTTAGAAAATGCTTAACACATTTGAAAACCCAATTTTTGCAATTACCATGAATAGTTCAAAAATATCCACATTTTTTTTGTGCAGCCCTTTCATATGTATATTACATAGTATGTTAAAAGTTAGTTCAATTAAACACATAGTACAGTTGAAATTTCCCATTCAGAAATTTCCATCAATAAATGGAAATGCACTTGAGGTTTTTTGTGTAGCCCTGTATATTAAATGTGTATCACAACTGAAAAGGTTTTTTCAGCAATTATTCTTCGTAGGCAGTACTGTAACCAAATACTTTAGGTGTCCCTGTAAATGAATGATAAATTATATGCATACCAGGTTCTACAGTAAGCGCTTTGTAGTACAACACCTCAATTATATACAGAAATTTCAATATATTTAAAATAGCATAATATCATTAAAAAACACCACAAATGATTTTTTTCCCATAGGCCTTAATGTAAGTGAATTTGTATGAGTGTCCCTGTAAATGAACCTTTAATGCTATAAATTTCATTTTCAATAAGAAAAAACACCACAGTAAATATCAATACCATATATCAATTTCATGGCAATCTGACTATATTTTTAAGCGAGTTAGAGCACGAACAGACAGAGAAACGGAATACATAACCACTTTTCAACTGTCTTGGAATTAAGCACTAAAGGGGGATAAAATGGGCATACTAGAGATTTTTTTTAAATGAGTTTTGAGAAATTGTGTTTTAAAAGCAGTGATTTTTCAAAAAGTTGTGCAAATTAAAACTGGGTTTTAATAGCACATTAAGCATAAAGTAAAATCTGCTGTAAAACTACAACAAAAAGACTATACATTGTCATCCTTGCTTAAAAATATCTTTCATCGTGAACATATTTTCTACCAATAAAATCATTTGTAGTTACAGATTTTTTAAAACGATGACAAAGTGAAATTCAGCATTATAAACATTCATAAATAAAAATAAACAAAACTCTTATTTGACTGAATATGTTGAATATTTTTGTGTGTTCATTTTATTTATTTATTTTTTATTTTTAAGAAAAAACCTTCTAGGATATTTTCTGTGCCAGGTAGTCTAACTACTATACTTTTATTTATTTATATATTTTCTAATTTATGATGATTAATGATGGACATGCACTGCATGACACAAGACGGAATGACTTATGTATGATGTTTTACATATATATACAGTGTTACAACAGTACTACTATACCAAATTAAATAATGAGTATTTGTTCTTAAAATGTGACATAATTTTAAAAGTATTAGATAGGAATTTTTCATTTTATATTATTTCTTATGGAAAATTCAACTTGAAAAGTTGGATAAATTGTACTTGATTTCTAAAGATCACTGCATTTGAACAAAACTCAAATTAGACACTCAACTAAGACACATAAATTAACATCTGAATTTATTAAAGGTAACACTTAAAGAACAATTTATTTCAGACACAATTAATACAATAAATCTAAACACAAGTGAAAAATTAGCCGGAGCCAGGAATCTAACCTGGGGCTACAGCATACCATGCTATTGTAACCCATGTTGAGGAATGGCACAGCTAACAATCGGACAGCACTGGATGACGGAACAATGATGAATAAATTACTATTCCATCAATACACAATATACAGTCAGCTCTCTGTTTAACGACTTTCAAGAAACCTTGAAAAATCGTCCTTAAACAGAATTTGTGGAAAAATAATATTTGAAAAACATTTCCCTTCACACTTTACAGGCTTAGAACTGTCAATACATTTTTCAATATATTTGTGTGTTTAGAAATTTTTTATATATTTATCTAAATTTATTTTATGTTTTCTTCCTTTCTTTTTATACAAGAACAATATAAGATGTTACTTACAGTAAAATAAAAATATTTATAATACATTTAATTAAACAAATTAAAAAAATCAAAAACTAGATTGTTTCAATGGTGGTCTAGTTTTTAATACCCTTGCTTCAAGCTTCTGAAGAAGGTTAAATAAGTCATCTTCCATATTCGATGAAACAATGTACTGCTGAAGAATATCCAGGGCAGGATTCGCATCTGAGTAAGAAGGAGGTGGTGTCTCGCTTTCTGTATCATCAGCTTCATCACCATCTTCTGCATCTGAAATTTCATTTTCATTTGCAATGTCTTCACAAATTTGATCTAAATTTATGAAGTCGATTGTTAAAACATCTTCGTCAAAATCTGTAATTTTTTTAGGGGCGGAGGGAGAAAACTAATCTTCACATTCCAACAACTGCATCCTTCTCCTTCATCTATACTCATCTGAATTGCAACAAACTTTGTTTTTCTATCAGAGGAAGTTCCCTTGTTTAACATGTTTAAAGGGATCGGGAAAAAAACTATGTGAAAATCATCGTTAAACAGAAACAATTTCGTCTTTAAATAGAAATTTTTTTACTTAAAGGAGCCCGGACCGCAAAATATAGTCCTTAAATAGAGATCGTCGTTAAGTAGAGCTACATTAAACAGAGAGACGACTGTATATTAAGGCACATAAATTAACATCTGAATTCATTAAAGGTACACACTTAAAGAAAATGATTTATCTCAGACTTAAACACAATTAAAAGTGACTTAACCCTTTAACTGGCTGGCCCAGATTTTTCCATTTCTAGAAATTATGTTAAAATGGCTGTAGACAAAAATATTTTAAACAGAAATCTAGTTTGAACCGCATATAGAAAAAAAGTAATATTAAAGATATTATAGCATCAAACTGCGATTAAAAAATACATATATCCTGGGATTTACAAGTATTCTTATAAAAATACAGGAAAACCCTCGGACGGTGAAAGGGTTAAATGCACTTGAAATGTAACTGAATCTGGTGATGCTGTACGAAAAAGTTTTAGTTCCAAAATTTGGAATTTTTAAACAACACATATCACAAGTCCTTTTCTCACCTACAAAACTTTATTATCTACAATATAAAACTTTTGAAAAAAAGTTAAAAGGACAATTTGAAATAATAATTATAATAAATAATTAAAACTTACCTGATTGAAACTTTCTTCTTGTAAAACATCAAATGCAGAATCATTTGATTTTGGAACATAAGTAGAACTAAAAAATTGTTGAGATTTTTCTTCCCTTGATCTTAATTCTAGAAGTAAAATATTCAGAATATAATGACTAATTTGCATACAGTAATAATAAAACTGTAGACAAATATGTAGTACCAAATAAGTTTTTTATAGCTTGAACTCACTTTGTATTTCTTAAAAAGGAAAGAAAAAAAAAACGAAAAAAAAACTGAGCATTGAAAGAACAAAAAGCTATTTTTATATAAAGTAGCCTTACAGTTTTAGTTTAAAATACCAGGCGTATAACTATTTTCTTTAAATTCTGAAAACTATAAGATGACTGGCAATACAGTATTCAATCAAAATACAATATCTCTTATAAAACATGAGACAGATGACAACTCTAACAGTAATACAGATTTTTTTTGCCATAGCTAAAACAGAAAAATGCAAATATATCACTTGTAAGGGTTTTTGTTAAAATTTTTTGCATTTTCCTCTGATCGTCTTAATTATATTTTCAATCAACATTTTTTATAATAAATATGAGCAGGGTCAGCACAATTATCGGGCAAACGGGGCAGCTACACAGGGGTCTGCACCGTTTGAAGTCTTGTTAGGGGCCCCAAACCTCTCTATAAGACTCTAAATAACATTTTCTTTATAAAAAATAATAATTTTGCTCTAGATTTGTTTTTAAATGTTTCTTCATGAGAAAAATAGTGAGTATTAACTTTATTTCTTACAGGCAAAGTTCATATAATTGTCAGGGTCTGTATATATTTGATGTAAATATTTAAAATATTGTAAAAAATAGAAGATTTTGCGAAATAAAAAATTATTATGCACATTAAATGTAAAAGTAGTTGTAATTTTCATACATTTTATTATATATATCATACATTATTCTATGATATACACATTTAAAAATGAATTTTATTAGTCCAGTATTACAGTACACATTGGGCCCCACAAACAGCTTTGCCAGGACCCCCACATGATGATGCACTGGTGCTACAATATAACCATAAAAATTTAATGTTTATAATGTTAATAACATCTGTGCAGGCCAGAAGAAAATGCTTAAAACTACTTTTTATTCAATTATAATTTGATTTAACAGTTGATTTTAAAGATAGTTATCATGGAATATACAACACAGAATCCTTTTATTACACCCAAAGGTGGGTGTAATAGCCACGTCTCGGGCAAAAAAAATTTTAGCACCCCTACCAATGACAACTTCTAAATTAACTATTAAGTTTTATAGAATTTAGTGCACTTAAAAATTCATTTCATTAATTTTTTGAAATGTCATCATATTATGAAAATTAAGAAATGAAAAGTGTGCTACAATCGTACCCGCTTAAACAAATATTGACGGTTCCAGAAATAATATTCGATTAAGCGGGGTATTTGATTAAACGGGGATTCATTACTAATATTTAATGCGTAATAAAAAGGCAAAATAACCATCTACGGTAATATTTAATTAACAGCATAATAAATCATTAATAGAATAACAAACTAAAATAAATACAAATGCTAATATAAAGTAAATACATATTAATTTAATGTCAGTACATGCATTTATATCGTTTACATTACACTTAATGCACTTATTTGAATTGGGTCAAAACTCTGCTATTTCTAATTTACGTTACTTATACTGTCTTAAAAAATCGTTTAAAATGGTTTGCTTAGGTGGAATTTTAAAGGAGTAAATATCGAGTTATTTTTCGAATGAGTGCAAAATACCACAACTACCACCTTGAGTCTCGAAGTGACGGCATTAAAGCCTGGTTAACAGCAAGAAGTGATGGTGGGGAGATCAAGGTGGGGAAATCATTTGACCAGTCCATCATACACCTACCGGCCGAAATCATTGCAGGAAGAACTGAAAAATTTTTTTCAGCGTAAAGGAACCGAAATTGACAAAAGGCTGAAGGAAATTCCAGCTGAAGCGTGCTTTTGGCACCTATTTTCAAACATCAGTCATGCAGTTGTTATTTGGTCAGGCGGGAACGTTCGTAAAAGGTATTTGGTTTAAGCGGGGAAAAATAACAAAGAACCAATCGGAATAAATTCGGTTCCGGAGGATTCTATTCGATTATCCGTGACCCGATTAAGTGGGGAGGACTGTACAAAAAAAGAGATGTCCTTTTATTACACTTTTTGAAAAAATTCTTTAAAATTTAAATTTTACAGTTTTGTCATATGTATATATATATATATATATATATATTAACTTATGGTATTAGTTCATGCACTTATGCATGGTCTGTCACCAATAATATCCAAAAAATACTTATTCTGAGAAACTTTTGTTCAACAAGGAAGTGGACATATCAGAAAGGGAGCTGCCTCTTTTTTGCAGCAAACCCTTCAAATATGTTTTGCTTATTTGCATACATCTTGTGAGACAAATATGCTACCATTTTTTTGCTCAAGTTCACTATACAAAAACAAATGTATTAAAAAAATTCTACTTTCATTTTCTACATTCAAGTTATTTTATTTTATTTGCATAAATCTGCTTACGTAATCCAAATAAGTTACTTGTTTTTAGAAATCTACCCAACTTCACAATCTACCTAACAAATCTGCCTCTCTGCTTTTTTTTTTTTTTTTTTAATAGTAATGAAAACATGCTACTTTGAATCATGATAATGAAATACTTGAAATCTACAAATTCATTAATGCTTCAGATATTCTGCAAAAGATCCTAATTAATTACAATAGAGTCCCGATTATCCAAGTTAATATGGACCAAGCAGGGGAGCAGAATATGTTCGATCTGGCGATCTAGGATTGGGGGGGGGGGGGGGGGGGAGAAATTTTAGCTATCTGGGGAAATATTGCAGAAAAATATACAATTGATTTTGATTTTAACAATGAAATACATAATTTCGATTTTAACAATGAAATACATAATTTCCCGAGATAGAAAACTTTTCCCTGACAAATATAACAATTCGTATGGCGACTTTCACAAAATTGATCTCAGAATAACATGTACTACATATACTTGCGTATAAGTTAAAAATTTTTGAAAAATAATCCGCTTCAAAATGTGTGTGTGTGTGTGTGGGATGGGGGGAAGTTGACTTGTACATGGGGCAAAAAAGTCTAAATTTTTTCTGGAGTAGAAAAACGCCAACATTCTAGAGTAATTACGCAATTGCGATCCTCCAAATTTCTAAGGTCTCTTCTAATGAAATACTTGTGTGACGAAGTTAAATATGTTGAGGAGAATAAACATTTTCTTGAATGCTGTAAATAGAGTGATCGTATAGCTAAGATGATACGGTTGACTTGCAGTAAAAATAAAAGGAATAATCTTACTTAAATGACAACAGTAGACACATTCAAGAGACAGCAGTTATAAAAATCTTCTTTATTCGTTGATTCACTTTGAGAGGTGGAAGGTAATTAGGAGAAGTAGGTCACTGTACACATTCGAAGAACGTTCCACGTAGAATTATTAAAAAGTTGGAAGTAATTCCATGATAAAGATGAATACTGGTTAAAATCATTTTTAAAGAAGGAATTAAAAGTCCGAAATGAAATATGCGTTAAATTAAAAAGCCAGAGACCGAAGATAAACTTTTAGATATCGAGATATAGCTATTGGAAAACATCGCTCTTTGAATTTAGGCGCTAAGGCCCGAAATTCAAAAAAGACAAATCACGTTGTCAAAAATAATACATACTTTCGTAAATCTTAAAATCTGTTAAAAAACTGGCTGCATTGATATATATACTACATAAAAGGGGTTTACAAAACTACCTCCAGAAATGATTTAAATCTATTCGTTAAATTAAATTTACGTATGAATTGTAGAACGAATGACAGCACAGAAAAAACGAAACTACTGTCAAAAGGCAAGAGGAGACACACCTCCAATATGACGCGGTCGACGTCACGCTGTTTCTAAAAATAGAACAGAGGAAGAGGGGGAAAATCTGAAATTAAAGATTCTGTTACATGCGGTAAAAAGGAAAGAAAAAAAGCGATTTGAACGATGTTTTGCATTGAAAATAAATAGTTTAAAACATGAGATAATAATGCTGCATTACAATTTAAAAAATAAATAATAAATGTGATTACTACATCACATTACCCCCATTTGCCGAACAAAATTATGGATGACCAAAAGGTGAAAAAGGTAAATCTTGAAAGAGTTTTTTCAACAAAGGGAAAACAAAATTTTAAAAGCCAAGGAGCAAAAAAAAATGAAGAATAAAATTTAAGTTAAAATTTAAAAGTCATAATAAAAATTTTAAGTGCATTTGCACAATTAGGGAACGTACATGTACAGTGACCTAAAGAGAAACAAAAAGAATATACATCAAGTAGTACATTCAAATTTCAATAGTATACATAACATGATAGTATACAATAATATTAATATCAAGCCCCATTGCAATGACAGGCAAAGAAAGGCACCTTCCTGTGTAAAGATGATCTCTACAATTTAAAATATTACTCTTTTAATATTTTATAAGTCCGAAAGCTAAATAAATTTTTAGCCAAAAGAGACCACAAAAAAAATTTTTGAATTCAATAAGTTAAAAAATAAGGTACACTTATGAATCAAAATTTATAAAGTTGCAAAAGTAAAGCAACATAAAGTCAGAAGTTCCCTCTCTAAATATACTCTGACTGCCTAGGAAAAATAAATCATAAAATTGAAACATTCGAAATGAAAAATCATTTCTACTAATCAATTTTCTCATAATATTGAAACATTCAAAATGAACAAGTCATTTCTACTAATCAATTTTCTCATAAATATTGAAACATTCAAAATGAATAAATAAATCATTTCTACTAATCAATTTTCTGCATATTTATAAAAATAAATTGCAATGAGAAAGTCGAAAATATTTTACTTTTATGTTCCGATAACCTAGGACTTGAATTTCATTGATCATAATAGTTAAAAAAAAAATTGTCATAATCAGGAAAAAATTTTAAATTACCAAACAAGTGTACCATAAAAATATTTAGTTTAATTCCTTCAATAATTTAATAGTAAAATTTAAATTTCTATGCTTGTAAAGAAAAATTATATTAAATTAACTTTAAACAACAGTTGAAATTAAATTAAAGAGCTGCAAAAATTTAAAAAATATTGTAGAATAAACAGACAATCCTTCATGATACCATGGCCAGTGGACACATTCAGGAACCCTGTAAGGATATCTATATCAAAACACAAAACTACAGTTGGATCCGATCTCCATAAGAGACTTCTGAGATTTTGTGCAAGAGATAATCAAATAAAAAAAGAAATAGAAAAAGAGAAAAAAAATAGTGTATTTTACAGATGTAAAGAAGCTCTTGGTATAAACCACAAATGGTTGGATATGAATAGTACTGTGAACTATTCAAACACTTCTATTTTGTTGAAAAAAAAGGGCACAGTTAGCAACAACATTATCACCAATTATGAACATTTAGCAGAATATGGTGATATACTTTGAAGGAAAAATCGGTAGACACTGCTGGCAAAAAGAAGACAATCCATGGTGGTACATTTAGGAGTAACACTTCACTTAAGGATGATATAAACACATACACCATGATGAGTAGAGGACAAGATCGGTAGTCAAAATCGGTAGTGAAGAAGCACTTTTTAAAAAAAAATATATAATTTCTTAGAGAATTGTTGAAGATTCACTGATGAACACTTCAAAAAAAGATGCGCTGGTAAATATTTTCACTAAGAATTTGTGCTTTTCTTCGTATAAAAGGTGCAAATAAAAATTTTCTTCATTAAAAAAAATATCTTCATAATCAAATTTAAAATAATTTCTTGCATAAATTGAAAAAGTGAGGCATATGGCAGATTAAAAATTTTGAAGCAATTGGGTTATGAAATAAAGAAAAGGCACTATGATAATAATTGACAGATAAAAATCTTCAGAAATAAGTAAATAAACAAACATTCTTGAGCTTAAACATTTTCTGTAATTCAAATAACAATAAATTTTAAAATAGTTGTGGAATATGGTATGATGTAGAAGTCAAACACTTCCAATGCGAGGATGAAACTTTGCCGCTTACCCCTATGTAAGGATGAAAATTTTCCGCTCACAAGTAAACGTTGACTAGGAAAATCTATTGTTTATGAAAAAATAATATATATATATATATATATTGATTTAGCTTCAAAACCAACTTCAAAAACACACTGGAGAAGATCAGAAATAAATGGATTTTTTACTTCATAAATTACTGAGAATTCGCCAGGAACATCAAAGCCGAAAATGGAGCACAAATCTTTATTGTTTGCTGTAAATGAGAAACAGATTTTTTTTTTTTGCAGGTATGTATTATAATATTTTCAGTACAACATTTCCATACATCGGAGAAGCGTTTCAAAAAATGGATTAATAACAACACTCTTGAAGGCAACTTCAGTAGGTAAGCAAATGTGAATAAGAAAGATGAGTAAAACTATTGTCATTTTAAATCATAAAAAATTTTCAAATTATTTCAATCATGAGGATGATACAGGAGAATGAATTTTTTTAATTTCTTCTTTAAGCAAAAAAAATATGTCATTAAATTTTGATGAAGTTACATAATTCTGGAAAATTGAAGCACTGAGAATTATCATAACAGTTTGTAGAAAACAAACACAGTTCTTGAAATTTTATAAAGGAA
This sequence comes from Maratus speciosus, assembly GCA_963932465.1. NCBI lineage: Eukaryota > Metazoa > Arthropoda > Arachnida > Araneae > Salticidae > Maratus > Maratus speciosus. The sequence continues at coordinate 302,210,807 of OZ010800.1, forward strand.
CACTGCATTCACCAAACACCAAAATCAATATTAGCAGTCAAATCGTGCACTAAATGACAAAAATATCTTGAGAATAAAAGTGGAAGGCGGTACCAGCAAGTTAGATATATTTTTTATAAAAAGTTATTGAAGGTATTTTTGGAACAAAAATTATAAATTGATACATTTAAAAGCAGAGAAGACTTCAAAAAAATATGCAGGATATTTTACAGCTACGAATTTCATGAAGAACTTCAGCTCCTTTGCAAGTAATAGATAAGAACAACTTCATTAAAATAATTTAAACTTCAATAATTATCACAGATTCCAAGGGGAAAAAAATAATTTTCTTCAATAAATATCTTAATTTTCATAATATATCTTCAAATTCATTAAATATTTTATTGTATAAGTGCCATAAAATAAAATTTAAAAACCCAATATGAGAATAAGTATAAAAACCATAGCCTCTTGTTAAATAAATTTGTTCTTAAAATCTGAGAACAATTTTTAGAATTCATTTCAGAATTTCAAAATTCATCAAAGATTTTCTATGATAAATATCTTGTAATGCACCATAAGGATAAATAAATTAGAGAATAAATAAATAAATTTCTTGATTTTTAAAATAATATTTCATTCTTCAAAAATTTAAAAACAGCAATAATTTTGTCAAGACAGATCCCAAAATGAAAACCAGTAACGGAATTTTTTTTTTTTTTTAACTATACTATGCTCAAAAATTTTAAATCATGGAATAAGTATTGCAAATAGAACTTGAGAACAAAATTTTCATTACGATGTTTGATCGATCTTCAGCCGTTAAAAAAGCAAAATGTTCCATCTGAGAACAGCAGAATATTATAATTTTCTTAAAATTCCATTATTAAAAAATAATAATTTTAAAACAATTTATTTGAATTTATGTCAGTATATTTCTATAAAAGTAACAAATCTGCAAAATTTTATGCAAAAGAAAATTCAGTTAGGAATAATTTTCAGGAACAAAATTTCTTCTAAGATTAAAAAAATATTACGTTTTCTTTTTATAACAAGAACAGAAAATATTGCGAAAAAGAATAACGGCAATTATAATGCTAAAACATTTTCAGAATTCCATTTAAAAGAGCAGTTCATCTATTTGAGAACAAAAATCTTCTTTAAAAAAAATGCATCAATCGTCAGAAAAAAATTCATTATTTTTTTTTTTAAGGCATTACGTTGTAATCAAAAAGCAACAACGCCAAAATGTTCTTTTTTGTCACGGAAACAAAATGTGACGTAATTAATATATATATTGATGAGAGATGCCATGAATAAGATAAATTGAGTTGCAGTAAAAATAAAATGAATAGTCTTACTTAAATGACAACAGTAGACACATTCAAGAGACAGCAGTTATAAAAATCTTCTTTATTCGTTGATTCACTTTGAGAGGTGGAAGGTAATTAGGAGAAGTAGGTCACTGTACACATTCGAAGAACATTCCACGTAGAATTATTAAAAACTTGGAAGTAATTCCATGATAAAGATGAATACTGGTTAAAATCATTTTTTAAAGAAGGTCTTGATAATAAAAAGTCCGAAATGAAATATGCGTTAAATTAAAAAGCCAGAGACCGAAGATAAACTTTTAGATATCGAGATATAGCTATTGGAAAACATCGCTCTTTGAATTTAGGCGCTAAGGCCCGAAATTCAAAAAAGACAAATCACGTTGTCAAAAATAATACATACTTTCGTAAATCTTAAAATCTGTTAAAAAACTGGCTGCATTGATATATATACTACATAAAAGGGGTTTACAAAACTACCTCCAGAAATGATTTAAATCTATTCGTTAAATTAAATTTACGTATGAATTGTAGAACGAATGACAGCACGGAAAAAACGAAACTACTGTCAAAAGGCAAGAGGAGACACACCTCCAATATGACGCGGTCGACGTCGCGCTGTTTCTAAAAATAGAACAGAGGAAGAGGGGGAAAATCTGAAATTAAAGATTCTGTTACATGCGGTAAAAAGGAAAGAAAAAAAGCGATTTGAACGATGTTTTGCGTTGAAAATAAATAGTTTAAAACATGAGATAATAATGCTGCATTACAATTTAAAAAATAAATAAATAAATGTGATTACTACATCACACCTTGGAAAAAAATTTTTAAAGTACATTTTTTATTTAACATAATATTCTGATATTAAAACTCAGGTAATACCCGAACCCAAAGCGCAAGATTAAAAATACGACCTGAAACCTAAAAAATTAAAATCAACCTGACACGCAGTGAAAATGATACAGTTAACCCGATCCACAGCAAAAAATTAGAGTCAATCAAACCAACAGAACAAGTTTATAAGAAAAGGTAATCAAAAACAATGTGGTTAAAACTGAGCATTATTTAATAAATATTAGGGATAAAAATTAGATTAAAACTTACATGCATTAACTTAATTTACCTTTCCAATAACTAGGCATGTTTTAAGTTCAGTCTATAGGTTTTTAAAGATGTGACTTGTATATTGCAAAATTTTCTACTACGGAAATACAGAATTTATGTAAACCTATAACATATCGTAAAATTTTGGGGAAATTTTTATATGGATTAGGAGAAGGGTTGGGAGTAAAAACCTTTTCTGCATTCCTGGGACCAAGCTCACCTCGGATAAGCAAAAAACTTGGATAAACAGGATTTACACAAATCGTCAACAACTAAGGAGATGAAATATAAATTTTCACTAAATTCATTAACTTTTATGGTGCTAGTAACATTTCTTTGATGTACGTTTCCGTTAAGAAAAAAGGGGAATGAAATTGTTTATTTGAAAAAGCCCTAGATAGTATTTTTGTTTGTTGAATGTCAATTTTGCTGCAGTATTATGCTACAGTACTATGCTAATGCATAGCTACAATTTCTAAGATCTTTTCATACCACTAAAACTTGCCAGTAAATTTTGCTTAATTCAATTGCTGAAATCTGACAATTGTCAACGATTAAATATGGCAAAAAGTTGTATTAAATTTTAGAGGTAACAAAACCGTACAAATTGGCAGTCACATGATTCTATTAGTCCTTCTCTTTTGAAGGACTGATTGATTCCATTATTATGAAATAGCCATTATAAATGAAGTATTAGGTGAAGATGAAAGAGCAGTCGTAAAAAGTTAAAACTCTGATTTTCTGGTCAGGATGGGGAAAAAAATGGCCATAATTTTTTTAATTATTGTCATTTTCCTCTCCTTTCTGATTAGAAAATCAGATTTCTAACTTTTTACGACTGCTCTTTCATCTTCACCTAATACTTCATTTATAATGGCTGTTTCATAATAATGAAATCCACCAGTCCATCAGAAGAAAATAACTCAGTTAAAGCAGAAACTCGATTAAGCAAGACTCTACTGTAGTTATTAATCTATAAAATTAACATACCTTTCATATAACAGTATCAAAATAGCAGTTTCGACAAATTTTAGGCGATATTAAGCACACAAAAGTATAATAGTGAGCTAATGATCAATTCTAATAAACAATATTACTGTGCAATTCAAAATATATGTTATGAATATCCCCTAATGATAGTAACATTTCAAATTACAAAAAATGTGCAAATCAAGTATAGCATTTACATATTGCATTTGTTTTTTCAAGACGGTATATACATAGTAAAATATGAAATTTAATTTTTCACACAGCCCATTTTCCAATACTTCTTTGTTCGACGCAGCGTGTTCCTAAAGGGATTTTGCACCATAAAATCTCATACAACCAACCAACCATTTCCAATACTTATATTTAGAAAAATGTTGTTCTGCATCTAAAAAGGAAATTTTATAAAATTCTATTATTTTATGACCAAAACTTATTGAGTTATGATACTTTGAATTTTCAGGGTTTTCTGACACTAGAACTTCAAAGATGCATTTTTATGCTAATTGTTTCTTTGGGAAAGAAAATAAGATGGTACATTTGTTGTTGTTGTTTTTTACAATTCAGTAACGGATCAGAAAAATAATTTTGATTCAGTTCCAAAACTGAAAAACAATTTATGTTCAGTTGAGATTTTCATACCATTAGAAATATATATATTATATATTTTCTGATTCAAAGCCTCGCAAATTATGCATTTGCTTTTGTTACTGTTTTCAGCATAAAAATAAAAAAAAAGACAATGCAAAACAATCAATACCATATTTGACAATCTACAAGCATTCCAATTAATAAATAGCATACATAAAAAGTATTTTCAAGTTTTTCTGTGCATGCTTATTACACTATTTTAAATTTATTTGAACAAATATTTTCAACACACATTCATAAATAATGACTGAATATTTTAAAGAAAACTGTACAAATATATTTTATACACCTGATAACAATTTTCAGGTACCTCAGTATATTAACTCAAATTTAAAAACATATAAATAAAATAAAGTTAGGAATTTTAAACAAACAAAATTAAAAAATATAGAGCATTATCATAAGCAGCGAGTACAATTTCTTAAAATAAAATAGCTGAATTAGCCTCTGTGTTAAAAAAAAAATAAATAAATAAAAAAATAAAATAAATAATAATAAAAAAAAAATCCTGAAGCTACAATATAAATGACAAAGGCACCAACTCAAAAACTTCAGGGAAGGGGTCAGAAGATGGAGGTTGCAGAAATCAATTGAAGAGATGAAGAGACAGACCTCCCAATTTAACTGCTCACCTTAGGAATTTTTTTTTTTTTTTTTTTTTTTTAAACAGCAAAAATTCAAGTTTTTTTCCCAATCACATCATTGCATTTTATATCACAAAAATTGAAAAACTGCTAATCAAATATTATATATAATTTATTATATTATATAAGAATATTTTCATTCTTTTTAAGCTTCAGGTCGAGTAAAAACATGATAAAACAAATCGTAGTGACAAATTATGCCACGCCCGAGTTTTCTCGGCTTAATAATTAATTGTCATATATACGAACCAGAGATGACTCAGGATAATAAGGGAAGCAATTAATTTTATGTTTTCAGGTGTGAAGGGGAGAAATGCCCTTCTAAAAGTTTCCTCAGGGATTATGTGCTCTTTGCCCCCCACCCCCCTCAATACATACATATATTAGAATTTCATAAAAAGGGTCTGAAAATTAAATATGGTTTTATAGAGAGAATTAAGGATTTGCATTTGAAGAGATTTCCCTTGAACAGTAATAAAAGTTATATGAAAGTAAAAATTCTCAAACAGAGAGAGAGAGACAGAAAATATTCACAAATGCATTAAAAAAAATATTTGATATAAAAGAACAGAGAAAAGCTAAAATGTGCAAAATTTTACTTAAAATTTGGCAGATATACAATACTATAAAATAATACAACATTAAAGTACTTTTTTAAGCATGTTAAAAGAAAAAAAAGTTTTTAGTTTTTTCAAATATATCTCAATAAAAAGATTAATCTAAACAAAATAATGAAATATTAACTTACGACGTAAATGTTCTGACTGTGCAGTATGAAATTTTGATGATAATTCTTGTAAAGAACTGACTAAAGAGGACAGAACATTCTGGCTAAGTTGAAATTCTTTAGAAGTTGTTCCACAGCTTCTCTCCCGGATCTGGTGTATAATTTTATGGCAATGATGAAACATCTAAAAAATTATAACACTTTAGCAGATAAATTGCGACAAACTTTACAAAAATTTACAGAGAAAAAAAAAATGCTTATTAATAACATAACAAATTTATATAAATATTTAATACATATGTTACTTATGTAATTGATCTATTGATATAAATTTATGTCTGTGCGAAAGCATAAAACATAACTTATTTCATAACAAAAGTAATTTTGCGATGAAATCTTTGTCCCTTTGTAAGTGAAAAATATAAAAATTCTTTTATAAAAGAGTAGGATAGAGGTCCTCAACCTTGTAAGTACCAAAATGCATTTCATTTTTAAATCCTCTTTACAAGCACACCCTCCCCCCTCTTTCTCTCACACATACATATATATCTCTATATTAAAAAGTTGGAAATTGCTCGTCAAACGTGGCAAATGAGGTGCGTTCGTACTATAGCTAGTTTTATAAATATTTTTGATCGCATATTGTACTGAATGTATATTTCAGTGCACTTCAATAAGTGCATATCCATATCCATTTCATTCTGTTCGAAAGGCTGTGATATCATTAAAATGCACTTGAAATATTTTTTTCCCCCACTGGCCGTCATGTAAACGGAAAACTTTTGACTGTCCCTGTCATTAAACTATACATCCAATTTTCATAAAATTTGAAATGACGACAAAAATTTGCAACAAGTGTATATTTAAAATTTCAGGCCATTCAGAAGGCTGTAACATCATTAAAATGCACTTGCAACAATTTACTCCCATTGGCCGTAATGTAATGGAAAACTTTTGACTGTCCCTGTAATTAAACTATACATCCAATTTTCATAACATTTGAAATGATTTGACAAAATTTTGCAACAATTTATATATTTAAAGTTTCAAACCATTTGGAAGGCTGTAACATCATTAAAATGCACTTGCAATAATTTATTCCTATTGGCCGTAATGTAACGGAAAACTTTTGACTGTCCCTGTAATTAAACTATACATCCGATTTTCATAAAATTTGAAATGACTCGACAAAATGTTGCAACAATTATATATTTAAAATTTCAGATCATTCGGTCAGGTAGTTTTTGCTCTGTTATATGTGGACAGATGGATGGACTGAATGACGACTATAGGTGCTACGTATTTATATAATTACGAACGCATCTAATAAAAGAAAGATAGGCCCCAAAACATCTAAGATTCAGATTTTTCATTTTTTTTAACAATTAGCTGAGACATTAGTAAAAACCTTTATCAAATGCTAATAAACTAGCTTTGATTGTTTTCAGTTTACCAGTGTTATGATACCCTGATTATAATCCCATGCCAGGAAAAAACATATGTTTTTCAAGTACATAGGTTGCAGACGAGGGGAAACTTTCAGTTTTGCCTAGAGTTAAAAAATGTGATTGCACGGTGCTCAAAGGAAAAAATAAAAAAGACACTTGTGAATAGCTGCTATTTTCTTGGTACCAATGACATTTTTCAAGATTACAAATATTTACTTTCTAAAAAATTATTTATTGGACTTTATATTTTCCATTTTTATGCATCTTAAAATCATAATCACCAGGGTTCAGATTTAAATACATATATATATACGTTTGGTTTTAAATTTAAATTTATGAAATTTTGGGTTGTCTTGATTTTTATAATATATATATATATATATATATATATATATATATATATATATATACGAGGGCAGTTTGGTAAGTCTGTGACTTTGAAATGAAAAAGGCAACAGATATACAAAAATGCATTTTATTTTTCAATATAATCTCCTTTCATAATGATGTTCTAACTTATTTAATCCTTCCAAAAAATAAGATTTCTCAAACTCCTCAAAATAGGCATTTGTGACATTAATGATCTCAGAATTAAAAAAAATCCTCTTTTGTCAAAGCCGTTTTTTTTTTTTTAATTTGGAAAAAGAAAAAAGTCAGCAGGGGCCAAGTCAGGAGAGTAGGGTAGATAAGGGAGCAATTCGTATCCTAATTCAACCAATTTAGCGGATGCGATTACAGAAGTGCGCTGGCGCATTGTCGTGATGAATCAACACTTTTTCTTCGACAAATGGGGCTGCTTTTCTTTCAATTTTGCATTAAAACGGTCTAATAAAACAGCATAATACTGTCCGGCGATCGTTATTCATTTTTCCAGATAGTCAATGAGGATTACGCCCTTTGAGTCCCAGAAAACTGTGGTCACAATCATTATGGCCGATGGAACTGTTTTTGCCTTTTTAGGAGCATGTTTATTAGAAGAAGTCCACTGTATAGACTAGTGATGCAATGAATAGTGGTTTGGCTGAATAACCGAATACCAATTATTCGGCCTAATTATGGCCGAATATTCGGCCGCTGAATAATGAAATCATTTTTGTCTAAAATCAAAATATATTATGCACTATATGCACAACTCTTGTATATTTCACAATTAAAATAGATTATTTTCTATTAAAAAAAATATTTATATACAAATTTAATTTTTTTAAAGCATTATTTTATTCTGAAAAAATATTTGGCTATGTTCGGTCTAAAAATTGCCTCAATAATATAATCCCCCCCCCCCCCCCCTCAAAAAAAAAATCTTAGCAAAAGTTCCTCATCAGTTACTGTCTAGTTACATTTTAGTAGATATTACGTAATGTTGTTGTTACATTTTAAAATGACAAAATTTTTAAAGTATTAGAAAACATAAATTTCAACTTTCAGATGAAAGAAAATAAACATAAGAAAACTTAATATCTTAAAAAAAATCACTGGCAGAAAGGAATATCCTCTAAAATGGTGGAAAGAAATCAGTGTAGACTTTATAAAGCTCACAATTAACAAAAAAGTCATGTATTGTTTTGCTATGTCAGCAGACTATTAAGAAAGTGTATAGTGAATGATTTCAGATTTAAAGGAAGGGAATATCTGTAAGGAAAATAAATTTTAAAATATTGACTATGTAGTTTAGTATCTTAGTTAGTGTATTGTTATAATTTAATAGATATTAGGTACATTGTTGCTGTTACATTTTTAAAAAATCGCAAAATTTTAAAAGTACTAGACAACAAAAATTTAAGTTTCAGGTAATAGAAAATCAAAATTAAATAGTGATGTAAAAACATACATATATACTAATTAAAAGAATTTAGTACTTACATTTCTTCATTATTTAATAAGAAATAGTAACACACTTAATAAAATTACTTAAATTACATTTTAATTTAAGGGTGTTCTCAAATCCAAAAGGGCAACTTTCTGACATAAGTTTTAATTTATTTTTGTTCGAAAATGCATTGAAACTAGCTGGCGTTGTTGCTCAGAAACTATATAATTAAGCTGTTTTTTCCATTTTTTTTTACAAACTCAATAGATCTTTCAGAAAATAGTGTCAAAGTGGGCATTTTGAACCGAATTTCTGCGCGCAGGAAGAAAGAGAACTCAAGAGCAGGCGAAAAACTTGTTTGTCACGTTATCAAAATCACTTATAACTCAATAGGTAATTGATTGATCAAAAAATGGAAAAAATAGTTCAATTCCAAATCGCTTCCATGGCCAGGCTTTTCAATTTTATACTTTTCTGTTAAAAAATGAATTTGTAAATGTGTCAAAACATTTTGCGCTTGTTGAGCAGAGCAGTTAAGAACAATCTTAAGATCATTTTACTAAAAAAACAAGCCCCGAAAAAAAAAAAAAATAAAAATAAAAAATAAGTATTGAAGCATATACAGACCTGCCAACCTTTGAAAATGAGAAATCGTAGCACACAAAATTAATATTAATCTGAAGGTTGGTTGGTTGGTTTTTCGTGTTTCGCAGCCATCTTTTGACATTCGTAAAAGGAATAAGGTTTCAGTCTTTCAACTCAATATAGTAAATTTTTTCCTCTGAAAATTTTTACACACGATTTTTAGTTTCTTCTCGTTTCGAAGCGTTTGACATTTGTAAAAGGAGTTTGGTTCCAATTTTTTACCCCACCCAGTGCAGTAAATTTTGACGAAATTCTCGATTTTATTTTCCGACATCAATTCAGGATATTCACAGTTTTTTTTCCCACAATCGTAATTCACATTTTTCTATCACGATTCTTTGTCGAAATCAGCAGTTTTTACCGCGAACATTTGACGAAATTCGCATTTCTTACCATGATCCTTTGACGAATTTTTTTTTTCTTTCCGCGATCTTTTGGTGAAATTTGCGTTTTCTTACTGATCTTTCAATGAAATTTGCATTTCCTTACTGATCTTTTGACGAAATTAGCATTTTCTTTCTGCGATATTTTAACAAAATTCGCATTTTTACCACAATCCTTTGACGAAATTTATTTTCTTCTGATACCAATTAACGAAATTGATTTTTTTTACACGGTCATTTGTCGAAATTCGCGATAGTTTATCGCAACCGATCGGCAAAATTTTCGATATCTTTTCGCGATCAATTAACAAAATTAACTATTCGTTTCCGCGACCTTTAGACGAAATTTGCAATATTTTTACCTCGATAGTTTACCGAAATTCGTGATTTTTTGCACAATCTTTAGATGAAATTCGCAATTTCTTTCTGAACTCTTAATGAAATCAGAGATTTTATTCGGCAACCAACTGTAGATAATAACTATTTGTTTGAGATCTTTGAAGAAATACCCGATATTTTTACACGATCATTTAAAGAAATTCTTAACTTTTTCCGCGATCGATTCATGAATTAATTTAGGGAAATTCCATAAAAGAAAAAAAATTCACGGACTTCCAAGAAATTTCAAAATATACTCACAAAAGAATCATAAGTCTGTGGAAGAATTTGCAGGGGGAAATACTGCACAGCATTTTTCATTATATAGGACTTTTCTGTGTGCAAATCGTGCGATTTTACATACTATTTCAAACCTTGCCCCTCAAAGAACCACCTCCTCACCTCCAGAAATTTTTAACATGGCACCCCGTTTCTAAAGAAGGGAATTCCTATATAAATATTGACAGAAACATGATTCACTCGTGGTTAATATATACATAAAGAGGGTTTTATGTTAAAAAAGTTTGTGTCGCAGCACAGATTTTTTTCCCTCACGAGGATTTTTTAATATCCAATTTTTTGGACTAATGACCAATTTTTTAAAATTATTGGAAATGAATACTTTGAAATTTCAGAACAGAATGACTCTTGAAAAATATGTTGCGCGGGATAAAAATCGCAACTAGAAACAAAAAGTGTGTTTGTGTTTTTTGCAAAAGAATCGTAGTTTAAGACCGATTTTCGTAACATCATAGTTTATAGGTCCAAATCGTAGCAACTACGATTTTTTCGTAGCAGTTGGCAGGTCTGCATATACGACTTAAATATTTATGTTATACATACTATACATCTACACTTAATCTATCGTATATATTTATGTTATTTATAAATCTAATTAAAAATATCACTGAAAGAAATATTTTTTTATGTAACAATAACAAGGGATAAATATTAAACTTCCTATTAGCCTTAAAAAATTAGAATTTCCTTGTATTGCTCTATTAGGAAAATTTTGAATAGATTAATTTTAAATTGAATAGATTATGTTAGCTTATTACAGATACTTTTTGTACTTATTGATACAGCATAAAAATTTCAACATGATCAATAAATTACTCTGTTACATAAAAATGGATAGATAAAACCCATTCAGGGTATGAAAGTTACGGGGGAAAAAAGTGTTAGTTAATTTCAAATAAAATTTTTGTTATGCATGATGAAAATAAATTGCCAAATTAAAAAGTTTTACTGTGTAAATAAAAAAACAGTTATTACAGTATTATTCGGCCAAGGCCGAATAATGGACTTGATATTCGGCCGAAGCCGAATATTCGGCGGATAGGTCGAATGGGCCGATTATTCGGCTTCGGCCGCATAATTGTTGCATCTCTAGTTTAGACTGTTCTTTCATTTCTGGTGTGTAGTAATGTATGCATGTTTCATCAACATAACACTGCAAAATTCGCTTGAATTACGTTCGAACTTGTCCAAACATTGCTTTGAAATTGTTACACGAGCCCACTTTTGATCCACTGTCAGCAATCGCGGCACCCATCTTGATGATAACTTTTTCATGCCCAAATGTTCATGCAAGACATTGAATACATGTTCATTTGAAATATTTACCTTCTTAGCTATCTCACATACTTTCACACGGCAGTCTTTTAACATGATATCATGGATTTTGTTAACCATTTCTTCAGTCGTGATCCAATTGGACGTCCAGAATGTTCTGCATTTGTTGTGCTCGTACAGCCACAGCCGAGATTCCGTAAACCACTTGTGACCCATACCATGTGATGGAACAGAGTCCCCATAATATTTTTTCAACTTTTCTTCAGTTTCGGTAATTGTTTTTCCCCGCAAAAAGTAGTGTTTTATCAAAACACGAAATTCTCTTTTCTCCATAATCAAAACAAACATGCCAATCGTTTGCTTTTTAATCCAATAGAACACAATGTATTTAAAATATCATTTGTAAATTACACGAATGTTGCCGCAGATAATAATAAATTGAATTGAAAACATAATAATAAGAGTGCGATCAGACCGCCATCTTTTTTAAAGTCGCGGGATATCAAACTGCCCTTGCATATTCATTTAAACTGTACTTTTGCTATACTGACAGTATCTTTGATTTTAAAAAATGAATATCTACTATTAAAAAAATATATATATTTTCTGGCAGTCATTTTCATATTTTCTGTTTTTTGTGCACTTTAAAATCGCAATTGCTAGAATCTGGATGGAGTTAAAAAAAAAAAAAAACACTGGTTGGTATTTCCATGATGTTGATGGTATCTTTCAAATAAAAAAGATGAACATTTACTATTTAAAAAAATTATGTTCTAAAGGTCGTTTCATATTTTCCATTTTTTGTGCATTTGAAAATCACAATCGCTAAATGTGGACAATAATGAGATTAAAATGCATAAGTTACAACAATGGTGCTAATGTTTTAATTATCGCAATGTTATCCCTATGGGGAAATTGAAAATTTTTGGGCCAACATAAGGGCTGTTAGAGTCAACGAATGTTTTTGATTTTTAAACCGGGTGAGAATTCGGCACTACCAACTTCCAGTCCAATTTTGGTGCTAATGCGACTAATATTTTGGGCGTTATCGCGTTCACAAAAGTGTAAATTTTCATGAGAAACTGGAGCTATGCTCCAACAACAACCATGTCAAATTTCAAGTTCATGCCCTAACAGTTCCAATTAATCATAAGAAAGTTTAGAAATTTTCTGCTTGTTTCATTTTTATGAATTTAGATTTTTTTTTTTAAACAGTTCTTAATCAGCATTTACATCTTAAAAGTAACTACCATGCCAAATTTCAGGTTTCAATTCTGAAAGATATCACATTAATCCTAATTTTAGGACTCTTTTGCTCCAGCATCATTTAAAAACTCTTTGCTGTGAACATTTACATCTTAAATGTAACTACCATGTCAAACTTCAATTTCATAGAGCTAAGAATTCCAAATAAATTGTTTCTTAGATTGCAATTTAGAAAACTTTCCACTCATTTCACCCTTCTAAATTTCGATTTCTTTTAGAAACAGTTTTCTGTGAGCATTTACTTCTTATATGAGCATTTACTTCTTATAAGTAACTACCATGCCACATTTAAGAACTCTATCCTGAACTGTATCACCAGTGTTGCCAGGTGTCTCGATCTTCAGATGTTACAATATGTGTCTCAAGGAAACAATGCATGCTATGCCAAAAATCCCAATTTTTCATGATTCTTTTAAAATCATGCTATACAATGTCTTGTATCAAGCAGAGCTTAATGCAGAAAAACATGTGAAAACAAAACCTGTTTATACCGGAAAATTTATATGATTCCGCTGAAAAGAATATCGTACAAATCCACATGTAAAGCAGAATATTTTTCTGACACCTAGCTATTCTGTTTATACAAGTTTTAATGCACTTTGTTTAGTAAAATTTGTGAAAGCAGAGCCTGTTTATAATGGAATCCTGTCTTAAATATAAAAAATTCATAGTTCCTATGGAAGGAATACTATACAATTATACAGCTCAATCCAAAACCTCTTCAAAACAGAATTCTGTTTCTATCCCTGGCAATTTCACTTTCACAGAATTTACTTTATAAGATTATTGTGTTTATTTAGTATAGTAAAGTCTACTAAGATGGAAAGTCAAGGAAAAATATTTCATTTTAAACAGGTTTTTACTGTAACAGCTATAATTGTATGGTATTCCTTCTGTAGATACTAAAATTTTTTTAACATAGGATTCTGTTATCATAGGATTTACTATATTTTTATGTCTCGATTTAGAAGCCACAGTCCTGCTTTCTTTGTTTCAGCGGACCTGGTTACACTACGTATCACAGCAATAGACAATTTTACAACTTTTTTGCTTCTGCACCTTTCTTAATTTCTAAATCAATAGAAAATGCTCTTTGTAAGCATTTATGCCTTAAAAATAACAAACACATCAAATTTCAAGTTCTTAGCCTTAACAATTCCATTAAAATCATAATGCAGACTGTTTTTACATTTCCCACTCGTTTCACCTCTTTAAATTTCAATTTTTTTCACAAACAGTTCTTAGCGAGTATTTACTCCTTTAAAGTAACCGACATGCCAAAACTCAGGCCTCTTTGCCCGAAAGGTATTACAGAAATTGCAATTTTAGAACTTTTTTATGGCTGCATCCATTTAAACTTCGAATTTTTTAGAAACTGTTCTGTAGGATCACTTACACCTTACAAGTAAAAAACGTCAAATTTCAAGTTTCTAGCAGTAACAATTGCAAATAAACCATAATTTAGAACGTTATAGAATGCTTTTCCACCATTTTGATCTTTTAAATTTCTACTTTTTAGAAACTGTTTTTAGCGAGTATTTAAAAGTACCCACCATGCCAAATTTCTGGTATCTATCCTAAATAGAATTGCAGAAATTTAAATTTTAGAAATTTTCTTGTTCTTGCACTCTTAAATTTTGAATTTATTAGAGTCAATATGTTCACTGCGAGCATTTACATCTTAAAAATAACAATCATATCAAATTCAAAGTTCATGCCCTAACAATTCCATTCAAATCGTAATTTAGAACATTTGTAAAAAGTTTTTCACTCGTTTAACCCTTTTAAATCTCAATATTTTTTAAAACTATTCTTAGGGTGCATTTACATCTTAAAAGTAACTACTATACCAAATTTCAAGTTTCTATCTCCAACTGTACCATAGTAATCGGAATTTTGAAACATTTTTTACTCCTGATGACTCCTAGTAAATCTTGAATTTTTTAAAAAACTTCTGTGCAACATTTAAGTCTTAAAAATACCAACCATGTCAAATTTCAATTTCCTAGCCTTAAAACTTCCAAATAAATCATAATTTAGAAAGTTTTTGAACATTTTCCAATCGTTTCACCCCTAAATTTAGATTTTATTTATTTATTTATTTTTTTTTAGAAACAGTTCTTAGCAAACATTTACATCTTAAAACTAACAAAGATGCCAATTTCCAGGTTTTTTTCCCCAAAGGTATCACACTTACTGCAATTTTAGAAAGATTTTTTCTCATACACACACTTCGAGGTAGCGGTGCTGACATAAAGTATGGCCTATGTTGGAGCAGAGTTAATCATTTTGCCACCTCTACTTTTCAAACTGGTTTAATAGTTTCAGAGATTACCCTCTACAAACAAACATTTCATGCTAATACCACATTTCATTAATTCATACGAAAATGATGTAAAATATATTTTTTACTTTGATTATCTGCCTGCAAACAAAGTAACAATTGATTACTTTATATATATATATACAGGGTGTCCGGTCTCAACGGTGTCCAATGGCTAATTCCTAAACCATTAGTCATAGACATATAGTTCCAATTACAAAAATGTTTTAAATGAGGTAAAGAATTATTTTTAATGCGATTTAGGTCAAGAAAAACATTTATTTAAAAATTACGAAATTTAAATTTTTATACGGTCCCCCGGTCCTATAAGCGATATTTAGTAAACTTTTCCTATTCCTCTAACAAGTACGGCAAAAAAAATCCCATTCATCTAGCACTAAAATTGACCGAGTTATGACGTTTTCAATTTTATGACTTAAACCACTTTTCTGTAACTGGAAACAGATGAGTTGGACCAAGCTTTCAGGGGTCGTACACGAAGTGCTTAAAGTATTATAAAGGGTGTCCACTCCAGACGATGTTCAATGGCTAATTCCTAAACCGTTAGTCAAAGACATATAGTTCCAATTACAAAAATGTTTTAAATAATGTAAAGAAGTATTTTTAAAGCAATTTAACTGAAGGTGCTGCCCCTGTATAAATATTACGGTAGTGTTAATGTTTAGTAATTAACTTTCAGATTGGTTAAAATAATTGAAGAAGGGAGTTTCAAAACTTGCCTTATCGCGAAAATCAAATTTTGGGAAATCGCGTAATACCTTTAAATGCGTCCATTGGTATTCATTGAAAATTTGGAGGTTGTAGTGCTTAATTGGTACATTTATACCAATAGAATAGACTGATAGAGAAAAACGATTTTTTAAATTTCGGATAAGGCGAGTTTCGAAACTGACGTCTTCAATTGTATTTTGACTTTTTTTTTTTTTTTTTTTTGTAAGGAAATGAGTGTGCTTCTTTTGATGATTTTATTTTTAAAAGTTGTATTATTTTTATAAGCTTTTAACTTCGACGTTCGTATGTATGTCTTCCTAATTCAAAATTTGCATTCCAATTTTAACTCACTTCCAAATATCCAATCAAGATTAAATTTTGCACAATTTTGTAAATCCAATGACAATGTAATATTAATATGATTTTAGGCACGTACCATTTATATTTATTTTACAGGACTACTCCAAAAATTTCGTATACATTATTACCTACAAACAGAAATTTTAAAATTAAAATCAGTAACATTTATGTAAGGCACTAAGATTCACAATGTAATTTTTCCAAATGAAAGTGCGTTGCGTTTATATTTTTTATACAGTGCCGCACAAAAGATGTCAGATGCATTACGATGTATGAGCAGGGATTGCTTATTATACATTTTGATGATATTATGCTTTTATCAAATTCAACTTTTTAGTTCTTTATAAAAACTTGTTTGAAAAAAATATTTTACAGACCAAAATCAAAATGCAATTTATACTTGCTAAACAAAAAATAAATATTAAATGGAGTGAAAATTTTTCCTGTTGGACAAGGAAAATGAGGTAAACAACTTTATTTGTACAATAGATGTGCCAAAACACTTGCGGCCTCAAATCATGCACATACAAATACTTTTTAAGGTTTAAAATGCATATTTTTTTCCCAACCATGTTTTACCAATTTGTAATCTGATTAGCCAGAGGTTTCGGCGTCAAAGTGACTCATCTTGGCGGTATTCATGCTTGGCAAGTGAAGAGGCAAGTGTTTGTTGGCAAAAGTGATTTATATGCTTTTGAAACTTGCTTAGCGAGAAGTACGGCAAAAAAAATTATAAATTGTTAAATGTTAAAATTTAATAATTTAACATATGTTTTGATTTAACAGTATTTTCCCCCTAATTTTTAATTAAAAAAAAATAAAAAAAAAATAACTGCTCTAATGAATATTTGCTGAGGGGAGAAACAGTGGAATTTTCAGAAGGGGTAATGTAAAAATAATAATAATTATTATTTTTTTATCATTACAATAAAATGACAAATGGAACAAGATCTTAAAAAAAGAAAAGTTAATTAAAAAGAGAGAATGTGGCAGTTATATGATGTCCGACCTTTAATGGATAAATCTGTGCTCTATTAGAACAAAATATGAAAATATTGTAACAATTTTGCTATGTTTATTTAAATCATCGAAGTAATCGCACAGGTAGAATCAATAATTCAAATATTTGATGTTTAATGTAAAAGAAAATAAAAGTGATATGAGGATCATTTTCAAAAAGGGACATTTTAATTTCCTTAACATATTCAGAGCAGCCATTCAAAAGTTATGTATAAAAATATACGCATAAAAAAACAAAAACAAAAAGTTTTAGATTAGGTAATCTAACTATATATCATTTTCTAAAGAGTTGTGACTGTTGCTTTTATAATCATTTAACAAAATTTCTGTTTTTTTTTTTTTTACTTATATTTTTAGTACAAGTTGTATATTTTGTTTTAATATGTCAGAATGAACAAAAATCTCAAAATGTAATTGTAATGTTAATTTACTCTCAAAGTTTAATGTTAAATTTTATATCTGACGATTATTTTTATTTCTAGTAAATTTGTCACTGACCCCTATTTTGCAGCAAAAAACATACTCCAACTTTAAACATCTATTACTCGGTCAGTTTTAATCGCAGAGGAATGGGACTTTTTTTGTATTACTTGTCAGTACAATAGGATATTTTTCCGAAATATCACTTATAGGACCTGGGGACCGTATAAAAATTTAAATTTCGTAATTTTTTAATAAATGTTTTTCTTGACTCAAATCGCTTTAAAAATACTTCTTTACCTCATTAAAAACATTTTTGCAATTGGAACCATATGTCTATGACTAACGGTTTGGGAATTAGCCATTGGACACCGTTGAGACCGGACACCCTGTATATATATATGTGTGTGTGTGTGTGTATACATATATAAATCTCATACAACTGGATTCCTTTTAAAAATTTTTTGTTTACATTAGGCAGACTTGTATAAAACCAAAAACTTTCTGCGCACATAAATATTGGGTCAAAAACTTTCTGCAAATTAATTTAATGTTTAATAAAATAACGTGTTATATTACTTTGACGGTATGAATTAAAAACAGCAGTTTTAAAATAGTTACCATTTAAATAAAAAATTAATTAATATTAATTACAGAATAATTATGTTGGTTAAAAAAATAATAAAGCTAAAAATCCATGATTAGAAAGGGGTGAATTCTTATCAGTTATTTTGACAATTGATTTAGAAACAGCCCAATCCTTAATATTGTGATCTTTTCTCACAAAATGCCAATCACTCTGTTCACAGAAATAATGGACATTGCTTCTGAAACAACTGAATCACATTTTGTAAGGAGAGGTTCATTCATAGGTATCATCATTAAAGAGACCGATGAATTTGTATTGCGGCCCTTTGACGAAATTCTCGTTTTTTTTCGCGATCACTTGGCGAAATTGTTAGGAATTAACAAGCTAGTTTCTTTATTCTCAATGCCTCTAACAGTATTAAATACCTCTTTAACTTATTACAATATAATATGCAGTACTTTATTTATTATACTTTATTTATCAAAGTAACTTTATTCAAATATAATTTATTCTGAAATAAAACTTACCTTTATTCTGTTCTATTCCATTTATCCTTTAATTATTTAAGAAGTCGTTTCAGTTTCTTTAAGTTATGTTCCTTTAAATACTTTGTTTACGTTTTTCAAACTTCCGATGGTGTAATCTGCCAGGCATCACTTTCAATGTCGTAGATCGTACTACGCGATTTTTCTTTCGCCAGGTGGCGGTGGCTATCTTCATGAATGAATTAGATGACGTAATCTGCCCCGGCGAATCACTGCTCATCGAACGTTCCCGAAGGAGAGTGTGTCGGCATGTGCACCGCTAGCTATTGCATAAAAGAGTTTTCCCTTCTCGGATCTTCATTCAGTTCTTCGCCTCGTTTGTATTATGGAGTTTTGCCATTAGTCATGCAGTGTAATAGAAAGTAATTTTATCTACGTTTGTGTTTGACTTCATATTTCAGTTTTTAAACATCATGGTTTTTCGTGTCTTCATCGTATTCTTAAGAAATGGTTTTTGTCATCATCTAGTGTTAAGCTAATCTTCCCCAGCGTGCTTACGGAGCTGTTTATGGAAAAATGAATTTCTTTCCGGATTGCGAATATGCTGATTCTTGGATACGGGAATGTCCTGAAGGAATATGGCTGGTAGCTTGAATGGGTTAAGTTTCTGGAGAAGTTAGTGCTGTGTCATCAAGACCTTTCTCGTTGACGATGTGGATCGAAAATTTATTTTTCCGGTGAAGATATTTGAACCATGATAAATGTTTTTATCACAAAGCCTATTTTTACACGATATGCCTTGGAGTCCTGGGGTAAATATATAAATGCCATTACATATATTTATAGTTATGCATTAAATAGTTATTTTAATTTATGGAAGTTAAGTTTGTTGTTTGTCTTTGGTTTTTAATAAATACGTTTTTATTTATATATACTGTTATCTGTTTTTCTTAATCCACTACAGTTATAGTTTGAGTTTAATTAAATTACATACAAGTTTATGGCAATATATCTTTAAATCTATTAACTAAAGTTATTGTTTAGATCGTGTCATGCTATGTCAGAAGTCAGCCATATACGCTCCATTGCTAGAGCATATCTCTGCTAAATTATATTTATAGCCATTTCCTTGATATTGGCTATCAGAAATTTCCGTTTTTACGCGATTTTTTAACGAAATTTGCGCTTTTTTTCGCGATCCTTTAACAAAATGCGTTTTTTTTCTCCTATCCTTTGACAAAATGAGTTTCTTTCCCACGAACCATTGACAAAATTTGCACTTTTTTCGCAATCTTTTGACGAAATTCACGGTTTTTTCGCGACGTTTTGACGCAATTCACTCTTTTTTTCGCGGCGTTTTGACAAATTCTCGTTTTTTTCGTGATCCTTTGACGAAATTAGTTTTTTTTCGGTGGTTCTTTGATGAAATTTACATTTTTTTTGCGATCTTTTGACAAAATTCGTGCTTTTTCCGCTATGCTTTTAAGAAATTCGTTTTTTCCTGCGCTTTTTGGATGAAATTTGCTTTTTCTGCAATTTTTTTGACGAAATTTGCTTTTTTTCGCGATCTTTTGACGAAATTCACTTTTTTTCTGTGGCCTTTTGATAAAATTTGTTTTTTCCTGTGTGACGGTAAGAAATGTGTTGTGATCGTAAAAGGGTTAAAGTACACGTTGTGAAGTTCTTTTAATACTATTGATTGTTAAAGAAATAATTATACTGGAGAGTTCTTACTTGAAATGTAGACAGTGAAGAGGCAAAGTGATGAAAACAAATATTCTTTATTTCTTTCGTTAGTAGCAGTAGAAGGTTATGAAAATACTTGCTTCTGGTCACCATTTTAAAATAGAAGAACTAATCTTTTAAGAAGAAAAATAGCAGCCAACACGGAATAAATCCATGGGATTCCTTTTAATGAGAGCAGCACAACTTTAAAGGATTAAACTTTGAGAAAGAACATATCCACTTAAATAAAATATCAAACTCATTCGGCTCAAAAAAAAAGCGGCACGATATTCGAACGGCCGGCGGGCAGCGCTCCGCTAAAACTACGTTAAAAGACTACATCTTTTTCAGACAACATCAAACCAAATTCTGAATTTAAAATTAACGAGTTTTAGTATTTAAATGATGAATACGGGGTTGACAAAGTAATTAAAAGGCAGAATTTAAATTGATTAGCTAAATTAACATTTACGGGAAATTGATGAAAATCGAATTACAAGCTGCAGAATTAAAAAAGTTTTCACTGATTGGAAAACAAAACCAAACGATTCTCCTGTCAGCGATCGGCGTCAAAAGAGGGCGGCGCATAATTTCAATGACGTCATCATAAGGCGAATCAACTCCGACAAAACAAGAGCTCCAAGACGTGCTCCTAAAACAGCTGAGTGCGCATGCGCAAGCTGCCGATCCACTCCCAACGCAGATATGAATATCGGCGGTGAAAAATAAACTTGCTTTACGGTGAGAGATAAAAGCGTCAACATCGCAGCATAAAGATTGAGTTTAAATAGACATCGATGCAAAAAAAAAGCTGAAAGGAATTAAAATTAAACCCAAATTTAAATACTGTGAGAAGTATTCTCACATTACCTCCCTTCACCGAGAAAATTTTGTAAGACCAGGAGATGTAAAAGGCAAAATTGATCAAAAACCTTTTACAGAAAATGGGATGACAAAATTTTGAACTGCCAAAACGAAAAAAAATCATTAAAGTCGAACAATAAAATTTAAAGTTAAGGTGATGGAAAAAAAAAAATTGGTGATTTAACAGTTGAAAAAAATTGGTGCTGGGAAAAAAAAAAATTGATGACCAAAAGTAAGAGAGAGAAAAAGAACATACATTGCATAAAGTACATTCATAATCCAAAAAGTATACAATACATCAAGTATACAATAAAAAATGCCAAAAATACAGTAACATTGGCAAAACCTTCTATTTGATCTCATAAAATTATCATGATAAAAGTATTAACATATTTTAAGTTAACAAACAAAATTGAGATCATTGACTAGTCATAACAATTTTTGCTATCTTGGTACCAAATAAAAACAGAATTAATTTCTGATAAAAGTTGCAAATACAAAAGCAACAAAAAAGTCAGGAAACATTTTGTAGTTTGACTTTTACAACATGCCTAGGACTTTTTAATTTTAGAATTATATCTAAAAAAATAAAGAGTTTTCTTTATTACTCTTAACATGAAAGGAAATGAAATGGCCATATATAAATAAACTTTCATAAAACATAATGATATCATTTTAGTGTATCAAACTTTATTTCATTTAAATTAAAACAGACAACCAATTGTATGTGATACCAATTGTGTAATTGAGTTGTGCACTACTCAATCACCCAAACAAAGTATCCCATAGAAACAAGTTGCTATTTCAATCAAAAGACATGTCATAATTAAGTGTCATAAATCCCATCTTAGACACAATTTCTTTAAACTTTATACTTTACTCTAAATAAAAATTTACATAAGAATTCTTAATATATATGTATGAGACTCAAAAGATTAGATAAATATACATATTCCATGCTTTTTCTTTAAAATATGATAGACTGGTGATCACCAAAAAAAAAAAAAATTTAAGTACTTCCATATAGAATGAAAGAAAAAAAAATTGACAAAATCATGAGTTTATAAAACTAAAATACCATGTACCAGGAATATAATTTTAAAATAATCATTTAAAATATAATATAGAAATAAAATTATTACAATTCAATGTTAAGCTCACAATGATGATAATGACAAAGATAAATCATCAGCAACACTGTAAACAAACAAAAAAAATTAGATATATATATGTAAATATCAAAGTCCACAACCATGCCGACGACCATCATGCCCTAGCCATCAGCATGTCCATGAACAAAAATAAACACATATAAGAACTCCTACGTAAAATTTTAGGTGGCTTGGATCTCCTAACAAGGCTCCCAACATCTTAGGTAAAAGAAAATTTTAAATATAATAACACTGTGTAACTGCAGGTGGGTAAAGGCAATGTTTTTGGATTCAAAAAAATGTTCATTGAGTCCAGAGCCATATGGAACAAGGCTATTAAAGATTAACTGATGTCACTGAAAGTTTAGTAACACAGCATGAGGTGGTACACTGGTACTAGCATTGCTTCCTAAGGTTGTACACAAGCACTAACAAAGACAATTGTATACACCAAAACATTTGTAGATGTGAACAGATGCTGTCGAAAAAAAACTGGAACATTCACATAATAATCATCAAAATAGATGATCATTTTTGGATGATGACACAGAAAATTTGAACATGATGACACAATATGAGAATGCATTGCATTCTTTTTGAAGCACTAACTGACAACATCGTACTCATCACTGCAGAGCAATCATAACTCCTGCGACACATACATGAATCACTTTTGCAGAAGAAGGATGAGAAGTCGGCGGTGCACTTATCCTCCTCAGGCCCCTTGTATCGCATGTGATACAAAAGTTTCCGATTTATTTACAAAAGCTGGAGGGCAGTAAAATTTTGAGGTAAAAAATGAGGTAAACAACTTTATTTGTACAATAGATGTGCCAAAACACTTGCGGCCTCAAATCATGCACATACAAATACTTTTTAAGGTTTAAAATGCATATTTTTTTCCCAACCATGTTTTACCAATTTGTAATCTGATTAGCCAGAGGTTTCGGCGTCAAAGTGACTCATCTTGGCGGTATTCATGCTTGGCAAGTGAAGAGGCAAGTGTTTGTTGGCAAAAGTGATTTATATGCTTTTGAAACTTGCTTAGCGAGAAGTACGGCAAAAAAAATTATAAATTGTTAAATGTTAAAATTTAATAATTTAACATATGTTTTGATTTAACAGTATTTTCCCCCTAATTTTTAATTAAAAAAAAATAAAAAAAAAATAACTGCTCTAATGAATATTTGCTGAGGGGAGAAACAGTGGAATTTTCAGAAGGGGTAATGTAAAAATAATAATAATTATTATTTTTTTATCATTACAATAAAATGACAAATGGAACAAGATCTTAAAAAAAGAAAAGTTAATTAAAAAGAGAGAATGTGGCAGTTATATGATGTCCGACCTTTAATGGATAAATCTGTGCTCTATTAGAACAAAATATGAAAATATTGTAACAATTTTGCTATGTTTATTTAAATCATCGAAGTAATCGCACAGGTAGAATCAATAATTCAAATATTTGATGTTTAATGTAAAAGAAAATAAAAGTGATATGAGGATCATTTTCAAAAAGGGACATTTTAATTTCCTTAACATATTCAGAGCAGCCATTCAAAAGTTATGTATAAAAATATACGCATAAAAAAACAAAAACAAAAAGTTTTAGATTAGGTAATCTAACTATATATCATTTTCTAAAGAGTTGTGACTGTTGCTTTTATAATCATTTAACAAAATTTCTGTTTTTTTTTTTTTTACTTATATTTTTAGTACAAGTTGTATATTTTGTTTTAATATGTCAGAATGAACAAAAATCTCAAAATGTAATTGTAATGTTAATTTACTCTCAAAGTTTAATGTTAAATTTTATATCTGACGATTATTTTTATTTCTAGTAAATTTGTCACTGACCCCTATTTTGCAGCAAAAAACATACTCCAACTTTAAACATCTATTACTCGGTCAGTTTTAATCGCAGAGGAATGGGACTTTTTTTGTATTACTTGTCAGTACAATAGGATATTTTTCCGAAATATCACTTATAGGACCTGGGGACCGTATAAAAATTTAAATTTCGTAATTTTTTAATAAATGTTTTTCTTGACTCAAATCGCTTTAAAAATACTTCTTTACCTCATTAAAAACATTTTTGCAATTGGAACCATATGTCTATGACTAACGGTTTGGGAATTAGCCATTGGACACCGTTGAGACCGGACACCCTGTATATATATATGTGTGTGTGTGTGTGTATACATATATAAATCTCATACAACTGGATTCCTTTTAAAAATTTTTTGTTTACATTAGGCAGACTTGTATAAAACCAAAAACTTTCTGCGCACATAAATATTGGGTCAAAAACTTTCTGCAAATTAATTTAATGTTTAATAAAATAACGTGTTATATTACTTTGACGGTATGAATTAAAAACAGCAGTTTTAAAATAGTTACCATTTAAATAAAAAATTAATTAATATTAATTACAGAATAATTATGTTGGTTAAAAAAATAATAAAGCTAAAAATCCATGATTAGAAAGGGGTGAATTCTTATCAGTTATTTTGACAATTGATTTAGAAACAGCCCAATCCTTAATATTGTGATCTTTTCTCACAAAATGCCAATCACTCTGTTCACAGAAATAATGGACATTGCTTCTGAAACAACTGAATCACATTTTGTAAGGAGAGGTTCATTCATAGGTATCATCATTAAAGAGACCGATGAATTTGTATTGCGGCCCTTTGACGAAATTCTCGTTTTTTTTCGCGATCACTTGGCGAAATTGTTAGGAATTAACAAGCTAGTTTCTTTATTCTCAATGCCTCTAACAGTATTAAATACCTCTTTAACTTATTACAATATAATATGCAGTACTTTATTTATTATACTTTATTTATCAAAGTAACTTTATTCAAATATAATTTATTCTGAAATAAAACTTACCTTTATTCTGTTCTATTCCATTTATCCTTTAATTATTTAAGAAGTCGTTTCAGTTTCTTTAAGTTATGTTCCTTTAAATACTTTGTTTACGTTTTTCAAACTTCCGATGGTGTAATCTGCCAGGCATCACTTTCAATGTCGTAGATCGTACTACGCGATTTTTCTTTCGCCAGGTGGCGGTGGCTATCTTCATGAATGAATTAGATGACGTAATCTGCCCCGGCGAATCACTGCTCATCGAACGTTCCCGAAGGAGAGTGTGTCGGCATGTGCACCGCTAGCTATTGCATAAAAGAGTTTTCCCTTCTCGGATCTTCATTCAGTTCTTCGCCTCGTTTGTATTATGGAGTTTTGCCATTAGTCATGCAGTGTAATAGAAAGTAATTTTATCTACGTTTGTGTTTGACTTCATATTTCAGTTTTTAAACATCATGGTTTTTCGTGTCTTCATCGTATTCTTAAGAAATGGTTTTTGTCATCATCTAGTGTTAAGCTAATCTTCCCCAGCGTGCTTACGGAGCTGTTTATGGAAAAATGAATTTCTTTCCGGATTGCGAATATGCTGATTCTTGGATACGGGAATGTCCTGAAGGAATATGGCTGGTAGCTTGAATGGGTTAAGTTTCTGGAGAAGTTAGTGCTGTGTCATCAAGACCTTTCTCGTTGACGATGTGGATCGAAAATTTATTTTTCCGGTGAAGGTATTTGAACCATGATAAATGTTTTTATCACAAAGCCTATTTTTACACGATATGCCTTGGAGTCCTGGGGTAAATATATAAATGCCATTACATATATTTATAGTTATGCATTAAATAGTTATTTTAATTTATGGAAGTTAAGTTTGTTGTTTGTCTTTGGTTTTTAATAAATACGTTTTTATTTATATATACTGTTATCTGTTTTTCTTAATCCACTACAGTTATAGTTTGAGTTTAATTAAATTACATACAAGTTTATGGCAATATATCTTTAAATCTATTAACTAAAGTTATTGTTTAGATCGTGTCATGCTATGTCAGAAGTCAGCCATATACGCTCCATTGCTAGAGCATATCTCTGCTAAATTATATTTATAGCCATTTCCTTGATATTGGCTATCAGAAATTTCCGTTTTTACGCGATTTTTTAACAAAATTTGCGCTTTTTTTCGCGATCCTTTAACAAAATGCGTTTTTTTTCTCCTATCCTTTGACAAAATGAGTTTCTTTCCCACGAACCATTGACAAAATTTGCACTTTTTTCGCAATCTTTTGACGAAATTCACGGTTTTTTCGCGACGTTTTGACGCAATTCACTCTTTTTTTCGCGGCGTTTTGACAAATTCTCGTTTTTTTCGTGATCCTTTGACGAAATTAGTTTTTTTTCGGTGGTTCTTTGATGAAATTTACATTTTTTTTGCGATCTTTTGACAAAATTCGTGCTTTTTCCGCTATGCTTTTAAGAAATTCGTTTTTTCCTGCGCTTTTTGGACGAAATTTGCTTTTTCTGCAATTTTTTTGACGAAATTTGCTTTTTTTCGCGATCTTTTGACGAAATTCACTTTTTTTCTGTGGCCTTTTGATAAAATTTGTTTTTTCCTGTGTGACGGTAAGAAATGTGTTGTGATCGTAAAAGGGTTAAAGTACACGTTGTGAAGTTCTTTTAATACTATTGATTGTTAAAGAAATAATTATACTGGAGAGTTCTTACTTGAAATGTAGACAGTGAAGAGGCAAAGTGATGAAAACAAATATTCTTTATTTCTTTCGTTAGTAGCAGTAGAAGGTTATGAAAATACTTGCTTCTGGTCACCATTTTAAAATAGAAGAACTAATCTTTTAAGAAGAAAAATAGCAGCCAACACGGAATAAATCCATGGGATTCCTTTTAATGAGAGCAGCACAACTTTAAAGGATTAAACTTTGAGAAAGAACATATCCACTTAAATAAAATATCAAACTCATTCGGCTCAAAAAAAAAGCGGCACGATATTCGAACGGCCGGCGGGCAGCGCTCCGCTAAAACTACGTTAAAAGACTACATCTTTTTCAGACAACATCAAACCAAATTCTGAATTTAAAATTAACGAGTTTTAGTATTTAAATGATGAATACGGGGTTGACAAAGTAATTAAAAGGCAGAATTTAAATTGATTAGCTAAATTAACATTTACGGGAAATTGATGAAAATCGAATTACAAGCTGCAGAATTAAAGAAGTTTTCACTGATTGGAAAACAAAACCAAACGATTCTCCTGTCAGCGATCGGCGTCAAAAGAGGGCGGCGCATAATTTCAATGACGTCATCATAAGGCGAATCAACTCCGACAAAACAAGAGCTCCAAGACGTGCTCCTAAAACAGCTGAGTGCGCATGCGCAAGCTGCCGATCCACTCCCAACGCAGATATGAATATCGGCGGTGAAAAATAAACTTGCTTTACGGTGAGAGATAAAAGCGTCAACATCGCAGCATAAAGATTGAGTTTAAATAGACATCGATGCAAAAAAAAAGCTGAAAGGAATTAAAATTAAACCCAAATTTAAATACTGTGAGAAGTATTCTCACATTACCTCCCTTCACCGAGAAAATTTTGTAAGACCAGGAGATGTAAAAGGCAAAATTGATCAAAAACCTTTTACAGAAAATGGGATGACAAAATTTTGAACTGCCAAAACGAAAAAAAATCATTAAAGTCGAACAATAAAATTTAAAGTTAAGGTGATGGAAAAAAAAAAAATTGGTGATTTAACAGTTGAAAAAAATTGGTGCTGGGAAAAAAAAAAATTGATGACCAAAAGTAAGAGAGAGAAAAAGAACATACATTGCATAAAGTACATTCATAATCCAAAAAGTATACAATACATCAAGTATACAATAAAAAATGCCAAAAATACAGTAACATTGGCAAAACCTTCTATTTGATCTCATAAAATTATCATGATAAAAGTATTAACATATTTTAAGTTAACAAACAAAATTGAGATCATTGACTAGTCATAACAATTTTTGCTATCTTGGTACCAAATAAAAACAGAATTAATTTCTGATAAAAGTTGCAAATACAAAAGCAACAAAAAAGTCAGGAAACATTTTGTAGTTTGACTTTTACAACATGCCTAGGACTTTTTAATTTTAGAATTATATCTAAAAAAATAAAGAGTTTTCTTTATTACTCTTAACATGAAAGGAAATGAAATGGCCATATATAAATAAACTTTCATAAAACATAATGATATCATTTTAGTGTATCAAACTTTATTTCATTTAAATTAAAACAGACAACCAATTGTATGTGATACCAATTGTGTAATTGAGTTGTGCACTACTCAATCACCCAAACAAAGTATCCCATAGAAACAAGTTGCTATTTCAATCAAAAGACATGTCATAATTAAGTGTCATAAATCCCATCTTAGACACAATTTCTTTAAACTTTATACTTTACTCTAAATAAAAATTTACATAAGAATTCTTAATATATATGTATGAGACTCAAAAGATTAGATAAATATACATATTCCATGCTTTTTCTTTAAAATATGATAGACTGGTGATCACCAAAAAAAAAAAAATTTTAAGTACTTCCATATAGAATGAAAGAAAAAAAAATTGACAAAATCATGAGTTTATAAAACTAAAATACCATGTACCAGGAATATAATTTTAAAATAATCATTTAAAATATAATATAGAAATAAAATTATTACAATTCAATGTTAAGCTCACAATGATGATAATGACAAAGATAAATCATCAGCAACACTGTAAACAAACAAAAAAAATTAGATATATATATGTAAATATCAAAGTCCACAACCATGCCGACGACCATCATGCCCTAGCCATCAGCATGTCCATGAACAAAAATAAACACATATAAGAACTCCTACGTAAAATTTTAGGTGGCTTGGATCTCCTAACAAGGCTCCCAACATCTTAGGTAAAAGAAAATTTTAAATATAATAACACTGTGTAACTGCAGGTGGGTAAAGGCAATGTTTTTGGATTCAAAAAAATGTTCATTGAGTCCAGAGCCATATGGAACAAGGCTATTAAAGATTAACTGATGTCACTGAAAGTTTAGTAACACAGCATGAGGTGGTACACTGGTACTAGCATTGCTTCCTAAGGTTGTACACAAGCACTAACAAAGACAATTGTATACACCAAAACATTTGTAGATGTGAACAGATGCTGTCGAAAAAAAACTGGAACATTCACATAATAATCATCAAAATAGATGATCATTTTTGGATGATGACACAGAAAATTTGAACATGATGACACAATATGAGAATGCATTGCATTCTTTTTGAAGCACTAACTGACAACATCGTACTCATCACTGCAGAGCAATCATAACTCCTGCGACACATACATGAATCACTTTTGCAGAAGAAGGATGAGAAGTCGGCGGTGCACTTATCCTCCTCAGGCCCCTTGTATCGCATGTGATACAAAAGTTTCCGATTTATTTACAAAAGCTGGAGGGCAGTAAAATTTTTGAGACCGGTTGTATCACATGTGAAATAAAGTGAAAAACCTCCGTTAATTTTTTTCTTTACCCGATAGCTGGCAGTACCTCCACGCGATCGCAATTTTTAGAAGCGTTTTGGAAAGAAAACAGGATGTCGGCACGCCATCGAAGTAAGTTTCATTTTATAATTTAAATATAAATATTAAACTATTTTTAAGATATACATTTCCTTTCCAAGTGTACATTGTATCAGTTAATACATATAAAATAGTTTTATAGTGAAATATTAAAAAAATATAATCCTTGAAATTTGTTTGTATCACATGTGATACAATGGGATCCAACGACGTTGGGTTCATGCTTTTTGAGTCAGTGTCGTTTTGGTTTTTAAGTTGTGTTTTATGTAGATTTAAAGGTTACTAGAAGAATTTTATAAACTTAATCTGAGGTGTTTGCTTTTCAGCTTTACTTGCTAACTTTTTACTTAGTTTTTTTTTTCCAGTACAATATTTGAAACAAGACGAAATCTTAGAGCTCATGAAACAGCACGTACCAAAGAGGCTAGGCATATACCTCAAATGATTGGGGACAGAAACCGTAGAAGCAGATGTAGAAATTTGAAATGTCCAGCATTAACTACTGTACATTGCACAAACTGCAGTTTTTTTTGTGTGTGTTTTTCTTCAACAAGAAATTGTTTCAAGGACTTCCATGAAAACAAAAATTTAATGTAATGTTGCCACAATACACTAATAAGGAATTTTTCAGTCAGAATTTAATTGTTGGATATATAGTCAGATTTAAACTCAGAATAAGGTGATTAAACTAATTTTACTTAAAACTTAAAAAAAACTTCTATTATAGTGTTTCAGTCCTGATGTATCACATGTGATACATACAGCCTAGCGCTTGAAAATTTTTACAAAAAGTTTTAGTAGCAATTTTATGCTTCATGGAGACCCAAACAACTATTTAGACAACTTCGGGTAAGTACCAATCTTTTATTTTTGTCTGGGGTCTGAGGAGGTTATGATGAAATGTAGTATGATAGGACATAATCGGTATTTGAGGTCAAGAAGCACTTTTTTTTTTTTGTAAAAAAAAATTTCACTAGATGATTTATAGAAAAAAATTCTATATATATATAAATGCGCTGGTAAAAATTTCCATCTAGAGTTGTGCTTTTCTGTAATCTTCTTGTATTATTTGTAGGTATGAAGAAAAGACATTAATTTTTAAATTTCAATTTCTTCATAAAACATTGAAAACTTCAAAATGAAGATCATTTTTACTATTCAATTCTTCATAAAACAAAAAATCTTCAAATGAATGAATCTTTTTTTTTTTTTTTAAATCAATGAGGCAAATGGCAAAATAAAAACTTAGAGGCTTTGGGTATGAAATAAGATTAAAGTAAAAGGCACTATGCACATAATAAATAAATAAATATGGGAACTTTTCAAAATAACTTGATCTTGCATAAACACTGTAACAAATATTCACAAACTTCTTATATTAATTGAGAATTTACACTTGATTATCAATGAGCCAAAATTTTGCAATGTGAGGATGAATTGCTACACACAAGCAAAAATTAACTCTGAATAATTTTAATTGCACCTGCTAGAATATTTGGAGAAAATGCAGCATAATAAAATAAAGTTAATGAAGGTAAAATGCATCAGTAATTTTCAGGTAATATAAATTTAAACTTCCTTGTTTTGAGAAGACTTAGAATAATGATATGGTGTGAGTAACTGAGTTCTAGCAGCAGACAAGTCAACAATTTCACTTGATGAGGATATTTACTCTCACATGAGAAACGTTAACCGACACACTATTATAGTCAGTAATGAAAGTTATTTATTTATTTATTTTTAAGAGAACAAAGTAGTAAATACTATTTGTAGCTTCACAAACCGAAGAACTCTAATGAAGTGGTTTCATAAATGGATATTTTGCCTATAAATGAACAACATCTTCATCAGGCATCTTATGGCTGGATACGAAACATACACACAAAAAATTAAACTATTGTAGATGTAGGAAACTTTTGAAGTAGGTAGGTAATTTTATAATTTTTAGCTTCCATGATAACATGTGCAACAACAGAGAAGAGACCAGAAGAAATGGATGTCACACAAAACCACTGACCACCTTCATCAGGTAAGCAACAGATGAATGGAAGAAAAGTCTGAAGAATGTCATTACAGGTAATTAAAAAATTTTCTAGCAGCATATACAGGAACAGTCATCATCAAATATGGCAAAAAGCACATCATTTAAGAACTATTGATAGTTAATATATAAAAGTAATCTTCACTATTGGCAAGGAAAAAATATTTTTCTTATGGTGAATGGAATTTTTAAGTAGAACTGTTACAGGATTGAAGAAGCCCCATTTCATTTTAAATGAAAAAAAAAAATAATGTTGCTCTTTTTATTTTTATAAAGCAACATGAGAATAAGGTATGATGATGTCGATGTGGATATGTCATGCATAGACTTATAAATTTGTGAAAGAATTGAATTTGCCAAAGAGAATTGAAGCAATGGAAATTTTGAACATTTTCAATTTGTTAGCTGAGAGTTCTATAACAACATCAACAGGTAAATTTAAAAACAGGAACAGTTCTTTAAATATTAGAAACACTTCTTTAAATATTAGAGATGAAATCAGACTAGTCCACAAGACAACATGCTAACTACACATACAGCATATCTCACAAATTATCTGAGGAGCAAGTCTAAGAACTTTTCAAAGGGGATAACTGTTTATAAATTTTCATATTATATTTTTGTTATTAAGAGAAGCAGGTAATACTTCAAAATAATCATACAGGATAATTACTACTATAAATTACTTGAAGAATACCAAACTTCAGTTGGAGAAAATAGGCATAATGAGATGAGAACAACTTTAAGTGAAGAACAAAATTTCTCAGCAACAAGAATTAAAAATAATACTTCAATAAAATTTCATTTTTTTTAAAATAAATATATTGAAATTCAAATTTATAATTCATTTAAAGTGCCATTACCAAGTAGAAAATTAAAAAAAAATAACCCAAAAGCCATGCCTCCTAAAATATCACATTATGTTCTTGAGAACAATTTTTGCCAATCTTCAAATTCATTGAAATTATTTGAGAACATAAATTCATTTGTAAAAATATTTCAATAATAATTCTTCAAAAATTATTTTCAATTCCACAATTTTCAATCAATTAAAAAAATGTAACTGCCTCAGAATTATATTCTTAAAAATAGAATATTGCTATTATTTGCACCAACATAAAATTCATTTTCAATATTGTAATTATATAAATTGATTTCTTGATTGAATAATAATACATTCTACAAAATATAGTAAAATTTAAATATGAATTCTTTAGAATATTGTAAGAAAAAAAAATGCAACTATTTAACATAAAAATGGCATAACTCAAGAATCTATAAGAACAAGAACATCAAATATTTTAAAATATTTTCATAAATTATATCCAATAAATCTTGAATTAAATTAACCATTTTCTTTTGAACTAATAAGAACAATTCCTCAAAAAAAAATTTTACTTGATCTTCTTGAATAACGATCCTAATTTTCTTCAAAAATTAGAACAAGTTTCATGAAAATGTAGCTTCT
This sequence comes from Maratus speciosus, assembly GCA_963932465.1. Lineage (NCBI taxonomy): Eukaryota > Metazoa > Arthropoda > Arachnida > Araneae > Salticidae > Maratus > Maratus speciosus. The sequence continues at coordinate 302,244,408 of OZ010800.1, forward strand.
GTTAAAATATTTCAACCAAAACTCTCATAATTTCTAAAAAAAGAACAAAAAGTTCTAAAAAAATTATCTTCAAGAATCATTATTTTTAAAATTGCAATAATCCCAAAGCAACAACGTGCAATTCAATCCTGGTCACGGCGCCAAATGTGACGGTAAGAAATGTGTTGTGATCGTAAAAGGGTTAAAGTACACGTTGTGAAGTTCTTTTAATACTATTGATTGTTAAAGAAATAATTATACTGGAGAGTTCTTACTTGAAATGTAGACAGTGAAGAGGCAAAGTGATGAAAACAAATATTCTTTATTTCTTTCGTTAGTAGCAGTAGAAGGTTATGAAAATACTTGCTTCTGGTCACCATTTTAAAATAGAAGAACTAATCTTTTAAGAAGAAAAATAGCAGCCAACACGGAATAAATCCATGGGATTCCTTTTAATGAGAGCAGCACAACTTTAAAGGATTAAACTTTGAGAAAGAACATATCCACTTAAATAAAATATCAAACTCATTCGGCTCAAAAAAAAGCGGCACGATATTCGAACGGCCGGCGGGCAGCGCTCCGCTAAAACTACGTTAAAAGACTACATCTTTTTCAGACAACATCAAACCAAATTCTGAATTTAAAATTAACGAGTTTTAGTATTTAAATGATGAATACGGGGTTGACAAAGTAATTAAAAGGCAGAATTTAAATTGATTAGCTAAATTAACATTTACGGGAAATTAATGAAAATTGAATTACAAGCTGCAGAATTAAAGAAGTTTTCACTTATTGGAAAACAAAACCAAACGATTCTCCTGTCAGCGATCGGCGTCAAAAGAGGGTGGCGCATAATTTCAATGACGTCATCATAAGGCGAATCAACTCCGACAAAACAAGAGCTCCAAGACGTGCTCCTAAAATAGCTGAGTGCGCATGCGCAAGCTGCCGATCCGCTCCCAATGCTGATATGAATATCGGCGGTGAAAAATAAACTTGCTTTACGGTGAGAGATAAAAGCGTCAACATCGCGGCATAAAGATTGAGTTTAAATAGACATCGATGCAAAAAAAAAGCTGAAAGGAATTAAAATTAAACCCAAATTTAAATACTGTGAGAAGTATTCTCACATCCTGATCCTTTGACGAAATGCGTGCTTTTTGCGCGTCTCTTTTACGAAATTTGCATTTTTTTCGCGATCCTTTGACAAAATTCGTGCTTTTCCGCTATGCTTTTACGAAATTTGTTTTTTTCCTGCACTTCTTTGACATAATTTGTGTTTTTTCTCAGATTCTTTGACAAAATTATTTATTTTTTTTTCACAATTCTTTAAAGAAATTCGCGTTTTTTCCGTGGTCCTTTGATGAAATTAGTTTTTTTCCACGATTCTTTTATGAAATTTGCGTTTCTTTTTTCGCGATCCTTTGACAAAATTCGCGTCTTTTCCGCTATGCTTTTACGAAATTTGTTTTTTTTCCTGCGATTCTTTGACAAAATTATTTTTTTTCCACGATTCTTTAAAGAAATTCACGTTTTTTTCCAAGATGCTTTGGCAAAATTGGTTATTTTTTCTGCGAACGATTGACGGAATTGGTTTATTTTCGGCGACGATTTGTTGAAATCCGCAATATATTTCAGTGATTTTTCAGTGTTTTGGAGTAATTTGTTAATTTTGGAATTAACTAACAGTTTTTAGCTAATTAAGGATAGAAATTTTATTTTCTATCCTTCAACTGAATTTTATAAAAGCATGTAGATTAAGTAATTACTTGTCCAAAAATGATATCCTTACTTTTTATTCTGTCCATTATTTAAATATCTATTGTTATTTGAGAAAATAAGTTTGAGGAAGGAAAAAAGGGATCATTTTAAGTATCTCGATTTTTGTTTGTTTTAATTCTACATCTCTGTTTATAATAAACTTATGAAGATGAGTTTGGTCTCAAATGGTAGAATTTTTTCATTAGATTATACCAGTTTTCGCTTTATTTTTCTGCGATAGGTACTTGGTTCCTTTGATATCTGGTCATTTTAACATTGAGAAGTTGTCTCTTGTATAATAAGCAGTTAAGTGGTCTGTTGTTTCGTTCTTGGCATTTGTTTGTTTGGCTAGGATAACCCTCTGTTTCTCAAATAAAACTATAACCAGGGTTCATACAGACTCCTCAGAAATGAACAAGTTTCCAAAGAGTGGTTAGAATTCCTTAAATCAGCAAAATACTCAAATTATTAAGCAAAATACTCAAAACAAAATTTAGTGTAGAACAATGATTTAATTGAAGTATACAAGAGAGGAAAGTGTGACTTATATCTTACACAATGAATAATCATCTTTTTTATGCATATATGGCACGAAAGAGATTATCCATTAAAAGAAATATAAAATAAAAATCTCCTGTTTACAAAGGTAAAGTTCAATTGATTATTACAATTCTAAAAAAAAAAAAGGAAAAGAAAAGAAAGAAATTATCTTTTTTTCTATGTGCCGCATGGTTTTCTCCTTCAAAAATTACTTTAAAAATCCAGACGCACATGATATATGATGAGCATTTCAGATTTGACTGTCCTGAATTTGTATATTATACTATACATAGGACCATTTTTCACTACATAAAGTAGTTCAGTGGCAATTTTGTATTCAAAGTTATGAAACCAGTAAGCAATATATTGTGAATTCTGTGAAATTTTAAAAATCTGTTTTCTCTCTAAATGAGGTATTAAAAGCTCGTGAGTTACATGAGGGCACAGCAAACATGGAAAAAATAGACAAGTCGCTTAAAATTCTTGTATTCCTTAAAAATTTTCTAGACTCCTTGGAGTTTTCTTTCTCAAGTCAGTATGAACCCTGTATAACATAGGTACACTCTTTGCATATAACATGTACTTTCTGGTTCTTTTAAGACTACAACACTGGATACAACATCAAACAATTCATGTTACAAGTCAATTTAAAAAGAGTAACGTAAATAAGATGTTTGTTTTAAATAAAAAAGACATGCTCCAATACCTTAGTAATTTCTTGGGTGACATTTTCAATTTCTTTTTCTTCATTAAGTGAATCATCAAGGGATGGTCTTGTAACATTTTTATCTTGCAACCCTTTTAATTCTTGTACTACATTAAAAGTAACAAACCATAATTTAAAAGCCAATTAATGTTTTATCATTATTACTTTTTACTGATAATAACAGAATAAGAACTTCTCTGTACAATAATATTAACAATATTATTATAAAAATAAATACAACTTTTTAGAATTTTTTTTTCATCTTTAACTTTACATTGTCTTCAATGCCTAAGATTTAATTAAGCATGCTTAGTTTTAAATGTGACAGAAATACATGTGCATCATTAGATCAAAGGTGATAGTGATTTCTTGTGAAAATATTCTTTCATATATCTGCCAACCTCCCAGTATTCCTCTGTAAAATGTGGGTTAATTGACCAAGGTTAAACACATTTCAAAACCGAAATTTAAAAACAAAAAATCAAATCAAATAAGTTCAATACAGAAACATGATATTAAATAAATAAAAATATATTGAGTTTTCCAGTTTGAAACATGTTTAATCTGTATCACACTAAACCAAATTTTACGGAAGAATAGTTTGAGGTTGGCAAGTACGTATTCAGGCATTGGCATATACATATTCACATTTGGAATGGAAACATGGGGGTAGGGAAGGCAATTTCTTACTTTGAAAAATATGTATTTTTGCATTTTAATGGTTAAAATGTCAAACTGATTTATATTTTAAATAAACTTGTAATAAATATAAAGACCACCCATCTAAAAAATTTAGAAAACGTATGATTTCTAAAGTAAAATATATAAATTATAAATAAAACAAATATGTCTACAACATTTTGATAAAATTCATATAATTAACATTTAGTGGAAAAAAATTAAAATAATCAATAAGAAAGGAAACTAAACTTTACTTTCTTCAAAAATACACTGTCTCACTGATAAAGTTCAGATAACATCTCTATTTTGTGCAAATTCAAAATGCCACACAGCTCAAAACACAAAACCGCTTTATCCTTTTGGCTTGCAAATAGGATCTACTAGAGCAATTTTCGGTTATTCAATTGTTTTTAGTTATTTGCCTTCTAAAATAAAACAAAGGATGTGTAATTTTAATTATTTTTTCTTATTTTGTTGTTGTTATTGCACCACACACCATATTTACTGTGTATAAAAAAACTGAAACAATATATATATTTTTTTTATCAATCTTCATAAAAGAATCCTAAAACTACTGATAAATGATGAAATAATTTCAGTACTCACATTTTACAAGTCATAATAAATACAAATCTTAGACAATGTCGAAGTGTATTAAATCAAAAAAGCATACAGAAATTTAAAAAGCATCTGATTATTACAGCTAAGTATTGATTAGATACCAATACCTATATTAGTAATATAACTAATTTTTAATTGGTAATTATTAATAACAAAATTATAAATTAATAATATGAAACTGTTGAAAGAACATTAATTATTTTAAAATTCTTTCAAAGGTTTCATACTTCTTTTTAAATAATAAATTATTTAAATTTTTTTGACCATTTATATATATATATACCGGTATAGCACAAAATTAGCACTCGCCAGGTGGTGAGTAACACTTGAAACGTGGCGATTAACTTTATTGTCCTCACTCGCCAAACGCGATGGTTGAAAGATCGATGCCAGGGAGGAAAGGGGCGAAATTCGTTCAGAATTTACAGCGTCCAAATCGGCGATTCTCCCGAACGTAAGAAAAGAAAGTAGCAGGGGTGATTCTGTCTCAAATTTTCCGAAAACTTAAGGCATTCGGTTTCGAAAAAAAAAAAAAAAAAAGAAAAACGGTCATCAGTCTGAAAATTCGGACATAAAAATATTGCTAATTTCGATATGGTCACCGAAAAAAATAAATTTCGTCAATCGTTCGTAGAAAAAAAATCACTAATTCTGTTAAAGAATCACGAAAAAACGTGAATTTTGCCCGAGGACCATGTAAAGAATCACAAAATTCTTCAAAGTATTGTGGAAAAGCGCAAAATTCGTGAAAAGATCGCAGAAAATACAAAATTCGTGAAAAGATCGCGGATAAAACGCAAAATTCGTGAAAAGATCGCAGTAAAAACGCAAAAATCATGAAAAGATCACGGAAAAACGCAAATTTCGACAAAGAATCGTGAAAAAGAATCACAAAATTCTTCAAAGTATCGCAGAAAAAGGCAAAATTTGTGAAAAGATCACGAAGAAAACGCGAAAAACACAAATTTCGAGAAAAAATCGCGGAAAAAATGCAAATTTCGCCAAAAGATCGCGGAAAAAACAAAAATTTCGATAAAGATCGCAAAAAAAAAAAAAAAACGCAAATTTCGTGAAAAGATCGAGGAAAAAACGTAAATTTCGTGAAAAAAGTGCGGGAAAAAACGCAAATTTCGTCAAAAAATCTTGAAAAAAAAAATGCAAATATTTTCAAAGAATGGCGAAAAAACCCCACAAATTTCGTTAAGATTACAAAAAAAAAAAAAAAAAAAAAAACAAAAAACGCAATTTTGTGAAAAGATCACGGAAAAAACGGAGATTTCGTCAAAAGATCGCGAAAAAACGCAGATTTTGCAAAAGGTCACGAAAAAACGTGAATTTCGTCAATAGATCGCGAAAAAAACGCAAAATTCGTTAAATGGTCGCAGAAAAATGCATATTAGTTAGTGCCAAGGAGGGGTGAGTCCCCCTTTGCTCTAACCTTTATGAAAATTTCCAGTGAATTTATTTCATTGCAATTAATAGTAAAAATAAAATTTTTCAGTTGAGTGTAATCATATCGAATGGTAAGTAATATACAGTAGAAGATCTTTATAACGCAAACCTAAAAACGCAAGGTTGTGCGTTATATAGATCACATCATTAAATTCACCTTGTAAACATGGCCACATATGTCTGAAACATATCAAAATACATTAGAATATCTTTATACTGCATTCCTTGTTACCAAGAGTTATCCAAATTATAAATTTTTGCATAATATAGGTCAGACATTGTTAAATTTACTTTATAAACATGATCCAAGTATAACTGACACAACCATCCCTTATATTAGGCATTTTCAAAAACGTTTATTGTAATAATAGCATTTTTTTTCAGTAAAAAGGTCTTAAATTAGAAGATAAAGTTGAACTAATATATCAAATTTAGTCCTCTAGAGAGTAGAAATATTTTACAATGTGAAAATGCAGGTACTTTTTAACTGCAAAAATCATTGTTTACATCTGAGAAGTTGTGCATTATATGGAGAATTGCGTTATATAGAATTGCGTTATAAAGATCTTCTACTGTATATTAGTAAATTACAATGTTGATAATTAGAAAAAACACAATTTTGTATGGAGTGTCAGCGTACATAACTTTGTTACTGGCCAGTGGTTAAAAAAAACTGGCCAGTGAAAAAAAATCAGTGTACTGGCCGGTGGCCAGTGGGTAAAAATGTTAATTTTGACCTATATATACCGATTGTCCTAAAAAGGAGTGACTGATTTTAAAATTCAATAACTTGTAAACGGTGACAGATATTTAAAAAATTCTTGCAGGAGGGTTATGCATAAGGTCAAAAGTTTTTTTACAGTGATTTTCGATTTTAGTTCGAATTACAAACAATAGATGGCGCTGCGATCAATAGACGCTAAATTCAGGCTCGATTTATGGCACTTCGTGTCTCGCTTAATACATTTCCATCTCTTTTTTCCGCATGGAACAAGAGAAAGGACCAAAAATCAAGCCAGTATTTAGTGTACTAGCAGGACACCCAGTATATTTCTTTTTCTGTAACTATTACAAATGTATCACACATTATCTCATAATTATTACAAATCTAAATTTTGAGCATTTAATAAACTTACACTTTTGTTTTATTCGGCTCATTTCATACTGAACCTAAAAAATTGAATTAAAAAAAGTTTTTAAAAAATTGCATATCAGGAAAAAAGATTATTTTATTAAAAGCTAAATTAATTTAATAATTAAGAGATATACAGTGTAACTTCAAAAATCCGGCATTGTTCAGTGCTAAACTAATTAAGAATCAAATATAAGATTTTAGTTATTCTGTTTGTTGACAGATGGCAGCACTATGCATTCTGTGCTGTTGTGAAATCTTAATTATGACATCATCAGTGAGTTGATGTTTGGTTTTCCTGAGTGTGTGGTATGGGGAATGTTGCTCCTGCTGCATTATTGTCTTTCTTTATTCTATTTAATTATCTGCACCCAGTTTAGGCAGGGGATATATTTTTATAATGTAATTTAAGGCTTTCATGTGATGAAAGCATACTAATTAGAGTGTTAATTTTAACTAGAGAAATTTGATTCTGAAACCAGAACTGTATGTTTCATTGTGTGTTAAGTTTTCGTGAATGTCAAGATTTGTTTTTGTGTTGTGAAATAAAAATAAGAAAATTTCAAGGATTTCTTTCTTCAAATTCTCTACATAAAGAAAATTGGAGGCACTTAGGCGTGATATTTGAGTACTTGCTTTGTTTTGAAATTGTTCTTTGATGCTAAAGCTTAATTTTTCTACTGAAGTTGCATTTAGCAAGATATTATTTTAGAATATGAGAACAATTTAGTATCTTCTTTATTGAATTGATAAAATAAGAAAAAATAGTATTCTACAATATTATGTTTTGATAGTTCTTGAAAAAGAAAATTGTTCTCAAGATTATTATGATTTATTTATTTGTTGTTCTCAAGAACATTATGATTTATTTGCTTGAAATATTTGAATATTTAATTATTATGGTGAATTATTATTTTACATTGAAGAATTTTGAAGATTTTTAATTTTATGCACATTTGAGAACAGAAAATTCTATTGTTTGTATGAAAGAATAATTATGAACATTTTATAGTAGTTCTGTTTTTGAATCCGATTTGTTCTGTTTTTGAATTTAATTCATTTACTTCTGTTTTTTTAACTTAATTTGATTAGTTTTGTTTTGAAGCAATTTTGATTACTTTTGATTTTGATTAGTTTTGTTTTGAAGTTATCTGATTAATTTTATTTTGGAAATTATTCTTATAAGTTATTGTATAAAATGGATGATTATGAAAAAAAATCTGCTCAAATTAAAATTGAGAGAGGTAGGGTGAAAGGCTCTGTAACTAGATTAGAGAATAGTTTTGATAATGTGAATATTAAAAATGAAATTTTGATTAGATTACAAAGATTAGATGATTTACTTAAAGAGTTCTTAAGATTAGATTCTTGTTTAAATGATGATGATTCTGAATTAGCAGAATTTGAAGACAGGTATTTTCAGTTAAAAACTAAATATCAAACCAAACTAGATTCTTTGAATCCTTCGGAAGTTGTTAATGTTGCAACACACAATTCTGTGCAAGGTTCTTCTGTTACTATTCCTAATCAATGTAATATTAGACTACCAAAATTGAATATTCCAGTATTTTCTGGAAAGTTTTCAGAATGGACAAATTTTAAGGATATGTTTGTTTCCACTGTCCATTCACAAGTAGGTTTAAGTAACATTCAGAAATTCCAGTATCTTAAAGGGTTACTTTCTGAAGAACCAGCTACATTAATTAAGCATATTCCCCTTTCTAATGAATCTTATCAAGAAGCTTGGGAAAAGTTATTAAATCGATATGATAAAAAGAAACAAATTGTTAATTCTTTGATTAAATTATTTTTAGAACAAAAATCAGTTCTGCATCCTAATAGCATAAATATAAGAAATTTGCTGAATACTAGTGATGAAGTTATTAGGGGTTTGAAAGCTGTTGGTGATGAAGCTACAAATAGAGATCCATGGTTAATATATTTGTTATTTCAAAAGCTTGATCTGGAAAGTCGAAGACTTTGGTCCATTGAAAGTACAGAAAATGAATTTCCCACTTTGAAAGAATTTTTTGATTTCTTAAGTGTAAGATGTTCTTCTTTAGAGCTCATCTCTAACAATGAAAATGATGTGAAACATTCCAAAAGTTCAAATTTTGTTGGTTCCAAGTACAGTTTCAATGATAAGCATTCAAAGGTGTGCTTAAAGTGTCAAGGAATACATCCGCTCTATAAATGTGTTAAATTTAAATCCATGGATGTTGTTGCTCGAAAGAACTTTATTAAGCGTAATAACTGTTGTTTTTTATGTTTAAACTCTCATAAAGTTAAGGAATGTCCAAATTCTCATTTGAAATGCTTTAAATGTGAAAGTAAACATAATACACTCTTACATGAAGAGAATAAAAGTAATAATGCTTGCACTGCTAAGTTTGAAAATAAAGTTTTTCCAAATTCATCTGAGAATAAAAACCACCAGTCAAATAAAGAATTTGTACAGGAGTCAACATCTCACGAATTACAAATTAATTCTAGTGCTTCTTTCAATAATTCAAAATGTGTTTCTTTCCTACCTACTGCTAAAGTTCTCTTATATAATAATGAAAATAAACCTTACTCTTTTAGAGCTCTACTCGATTCTGGTTCGGAATGTTCTTTTGTTAGTGAAAATGTAAGAACTTTAGGGTTAAAAAGAAAGAATGACAGAATTCGATTAAATGGAATTGCTGGAGTATTGGCTGGACAAACTCGTGGTTCAGTAACTCTTACAGTTGGTTCAAAGCTTTCTAATGAGTCCTTAAAGGTTCAGGCATACATCCTGCCTAAAGTGACATCTCAATTACCTGCAGAATTACTTGATACGAAAAATATAGAGTATCTTAAAAATATTACGTTAGCAGATGAAGATTTCATGAAACCACAAGAATGTGATATTATTTTGGGATCTGACTGTTTCTTTACTATTTTAAGATATGGTAGAATTGTTAGTACCGAGAATGAGCCAATTGCCCAAAACACTATGTTTGGTTGGGTGGTAGCCGGAAAATTGGAACATAAATGTAAATATTCTTCTAGTATTCAATCTCATTTTCTTAGTGTTGAAAACGAATCCAATGTTGATCTATTATTACAAAAATTTTGGCAAGCAGAAGAAATAGATGTTAATAAACACCATTTGTCTGAGGAAGAAGAATTTTGTGAACAACATTTTTGTTCAACTTACAAGGTAACACCAGAAGGTAGATTTGAAGTTAAATTGCCAGTTTATAAAGATGTGATGTCATTAGGCGATTCTAAATCCATGGCAGTGTCACGTTTGTTTGCTATGGAGAGAAAATTTCAATTTGATAAAAATTTTGAAAATGAGTATAGAAATTTTATGAAGCAATATGAAGACCTTGGTCATATGACACTTATCGACAAAAACTCAAATTCTGCAAGCAACAAAGTATATTATCTTCCGCATCATTCTGTTATAAAAAGCGACTCTATTTCAACAAAGTTACGTGTGGTGTTTGATGGTTCATGCAAACCTCCTAATGCTAATTCGTTAAATTCTGTTTTAGCTGTTGGACAAATTCCACAACCAAATCTTTTTACCATTTTGATAAGATTTAGAGCAAATCCTATTGCTTTTACCGCTGATATTCAGCAGATGTATAGACAAGTTTTGATTGCTCCAGAAGATCAAGATTTACAGCGTATTGTTTGGCGTGACTCAGCATACTCAGCTATAAAGGAATACAGGCTACGAACTATTACATATGGTACATCATCAGCTCCATTTTTAGCTACTCGTTGCCTATTTCAAATTGGAAAGGATATTGAAAAGGATGATCCTGTAACAGCTTCAATAATTAAAGATAGTTTCTATGTTGATGATTGTATGTCCGGTGCAATCTCAAGCGAAGAAGCTATTAAAATGGTTGAGAAACTTTCACTGGCTTTAGAAAATAGAGGTTTTCATTTACGGAAGTGGAGATCTAATTCTTCCGATGTAGTTGATGTAGTGAATCATTTATCTTCAAATTCTCTTGAGTCAACAAATTTAGAAATTCATCCTGATGACTGTTCCAAAGCCTTAGGGCTTATTTGGAATTCTTCAAATGATGTTTTTGTCTTTAAAGTTAATTTACAATTTGATGATAACATAACTAAAAGAAAATTTCTTTCACAATCTGCCAAATTATTTGATCCATTAGGATTTTTGGCTCCATGTACTGTCTCTATAAAAATGTTTTACCAGCAATTGTGGTTGATGAAGTTAGACTGGGATACTGCTCTTCCTGAAAATTTCCAAGCAAATTGGAAGAAATTCCAAGAGGAATTTGAACAAGTTTGCTCTATTAGAATTCCCCGATGGATCCAAGTTTCCAGTAAAGAGCTCATTTTACATGGATTTAGCGATGCATCAGAATCAGCATATGCCGCCATCATATATGTGGTTCAACCTGGTGAAGTGAAGTCAAAGGTGACCATTTTAGTTGCTAAAAGCAAGGTAGCACCCCTTAAATCAGTTTCCATTCCAAGGCTGGAGCTCAATGGTGCTTTACTACTTTCCAGACTATATTCTGCATTAGTGATTATTTTGAATACCTTCATTATTAAGTTTTATGCTTGGACTGACTCGCAAGTAGTTCTATCATGGCTGTCATCTCATCCTAGGTGTTGGAAACCTTATGTGGCCAATAGAATCTCAGAAATTCTAGACTCTGTTCCATCTGACTGTTGGAGGTATGTTCCAGGCAAGGAAAATCCAGCTGACATTGCTTCTAGAGGTTATCTCCTAAGGATCTTCCTGATTGTTCCCTTTGGTGGGAGGGCCCAAAGTGGCTTTCTTTAAGTCAAGAACATTGGCCTGAACAACCTCAAATAAAAACTAATTTAGACACTGTAAATAAAGAGAAAAAGAACTCTAAATTTTGTTTTCCAATAACTGTGAATAATTCTTTGATTGATTTACTTTTTGAAAAATATTATTCTTTTACTAAAATTGTTGTTGTTTTAGCTTTTTGTATTAGGTTTGTGAGAAATTGCAAACAGAAAGTTGGCAAAATGAACACCAGTCCTTTGAGTAAAGGTAAATTTCTTCCTTTATCGACAAACGAAAGAAGACATTCAGGTAATTTGATTATTTCTTATATTCAGCAGCTATATTTCGCAGATGAAATTAGTTGTATTAGATCAAACAGACCAGTTTCTAAAAAAAGTTCTCTTTTTTCACTTTGTCCTTTTATTGATAGTGATGGTTTACTTAGGGTGGGAGGTAGGCTGAGAAATTCACCCCTCCAGTACAATGCAAAACATCCTGTCATTTTGCCAACTCAACATAAATTAAGTGTGTTAATTGTTAAATATTTTCATGTTATGCATTTTCATGCTGGGTTAAATTTGTTAATGGGTATCATTAGACAGAGTTATTGGATTGTACGTGCCAAGAAGATAATTAAAAATTGTATTCATAAATGTGTTACCTGCTGTAGATATAGAGCAGCTTCTTCCAAACAGTTAATGGGAGATCTTCCTCTTAACAGAGTCACTCCTAACAGGCCATTTTCTGCATGTGGAATCGATTATGCAGGGCCTATTAATATTTTGAAATATCGAGGTAGAGGAGCGAAAACTACTAAATGCTATATTGTTCTATTTGTTTGTTTTGCAACTAAAGCTCTACATTTAGAGTTGGTGGGTGATTTAACTTCCGAGGCATTTATTGCTTCATTAAACAGATTTTGCTCTCGAAGAGGAGCTCCTCAACATATGTATAGTGATAATGCCACAACATTTGTAGGTGCTAAAAGGCAACTCTCAGATTTATATAAATTTATTTGTTCAATTGAAAGAAATGAAAAAATTTGTTATTTTTTGTCTCAAAGAAACATTGAGTGGCATATGATTCCTCCAGTGAGTCCGCATTTTGGTGGACTGTGGGAAGCCGCTGTTCGTTCTGTAAAATTTCATATCAAACGTGTAATTGGAAATACTAATTTAACTTTTGAGGAACTTTATACATTTTTAACTCAAATTGAAGCCATCTTGAATTCTAGACCATTAGTGGCAATTGATAGTGATAACAATTCAGATGGATAAATATATTGACTCCATCTCATTTTTTAACTGGTGATGTCATAACTTCCCCAGCTGAACCTTTAAATGAGGAAAATTTGTCTTTACGATCTCGTTGGGATATTGTACAAAAATTGAAATTATGTTTTTGGAAAAGGTGGAGTATTGATTATTTGAGTACTTTGCAAAATAGAAAAAAATGGAGAGTAAATACTGAAAATTTTAAAGTAAATGATGTAGTAATTTTGAAAGAGGATAATGTTCCTCCTTCTGTTTGGCCATTAGGCAAAATTATTGAAATTCATCCAGGTAAGGATGGTATAGTCCGTGTAGTAACTGTTAAAACCACTAGGGGTATTTTTAAAAGACCTATTGTAAAACTTTGTTTACTTCCTTTGCATCAAGAATAGCTTCTTGATGGGTGGGAGTATGTTCAGTGCTAAACTAATTAAGAATCAAATATAAGATTTTAGTTATTCTGTTTGTTGACAGATGGCAGCACTATGCATTCTGTGCTGTTGTGAAATCTTAATTATGACATCATCAGTGAGTTGATGTTTGGTTTTCCTGAGAGTGTGGTATGGGGAATGTTGCTCCTGCTGCATTATTGTCTTTCTTTATTCTATTTAATTATCTGCACCCAGTTTAGGCAGGGGATATATTTTTATAATGTAATTTAAGGCTTTCATGTGATGAAAGCATACTAATTAGAGTGTTAATTTTAACTAGAGAAATTTGATTCTGAAACCAGAACTGTATGTTTCATTGTGTGTTAAGTTTTCGTGAATGTCAAGATTTGTTTTTGTGTTGTGAAATAAAAATAAGAAAATTTCAAGGATTTCTTTCTTCAAATTCTCTACAGGCATCAAAACCATCTTTCCCTTTTACATTTTCAAGTTATGGGAGAAGAAAAATAGAAATTCTTTATGAATTAAAAACTTCAAGATTGAAAGTAAAAATGAAAAAAAGAATATTTGACTTAATATTATTTTTTTTTTCATTTGTCAGAGGCGATTATTTTCTGGGAGCTGCACCATTGCTTAGCAAAGGCAACAAATTTGGGGACAACTTTGGCAAATGCATAGCACAATAGTATATGGCTATACGAATTTTCAGCAACGACGACATCAATGCTGAGGAAGTATTTCAGACTTTCACATTACCTATGTAAAGACAGCAATTTATGAGCTGATTGAACATACAAAATCGTAAAATGCATTAAGTGTCGAAAAAAGTGATATAGATAATTGGCTAAGCATTGAAGAAAATGCATCAAGAACGAACAATTTAATGGACAGCGAAATCGCTGACGTTGTGCTAAGTAAAACCACTGATAGTGCTAGTAGCAACTCAGAAGATGAGGATGAACAACCGGTCGAAGAAAAGGTGTTGCTAGGAAAATGCATAAATTTGACTAGAGAATTAATATATGCTTTAAGATAAATAAGACTGTATTTCCGAAACAAACATTTTTCATTTGTACAAAATGAAAAAAAAAGAAAAGAAAAAGAATTCTGTTAAACAACGGCCAAAAAATTGAAGCAAATAAAGTGGACATTGATGTTACCGAAATTACAAGCAAAGAAATAATTTCACTCTTTATTAGATTTTTTTTTTTTTTTTTTGTAATATAGAAAATATTAATTAAAGTAAGTTTTTTTTATATTTAATTCTCTTTTCTTACATAATTATCACTTATAATGAATTAAATTATGCCTAAAGGCACCATTAAGAATATAGTACTACATTTGATATTTCTTCAAAAATCCGGAATTTTCAAAAATCTGGCATAGTGTCAGTCCTGATGATGCCAGATTTTTGAAGTTATACTGTATATACTTTTAAATAATTAAAAAAAAAATTCTTAAACAAATTATATATTATTTTTACATAAATATTTCATTAAATAAATGTTTTTAACTTACATCTTCAATGCCTTCAATCCTGAAATAGAAAAATTTATAAAAATAGGATTCCTAATTATTGCTTAATTTTTAGCTTATTAAGTAAAAATTATAAAATCTTACCATACTGGAGGTAGATCGATACTTCTTGAAAAACTATGCCCATTATCTAATTCTCTAGTAGAAACCAAGGCAACTTTATCATCAAGTATCTATTGAAAATATAATGTTAAACTTAGTAAAAGAAATTTACTTTTTTAAATCTTGTATTGATAAAATAAATACAAAACAATAAAAAATGGATAAAGCAAGTTCATTAGAATAGAATAAAATAAAAATAAATGAAAAACTCCACAATGTCATATATGCACTTAAAGGCTGGGCTGCACCAGGGTTGCCGACTTTTAGCCAGGCCAAAAAAAGACGTCCGGCTTTTTTTTGGTTTTAACCACTTGAAAAAAGCCGGCTTTTATTTTTCAAAAAGGTGGTTTATAGATAATTCATATAAAATTTGGATTAATTTATTTTTAATACACTTATAAATGTTTTCTACTAAAAAAATATAAACTTCTATTAAATTTTGTCAAATAAATAAGTCCTTATAACTGCTAGAATGCAACTGTGAAGACATTATATCAGAAAAAAAAATTATAAATATTCAAAAGAATACATTAAATTAGACTCTAAAGTATTGGTTTGGAATTCTTTATTATAGCTCTACACATACCATACATTTTAAAGATTATATGAAAGAATAAAAAAAAATGTCACACATCAAAATAGAAACATTCTTACATACTGATATTTACTTTTAAAATTGATTAAAACTAAATAGCATATATGTATTTAATAACTGAAATTATCTTATATAATACTTGAGAACAAAAACTCAGTAATAAGCAATTGATATTCTAACTTATAAAAATGATATATGTAAAAAGTTTTTCTACTACTAAGCTGTTATGTAACTTATTACAAATATGTCCATACAGACAGATTAAAATAGTAGAATGAACAATGTTGAAAGAGACATTAGGAAGGATATAACATTTGAGGAAATTTTTAGTACTTGTAACTGCATAAAAGAGAACAATTTAAAAAAAAAAATTCTCTACATGAAACTTGTTGAATTAAAATTTTGAAAAGCTAGTTGCTATTTAAAATAGTGCATATATTCATGCATAAATTAATGCAAATGTTATTCATAATACTGTTTTAATAGAGAGAAATGATGTTTTCATTTAATGACTTTATAGGTGATTTTAAATAAATGCTTATGAGAAATAAAATAAGACTTGTATATTAATATCCCTTAAAATTAGTTAATAAAATATATAACTAAGCAACCATTGTCCTTTTTAATTATATAAAGCAATAAAACTGAAAAAAAAAAAGGGTGTTAAGGCCAGTGTGTACCCGAGAAAGCAATTGGTATGGCCTTTCATTTCAATATTAATGCCTTCATTATTGAAAATTTGGGTTACATTGATTTTCACCTCCATTAAATGTCTTTAAAACTAATTAAAAAACACATAAAAAGTTGTAATATACTATAATTAAAATGCTTTACAGTATAAAAGCCAATTTTGGCCAAAAAAAGCCGGTTAAAACCAATAAAAGCCACCGGCGTGGCTTTTTTAAATTTTAGCCGGCTTTTTTGCAACCCTGGGCTGCACCCACCCAGGTCAATTTTCTTTCCTTAGGTTTTGCTTGTGCCATGGGCTTACTTTTTCTTTTTTTTTTTTTTTTTCCCTGGAGGCTTCATTCTTTTTATCAAAAAAGAAAAAAAAAAAAAAGTTAAAAATTAATATTGTTAATTTCTTTATCATAATCTTTGAAAAACAGTACACTGCTGTATTGAAATTTATTTTGGTTTATTATAGAAATACTTTTTCAATGTAGCTTTTTTCTTTATATTTATAGGGCTTTTGATTTTCTTAATCATCTTGTCCCCCCTTCTCCCCATTTTAAGCTATTTCTTTCTATTTAAATGAATCTTCATTTGTATATAATTGTCAAGTGATTATTAACACTGTTGGTCCATATTTCATGGCTTCCAGAGGTGTAAGGATTTTTAAAATGCCACACCTTAAAATTTTTTAATAAAATTGCAGGCATTTCAGTAATAAAATTTTCACAAATGTATTAAATGATTTTTAAAAGTCAGAATTTTAACTGTAGTATAATTATAAATAAAAACTTATTGTCTTTTTTGTAGATATTGTGTCGAAACGAGCTATGTTGGGTCTAATTTAATTGTGTCACATCAGGTTATGCTGCCTCAACATGACTCATAGTAGTACAGTACAGGACCTATTATCCGGAATCCTCGGGACCGAAGGCTTTCCAGATTTCGGGTCCTCCCAAATTTCGTCAAAAAATTGCAGGAAAAACGCAAATTTCGTCAAAGAATCACGAAAAAACACAAATTTCTTCAAGGGATCGAAAAACTCCCCTGCAATTTCGGCAAAAGATCGCAAAAAAATTCTCAAATTTCGTCATAAGATCGCGAAAAAAAAAACGGAACTTTCGTTAAAAGATCGCAAAAAAAAAAAAAAATTTCTTCAAAAAATCGCGAAAAACATGCAAATTTAGTCAATGGATCACGGGGAAAAAACACAAATTTCGCCAAAATCTCACGAAAAAAACACAAATTTTGTCAAAAAATAGCGAAAAAAACTTCTTCAAAGGATCACAAAAAAACTCCTTAATTTCACCAAAAGATCGTGTACAAATGAGATTTTCGTTAAAAGATCATGGAAAAACTCATAATTAGTGCCGAGGAGCTCCCCCCACCCCCTCTTCTGTAAACTTAAAAATTTGCTGTGAATTTCAGAATTTTTTTTTTTTTTTTTTTTAACCCAGAATCACCCTTGATTCAAGTAGTAACACAATTGTGTAGCGATAATATTTTGTCGAAGTGAGAGAGGGAGGATGTGAAATATCTGACGATTTTTTTAAATAACGAATCTTAATATAAATTTTAAACTAAAATTTGACAAAAAAAAAGACCCTTTTTTTAAATTTCCGGGTGGGGGGGGGGGGGGGGGCAATCGTGTTCCCCCATCACTGATGTAACATATTTTAGTGGTTACACATTGCAACACAATAGACCAAAAATAATTAGGAATCTGTAAAATTTTTGAAAAATTACAAAAATCACAAAATTTTAGTAAAAATTTACAAATTTAGAAAGTTTTCAATTTTTTTTTTCCGGATTTCGGGTTCTTCCAGATTTTGGAATTCCGGATAATGGGTCCTGTACTGTAGAATTATCATCAACAGTCCTGATTTCATCTGTAGTTTCAGTTTCTTTAGATAAGCAGGAGGCAATTATCTCTTCATCAGTCAGTATGATGTAACTTTCGTCATTGGCAACTTCCAACCAATTGCTAACGTCACTGGCATAAACGTCAGTACAGTCATCAATTTTTTTAAACGTGTCCACAAAATCTTCAGGAATTGTTTTATTCATTTCATTATTCTTACTAACTTCACCTTCTTTTTCTACGATGTAATTCAATGTGGCTATTTCAAGAAATACTACTTGGAAAGCCTTTAGGGAAAGTCCCATTACCTGAAACACCTATTTCTTTTTACTTGCAATCATAGCCATTAGAAAGTTTTAGGATAGAAAATATTTTTTCAAAATAGAATGTGAATGAGGAAATAAATGCTGTTTTGGAAATTTGAAACTCTAGCAAACTTAATGGACCATCCAGAGATCCAAGTGAAAGTGGTCTGAGTTAACGAGATTCCACTGTACATGAAGAGGAGAAAACTGATTGTGCTTATATTAATTATGCAATAAATATTGTTAATGCTGTTTTTTAAATACTTTACAGATTATTTATTAATGAGAAGCAGATTAACTTTACTTAATTCAGGATAACAGCAAATATTATGTCCTTCAACTTCATATGTTTATTTACTTGATTTGCCCACATTAATAAAACTGTTCAAAGATACAAGGGAAAAAATATTGAGACCCTGTAGTCTGTAGTACAAATATGGAATGAATAAAAATAGATAAAGACAGCATAAATGCATAATTTATTTATTCTTAACTTATTATTTAGCATTTTCCTGTAACAAAATTTATCATAGTTTACATCACTTTACTTCCAAAAATAATAAATTTAATAAACAGCAGTAGGGAATTACATAAATCTACTTGCCAATGGTGAGTAGATTTCTCATTTTCAAAAATTTTAATTTAATAATAACAATTTTTTCATTAAAAACTCTGAATCAAGGAGTTGCAGATGAAATAATGTCTGAAACTTAGTCCTCTACAGGGTAGTAATATTTCTAAAATGTGGATTGCAGGTGTTTCTGCTTCTTAACTGCAAATTCACTGTTTACATAATTTGAGAAGTTATACATTATATAGAGATTTGCATTATACAGAATTAAGATTTTCTGCTGTATTTTATTACTAACAAAAATTTAATTTATTAATTGAGTTGAAGAGTTGAAGCAATTCATGTTACATCATTACTATGCTATTAATTATCCTTTCTCAAAAAAAGGTATGTGCTTCAAAAAACAAATAAATCTATGAATAAATAATACCTACATGTGTGAAAAGGTGTTGGGAGGGGGGACAAAGTGTGTTTTACTGTCAATTAGACATTCTTGCTGATACAAGTTTTGTTCTGCTATTTGTAGAATCATCTTAAAAGAGAAAATCAATGTAACAGTCAAGCAATAATAATAAGCTTTTTAGGTAACCTGAGAATTCTAAATAGTACCTCTAAATTATAATTACACTAAATGCATTTTGGATTTCATTTCTTCCCATTGCTTTAATGCAGGCATGTCCAACTCGTTTACTATTGAGGGACAAATTAAACATTATGAAAAAAAAAATTCAACAAAAAAAGAGAGATAGGGAGATAAAAAAAAAGTAGATTTATTTACATTATTGCCATCACACAAAATAAAGTTTGTACAAACATTTCAATGATATTATTATTCATAGTTTATTTTACATTATCTTTTGGAAAAAACTTATAATAATACTTTTTATCTACCAAATCCCAAAAAATTAATTAAATGTGATAAAATGTATTAATTTTAAAAATTTACTGTACGTGTACATGCTGATCTGCTAATCCTGATTTTTGAGCACTTTTATTATTATGGGAAATTGAAAACAACAAAAATGTCGTATAAAAGTGCACTATTGAACATGACTAAAACGCACTTTATATTTTAGGAAACTGATCGACATACCTGACATTTAAGAATTTAAAGCACCAATTTGTTGATCTTTAATCACACACTTTTACATCATCACTCACACATCTTCACTCACTGATAAGAGAGCTTTAACACAATTTTTATAAATCTTAAGTTCTATCAGAGTACAAATATATCAGTAATAATCGGTCAAGGGCAAGTATTACTAGTGCAAGTGCGTAGAGGGTACCGTACAATAATTAGTAACTGTAATATTACAAAAAATCATTGCTAAATGAATAATAATACTTTGTAAAAAACTATACAATGTAAATGTACTTCAAAAGGAGGCCAGAAAGTTGCAATGCTGCCTTGGTCCATATTGTGTTTTTCTAGTTTGGTTTTTAATTAACCTTTAAAGATACGGGTGGCGTATTGAGAGCGCCACTCAATGCAAACTAGTCGCGAATCCTAGAGAAAATTACATGATAAAATCTAATTAAATTAGTCTATTTTTAATCCCTTGCCTGTGACGCCTGAAAATTGGCGTCAATAAAACATAATATCATTAAAAGTTGTTATCTAGGCTTTGAAAGCCAATGGAGCATAGAGTATGCAGCCCATGTCTTTATGTATGTCCAAACTGTTTATGTCTTTAAACTTAAAGATTAATATCTCAGTTAATTATCAAAAATCATTGTCAACATTCTTTTTATACTTCCTTAACGATGGGTACCTCGAGTGCCCCTCAACTCTAAACTACCTCTAATTTTTTCATAATTTTAGCTTCAGTAGATTTAGAAATAGATGGAAGGAGGGGGGAGGGGATATTTTTACATTACATTTTGGACGATGTCTCTGAAAATATAATACCTAAAATTAAAATGGTACTACTCAGTTATCCTGTCGACAAATTTCGTCAGATTATATAAATCACCAAATTATACAAATTGACATAATTATTTTAAATAATGAAAGCTGGGGGCTGGGGGGCAATACCCCCCTAAGGAATTTGATATTTCAGAAAATTTATCAACCATCAAATATAGGGATGCACCGAATAGTGATTTTGGTCGAATACCGAATATTTGGCCTGCAGGTAAACCGAATACTGAATATTCGGCCAGCTGAATAGTAACTGTTAAGCCGAATACCGAATATTAGGCCAGCCGAATAGTATCTATTCAGTTGGCCAAATACTTTTATATCTCAGTGTTTAACGTTAAAAAGTTAAAATAAAAATTTTTTTATATATAATATTTAGCACAGATACTTTCATTTTGACATACAAGACAATTTTTATAAGTAAATTTTGTACTAAAAAAGTATGTTTTGAGTTATTATTTAAGAAGAGGATGGTTTAAAAAATTTTTAGATAACAAAATTTAAATTCCATGCCTTCTTCAATTAATTCAATTCTTATATTGAACAAGAAGCAACATATATTATTCCACTTCTTCCATAAAAAATTAAAGGTGTACAAGCCGTAGCAGAATTTTCATTTATAACTGTATAAAAATGAAGATATTTTAACGAAATTTGCATCACATTAATTTGCTTGTATAGAATGTGATGATATCCTTGGATGAGACTGGATTTTGGCCAGTGGTACAGTATAAGTATTGTTAGATGCATTCTTAATAAAATAATGTCTAGCTCAGTGCTGTTTAAATATAAATGGTTGCTATTTCCAGCACTTCTCGTCATGTTATCATATTTCACAAAAATTAAAGTAACTCTGTTGAC
Source organism: Maratus speciosus (assembly GCA_963932465.1). Classification (NCBI taxonomy): domain Eukaryota; kingdom Metazoa; phylum Arthropoda; class Arachnida; order Araneae; family Salticidae; genus Maratus; species Maratus speciosus. The sequence goes on from OZ010800.1 coordinate 302,266,138, forward strand.
AATATAGTTACAATACCTTCATTATTGTTAAAGTAACAAAAGCAATTTAAAGTTTGACTTGGGGATACACTGTATTTTTGACTGAATAAGTGAATTGCGATCCTGATTTACTGGACAAAAAAATGCCTGTTTTGATGCCTATAATTACCCCTGAAATTTTCTTCTATTTTGTTTAGAAACACCCTGTTTGCGAAATAGCAAGGAACAGATTATTTACCAGACAATGCTCAGTAACTTGCATTTCTACATTTAATAATTCCCATGAACAAATGACATGTCATTAATGGTTAATTTTTTTAAATGACATTTTTAAAACAACAAATAAATAACATAAAATCATTCTCCTTTATTAGAAGATTCTAATTATTCTGAATATCTTTATTAATTGACAGTTAAAAGTAGAAGTTGCGCAACATTTAAAAAAATATTTTTAAGAGGTTTTTAAGTATTTGGTTCAGGCGAATAGTTTGATATTCGGCCAAACAGAATATTCAGTAGGAAAATATTTGGCAAACCGAATAGTTTGAACGAAGTAGTATGGCCAAATACCGAATATTCGGTGCATCCCTAACAAATGTCAGGCTCAAACAAACATTAGAATATTGCCCAAACTCTAAAATAACTTATCAGATTTGATTGCAAAAAACATATGCATTAAATAAATGCTTATGCATAAAAATTAATAATTATCAAAAAAATTTCATAAAGCCTTACTATTAGAACTACCTCAAGGTGCGACATATATCTTTAATGAGTACTTTGGTTAATTTAAAAAATACATATGAGAATTTTTTTTATCAGTTGCTTCTCAGCTGTGTGCAAATTGATCATGGAAAAGTTTGTCAAAATCATTGACATTCAATCACAATGATTTTTTTCTAGCCAATTTTCGAATAAGCGTAAAGAAAATAATAACATTTAAATCGAATTGATGATGGTCTTGTGATGTCTGAAAACGTTCTGGGTTTTTCTAATGTATTTTAAATAATTTTAAATTATATGCATGCACATGAAAGTCATTCTTGTGCATTTATTTGTTCTTTTTATATGAATATTAATTATAAATTTTACCTTTTCTGTAGAAAAATGAAGATACATACATAGTATTCATTAATGTTCAAATATGTAGTTTTTTTATCTGAATAATATTTAGAAAAACTTCTTTTTCTTTGAAAAATCAGATAAACATGAAAGCATCTCATAATAGTGAAAACACAATCTGAAACAATTAACGCTTTACCTTTACTGACAGAAAATCACTAACGAAAATTTCCTTATACTTATAGATCAGAAAATTTGCAAATTTCGTGACCTATTCATGACGTTCATTGGCTGATTATCTCATGACTGATTGAATTTCATGATTTTTTTTCGTGATCATCTGACGAAATTTGCGATTTTTTCCGCGATAGATTCACGGAATTCACGTTTTTTTCTCTGCAAGCTTTATAGTAAATGGATTTTTTTTTTTTTTTCTTGCGAACACTTGCCGAAATTCACAATATTTTTCTGCGACCAACTGACGAAATTCGATATTTGTTTTCGGGATTTTTTTGACAAAATTCACGATTCCTTATCACTATCATTTATTAAATTCGTGATTTTGTTTCTGCCACCGACTAATAATGTTTGTAATTTTTTTGCGCGAAAGTTAGACAAAATTTTGGATCTTTTTACGTGATCGTTCGACGAATTTTTCCTCGGTTTTATTGCACGATTGTTCGACTAAATTTTCGTGATTTTTGGCGTAATCTTTTGACGAAATTCGCGATTTTTTGCACAATCCTTTTACGAAATTTGCGATTTTCCTCGCAATCTTTTTACGAAATTCAAGATTTCTGTTTGTGCAATCGTTTGACGAAATCTGTATTTCTTTTCGCGATCTCTGATGAAATTAGCGATACTTTCCATGGTCGTTTGAAGAAATTAGCGATTTTTTAAGTGATCATTTGAGACTTTTTTTTTTCAAAATTTCCAAGATTCATGATTTTTTTCTGCGACCCATTGACGAATTAATTTTGTGGATTTTGAAAGAAAGAAAAATCGCAGACTTTCACGAAAATTAAAAAAAATTGTGAAATAATCACATGCTTGTGAAAGAAGTTTTGGAGACAAAATCACGTAGAACATTTTTTATTGTGCGGGATTTTCTTTCTGTGTGATTTGTGCAGTTCTGCATGTTGTGCAATTTTCCACGTTCCCTATTCCTCAAAGAAAAATTTTCCTTCTTCGTCAGGAGACTCGTGAAATGGCGCCCCTGTAAGTAAAATTTCGAAAGGGACTAGAAAAAAGCTCAATTTAAACAAGTCTCCGTCTTAGCAAGCATAATTGTATGATGTTTTTTCAACGAAATTTGATTTTTTCCCCTTCTAGAAAGAAATCTGTTATAGACATGTTTCGTATTCACAAGTTTTACTCTAATACATCTCTTTTCAGAGCTATCCTATAGAGCGGATGGTTTAACAGTCAGTGAGGATACTTGTAAAAATGAAACCTGGCTATAATAGAATCCCGTCTAAAAAGAAAAAAATCATGTCCAATATATTAAAATTATACCTTCTAAGACGGAAACCTGTTTAAAACGAAATATTTCATTGGTTCTGAGTTTCCGTATTCGAAGTTTTTGCTGTTATTGTAAGCATGAGTCAGTAAAAGTTTCTCAACGGGGTGGGGGGGGGGGTTGACCCCCTGGATCTCTTAGCTATATAGAATCCTTCAAAAAATGTTTACCCCCCCAAGAAAATTCTGAAATGGCGCCCCTGAGTATATGGGGAATGGAGGCTTTCCCTTGTAAGATTTGAGATTTTGTACTTGGTAATAGTCTAAAAGTACAACCTCCCCCCCCGCCCTCCCAGAGCTGCAAAATTCCCTACGAGAGGATAAAAGTTTGAATTGAACACTGACACTAGATACAAGTTAGTAGAGAGAGTAGTAGTTTTTAGGAGAAAAAGTTAACTTCCTTTTCTGCATTAAGGAACGATTTAAGTATTGTGTTTTTCTATGATTTTTAAAAATTACCAGCTCAATACAGACGATCTATAACCTTTTGGTAGGAAAAAAAAAAACAGTAGGGTCCCATATGTACAAACAACACACCAAAACACTTAGATAGAAATATTTAAAATAACCATACCTGATCAGAAAAATTATTTTTATTTTGTAAAGAATTATTTCTCATAAAAACGAAAATCTCTGTTAAATTTCGGGAAGTGACATTTACTGTAGCAGCCATTTCAACAAATACTTATACGATAAATATTGATATTTGTTTTGTTATTACAGAAATCTTTTAATTCAGCACATCATTTTCATTGCCAGATTTACAATAGCGGAGTGAGGAGAATCGATTGTACAGTATAATCGACACCAGAACGAATTTAAGCTGGTGGGATCCTGTTAATTGTTGCACTGTTAGCAAAACGAAATTGACCAATCAGAAGCCTGCGTTTTTGCCTGGTGAAATAAAAGACGGTAACCCGTGACGCCAACTGCTGCAGTTCTCCATATTTGGCAACTTATCGCTTTATTGGCAATAAAAATAGCCTAAAAACGTAAGAATGTTTATAAATATGTTATGAGTATATTTGTTTAAAACAAAAGTGAATAAGGAAAGGGCAGCTGACGTCACTGAATTACCAAGTCAGCAAGAAAAACCTGTTCATTCATTATGAATCCTACTATACACATGAACTCCGCCACTCCGCGGGAATTTGATTGGTCTTTAACAGCCTGATTTAACAGATCTATGAAATGATTGGCCTACGTCGCCAAGATTATTCCCGATCTGAGGAGAACGTCGTTGGACACGGTAGAGAGAAGACGTGTTTCTGTTGAGCTCCCGCTGGTGGGAGTGGCTTAGTATCGTAGTGATTTCGTATTGGTTGTTATGCGTGTGACGTATTGCTGACGTTCTGATGTGCTACTTTCCTGGGCAGCTAATCCCAAAGGTTCTCAGAGAAGGTGTCTTCTAACTGGTAATATGTTTCATCTTGTTTCTCGTAAGGGTTTTAACGATGTTAGGACTTTGTCGTCGGATGATCTTGAGTCTGTGGGCTGGAAGGTCCATGCAGACTATAGCTCTGAAAAGTGTAGAGAGGTTTCCCTTAAAAAAACCATTGCTCAGCTCAAACGTAGTAAAGAACCTTTCGAAGCTGAAGCCAAGCAGTTGCAAACTTGCAAAGATCTTCAAAATGTCCTATTTGCGGACATGATGACCATTCAGTCTAACACTGATTTAAACCTGATGGTTTACCAGTATGCCAATACTAGTGAGGTTAAAAAAAATACCCCAAATTCGGATAATGCCCGGTCCATTGAGGCACCGGTCGACTCAAATTTGGAGAGGGAGGTGGCGCCATCTGCCGCAGCGGATGCTAACCTAACTCCTTCTACGAGTAAGAGAAGGCTGGAGTCTTTGACGGACTCTGAAAATTCTAGCCCCCCTGATGAGGCAAATTTCCAACTAGTTGCTCCAAAAAAGAGCAAAAAGCATGAGAACTTAGATAGTTCCAGTAACATGGAAGTACTAGATTAATATCAACACAATTATTCCAATTGGTAAACAAATCATATTAGATGTAAATTTCCAACTGGGCGAAAAATGTCCGGACCAGGATTCGAACCCGGGACCTCCCTGGCTGAAGCCGCCAGTGCTCTGCCATCTGAGCTATCCCGGACGATTCTGGTCGAACTTTTTCACCCAGCTAACCTTGAGGATTACAGCATCTGGTCTGAAACCTGGTTCAGCTCAACAGAATAAATCTCAGGTAATGGAACTCCAGAAATCGCTGGACACGAAATTACACTAGATTAATATCAACACAATTATTCCAATTGGTAAACAAATCATATTAGATGTAAATTTCCAACTGGGCGAAAAATGTCCTGAGTTCCATTACCTGAGATTTATTCTGTTGAGCTGAACCAGGTTTCAGACCAGATGCTGTAATTCTCAAGGTTAGCTGGGTGAAAAAGTTCGACCAGAATCGTCCGGGATAGCTCAGATGGCAGAGCACTGGCGGCTTCAGCCAGGGAGGTCCCGGGTTCGAATCCTGGTCCGGACATTTTTCGCCCAGTTGGAAATTTACATCTAACATGGAAGTAACCGAAACTGAAGTTCAGGTTAAAAAAACCAGGATCCCCCTCATCAAAATTGTTCCACCTGAGAGGTGGTCTCTTTTAGAAAACTTAAAAAGAATGGCACCCTCAACCCGTTCTAAGGCTAAGGGTAAATACCTTAGTCTCTCCTTCGATAATGTTGAAGACTATAGAACTGTACAAGCTTGTCTTATCAAAATTAATATTCAATTTCACAGTTACGTTCTTGAAGACGCAAAACCACTAAGAATGGTTCTTCGGGGTTTACCCGTTAACACCTCTGTCCCGGAAATTCAAGAGATCCTGGAAATTGATTTCCCGGGCATCACGGTGACCCAGATGTATAGGGGTCTCGTGAGTAACAAAAAATATATGCCCCTATTTTTCTGTTCGATACCTCAGCAAAAAGGTGTTGACAGCGTCTTTGAGATCACTGAATTGTTACAAACTGAGGTTAGTTTCGAGAAGTATCGGGGGCGAAAGGGTCCATCACAGTGTCACAACTGTCAAGGGTTTTTTCACTCATCCCTCGCTTGTAACCTGCCTCCAGTGTGCCTTAAGTGCTCCGGAGGTCACATTATGAAGGATTGTGTGAAAAGTTTCGATGACCCCTGTCGGTGTTGCCACTGCGGATCCAATCACCCCGCTAATTATCGTAACTGCCCCAAGTTTCCAAAAACCACCCCTCCCAAGAAAGGCAAAATTGTTAAAAGTAATAGTAATAATGATAATAAACGTACAGTTGTAACTGTGAAATCCAATAGCACTTTTTCCAGTAGGAAAGTTGAAACTTCCCAATCATTTAGGGAAGCTGCAATTGGGCATAAGGTCGCCTTACCCCCACCCCCTCCAAACCTCAAAATTAAAAAAATTCGGCCCCAGTTAAGGATGTCTTTTCGGCCGCCGAATTCATTCAAAATTTAATGCAATTCGAAATTAATTACAATGCAGACATTGTCTGCAAGGCTTTTTCGGAATCCCTTCCGGCACTCCGCCTGGCATCCACGGAGATTAACCGGATTTTTATCTTATATTCTAAAATTGTTAATATTTCCAAAATTGGTTAGGTGTCGCCATCAAAAAGATGTGCGCTTTCCCATTTTTAGTTCTTTTCCTTTCCACCATCATGTTCCCAGCTAATATTAATTTGGACTCTTTCTCCATTGGTATATTTAATGCCAATGGGCTAAAAAGACAGGAAACTGAATTTCAAGCTTGGGTTTACGGTAACAATTTAGACATCGTTTTGGTCAGCGAGACCCATTTTTCCCAGGGAAATGTCACCAAGGTTGCCAACTACGAGTTATTCAATGTAGACAGGGCTCGTAGGGGCACCAATGGCCACAGTTAGGGCGGCACTGCTATTTATGTTAAAAGTGGATTTAATGTGACTCTCATCAATAATCCCCCTCTAAATTCCATCGAAGCTACTACTGTTGTTTTGGACTTCCCCACTACTCCAAATCTTCTCATAGCAGCCGTTTATGTACCTCCCTTATGTGATAGAAACCTGCTGGAGCAAGACTATTCCCGGCTAACTAACAATTTTCCAAATTTTATTCTTGCGGGTGATTTTAATGCTACTCATCCCTCTTAGCACTGTAGATCTACGAATGGGTTTGGTTGCAAACTCAGGAGGTGGGTGGATCAAAATTTTGCGCAAATTATAGTGCCCCCCACACCCACTTATCCACTATCTAATAATTATCTTGACCTTGCAATCACCCGCAATTTTCCTTATCCTTACAGCATTCAAACGCTGAACGATTTAAATTCAGATCATTTGCCAGTAATCCTTCGGTATCGAGTTGACTCTTACAACTTAGATTTAGGTCGGCTTCTTCGCACAAGGTGGGAGGATTTCACCTTCCTGCTCGAGCAGCGGGAAACTCCGTCCATCGTCCCAGAGACGAAAGAAGAGGCGGAGGAAGCCATCAGTCAACTCGGTGACGTTCTCAGAGATGTGTATGAACAGTGTTCTCAACCGAGAACCACTACTGTTGACACTCTCCGTTTACCGTTGGAGATCAGACAATTGATTACTGAACAAAATCGTGCTCGCAGGATGTGGCAGGTCTATCGTACTCAATATTTTAGGACCCATTTAAATCATCTGCACAAAAGAGTCAATGCTGCTATCTCCAAGTTTAGAAATGAACGCTGGAACACTTTTGTTGAATCACTTTCAACAGAAGACAACACTATTTGGAAGGCTGCTTCCCGCATTCGTAGGACACGAACACACATTCCGGCTATTACTAGCCCTACTTGCCCTAATGGCATGGCATATACTAACACGCAAAAGGCTGAAGCTATCGCCGAAAGTCTTAGAAGTCAGTTCACACCCAATTCTGGAATGGACAACCCACGGGTTGTCACTGTGTTGGAGACCACAGTTCAAAAATTTTTAAACACAGACACACCTAACACACTACCCCCGGCCACACCTTCTGAGGTTCGGGAGTATATCTCAGGCTTAAAAAAGAATAAGTCTCCGGGTGAGGACCGCATCTCTACTAATATGTTAATTAACTTACCTCATAATTTCATTCTCTATATTGTAATTCTAATTAACTGCATGATGAAACTTAAAATTTTTCCTGATTGCTGGAAAAGGGCCATTGTTGTCCCCCTACCCAAAAGTGGGGCGGCCGACAAACCTGATCCTGCCAGCTTTCGACCTATATCTTTATTATCTTGTTTATCTAAAGTTTATGAGTATGTTCTTGTCAACCGCCTTAAGGAGTTCTTAAATTCTAATGAAGTGCTTATACCGGAGCAATTTGGTTTTCGGGCACGTCATTCAACAACTTATCAGTTGTGGAGAGTTTCTGAACTTCTTCACGATGGCATTAGATCTGGCGGCATGACAGGAGCAATCTTTCTCGATGTGCAGAAGGCCTTTGACAAGGTCTGGCACATCGCTCTTATCTTTAAACTTATTGCGCTCGGAGTACCGGGCCAATTAATTAAAATCTATAATGACTACTTTCAACTTAGATCCTCCGTAGTTAGAGTGGGAAGTTCTTACTCTAACCCTCAACCTATTGCCAGCTCTGTGCCGCAAGGCTCCCTCAGCGGTCCTACTCTCTTCAACATTTACGTCAACGATAGCCTTATATCGACTTAGCAATATTTGCTGACGATACTGCCATGCTTAAACAACATAAACATGCACAAACAGTGTTCTCTAGACTTCAAAATTATTTGGATATACTTTCGGTCTGGTTAAGGAAATGGAAAATTAAAGTGAACAGTGCCAAAAGTGCCGCCATCTTCTTCACCAATCAACATTTTACCCCAGATGCTAATCTTAACTTTAAATTGAATAACGAAAACATTCCCTGGAAGACTGAGTATAAATACCTAGGCATTAACCTAGATTCCAAATTAACATGGTGCCAGCACATCACAGACTGTCTGAAGCGTGTTGACCGCGCCGTGGGCTCCCTTAATCCCCTCTTGGCTTGGAACAGCCCCCTGTCAATCAAAAATAAATTGTTACTGTACAAATCAATGATTAGACCAATCATTGCTTATGGATCAGCAGTATATGGTAGTGCCTCAAAATCTCAACTAAATAGAATTCAAATTTTTCAAAATAAACGCCTGCGTAGGTTTACCAACGCAACCCGCTATGTCCGAAATGACGTCATTCATTGTGACCTCAAAATCAAACCTGTTTTTACAGAAATCAAAAAACTTGCGTTGAAGTTTCACAGGTCAACCCCAGCCGTGAGGAATCCTGCGTTAGATGCGGCCCCTCGCAATTCTCACTCGGGACGACGATTTCGTCCCATGCTCCAAAACATCCAGGAGGAATCCATCTGGTGTCACTTAAACGCAGAATTCCCCGGGAAAATTCTATCTTTTCCCTAGATTGAAAGAAATTTTCATCTAGAATTGGCTTTCCCCCGTGACGTCATGCAGCATACTGTTCATTGTCAACAGCCGCGATTTTCAACTTCCCTAATTTAATCTTTGTTGTGTATTAATATATTTTTATCTTTATTTATTTGGAGCTTCCTTTCCTTAAAGTTTTATTAAGTGTTTAGTGCTCTTTACTTTACAAAATTTTAGTTTGTGTAGAACAGTTTAGTTACTTCCACCCAGGGAGAGGTTAGGCTTTGCCTACCTTTATCCCGACCGGCCTTGGGGTGTTTGCTCACTGCATCCCGTTTAGAAACCCAACTGGCTTCGTTCCAATTTTATGCCGGGTGTACATATTTTTACGTAAGATGTGTTACTTCTGAAATCATGTAGTGGCTTCTTGAACTTAACAACATATTTTATTCGCAATCTTCATGAGCATTCCAAGATATTATAAGGATCTCTCCTTCTTTAGCTTCTTTTTGAAGCGAACATTATTACACAAAATCGTTACATCGGTTCGGTGGTTCAATCATACAACAAACACTGAAGTGTTCTCTTCATTTCACTTCAAAGTGGGGGTTATCGAATTAGCAGCGACACCTGCCTTTTATTTCACATTTTCGACACCCCGGCTATTTATACCTTATTCTTCCCAATTTTGGTTCATTTGACTGGCGGTGCTCAGGCATCCCGGTCACGAAATTCTTGACCCAGTTTTATAGTTAATTTTGAAGTTACTTGTTATTTTTTAGCTTTTAATTTTAATCTTAACTTGTCCCCATTTTCGATCACTGTCAATGCCGAAATGCAATTTGCAATAGCGGTGTTCTCTCGATGTCTAGTACCACAAAGCCTTTTTAAAGGCTATATGGTTTGTGCGAAAGCCGGGAGACCCGCGACCTGTAATGCGCACTAAGGCTACTAAATAGATGAGCTGGCTCGTCAGGCATTTTCATCCCTGACGGACTGCTTCCCGTAATGTAATTTCAATAGCGTTGAATTAGTTTCTGTCTATTTAAAGCTTTAAAAGCTTAATTATCGGTAGTTTTTCTGCTATTAATTCTTGAAATCATTCAATAAAGGATTACTGCATGCTTCAATTTCCCTATAAACATAAAAAATGACCAAATTTTAATATTAATTGTAGATTATATTCTTCGTGAATTTTTTTCTTCGCCAATTTTGGCGATAAGGACGTATTTTAAAAGTACAGCGCCATCTAGTTCATTTTCAGAAAAACAATTGATTTTGATGCGATTTGTGATTTTTTATATTATCGGACGAAAACAGAGTGAAATTATATGGGAAGCTACTTTAAATTTTTTGGATAATTAATAACGATACCTCAAAATATTAACATGTGATGAAATTTATGAGATTTTTGGAAAAAAAATAGCTAAAGAACTAATGTGAAATAGAATTTTTCAGGGAAATTTTACAATATAATTTTTTTTTTTTTAATATTCATTTTCAGAAAAAAAAAAAAAAAATGGATTCTATTTGAAGTTTTTGAAAAAAATTCTCCAAATTTGCTTAAGATTATTGTTAATATTTCATCATAAGACAGTAATATTTAAAAATATATAAATAAATACTTTTAGCAATTTTCGTAAGTCAGTATTACCAAGAAATAAAGCGTATCTTTACTGTAACTTTCAGATATAAAATTGTTTTAAAAAATATCAAAGGATACTTCCATACTATGAAATCTCAGAAGTCGATGCAGGTTTATTTCCTGGTGCCCATTTTGTGAAAAGTAAAAGTTTTTTTTTTTTTTTTTTTTTTTTTTTTTGTGAATTTTATTATAATTTTGTGAAAAATAATATTTTGTAATGAAAGTTGAAATCGAGTTACTCAAATTCGAACTAAGCATTTATTAACAAAAACTTCTTTAAACAATTTTGCTAAAGTTTTTGTTCCTGGTGAACCGGTTTTATTTACAAATCACTGATTTTAAAACCTAACAAAATAAAAATAATAAATAGAAGTAAGTTTTTATGGAAAGGGATTTTGTCAAAGGGCCTATTTTATTAAAAAAGAATTTTGTGAAGGGACCTGTTTCATTAAAAGGAGTTTTGTGAAGGAGCCCTTTTTATTAAATTTATTTTTATAAAGAGGTCCAGTTTGTTAAATTCATCTTTGTGAAGGGACCTATTTTATTAAATAGATTTTTGTGAAGGGGCCCTAAATAGGCCTCAAATTTTGCTGGTTCGACCCATGAGTCTCATTACATTTTCCTCCTCATAGAAAATAACAGTTTCATATTATTAAAGTAATGAAAACTTGCTACTCATGAAAACTTTTTTTAAACAATTTTACTTTATAGAAGTTTTTAAAAACTATAACAAAGTAAAAAAAAAAAAAAAAAAAAGAAAAGAAAAAAGAAACAAACAAACAAAAGAAAATATTTTTTAATTGTATTTTTTGTTCAGTTAATTTCATTTTGTTCATTGTTAGCATCAGAAATTAATTATAATATTTATTTTATTACAATGTCAACTTCTTAAGGACAATCAAAAGTGCACACTTTTGATTTTTTATGTGGCGCTACATAAACACAAAAAGAAAAAAAAAAACTCATTAAAATATTTTTGAAGGATGAATGTACATTTAGAAAATACATTTTCTTACGTTAATAAATTGCTGTTGATATTCTGCAAACATAATCTTCATCATTTTAATTCTCCAACATATAGAAAAATAAAATAATGCATTTGGAAATATATGCGAATATAGTTAAAAAAGTTCTACTGAACGGATTTAGATGGAAGTTGCCTTAGTAGTTAAATAAATTAAAAAGAAAAAGAAAAAAAAATTATATGTAAAATTCGCATTTTGAATTGCAAAACTTACACTCTGTGTGAGCGGAGCCGTGGTCAAAAGTCCGGTATTAATGATACAAAATGGTTCTATTGAAAAAAAAATAATAATTTCTCTCTCCCTACCCTCTTTAAGAAATAAACTTAGTTTCGATTATTTTTTCGGGGGGGATTTCTGAAGCTTTGCGGCCTCTGAAATTCCGAGGAGGGGTGCCCTTCTAGACTGTAATTAAAGATCAAATTCGTAATCTTCCAGCGGGTTGGGGGTAGGGATGTCAGACTCTAAATTCAGCACTGGATCCACTAGCAAAATGAATATTAATAAATAATAAGTTTAATAAATGAAATATTAATTAAAGATGTAAAGCAATTTTTCTTTCAGGACGTAGAAAAAAAAAAGGGGGAAGGGGTTCAATTCCTCCGCATTCAGATGCAGTTATTATTATTATTATTATTATTTATTATTATTATTATTATTATTTATTATTATTATTATTATTATTTATTATTATTATTATTATTATTATTTTAACGGTACATGAGCTATTCGAAAGAATTCAGATTTGGGTAGATGTTTAGTAACCACTGATGCAGTTTCCTTTTTCTGCTACTTTTTTTTATATCAAATTATCAAATACTCCCTTGCACCCCCCCCCCCCCCCCCTTCTGTTTCGATTTAACAATCGTAATTTTCTGGAAAATACTATTGAAAACCTTATACATACAATCTTACAAATTCCGAATATATGTATATATATATATTGATTTTATGACTTGATTAATAAAAAGTTAAATCAATTAATTTTTATAGGCATTTTATTATTTATTTATAATCCTGAAATATAAATTTAATTGAAATTGAGTTCTTTAGTCCCCCCACCCACCCCCACACACAACCTTTTCAACAAAGTAATTACAAACATCAGATTTCATTTATGTATTCACTAAAAGTAAATTACTAATTTTAAAATTTGAAATTTATTCGAAACTTTTATTCAATAGCGTACTATTTGATAAATTCAGGGAAGCAACGAAGACAGCGATAAATGTGCCAAATAGGTGAATCTAGCGCCAACATGTTCCCACCTGGGAATGCTATGGCAAACGGACGAGCCAGCCTGTGTATTTAGAAGCTCTAATGCGCACTAGGCTTGGCATCTAAATTAGTGAGCTATGTGGCCCCTTTGTTTTTTTAAGGTTTAGAGATAGATAGGCTTGTCTACCTTATGCTATAGCTTTCCTGTGCTCGTTGGTACCCTACTACCTTTACATTCTCCGTTTTTTGCCTACGCCAGCCGGTGAAGTGACATCAAAGTATAGGGCAACCAAAAAAATTCTTGGATGCCGTATGCGCCCCTTTTTCTGTAGGTTATATTTAACCTCGTGCTTCCAACTCTGGAATGGCCCTCGGGACTCCACCAGATCTTCCAAATTATACTTTTAGGCCGTGCATTGTTTCGAAATTCATCCTTAGTTCTTTTTCATATTTAGTTGGAGGTTACGCGCAGCGGCGTTGCACGCCGCGTTGGCACTCCTTAAGCACCGCGATGTCATGTCATGTCTGCGTCGCCAAGTTGATTCCTGCATTGATCCTATGATAAGAATGTAGGGATAGATTGGTTGACGGAAGTGTTTGTTTGTAAACATGCCCTTTCCTTATAGCTGAGCCTGTTTGGTTAACGTTGAATTAGATAAAATCCTTCTATATATATATATAAAAAAGTAACGCTTCGGAAATGGACCAATGAAAATCTGCGTAGATACCGCGAAACGCACCTGATTGGTCAGAGCTTTCTGACGCTATAAGGGGGGGGGGTTACCAAGGCAGGGGTCCCGGCTCTGTCGCTAAGTTTGTCGCCAATTTGGCGATATAACGCCAAATTTGGCGATCAAAATTAATCGCCAAAAGTGACGCTAGCTTGGCGCTATTTCCATTATTTCGCCAAATTTCCATAGACTCCCATTGAAATCCAATAGGGTTTACTTGCTTGCAAAAAATCAACAAATTGAGATATTTCAATGTAAAAAAAACTAATATTAGCTATTGAACTATTTACATTATTTTTAAGCACAAACACTAGCTATTTACAATATTCGGAACACTATATATATAATTTTTATTTAATTTGTAATTATTCAAATAATAAAATTTGCCTTTTTTTAATGATTTTATATTTAATAATTATTTAATTTATGAAACTGTAACTTCTAATGATTAGATATTTTAGATATCGACGATAAAAATTAATCACTCCTAGGAATGTTCTAAGTTCATGAATAGTTGTTGGACGTTGATAGTTAAGAATGGCTTGAACCTTGTCAGGTAAAGGACGTGAGCATTGAGGAGTAATTAAATATCCCCAAAATTCTATTTCTTGTGTTCCCATGATTGATTTAGAAACGTTTATACGAAGACCGTAATCATTTAATTTTTCAAACACTAACTTGAGGCGATTTTTGTGTTCTTCTTCACTAGTAGATGCAATAAGAATATCATCTAAATAGGTGAAAACAAAATCTAGACCTGAAAAAACTTCATGTACAAATCTTTGTACTGGAATGTTGCTGGTGCGTTCTTCAAGCCGTAACTCATCACATTAAATTCATATAAGCCGAATGGCGTAATAATTGCAGTTTTAACCTATCTTCTTCGGCAATGGGAACTTGATAGTTGGCTTTAAATAAATCAAGTTTAGAATAGATAGTTGTATCGCTCAAAATGTGATGAAAATCTTCGATTCGCGGAATAGGGTATCTATCAGGAACAGTTTTGTCATTTAATTGTCTGTAATCTCCACATGGGCGAAAAGAGCCATCTCTTTTCGGAACCATATGAAGAAGGTTCGACCATTGAGAACTAGAAGGCCTGATTATATTATTATTGAGCATAAATTGGAATTCTTGTTTCGATATTGCAAGTCGTTGATGATCTAACTGTCTTGCTTTAGAATGGACAGGTTGACCTTTTGTTATAATATGGTGTTGAACATTATGTTTTACACTTGATAAGAACAAATTTGGTTTGGTTATTTAGGGATATTGCCTTAACAGAGTATAAAATTTATTGGAATTACTTACTGTGCCGAAATTACTATCTTCACTGATGGAAGCAACTTCGCCATTAATACTTAGTTGGGTTACTCCATCAATTAGTTTCTTGTTATGTAAATCAATTAACAAGTTAAATTTGTTTAGAAAATCAGCGCCCAAAATACCTTTGTTTATCTTAGCAACAATAAAAGGAAATTGAAATTCTCGCCTAAGTCCTAAATCTAGTGTTAACTGTCGCGTAATCAACCGAACTCAATGGTTTTCAGCAACTTTATATTATTTATTTTATTTTATTTGTTTATACTATTTTGATGTTGTTGGCAACAATAGTTTTATGTTTGTAGAATTGTTTTGTATTCCAAAGATGTAGCTGGTGAATAAATATATTTAAAAGATAAAGCCAAGTGATTTTGAATAGCTATAAGTCTCTATAGAATAAGGTAAATAGTAGTATTTTTTAACGAAACATGTAAACATTATAGTTTTTCAATTTGAATAGAGACATCTATTTTATGGTTATTATTTTCGCACTTTTATTGAACTCTCAATCAAGTAAAGAACCTCGAATGCCGGTGTGCATATTAGTAATCTGACATTAACATCTTTACACCATACGTTTCGATTTCTGTGCCATTTGCAGCATATAGTTTGTAATCAACGGATTGTTTATCTTGAGGAGAAGCTGATAAAATACTAACATCTGCACCGCTGTCCACCAAGAAACGTACTTTCGATTTTTTATCTAACAAATAAGCGAAATTTGCGACAATCCGAAAATCTATCTGCAGTGGAATCTGTCGCGACATCTACTGCATTCTAAGCACAAGGCTGGGTACATTTGTCAGGAAAACAGCGATCGCCGAAACGGAAATGAAAATAACACAGTTTGCCATTAGGATTGTAGCGCTTACGAGATCTGCTTCGCGAGCCAGAACGGTATTCATTATTTCGAGAATTAGCTCTGGATTTTCGTGAAATGCACAGTTGCGAAATTTGCTGTTTCAGAGAAGCAATTCGATTTACAAGTTCATTATTAACGTGAGATTCCGCATTATCATTAATATCAGATTTATTATTTGTAGAAAAAATTTCAGGTTTTGAATTTATATCACTGATTTTATCTGCCATTACAGCTAATCTTTCTAAGTTTTCTTCACTAACAAACAATATATTTTTTATGCCGCCGGGCAATTTTTCAAGCCAAAGTGTTTTAATGAGGTTTTCAGAAACGTCAGAAGTAGCTACAGTTCTTAGCTTTTGAAGGAGCTGACTAGGTGTCATACACAGATTAAATATATTATAATAATCTAGGTATATTATAATAATAGGTAATCTGTTACTCTATGGTTTCATATTTCCTAGTTCAATTCCGGTTATCAATCGCTTAATTCGTACGTTTTCGCTGTCTCTAAATAAATTTAGCAACCTAGCTTTGGAATCTGGAATATTTGATTAAACTATCACTATTTATAATATCCCATATATTCTTTACGTATTTAGATTCAAGTTGAGCAATTAAATAATTAAATTTTGTTTCTTCCTTACTAATTTCATTAATTTTAAATTGTGCTTCAACTTGAAAAAAAACCATATTTCTGGTCTATCAGTCCAAAATGGAGGAATTTTTATGCTCACCTTGTAGAATTCCTGCGTTTCTTTCACAGAAGAAAAATTACTATTCGACGATTCACTTTTAGACATTTTTGAGCTTGACGCGGTCACCAGTTTGTTGGGGCGCTGCTTTTTATATGAATGTTTAAACTATATTCTAATTTTCAGATATTATAAATTTTACGATTAAACATATTTAAAATGATTCACAACTCCCACTTATTTATTCGTCGAACATCTTTTATTTTTTTACAAAACAAAAACTGAAACTTTTGAGCTGTTGCCAACTCAACAAAACTAAATAAATTTAAGCCACAACAAGATTATCCATATAATAAAAGCCGAAGTCATGTGACTGTCATCAATAGTTCCGGGCTGACCGCTTCACTTTTTATATGCCAAGAGACCATTTTGCTACTTTTAATTGAGCTGGACACAGATGATTAAATCGCCAAATAGGGTTTCTTCGCCCTCATTTCATTTAAAATACGTAACTTTCATTTAAAATACACATCTTTCATTTACCTCATTTAAAATACAATAAATAAATAAATAAATAGATATTTTTCCAGTATAGGTTTTTGGCGAGAAAAAAAAAATGGCACCGAATTTTCCGGCAATCAATATCCTATTTCATTTACATAAGCAATTTTTTCCATATGTATACAATTGACTTAATCTAAAGAAGCCAATAATCTATTTTTATATAGAAACAGAAGTAATTTATATGTAAACAAATATTGTATATATATGTGTAAATAAAATGTTTATATGCAAATAAATACATATAAATAAAAATAGAAGTTCACCAGGTTTGTTTTCATAGCTATTTATATTTTTTATCAACATATTTCACGTTCTGAAGCCCGAATTGCGCCAAGCTTAAAGAAAAATGCCAAGGCCCCTGTAATGGAAAAGTACCTAAATAAACAATTAATCGTAATAATAAAAACATAAAGTAGAATATTTCATTCCAACATCAAAGTATTGTTTCTAATTTACATTCAAATAAATATATATTCCAAGATTTGATTTCAATTGAAATTAAAGTTGACAGCTTTCTATTTCACTTCATAGAGTAAACAAACACAAGAGATTCATTCATCATATAAACGGTAGAAAATATTAGACCATGGAGGTAATCATTCGCAAAGCAGGTTCTTCAACAATGAATGGACAATATTCTTATGACGTCGTAGTAGGTAAATTGGCGACGCTAACGTTTGTTAACGGCTTGCATTCACGAGGGTTTTATTTTGCTATTTCTCTTAGTTACGTTAGTAAATTGTCATACTTATGAACTCAGAAATCAAACCTATAAAAACAAAAGTATATATATTCGTTATTTAGTTATTAAGTAATGAAAAAAAAATTATAAATGCATGATTTGCAAAATTTAAATAAATTTATTAATATTAAAAAATAACATTGAAGTAACACCCTGTTTAAGTAGAATAAGTTTAATTTAGATAATTTATGAACAAATCTCAGTTTAAACACTTAAAGTTTCACTCATTTTTACAGCTACGGAAATTATGAGGTATTTGTCAAAAAAGACGAAATACGCATAACAACAAAAATGTATGAAATGTTATCAAGTTCGCAAAGAATTCTTGATTTCTCTATCAGAATCTTTGGACTCGGGGAAGGATTGAGCAAATCAATTAGTTTCAGAATGAAAGTTACATGATGCAATGCTTAACATACATTTAAGGGAGACCAAACTGGTCGCCAGAGGCGGCTAGTAGTTGAATAATAATTATTAGTTCGATGTGCCAATTCTAAAACTTTCTTCTATCTCATGCATCTTAATATTTCAAACAGTAGTTACAAATGTTAATAGTACTTCAATATTATCAGTCCAACTTTGACTTTCATCTTAAATTTCTCTTTCAGTCTATTAATCGGTGTAAAAACGAGTTAATCTCGATCATGTTATTGATTGATTAAAATCAATAGTTTTTCGTTATCCTGTTCTACACCAGTTGTTTGCAAATTGCCGGCTTAGCAGGATGCAAAGTCCTGTCGCTGCACGAGCCACCGATTTACAATAGATCTATGAAAAATCGAGAAAATTATACAAAAATCGCTATTACATTATCTCCTTCTGGCAGAATATTTCGAAATTCAAGGAGAACCTGCTTACCATATTCAAAAACATAAAAATAAAATTTGGTTAGATTCTTTGCATAACTTCATATGCTTTTCGATGGTAAATAATGAAAATAGCACAAAAATCAATATTACAGCGCCCCCTTCCGGCGGAATGTTTCCAAATTCAAGGAGGACCTGTGTATGCTGTCTATAGCCAAAAACATGCACAAAAAATTGGTTCAATTCTATGCCCAACTGCATACACTTTTTGATGGTAAAATATGAAAATGACACAAAAATCGCTATTACAGAGCCCCCTTCCGGTGGAAGATTTCCAAATTGAAGGAGGTCCTGCTGGCCATAGCCAAAAACATACTCAAAAATGTGGTTCAATTCTATACATGACTTCATACACTTTTCGAGGATACAATGGCCACACACGGAAACACGGACAGACAGACATTTTGTATAAATATGTTTTTGGAAATCTTTGACCTCTGAAACTGGTAAGTCCACAGAAAATCGACAATTTCGATTACAATACTTTCTTCTATTGAAGATAGAAAAAGGTAAAAAAGTTTTGAAATATGCTTATTCTTTTAATTTAATTTCCTAGAAACCTTGTTATGAATCTATGGTTGATTCTTACTTTGATACAAACTAATGTTTTTGATAATGATTGATAATGGTTTAAAGTTAAAACATTGTTATTTAAAAAAATCTACATTTTTGCACGTGCTATTTTGGAAGGGGACTGAAATTTAACAAATTGTGCAACAAGAAAAGTATCACAACTCAAAAAGGGGTTATGTTTATCGGGATGGGGAGAAATTTACTAAAGACATAAAATCTTTTTTATGTCCTGATTCTTAAAGGTTTTACGCTTTTTTGTACACTTTTACAGCTACATGCTACATGTAGGATTAAGTACTATCGTTTTATGTTACATTTAAAAAATGCAAAATTTCATTTGCCTCTCCTGTGAAATTTATTTTTGTCGAGATATGTCACATTTCTTGCGGGTGAGCGACATGTTCTTTCCCATTAACAACGCAATCTGTAAATCCATATTTAATAAATGTTTCTTAATATTTTCACATTTTTTAAATTAGCTAACGTATTTCGTCCAATACTTTTTTAAAAGTAGAAACAGTGCCATTGCATTCATCCACAGTTTTTCTAAATTCATTGGATGTTATTCCACCCCTCTCTTTTACCTAGTTATTCATTATGAAGGCATTGAAACTAAAACTGAAACAAAATATTAAATATACAAAATTTCATTGCGTTTTTTCACTCACATACGACTACCCCGTGAGAAAAGAATAAAGTCCAGGATTACTCTGTATAAATCATGGTTATTTGTGGCTTCTTTAAACAAGAATCAAAGAATAATATTTATTATCTCATTTTACTACTACTTTAATAGTACCTATTACTTGTTGAAGAAAAGTATTTTTTTATTGTCAAATAAATTACTTTGATTTTGGCAACCCTCCCTAAAATTTTCTCGCTGTCCACGGTTTGCGCACCACTGTTCTATGTCATATGACAAGGTAAAATAAAAAAATATCCGAATATAAATATCTAAATTTTCAAATGAGTTTATAATAATGACGATGAAATCGGAAGCTAACCAGATGCTTTGCATTGAACCGGAAGTTCGGTTGGTGACATCTGGTTAAAGTGGTTTTACTTATGTTTACAGTGAGAATTCGGTCTATAGCACCTAGATCCACATGTGGAATTTTAAAGAGCTTTCAATACATGAATGGGGTTTACGATGATGGTTACAACAACTGCATTTAATTTTGTATCAAAGCAATCTCGCTAAACTGAACTAATTGGTTTTGCATTTCGATTAAAAATTTTTTTCATCTTAATTCTTAAATTATTTAAATAAAATGTATTTTACCGTCTGAGCGCTAGTTTAAAGCTATATACATGTTACTTTATTGTGCATTATCCGTGACGATGCTATAATGACAATATACATGCTGCAATCTAAAAGTTCGGTACTTTTACGTTACGTTATATCACTTCATTATCGCCACACATAAAAGTTGGCGCCAAATGGAACATTTGAAACAAATTAACGTTGTTGGTGCGAAAGTAATCATTTAAAATATATAACATTTAAAAATTACAAAGTTTCGAGCACTATTTTATTAAACAAAAATACAAATGTATAGATAATAAAAGAAGAAACAAATATTATACAATAAAATATTTTTTCAAAATCTCCATTTAAACTGCAGACATGAAATTATAACTGCCTCTTAGCACTGCAGTAAACATTTTCATTTTTGAATCAGCGAAAAATGTAAGTTATAACTCAATAAAAAAATATTTTTGATTCAAAAAATAGTAAATTTAACAGTTTCGCATGCTTAAGGTTAAATAATAATTAAAGGAAAACAGCGTGTTCAAGAAATAGCCAGTCACAATGTCAGGCACGGTTTGCAATAAAAAAAATTTTCACGTTGGAGTTGAAATAAATCGCACATTAGTATACATTTTGGCATGGTGTTGGTATAACGAAAAAGTATCAAAAGGTATCCAAAATACTTTGTTCCAAATTACGCCAGTTTTTTGTAGACTCGATTGTGGAATAGGTCGGCTTTAACCCCTTGAGGGGCGGTGGGATAAATATATCCCACCTAATTAAAACAAGATTCTTACCAGAAAATTTTAACTAAATTTTATATTTTTAACTTTGGAGGAAAATCATTGAAAAATTGCTTTTCCTTATTTAAAAAGGAAATTTTTCGATTATTCCGGTGAGGATTGAATATTTAGAGACATTTTTTCTTGCCCCTCAAGGGGTTAAAAACACAGTATCAACTTAACACTTTTTCAAAGTTATTTATCCGCCAAACCACGCCAATTAACTTAAGCCAATCACGTGTAAAACCGATTATGTAATTTACCTCCTTAATTCACGTATATGTTACAAACTATACCTATACTTTCCAATTTTCCTTTGGATCAGTTGTTACAGCTAGATGTAAATATGTCTGTCATTGTGATGGTATTTTTGACTTGCCGAATAGTATCATAATACTCAATATTAGTAACATTTCTGACATTACGGGTATTAAAAGACCCTAGAGGGGTTTTTTTTTTTGGCTATCAATGCATTTTTTCATTATTCTCGATATAGGTGGAACAACAATTGCAACGAAAAGCGGCATTTTTATGTTAGTTGGGCGTATGTTATAAATTACCAAATTTGTTCCCGTAGTCATCGTTCCTATTGTATTCAGTTCATTTAAAATATGAACCTTTCCCCCATTTTATTTAAAATACATACATGTAAAATACCCATATTGCATGCATGTAAAATACCCATATTGCATACATGTAAAATACCCATATTGCGTACATTTCATTGAAAATACAAAAGATTAAAAATAAGAAGTAATGCTATAAACAAAAACATTCTATTTCATCATCAAAGTATTGTTTTTTATTTACACACTGAAAAAATAAAAGTTGCTTTTTCCGAGAGAAAAAATGCTATTTGCAAGATTTGCACCGAGCTAACATAAAAGTACCGAAAAGTCTCATCACGTAGCGAGTTTCTGCATTTGTAAGGAAACCTAAAACGAAACATTTTCTATGGAAACAGTGATGGTCAAAAAAGTGATCACTCCGAAGCCTATATTAGTTATTTACCGCCAAGTTTGGCATTGATTGATTGGGCTCATTTACAAATATTTTTCCGAAAATCGACGATAGTAGTCAAATAGTGAAACGTCATTCGCGATCTGTCATAAATGTTTTCAACTTATTACATATTTCTCTCTCCTCATTGCTCTATAACTAAGCAATTTTGAACAATAAATTATATACTAAAACTATCTTTGAAAGGTTATCAAACGAAGAGCGTAAGTCCCATCAAAACCGTTTATTAGAACTTTTCATAAAAGCTAATCTTTGATGATTAGGGTCAAATCGTTGCAGAATTTTTCTCCTTAACTCTATAACTAAGAAACTTAGAACGATGTGTTACATACCAAAACCTTCCCTGGAAAATTATCCTACTAAGAGCACGAGTTCCATCGAAATCCATGTAGCGGAATCTGTTAAAAAGTCAAATCTTTCATAATCGAGTTCATCTGATTATAGTACTTTCCATCAGAATTCTATTACTAACCAACGTAGAACGATATGTTACATACTAAAACTTTCATCGAAAAATTATCTATCTAACAGTGCAAGTTCCATAAAAAAACCATTCAGCAGAACTCGAGTTATAAGTAGTCGAAACGAAATTTCCATTTGCATTTTATATGTACTAGGGGATCGTACCTGGGCTTCCAGGGTTACAGAATATAGGTGAAAACTGGGGATATTAAAAAAAAAAAAAAAAACAGCTGTGCGATCACATCTACAAACAAGTAATATAAAAATTTTGTTTTTAAAGTCAATTCCTACTTAGGTCATCAAAGAAAAATTTAATATAATCCTTTAAGCTAATATTAGTTTTTGTTGCATTAATATATCTCAATTTGTTGATTTTCTATAAGCAAGTAGGTTTACAATGGAAGTCTATGGGAATTTGGCGAAATATTAGAGATATCGCCAAGTTGGCGTCATTTTTGGCGACTCATTTTGGTCGCCAAATTTGGCGATATATCGCCAAGTTGGCGACAAACTTGGCGGTATTTGGCGACAGAACAGGGTCCCCCTATGGTAACCCATCTTATAGATATGAAGATGCATTAAATGCTTCAATAACCAATGGCCGCCATTTTGTCTCCCATGCAAAACTAAAATTAATTAATTAAAATTTAATTAATGAATTAATATTTGAAAAAACTGTATTAACATCAATTGTCATCCAGTACAAGTTAAAAAAAAATTATTTCAACTTCATAGGATGAATAATAAGTATTTTATTAACGATTGAACATTTGAACAAGATATATCTATCTTCTATCTATACTAACAAGTAATATAAAAATTTTGTTTTTAAAGTCAATTCCTACTTAGGTCATCAAAGAAAAAATTAATATAATCCCTTAAGCTAGTTTTTGTTGCATTAAAATATCTCAATTTGTTGATTTTCTATAAGCAAGTAGGTTTACAATGGAACTGTATGGGAATTTGGCGAAATATTAGAGATATCGCCAAGTTGGCGTCCATTTTGGCCGCCAAATTTGACGATATATCGCCAAGTTGGCGACAAACTTGGCGGTATTTGGCGACAGAACAGGGTCCCCCCTTGCTTTGATGCGAACGATGCTTTGTTCAACTATGCTGAGAAAGAGGGAGTGCTTTTCTTTTTATGCCAAGACCCTTATGTAATTGGTGGTAAGGTTACTGGGATTTCACCAGATTGGCTTATTTTTTCATCTTCTAATAATACCTCTGCTATCCTTTGCACTAATAAGACCATGAACTGCATAGTAAGTTTGTGTACCCCTAACAGTGTTTTTATTTCTGTTACTTTCGAGCAAACTTCAGTGATTTTGGGTACAGTGTATTCTGCTCCCTCAAGTAATATAGATTCTGATATGTCAAGCTGGATGAATTACTTTATTAACTGTGAAACCCTTATTATTGGTGGTGACTTCAATGTGCCGCTTATTACGTATGGATATACTAGAGAAGATCGGAGATCTGAAGTTTTTCAAGATAACTTGATGATTGGCAATTTGAAGATTCTTAATGACCCGAGCGCACCGCACACTTTCATACAGGATGAACAAAAAGGCCGTCCGGAATTAACTTTGGTTGGTGTGGTCGCAGTTCATTATCTAGATTCATGGCAGGTCGATGATAAAAATTTCTCCTTTTCGGATCACAGATATATCGTTTTGATCTAAAGCTGGATCCAGTGTATAACAATATTCTTCGGTATAAAACAAAAAATAAATCTATGAGCAAGTTTGATAATTTTTTTTCCAAGATGAATGATCGACTGCAGAGTACACTCGAGAGGGTGCAGGGTACAGCTGGTTTGGAAGAGTGGATAACAAATTTTGATGATTACCTTCATTTCGTCCTGGATAAATATTTTAGGAAGGGTACCCTTACCCATAAACCTTCAACTACCTGGTATACAGAAGAGCTAAAAGTGGAAAGAAACAAAGTTAAAGCTTTATATAAGAGATACCACAAGAATGTAAGTAATGTTAATTATAAGGAAAGTTATTTAATTGCACGTCGCCTGTATAAACAACATCTATTCACGACGCTGGAAAACTCCTCGGTTTTTGCGACATGCGACGAGATTGCTTCGTCTCTTATGGACGAACACTTTAGTGTTTCCGAAGCTTCTGCTTTGATTCACAGTTTTGTCAGCGATACAGATTTTGTGGATCATCCTGATTATAAACCATTCACGAGGCGAGAATTGAGCTATGCTTTGAGGTGTCAGAATAACAACAAGGCTCCTGGTGCCGATAATGTTGACGCTTTAGTGGTAAAGAATCTGTGCACAAAATTTCGTACATTTATGTTATTGCTCTTCAATACTTGCCTCAGATTTGCACATTTCCCAGTAACTTGGAAAGAAGGAATTATAATATTTTTCAGAAAGAGGAATCGTCCCCCAAATCAGCCGAAGTCCTATAGACCCATAACATTGTTGCCAATTCTTCGAAAGGTTTATGAACGTCTGTTAAAAATGAGAATTTTAACAATGATAGAGTTCAATGGCTTTCTGGATAATAATCAACACGGCTTTCGTGAAGGTAAATCGGCGATTACTGCACTGAATTCTCTAAAATCTTTGGTGGCCACTAAGTTGGGGAAATACAAGTACTGTGCTGCAATTTCTTTCGACATCTCGGGGGTCTTGCCAATTCACAGTTTTCTGAAATATACCTTTAAGAATTACATCAGAGACAGGTTGATTGGTTTTCGTTTTCTGAGGGGCATCAGGTGGTTCAGGATTTTCGTTGGCTACCCGCATTGTTCATGTCTTGGTCCACTGATATGGGCAATTGTTGCAGATGTCATATTGAAAAATAGTCGTAGTCTAAATATGGATTTGATCTCATACGCAGACGACTCAGTGGTGGTGGATGGTGAGGATACAAGACGGCCATTGGAGGTTAAGATGAATCGTCATGTTAATAATTTTTGTAAATATATGCACTAATTTAAATCTGTCCATCAATCCTTCGAAGACGGTATCTGTTGGATTCCAATGTAAATAAATCTCTTAACTAAATGAATCCCTAAAAGTTAAGTATTAAAATATCTATAAGCTATTAAAACTGCCCTCAATAACATTTCTTATTGTTAAAGTGAATATATTTCTAACTTAAATTCAATGACAGAAGAGCCGTATATATTTCACATTACTTTATTTTCATAAACTTTTCTCTAGAACAAAACAAAACCAACTGTTGCCAGATATTGAAACAATGCAATTACAACCGGTTAAAAAATTATGCAGGTGACTGATACATGGATGAAAGATAAAGTTAGTCATTACGTAACATACTCCCACCTTGAGTTGTGGGGAATGCACAACTCAACAATTTAAAATTAAAAGTTAAATCTTTTAGGTACCTTAACTGTGTCAAAGAAATGTTGCTTTGCTGCTTCTTTCATACAAATCACGTGAAACAGGAGATATGCCAGATCTTTGTGAATATGGATCTCTCAAAGATGATGAATAGGGATCCGCATGTTTATCTCTTATGGGCGCAATAGATGGACTACGACGATCATAAGGTGAAGGGTATGGTCTCATGCGAGGCGACATTGAACTGTAGCCACGGTCATAAAAATCTCGACTTCCAAAAGGTGGACTGTCATATCTTCGGCCGTAGCCATTAGCATACCCATCACCACCACGGGTTCCACCATTACCACCACGTCCTCTGCTTGAACCTCCTCTAGATCGTCCTTGTGATCCTGGCTCATGATGAACCTTGCTTTTTGAAGGCTCAACACTCAAAGAAGATCTTCTGAAGTAATAATTATTCAGAGCTTTTAAGGGATCCTGGGCTTCTTCAATTTTGATTAACTTTTCAGGAACTTTTGGACATACTAGAGTTTCATGTTTTTTTCTGCATAAAACGCATTTTACTTTTGCTCTACAATTTCGGGCTAGATGGTTTAATTTTAAACACACGAAACAAGTTCCCTTCTTTTGCATTATGTCTTTCTTAACATCATACGACATTGACATTGCCTTGAAACATTTTTCCGATGCATGTCGTTTGTCACAAAAAATACACAGTTTTTGTTTAAAATTATTCTTTTTTCTAGTATATTTTCTCATATCAATGTTTAATAAATCTGATACAGTAGATATTTGAGATTCTTCAAATTCATGATTATTGCGTGCAGCTCTGTATCGAAAAGTTTTGTCAAAACTCTTACTTGCCAAAGAAATTTTTTCTTCTGCTTCAACTTCGTCTTGCAGAAATTCTAATAAATTATCGAGATCAGTGTTTGAGCCAATTAAAACACCATTATTTAAATCTGTATCATGATTTTTATCTAGTTCAGATTCCACATCATTACATCTATTTGACGATCTTCTGTGAGATGTTCTATATCTTTCCCATGCTCTAAGAATACCATCTGGAAGAGACGATTCAACAAGCGGATATAACATCGCAGCATATTTGTCTCTAATAACTCCAAGAGTTTCTAATGATCGCAATTTCGATTCTAATGAATCATATAATCGTCGCAAAGAATTATGTTTTCCTGGATTTTGCTTCTGCAGTACAAGGCCTAACAAATCTCTAACATAATATTCTATCAAAAGTTCTTTTCGTCCAAAACGAGATTTAAGTTGACTTACAGCTTTGGCATAACTATTACCACCAGGCGGAAAACTTCTAATTAATTCTTCTGCCACACTGCCTTTTTCCATGGCTTGTGATAAATACGCAAATTTGTCATGAAAATCTAGGCTAGTATCTTGATCAATTTTTTGAAATTGACCCCAGAATTGCAACCAATTTTTAATTTCACCATTAAAAGTAGGTAATTGTATCTTCGGATAATGAAGCAATACATTCTTATTAATTACTGAAATATCAGATTTCAAATCTTCATTTTTTACAACCAAAAGTTCGTTTAATTTCTGTTGTAATACACGCCAGCGATCGATGTAAACCTCAGATTCATCGATATCTTTGTCTATTGTTTCTTCGTCAGCTTGGTCGCTATACAATATTTCTCTAATTTTATATTCTACATCGGTCATAAATTTCGCTTTCTCTTCTATCATTGTCAATTTCAGAATTTTTTCAGCAGCCGATAAATTACTTTCACTTGCATCAAATTTGTTACACGCTTTAGTGAAAATTCTACGATGTTGTCGTCTAGCTGCTTTCAACGCATCCATAGTATTCAACATCAACAATA
The DNA here is from genome assembly GCA_963932465.1 of Maratus speciosus. NCBI lineage: Eukaryota > Metazoa > Arthropoda > Arachnida > Araneae > Salticidae > Maratus > Maratus speciosus. The sequence goes on from OZ010800.1 coordinate 302,294,031, forward strand.
TTTTTTTTTATTCAACAATAATAATAATTCTCACTTGAGCAGTTCAAATAAAATTCTACTTACAGATTCCAGTCTTGTCAGCGGACGCCATATGTTGGATTCCAATGTAAATAAATCTCTTAACTAAATGAATCCCTAAAAGTTAAGTATTAAAATATCTATAAGCTATTAAAACTGCCCTCAATAACATTTCTTATTGTTAAAGTGAATATATTTCTAACTTAAATTCAATGACAGAAGAGCCGTATATATTTCACATTACTTTATTTTCATAAACTTTTCTCTAGAACAAAACAAAACCAACTGTTGCCAGATATTGAAACAATGCAATTACAACCGGTTAAAAAATTATGCAGGTGACTGATACATGGATGAAAGATAAAGTTAGTCATTACGTAACAGTATCTATTATGTTTGGGGCGGAAACTCTTAAGAAACGTAGACCAATATTTAAGATTCACCAAAAGAGTATACCAGTCAAGGACACTATGCTGTATCTTGGATTCACACTAGATAATTTATTCAGTTGGTTGCCTCACCCCGAATTGGTAAGGTCCAAAGTTACTGATTTTTCCTGCAACGTCAAGAGAACGAGAATACGTGACCAAGGTGTCTCTCTTTATTTTTTGAAAATTTGGTATCAGACAGTATTGTTAAAACAAATTAGCTACGGTCACGAGATATGGTTAAATGACCTGAAATATCACGGAAAACAAAGACTCTCATCATGTCAACGTGTAGCCCTTCTTTCCTTCGTTCGTGGGTATAGGACAACATCCACAGATGCATTGTGTATTTTGGCTGGTGTTCCACCGATTTTTATACAGCTCACTAATTCAGCTTTAAAATATGATGTATTAAATGGTCAGAAGTCTATTGATATTGGTGGTGATCAGATAAATTCAAGTAAGTTGGTAAGAAAGATCTACTCATTCGAATATCCGTATTATTATAATAACCATAACATAAATTTTATTAAGCCTATGATGAGACACAATACATTTGCTGGTAAACCTGTAATTTTTACGGACGGTTCGAAGATGGAACAAGGTGTTGCGGCCGCTTATGCGTTATATAGTAAATATGACACAATTTTCGAAAAGAGGATAAAACTTCAGAGTTACAATTCAATTTATCAGGCCGAACTGGTCGCAATTGCCGATGCCATAGAGTGGTGTCGCTCTTCAACCTATACAGTCTTTTATCTTTTCACAGACAGTTATTTGTTATATTGCTCTCTTCAGAGACTTTTTCCGAGTGATGATTTATTATTAAGAATATATGAAAACCTCAGATTTTTGAATAATAAAATTACAAACATTGGCTGGGTCAAGGCCCATATTGGGGTCCACGGTAACGAACGTGCGGACTTTCTGGCTAAATCTGTCATAATGAACGACGAATATGATATAGAAGAGTTCATTCCCATCCCAATAAGTACGCTGAAGGCTTGTTTAGTAAAGAAATTATCCTGCGATTGGCAAAGTTATTGGGATTCAAGGAAAAAGGGTAGGTTTACATATGATATTCTTAGCAAGGTGAATTTTAATTTTATATGCTATTCACAAATCTGTGTTTATTTTTATACTGGACATGGAGCTTTCCCGTACTACTTGAAGAGAATGAACATATTTGAAAGTGACAAATATACGCGTGGGAAGAGAGGCGACGTCAAGCATTATTTATTTGACTCATGCCTGGTTTCGACGGAATATTTTGATTACATAAGAAATAGATCTGATTCTTGGAACATTGGAAGAGTTCTGGCGTGCCGGGGAAATTACAGTAAACTTCGCTGCATTTACAATAAATTAATTAACAATTTTTCGTTTATCAAATATACATTTTAATATAATTTGTATAATATATTTTTCTTCACAAGTTAGTGATTATTCTTCTGCCTTTCAGTGTTTGTATTTAAGACTTTTTAAACAATTCTTCTGAACAATTTTATTCTCAGTCTATTCCAGGTGGTTCTTGGTACTGTACAATGTAGGTCACTATTCTTGGACTATTTTAAAGGCTTTTAAAACAGTTATTCCTGAACAGTTTTATTTTGATATTCTCAAGTTCAAGTGAAGTATCAATTGTGTCTTCGATATTAAGTTCATATGACCCACCTGGGATATTATAAATATACATCTTGATCGAATTTGTATATTTTTCTTTTTCACAATATCCTCCTGCCCCCTTTGAGGATATTTTAAGACTCCTTTAAAAAAACATTTCTTCTGGACAGTTTTATTCACAGTTTTTCTACAAGTTGTAGTGTTATTATTTTTGGATTATTTTTCGGCTTTTATAAACAGTTATTCTTGGACTTTTATCTTTGACACATTTATGATCAAGTGATGTACTAAACATGTCTTTGACATTCAGTTCATCTCTCCCACCTGTTAAGATGATGTAACAAGTCTATGGTTCTTCAAGCTTTGCCGAAATGGTTTCTTTTGTCCAGAGCTATTTTTGAAGTTATTGGGTAATTCTTGAGTTATGCACAGGGTGCTGAGTTACTGCAAATGGACCATTTTACAAATTCCAAAAGCAGTTTTTAAGGACATTTTATCTGGACATTTTTACTTCGTAGCACTGACTTGTTGCATATGACCAACGTAATCATAAATCAAATAATGGTAATCATAATTTTCCAGTGACTGATAACATGATATTCAAGTATGGTTTGATCAAGTTTTGTTCATACTGTGTATGATTTTTTCTACTGTCGGAGTTATCAAGTGCTTGAGTTTGATCGTCTGTAAATTTACGTTATTTTTTGGTACACTGTCGGTGTTTTACAAGAAGTGTTCTTGTTCTGTTGTTTAATTTCATTTTGGTATCTATAATCTTTGTATTTGTTGTATGTAGATATTTTTCGTTTTAGTGAGATACTACTATAGTTTGTTTCAATTAATGTTGTTTTTCTGTTTTTTCTGGGACTGTTACCTTGATTGTAGCTTTCGTTGGTGGTGGTAGGGGTTTTCCGCCGGAGCGTTGAACCTATGCCAAATTTGGTGGGTGCTCCGGTTGGGTGATCCTATGGTAACCCCTTATTGAAAATACTTTCATTGATCTTCAATAACCAATGGCCGCCATTTTGTTTCGATTGAAAATTTGACGATTGAAAATTTGAACAAGATATATAAATATTAAACAAAAACCTAATTTGCAGAACAAATTAAAAAAACAAAATTTATTTCCTAAATTGTTTAAGCCCGAGAAGGGGCAGATATTAAGATATTTCATTCAATTCGTTCTACATTTAATGTTAAATTTTTGTAACAAATAAGTTAAACCAATTGAACATTAAAAAATAAAAATGAAATTCATACAATATGCTTTAAACACCTATACACTTAGATTCCGTTCAAATGAAATCGAAATAAATCTTAGACTTTTTTTTAAAGTTTTGTATTTTGCATGCACCTTATCATATTATGTACAATCGTCATAAACATAATGCAAAATCTGCAATACAAATATTTACAACTTAAAAATGGAAAAGGTCTAAGATTTATTTCGATTTCATTTGAACGGAATCTAAGTATATAGGTGTTTAAAGCATTTTATTGTATGAATTTCATTTTTATTTTTTAATGTTCAATTGGTTTAGCTTATTCGTTACAAAAATCTAACATTAAATGTAGAACGAATTGAATGAAATATCTTAATATCTGCCCTTTCTCGGGCTTAAACAATTTAGGAAATAAATTTTGTTTTTTTAATTTGTTCTGCAAATTAGGTTTTTGTTTAATATGTCAAGTTTTTTAATAACTACTGCATTCAGACAAACACATTTCGAAATTAATGGAGGGTATCATCATCAGGCCTTGATTTGTGCGATATCGCATCACAATTTGTGATGCAATTTACCTATGTATAATTCAAAATGTTTCACCAGTGCAGTAATGCAGGTTGTTGTAGTTTGGTCAAAAAATTACAATCGAAACTTAAAAAATCTGCTTAAAAATGTCATTTTTTTCCACTATGACGTCATATTCATCTTCTTTTTAATTCTTAAAAAAAAAAAACTATTTCAGTTTCTTCAGTTTCATGTTTCACGCGAAAATCATTCAACTAAAAATAGGCAAATTATTATTACGGCTTTTGAATTATTTACAACAATGAAGGAAAAGAGTTAAATTTTTATTAGAAAATGTCCGTTGATTCTCAATGAAAAAAGCGAAATTTGGAATTATTAAGAAAAATATTTTAATAATGTAAATAAAAATTAGCCCATGTTACTCTCTAGATTATAATCCACCTATATGCAAAGGCATTTTATGATCCGTTTTGATCCTGACGTCTGGCAAATGTTTTTACACTTTGAATTTATAATATTATTAGAATTAGCAAAGAATTAAAAATGAGTAGCACCAGGGACAAAAAGGTGGGAGAAAAAATGAAAAAGTTATGATCTCCATAGGCTTTTCTATGTTAAATTAACATTGAGAAGTGACACTGGAAATAAATAAGCATTGAGCTGCCGCGCAATACTTAAATATAAATATATCTTCTATAATCTATAATAATAAAGAAAGAAGTTTGTGTGTGAGTGAGTGAGTGTGTCGACGGTGTTCTGAAGAGACCGCTGCACGTAGAGCTACAAAATTTCGGGAAAAGGTACGTCTATATACGAAGTTTTGCACCTCGAAGCCCGATTTTCGATTTTTTGATTAGATTTTTTTTATGCGATTTTTTATGCGATTTTTATCACTTTTTTAAGTTTCGAGGCGATTTTTTCCATATAAGTGAAAAGAATATGGTTTTTTTCTTTTAACTCAATATAGTAAATTTTGTTCCCTTTTCAGAAAAGTTTATTCGGAATTCGTGCAGCGATTTTTGAATATTTAGCGAATTTTTTATGCAATTATTGAACAGCATTTAATACATTTCCATACCTACAAGGAGGTTGCCGTAGAGAGACATAGTTCTGTCGCCAAATGCAGCTAAGTTTGTCGCCAACTTGGCGGTATATCGCCAAATTTGGCGACCAAAATTAGCCGCCAAAAGTGACGCCAACATGGCGATATCTCTAATATTTCGCCAAATTCCCATAGACTTCCATTGTAAACCAATATGGATTACTTGCTTACAGAAAATCAACAAATTGAAATATTTTAATGCAACAAAAACTAATATTAACTTAAGGGATTATGTTAATTATATTTAAGAGAATCCAAGTGAATTAAATTGTGAATAAAAGTAACATGATACAGTGCTTAGATTATTGTATTTTAATGATATTTTCAACGAAAGGGTTGCCAGTGGTCATTTTGCCGAAAATTATAGTGGATAAATGAATTGAAATGGCTATATCCGTTATAAAATAATGTAAACAACTCGCAAATTAAAAGAAAATAACTGTTATTTGTTTAATTAAAAAAAAAAGAATAAAAAACCTTTTTAATGCGAGATAAAATTTATAAAATGAAAATATTTAATTTAAATATGAAAGGAATGTTTATAAAACTTAAAAAATAAATTAGTATGAAAGAAGCAATTGATACATTATTTGGCGATTTTTCGCTTCGCCAGGCTAATAAAAATGTACCTGAAAAAACTTGAAGAAATAAAATTTAAGTAACTGTCTTTTAGTCCTTCTTTATTTTTTTATTCAATTTAATTATCATTTTTATGTAATTTTCCCATCGTATGTCTTACAGGAGAAAGGCTTTATTTGTGAGTTACATGCTAATTAACTAGTAAATCTGCAGATCAGGAGCCTCAACGTCAGCTCTACAATTCATTGTGTTTAGCACCCTTTGAGTAATATTAATCTTTCTACAAAAAACGAAATTTAAAGTTTTGAAATTACATAAACATTTATAAAACGAAAAAATATTTCGAAGGTTTCTGACATTAGAAACGTTAAATTAAACCGCTTGTTATGTAATGGTATTCTGAAAATCTCATGAGCTACTTATTCTGGTAATTTTTAGATAATAAAGTAGATTTCTTCAGGGGGGCTCTGCCCCCTTGAACCCCTTCGTAGTGTAATTTAATTTACATTTGTAATTATCAATTAATTGTGTTAATGTCCTTTAGTAAATTCTACCAATAGACGGAAACGTGCATGAATTCTTTTCTACAGCCCTGTATATTACGTGAAGATTTTTACGCGTCGTCTATAACATTTAAATTTAATGCAGACAAAAAACCCTCTTAAAACTGCTCATATCACATTTCCGGGGATTAGTATGCATAGTGTGCACCATATATCCAGTTTCTGCGGAGTCCTGTATATGGTTCTATTTAAATTCTGCAAACATTTGTTAGTATACTAAATGTAATTGGGCTGGGAAATACATAACTCAAAAAAAAAAAAAAACACTGAAGTAATTCGCGCTCATTTTTATTTATACTTACGAATTCATTTGTGTATCCCTGTACATGGTCTATACAATATTTAAGCACTACTTATTAAGCACAAATTTACTTAACGTTAAAACGCACACCATAATCGAAAATGCTCTTCAGCAATCATCCCTAATAGACCATAACTGTATCCGAAATATTTTATGTGACACTATAAATGAACGATAAATACGATACAAATCATATTCAAGCTTCTTGTAGTCAACCACAGTAATGTAATTTAATTTCATAATGTTTGAATTAGTGCAACACAATTAACACACTGACGACAGGCAATTTAATTAAATCTGGGTTTAAAAACAGTAGAAGCTCCTCCCTTTTCTGAAAGTGTCTCGGAAATTGGTTTCTGAGATATGTTTTTCATGTTTATGCAGCAGTAAATATCTTTTAATGTACGGATGTAATATATAATGTCTTACAATCTATAAAAAATATGGACAACACAATATAAATGTCTTTTCTGTAAGGTAGAAGTCACTCCCTTAGCCAATGATGTATTCTGAATAAAAACGAGAATTCTCGTTTCCCGTCGCTAATGTGTTAAAATAAGCTGTGAAGAGTTTTTTTCCCCCCGTAGACCACATTTTAATCGACCACTTTTGTGTGACCCTGAAAAAAACATATGCTTTGCACCCCATATACTACAAAAATGTTTCAAAAATACATATCAATTTAATTATTTTGTAACAGAGTAACATCATTAAAAAACGCCACAAAAGGATTTTCTTCAAAGATTGTAATATTATGAATACTTTTGAGTTCCCTGTACGCATGCTGTAAGTGCTACACATAACATATTTTATAGTAACCAGGTTCTAGTGCACCTTAATAAGGTATATAAATTTCATTACGTTTAAAATTGTGTAACATTATTAAAATACACCGCAGACGATTTTTCCCAAAGACTATAATGTAACGGAATAGTTTTGAGTGCCCCTGTAATTGAGCTATGAATGCTACACTCTTCATTTTTAATACCAAACATACTTTGGCAAACCTCAATAACGTATATCATTTACATGTAATCCCGACTATATTTACGCGAGTTAGAGCACGTAGAGAAACACGGCAGGCGACAGATAGAAAAACTGAAGTCATAAATACTTTTCATCCATGTTGGAAAGTGTTAAAAAGGATTTACATGCCTTTAACTGTACTTTTTTTTCACTTATAGCATGGTTAAACATTAGTTTAAACATCCTAATCCATGCGATAGCAATAACATATTAAAAGCCCCCCAAAATATGCATATCTGGAGATCTATAAATCTACTGGAAAATAATTCATTATCGTGCCCACTGTTAATTGCATAAATTGCATCGATTTGGCGCGATAAAATATTTTTTGTGATAGACTTTTAATAGTACCTGCAACAAAATTAACGTACTTTACTAACTTCATTCCTATTTGACGCAATGATAGGGTACGAATAACAGTCGCTAGGCAACGAAGAAAAGGAAAAAAAAAAGAAATATGTATCATGTAAAACAAGAAAATTAATTTAAAAATTCTTTATATTATTGGAATACATGTATAAATGTCCTCAAAACATTATACACGTGTATAAAAAAATAAGATAGATATATTGATAAAACTTCAATATAATAGGAATAATTTAAAACCCTTATTTGGAATTTTAGTATCCATAATTTGACATTTAAATCCATTAATCAAACGTGCCATTTTATTTCAACAAATCGAAATTTGAAAATCGTCTGACTTGCCGTAGAAAAGCATTATAAAGAAAAATAAAATCTTCCATATTTTCCGAACGAATGGACCAAATTTAACCAAAAACTATACAGCTACGTCCGGGTATCTCACGAATATGCCCAATTAATTTCAAGCTGATCGGGTGCTTTTTGCGGCAGTTATCGCGGAACAGACAGACAGACAGACAAACGGAAATCAAAACTTTTCGTGTCTCCACAGTAAGCCTTCACTGACGTTTCGGCAATTAAACGTGTGATACAGTTCACTTAGTTATTTACTAGTAAATCTGCAGATCAGGAGCCTCAACGTCAGCTCTGCAAGTCATTGTTTTTAGACTCACTTTGGTAATATTCAATTTCCTGCAAACTGCAATTTAAAGTTTTCAAATTATGTAATTATTTATAAGAATAAAAAATACGAAGTTTTCAGACATTAGAAGCATTAAATTAAAAACGTAATGGAAGGATAATTCGAAATTTTCATGAGCTGTTAATTCTGGTATATTTTTTAAATAATAAAGTAGATTTCTTCAGGGGGGCTCCGCCCCCCTGAACCCCCCGTGGTCTTATTAATTTACATACGTAACTTTTTATTGATTGCGTTAATAGTTAGCGCAAATCTTAGATTTCTTTTTACACTTCCGAGCCTTATTTTTCAATACTGGTAACACAGAAAATGATTTACATCGACGCAATTATATTAAACGTTTAGGTTTTATGAATGAAAATGTAATTTCCTTTAAAAATAAAATAATTTTCATTCATATTTTCTGAAATGAGGCGGCATTAAGAAGTAACACCCGTCAAAAAACGTTTTTTCAGGCAATCTAGTTAATGCTTTGTTTTTAAGGATGAAAATATTTATTTCCCGATACAATGACGTCATTTTCGACAGCGATAATTTTGCGGTGCATAATTTTGATTACTATCTATTTTCTTTTCAAAAGTTTTTTTTTTCTCATTGGAATTTTCGATTAAGAATTAACATTTCTGTTAGCTGTGTGCAGACGATAAACCATGAGATATTAGTAACATTTTTTTTAAATAATAAGAATTAATATCATAACACAAGCCCCTTTTATTTCAACCTCAAAGCGTATTCGTTTTATTTTTGATATATGAGATCAAATTCACCTTCTTTTCGTATTTTCACTTTATTTCTAATATGAAGGCGTATTCATGTCTATTTTTTATTTCATTTTCCTCTCGCACATAAAAATCTTTCAAATAAAAATTAACTGTTTAGGATAAATTTTTATTCCGGGATTGAATTTTCGTGGCAACGGCAAAAAAAAAAAAAAAAAAAAAAAAAAAAAAAGATTGTTAAATTTTATAGCAAAATGTCGATTTATTCTTTATGAAAATAATGAACTTTTTAATTTAAAAGAAAAATATTTGAACAAAATAAATAGTACATAGTCTTTCTTTATTTCTGTGGTAAATTCCATCTATATGTAAAGACACAAAGGCATTAATTCGTCCCTTTTGACTTTGATTTAACTTCAAACAATTACACATACTTTCACATTTACGATATTTTTAGGTGTAGTTCGCTGCTAGGTAACAGTTAAAAGATAATAAAAACAATTAAATATGTGCTTAAAAGAAAATTTATATAAAAAAAATATTTTATATTATTGAAACACATATATAAAATCCCTCCATAAAAGTTATACACCGAATTTAAAAACTCTGACAAAGGCAGTGGTGTAGTCCTGGGGAAAAAAGTGGGGGGACGCTCATAGTTTTAAACATTAGGATCTGTATCACCCATAAGGCAAACTTGATTTTAAATCTTGCGTTTTATTTTGAATTCCTGATAACAGTAATTGAAAAATTAAATTAAAACTTAAAAAACTTAAAATTTAATTAAAATTAATTTAATTAAAGTTTATTCTCTTTTGGTCGTTAAATAACTTACCACAGAAATAAAAAAAATTAAAAACCTTATTTCTTGTCTGAAAATTTCAGGAATAGAAATCGTAATTCAATAACACCAATTCATGCAGCGATATTTTTGTTAGAATTTGTTTTAAATTATTTATTTTGAAAATAGTCGCAGAATAACTTGTCCTTGAGAGCATTGAAAATTATTGTATTTTTACTTTTCGGGCATGTATGGTTTATGGAAAATATTGAAATCATGCCAGTAAAAAAACATTGTGAAATTTTGGCATATCTTTACTTTTTGAGGTACACTGAATCGGCTATCCTATTTTTACGAGATTTTCTATACATGTGCCTATGCATGCGTCTATATCTTGTTGAAAAAAATATACGTTTTCTTCTCGCTATTTTTCTTGTTTTCGTCTCGGTTCCGTTTACATAACAACAATACAAAAAAAGTTCTTATCGTCCGAATTCTCTGAAGTTTTAATAGATTATAAATATAACTATATCTGAGTCTTTTTTAAATTTTGTGATAGATTATGTATTCCACGCCAAAACTCCTCGGTTTTAAGTGTTTTCGTCGAAATTTTCACACATTGTTTTCTAAAAATACTTCTAGTCGTCCGAATGTTTCCAGCTTTTGTGGGTGATGTAAATCTGGTTTGCAGAAATGCTCAAAAATTGTGTCGAAATACGGATGTTTAGTCACTTTTACCATAGAAAAAGATAACGTCTCCGCAAGGCGCAAAGTGACCTGCAATATCAAACTTTTTTAAAGAGTTAAACTTTGAAGAGTCATTTTTTTAAAACCGACTGCATCGTCGAAGAGAAGGTCTCAGTATACGTATTTTTTGCTAACCGTTACCTCTGAAATTGGGCTCCAAGGAAGCATGGCGTACGGAAGAAAAGGAAAATTGCAAAAACGAGCCTTTTTGAAAATTGTTTTTCAAAGGGTTAATAACGATATTTATTCAAACTGAGGGCGTTTAAGACGCAAAAGTATGATCTTTCAGAGAATGTTTTCAATTTTTCTATACTAAATATTTTGCCGATAGGAGTAAAAAAAGTAAAAGAAAAAAAAAAAGGATGACAAACTCCCCAAAAATCTCTGCGTTCGGTTCATTTCTTTCTGCTGTGCAAATCGGGTTCTGGGTGAAATGAAGCTTGGAATGAAAGAGATGAATGCTTGATGAGAGTTCGTTGTGATTTTTAATTAATATCTCGGCTAATTATAAAAAATTAAAAACATGAGCCTCAGATGCATCAGGACCTAAATTCGACTACCCTCACCCAAATTTTGCGACTTCTACGTGCACTAGATTTTGCTAACCATCGCTGACATACACACAGACACACAGAGCGAAACATTTTGTGATTAGTATAGATTTAAATTAAAGGGAAAATTAGCTTAAAACAAGGGCAATTTATTCAATTCTGTCACAGTTTAATAATACGCATTAGAATATTAAACAGGTTTTTCATTAAAATTAAATTACTGTTATTTATTAAAAGACCTACTGAAACCATAGATGATAATGTGTGCGTATTCTTTTGTGTGGTCTTGAACGCGATGTTTTCCACAGAAAACATGCATTAGTGTAGAGGTCTGCACGGGCACGGGCCGAAATTTCCAGGCCCGGTCTGGCCCGACCCATAGAAAAAAAAATTCGACCCTGTCCAGTATAAAAATTTAAATTCGGCCCGAGACCGGCCCGGCCGCTTTTTCAGGAAGGCTCACGTTTTCAGCACCAGCCTTGGCGAGTTGGCGAAAGCGAGAACGTTCAGCCAGCTCTAACGCCAATCGTCGTCTTGTGTTTTGTTTTGAACCGAAATATCTGAAGACGAACTAGCATATTTTAGAATAACAGTCCTACCTAAATAAAAGAAATATTTTCAATTATGTGTTCTAGATTAAAAGAAATCTTCTTCGAAAGAAATTGTATTACGAGCTCTTATACTCTGTTTTATCAAAGGCCTTTATTACTTTTAATGATATAGGGTAAAATTTTAATTAACTGATCCCCTCAAAAATCTATATTTTCATTCAATTGAGTATTATTAATTCCATACCTGTTAAACAAAAACTCATTACCTTCATAAATCTAGATATTTGATTACACATAAAGATAGATTTATGGGGATGATGAATTAATGCAGTTTCTGCTCTCATTTTGATGTATATAAACACAGATTTAAAAAAATTCTTGTGGCAGAAAATTACTATATTTTCTGCCAAATCATTCTAATACAAAACAAAAACAAAATAAAAACAAAACTAAGAATAAAACAAAAACAAGCTTTTCTTTTTTTTCGGGCGGGGGGGGGGGGGGGGCAGCGTTTGAATAATTGGTCCTTTACTTATAGTTACTTCAAAGTAATAAATAGGACAGAAATTTTTAAAAAATGTAAAGAATAATGAAAAAAAAATGAAAGCGTGTGCACAAAAGGTTAATCCTGATTTTTTTTTTTTAAATCTTTCATTCTATTTCTTTTTCTTCTTTTTTTATGGTAAATTATTTATTTGTTATTTAAAAATTAACAGATAGAGCAAAACAGTAAACTTTATGCACTATTATGGATAAGCGAAGGGATAGTTAACATTTCAGACACAATTTTAACTAATCTTTTCTGCAAGGCAACAATGAATTTTAAATGGCCAAAAAATAGTGTGCTGGGGGGGGGGGGGGAGAGCGAAGAGAAAATTCGAAATGAGAGGTTGCCTCAGACGACTGATCATTATTTTATTGCCCCTTCAACTTAATAAATAGTGCAATATGTGTGCAGAATGGCGGAAAATGGAGTGTGTGTGTGTGGGAGGGATTTCATTCGAGAAGAATTTAGATGATTTATTTAAATATGACGAATTACTATTTTAAAATAACAAATAAAACAACTAGGATGAAATAATATTTAAAAATATGGCAAAAATTTTAAAATAAAAAAATTGAAGAATCTTAAAGATTTTTAATTTTGTGCACTAGGGGCAGACCAATGCTTTTTTCAAATAAACTCAAATAATGATAAAGATTTAACAGCATTAAAATGTAATAGTAATTTATTTAATTGCATGCATCAACTTGCAATTATTTTAGCTGATTGATTTAATTGCAGGATACAGCTAAATAATTTAGGATTTATCGTTCAATCTAATTATAATCGTATTGATTTTAGTTTTAACTTCCTATTAACTTCTAATCGCAATTAAATTAAGAACAATTAATTTTTAATGAATTATTTCACTGAAAATATGTTTTATTAATGCAATCAACACGTCACACAATTATGCCGCTTAGTAATAAAAAAAACTATTTTAATTCAGTAGTAATACTAATAAATCTAAGCTCAATTGTGTCATAAAAATATGATCAATAGAATTATATTTATTAAAAGAAAATCTTTACGTCTGTTTTTATTTTCCCTAAAAAATAAAATATGTTCTCAATTTCTTCGAACATAGTAAATTAATGAAATAAATGAATATTATTGAACTGAAAAAAATAACTTATGTTTGAACTATGTACTATATTGTGAAATTAAAAGCATTTTAATCCGAAAAAGCTCTATGCTTTATGAAAGGTTTTAATTGTAAACCACGGTGAAATAACATTTCGTCATACTACTTTATTCTCTGTTTGATAGCTTTTTACATTTGCGGAAAAACAAATGAAAAAATGCACTATCTTTTTCTCTCAGCAAAGGAATGGGGTTGCTGTTCGCTACGCGATTGACGTCACGAACAAGAAAGGGTGCGCAGCGTTGAATTCATCCTCGCGCCAACCGTTACTCTGGCGATAAGGTGCTCAAAACGTGAGCCTTCTTGAAAAAGCGGCCCGGCCAGAGTGAATTTCTACAAAACATTGATTTTCACGTCGATTTGGTTAAAAATGTGTCTCGTACGAGGAGTTCTGATCAAAAATATTCATCTTAGCTTTTTTTTTAATGTTTATAATCTTCATTTTTATAGAAGTGCCGTAGGCTGCGATATTTATTTTTTGAATGAATCTATATTTGTTGTATGTAAAGGTTTCAATTATCATTAATATTGTTAATCCACATTTCATGTATTGGAGACTTCAAAATCTGAAAAATGCTATGCAGTAGAATCTTTTAAAACGGAATTGCATAGGAAAGAAAAAATGCGTTTTCTTGGCAGGTGTAAATGTATTATATATTCTTTTCTTACGCATTAGTATATTCATTTTACATGAATCAATATATTTTTCGGTTTAAGACAGGATTCTGTCATAGGCAGGTTATTTTTCACACGTTTTACTATATTTTAATAAGCCTAGAAATTTACTATTCTGTAAAAAGAATAAATTTTACTGTTTAATTGTAGAATAAAGGCGATTTAAAAATGTATGCATTTTTTGCAAAGGTTTTTGGGCCAGCCTAATTGTACTGTCCTTTGAATGGACAAGGCCCCACTGAGACAATGATTTTCATACGGACTGGGTCAAAACCGGGACTGAAATTTGGCCCGTGAAGACTAGAAAGAATGAAACCAGTCCTGGCTTGGTATGGAAAAAATAAGTTAGGTCCGGAAAGAGTTGTGACTAGGCCCGGCCCGAAATGAGGGGAGACCAGGCCCGGGCTGAGTGCCGTGAATGAAAATAGGCCCGACTCTTGCAGATCTCTGCGGCAGTGGTCCTGACTACGTACACATGAATTATTTTCAGTTTAAAAAAAATGTAGTCATTAAAATGTATTTCAAGCAACTACCATTAATTGATCATGGGTTTCCAAATATTTTTTAATGTTGTGGTAAACGAACGATATATGCTATTTTCGATTGGGAACATTTTGTAACGAATTCCAATATCATGTGTCATTTTCGCTATATTTAAAGTAATATTATAACTTTTTTAATGTGTATTTCGAACAAGTTCTTCATAAACCGTACTGTAATATAATAATATATTTTTTTTTTGTTCTCTCGTAAACGAAATATTGATGGTCTACAGATCATTTACAATATTGATAGCCTACAATGAACTTCAAAAATATGCATAACATTTTGCCGCAATTTAAACAAATTTTCGGAAGTTAAAATACGAACAGATGGAGACAGGCAAGCGATCCGACACATAAACACTTTTCATCTTTGGAGGAAATATTAAAAATCAATGTTTTATTTCTTAAGATTGTCAACTTATTGGTCTGCTCATTCTTTAAAAAAATTAACGACATTGGAAAGTCTGCGTCCTCCCGTGTCTTGGGCGTCCCCCCTGAAAATAAAAAGTAAGGGGACGCTCTAGATAAAATAAAAAAGTGAGGGGACGCCGTCCCCCGCGTCCCCCCTCGACTACACCACTGGACAAAGGTATACACAAAATTTCAAACTAATATGAATAATGTATGGTTTTAATTAGGAAATTTCATCATCCTTAATTTAGCATTTAAATCCTTCAATCATATGAGCCATTTCTTTTCAACAAATAAAAATGGAAAAATCGTCTGAATTGCTATAGGAAAGCATTAAGTCGCAAAATAAAATGTTCTATATATTCCGAACGAATGAACCAAATTTAACCAAAAACTATACAGCTAAATCCGGGAATATCACCAACATGCATCCTTAATTTTAAGATAATCGGATGCTTTTTACGGCAGTTATCGCGGAACAGACAGACAGACTAACAGACAGACAGACTAACGGAAACCAAAACTTTTCGTGTCTCCACAGTAAGCCTTCACTGACGTTTCCGCAATTATTACCTTGGTCGCCAAACAATGCAATTTTAAGCCACAAAGGCAGAAGCGTGAAATAAGCCAGGCGAAGGTCGCAATAATTTTTTTTAAGTATAGGAGAACATTTTGGAGTAAATCTTTATATTCAAATGTAAATTATATAAAAAAGGATTTAAAATTATAACTATGTAGTCAAGTATTTAAATTTTAGTGTAAAAATGTGCCATATACTCACATATTTTATAATCTTCGATAATCAAGCCACCATCAAATGACATATTTACTATATTATTGAAAGTTTTGTTGGCACAGATGTCATATACGCTCCATGGTACATAATGGGCTCCAAAATGGCGTTATTTTGCCTGACATGGTAACTTGGCTATTGTTGTTTATTTATTAATAAATTGTTTATTTACTTTTATTTTCTTTTTTACAGTTATATAAACTGTTTTGTTCTATATATATTAATTAAACTTTTTATTATTTATTGCTATTTCCTTTTAAAACAATAGAAAATGATTTAAATATATATATGTAACTGGTATTCGAAAACGATGTTTTCCCCAAATTGGCGTGAAAAAAAATCGCGCCAAACCCGGTCCGTATCTATGCCTAATAGTTATTTACATTATTGTGATTACTTAGTATCAGGCAACAGATTGAAGAGTATTTGGTATAATTTTAATATATGGGCTTTGGTGAGTTAGAGAAAATGGCCTTGGCGAGTGAAGTGAATTTTACGTATATTTACTGGCAAACTATTTACTTTTCATATACATATAAGCATTTTTTTTTCAATATTTATTTTATTTATTTATATAAAGAAGAGCTATTTATCTACTTTTAAATACGAACAGAAATAATTTGTGGTTCTACCGGATTATCCCATAGACCAAAAAAAATATCGCCAAACTATAAGATTAAATGCCAATAATGGGTGATCGTAAATGTCAAATTTACTTGACATTAAACACTTTACACGTGTTTGTTACGTCATCAGGTGATTTTTAATTCGATATTTACGTTTCTTCGCGATCTGCTGCAATTTTTTGACATTCCATTTTTGACCCATAATACTAAAGTAATTTCTACCTTCATTTCAATAAAGTTTATTCGGATTTCGTATAGCAATTTTCGAATTTTTCGGGCATTTTGTATGTGATTTTTAGTGTAGTTTAGCGATTTTCTACCATTTTTCCACATTAGTGAAAGACGTTGATAGAAGTTGAATCAACTTTCAATCTTCGAACACAATATATATATATATATTTCTTTTTTCGAAATTTGTTCAGCGATTTAAAATTTTTTCGCGATATCTTATTGTGATTTTCAGGGTTTTTTCGCAATTCGTGCTGTTTTTTTACGTACCCGGGCAACGCCGGGCAAGTTAGCTAGTATATAATAATAAAGAAAGAAGTTTGTGTGTGAGTGAGTGAGTCTGTCGACGGTGTTCTGAAGAGACCACTGCACGTAGAGCTACAAAATTTGGGGAAAAGGTACGTCTATATATGACTTTTGCACCTCGAAGCCCGATTTTCGATTTTTTTATTAGATTTTTTTTATTTAATTTTTTATGCCATTTTTAGCACTTTTTCAAGTTTTGAGGCGATTTTTCCATATAAGTGAGAAGAATATGGTTTCTTTCTTTTAACCCAATATAGTAAATTTTGTTCTCTTTTCAAAAAAGTTTATTCGGAATTCGTGCAGCGATTTTTGAATTTTTAGCGAATTTTTTATGCAATTATTGAACACCATTTCCATACCTATAAGGAGGTTACCGTAGAGGGACACAGTTCTGTCGCCAAATGCCGCCAGGCCCGTAGCTAGACTATATTTTCAGGTAGGGCAGATTATTTCTTCATTTTTTTCCCAGTCCCTTATTTGTAGTTCTTCAAAAATATGCACTGCAATTTTAAAGTAAATGTTTATCATTTAAAACATAAGATTTTTCTAAACTCAGTATGATTTTTAAAAATTTCTTTCAAGGGCACATACAAATGTGTCAAAGATTTTTTTTTTTTTAATTAACAGTTTTTCCGCGCTTTTGAAGTCCATGTTCCAAATTTTTAAATCTACATTGCTTTTTACACTTCTTATTACATTCATTCTCCATTTTACATTATTCAAAAAAATATAAAAAAAATTAAAAGTTATAATAAAAATATCAAAAAATGTTTGTTTGTTTTACAGGTATAGATTGTCGAGAACTTAAAAATGTTAATTTATTCAAACGTAAAATCTCTGAAAAATAGCATTTCTAAATAACTGAATTTAAAATTTTGGACATTATTAGTCATAGGTTAATAATCTACCTTACCCATGGCCCTAATTCTTTGCGCACCAGTTTAAAAGTGAAATTTTTCAAAGAAAGAAAGCGCAAACTTAATTTTGTCTAAATAAACAATCAAATTCTTGAAATGCCAGTCGTCTAAAATAAATTGCATTGAATAAAAAAATAAAAGAAGTCGCACACTTAGATTTCGTTATGTAAAATCTTTTCCCTCTTAAAAATAGATAGCCCTATTGTTTTGCGCATGTGCATATAAAGAAAGTTTTCTACCATTGTGATTAGCTGGTTGTTTCCAAATATGCAAATTATCGCAACCGGGACTGATGGAAGTTGCCGTTTAAAAGAAGAGCGACTTCTAATTAATTAATAAGAAGAAAATGTGTGGTAAAAGATTGACGGTAGAGTTACTTAAAAAGAAAAACGAAAAACGAAATAGTGGGTATGTCTAATGAGGAAAACAGGCAGGGATTTGATTATTTCTGAATGACCAGTGCGTAATGTTCTCAAAACTTTCATTGCAACTGGAGATATACAGCCAAGAAACAGTACTAGTCGCCTATCAACAACAACGGCCCGAGAAGATCGAATGTTCCGTCGAGTAGTAATGAAGATAAGACCAGGAATAATGGCAAAAGCCGCATCCCTATAGCAAGACAGCATAGGGCGACCAGTGACTCGTAAAATGGCTACAAAAAGATTTCATAAAATGGGCATCAAATATTATATAAGCAAACGTGAGCCGATGTTAACTCCTGCTCAGAAAATGAAACGTTTTCTGTGGGCTGTGGACCACTTAAAATAGACAGATCTGCAATGGCAAAATGTTATATGATTTGGATGAATCCCCTTTTCCAGTTTCGTAAGGAAATATCGATCGTACGGCAAGCAAATGAAGCTTTAAACTCAAAATGCGTCAAACAAGAGTGCAAGTTTCCGTCATATGTTCAAATTTGGGGATGTTTTGGTTATTCTGGGGTCAGCCAAATGCTGCCATATGACGGAACTATGAATGCAAATGTTATCGGGACATTTTGCAGAATCAGTCGTCGCCTTCAATTCAACAACTTGGCCTTCAATCGGGTTATCTTTTTCAACAAGACTTAGTCAAACAGCATTACAGCTAGGATAACAAAAGCTTGGCTTCAACAAAATGGTACTCCTGTGCTAAATTGGGTTCCAGATTTACCGGGCATCAATTCTATCGAGGATTTGTGGCGATACTTGAAGAAGGAAGTTCGAAAATGTAAACCACAAATGAGCAACAGTGACAATCAGTAGTTGAAAAGAATGCTTCTTGAAGAATGGCAAAAAATTCCAATTTCTAGGTGGCAACATATAGTTTCAACTATGCCGAGAAGACTGAGAGATTTTTATGCTGACAAAGAGGACTAACGAAATGATAAGACTTACTTATTTCGTCTCATTTGAACATGCGTAAAACATTAGGGACATAAAAAACTTGCAAGGGAATGGATTTCATTGCCCCCAAAGTTTGTGTCGGTTATTATTTCTTCTTCAGTTTCACTACGTAATTGTACAATGTATCAATTTTCATTAAAAATAATTTACATAAAATATTTGTAATTATTTTTTACTTTTCTTTTCAAAAAAGCATCGATAAACTAAAGCGCAAAAAATTAGAACCACGGGTAAGGTACTTTAAATACTTACCAAACATTTACGAAGCACTCCGAAAAGAACGTTGATTTTTTTCTTATGAATTTCCTTGGAATAATTTGTTTATTTGCCTTGTTACTTTTAGGCAAATCGAGATTGAGAATTTCTGTTTTACTTTTATTAGTTAATGATAATGAATTTTTATCATTACTATTTATACATGATTTAGGAGCGGGACTCACTGTTTCCTGTTCTAGTTCACGATTCTCATATATAAATGAACGGATATCCATATTTTCAAATATACCTTGTAGCCACAGATAAAGTAATCAGTTCACAGACACACACACTTTTCCAAAATATATAACTTTTAAATCGAGAACCCTTTTTTTCACTCTATCACCGAAGGCTGAATAGCATCTAAAATACGCAACAGTTAAGCTAAAACTAGCGCATAGTGGTGCATAATTTTCACAAACGGATGTTCAGAAGTCGCTAAGTCAGTTCCTCGAAATTACTGCCTGGGACTCAAAAACTTTCTGGCGGCCCTGCACAAACACATGTCCGTAGTCAGCACGATGATAGGGACGAAAAATTGCATCGATATCGTCCCATTGTAAATTCGTCAAAAACTAACTTTTGGAAAATATTTCATATTACATACCTCTTTTAAAAAGCAGAAAAAACAACGTTTAAAAAGGCACAAATAATACATGAAAGGCAGCAAACAGCTGTTTCGAATCTACTAGTGAGATTATTCTTCAGTGCAAGATAGGGAAAAAGGAACAGCGTGCTAGAAAAACAAGGCTGAGCAAAATGATAGACAGAGACGTGCTGCCTTATATACCCTATGTGGGTAGCGAAAGCGCCAGAAACAACCAATGAGAGAGAAGCAGTGGAAACGACTGGGTGGACAAGTAGCGACAAGTAGTTTCTCCGGTAGGTGCACACGGGCGTGCCTTCCTTACGATCAATTTTGTATGGTGACAATTGTACAAAAAAAGCAAGTTTTACGGATATAAGCTAATTCAGATTTCTTTGTGAGGCGGCGAGGAATAATTTCTACAAAGCAAAAAAGTCAGGAATGACATCAGAGTAAAAATACTTATATGAGAAGTCTGTGGGAATGACCAATGCCACAGTTTCCGACAGGCCTGTTAAAAGAGAAAGAAAGAGAAAAAAGTGTAGATGAAATTTTTGCTATTTTTGTTTGCTGGTCTAAAAACGAAATAGAGGGGTAGAGGGTGAAGGGGTTCTCTTTGATTAGGTCTATCATGAAGGAGGAAAAATGGAAATTTAATGTTGTATTACATAAAAGTTATTTAAAGGGAAATAGTGGGTGATAATGTGATCGAAATGTCTAGCTAGTTTATGGTAGGTTTTACAAAAATTTGAAAAAAAAAATCGAAATTTATATTGGTTGTTTTTATCGGAATGTAGAGTCTCGCGCTAGGTCGGGCAAAAATTTTTCCAGGTCGGGCTTTGCCCGACCTGGCCCCCACCTAGCTACGGGCCTGAATGCCGCCAAGTTT
The DNA here is from genome assembly GCA_963932465.1 of Maratus speciosus. Taxonomy (NCBI): domain Eukaryota; kingdom Metazoa; phylum Arthropoda; class Arachnida; order Araneae; family Salticidae; genus Maratus; species Maratus speciosus. The sequence continues at coordinate 302,315,141 of OZ010800.1, forward strand.
GTCGCCAACTTGGCGGTATATCGCCAAAAGTGATGCCAACTTGGCGATATCTCTAATATTTCGCCAAATTCTCATAGACTTCAACTGTAAAACAATAGGTTTTACTTGCTTACAGAAAATCAATAAATTGAGATATTTTAATGCAACAAAAACTAATATTAACTTAAGGGATTATATTAATTCGATTTTTCCGCATTAGGGAAAATAATACGGTTCTTTTAACCCAATATAGTAAATTTTGTTCTCTTTTCAAAAAACTTTATCCGGAATTTGTACAGCGATTTTTGAATTTTTAGCGAATTTTTAATACGATTATTGAAAAGCATGTAATGCATTTCCATACCTATAAGGGGGGTTACCGTAGGGGGGACCCAGTTCTGTCGCCAAATAACGCCAAGTTTGTCGTCTACTTGGCGATCAAAATTAGTCGCCAAAAGTTACGCCAACTTGGCGATATCTCTGATATTTCGCCAAATTCCCATAGATTTCCACTGTAAAACAATAGGGTTTACTTGCTTACAGAAAATCAACAAATTGAGATATTTTAATGCAACAAAAACTAATATTAACTTAAGGGATTATATTAATTATATTTAAGGGAGTCCAAGTAAATTAATTACGAATAAAAGTAACATTATCTAATGCTTAGCATGCTTTCCAAAACATAAATTTGAAGAGAGCCCACAAATCAAAGGAATTAGATTTGAAACTTTTATCCAATTATAGTAAATTTTGACTTTCGTGATTTTTGAACTTTATGTGATTTTTAATGCGATTTTTACGTTTCTTCGCGATCTGCTGCAATTTTTTGACATTCCATTTTTGACCTAAAGTACATTCTGCCCTCATTTCAATAAAGTTTATTCGTATAGCAATATTCGATTTTTTCGGGAATTTTGCATGTGATTTTATTGTATTTTAGCGATTTGCTACTATTTTTCCACATTAGTGAAAGGAATCAACTTGCAATTTTCGAACACAATATATAATTTTTTTTTCTCTTTTCAAAATTTTAGAAGCGATTAAAAAAATTTTCACAATATCTTATTGTGATTTTCAGAGCTTTTTCGTAATTCCTGCTGCTTTTTGACGTACCCGGGCAACGTCTGGCAAGTTCGCTAGTATATAAATAAATATAGGGAGAGTGTGAACTAATAGTAGGAATTTAATAATAAGGAAAGAAGTTTGTGTGTGAGTGAATGTGTCGACGGTGTTCTGAAAGGACCGCTGCACGTAGAGCTACAAAATTTGGGGAAAAAGTACGTCTATATATGAAGTTTTTCACCTCGAAGCCCGATTTTAGATTTTTTGATTAGATTTTTTTAATTTAATTTTTTATGCGATTTTTAGCGCTTTTTAATGTTTCGAGGCGGTTTTTCCACATTAGTGAAAAGAATATGGTTTCTTTCTTTTAACCCAATATAGTAAATTTTGTTCTCTTTTCAAAAAAGTTTATTCGGAATTCGTGCAACGATTTTTGAATTTTTAGCGCATTTTTTATGCGATTACTGAACAGCAGTTAATGCGTCTTCATACCTATAAGGGGTGTTACCGTAGGGGGAACACAGTTCTGTCGACAAATACCGCCAAGTTTTTCGCCAAATTTGGCTACCAAAGTTAATCGCCAAAAGTGACGCCAACTTGGCGATATCTCTAATATTTCTCCAAATTCCCATAGACTTCCATTGTAAACCAATAGTGATTACATGCTTACAGAAAATCAACAAATTGAGATATTTTAATGCAACAAAAACTAATATTAACTTAAGGGGTTATCTTAATTATATTTAAGGGAATCCAGGTAAATTAAATCTATAATAATAAGGAAAGAAGTTTGTGTCTGAGTGTGTGAGTGTGTCGACGATGTTCTGAACAGACAGCTGCACGTAGAGTTACAAAATTTTGGGGAAAGGTTAACCTTGTCTATATATGAAGTTTTGCAACTCGAAGTCCGATATTCGATTTTTTATTAGATTTTTTAAAATTTAATTTTTTATGCGATTTTTAGCGTTTTTTTAAGTTTTGAGGTGATTTTTCCACATTAGTGAAAAGAATACGGTTTCTTTCTTTTAACCCAATATAGTAAATTTTGTTCTCTTTTCAAAAAAGTTTACTCGGAATTCGTACAGCGATTTTTGAATTTTTAGCGAATATTTTATGCGGCTATTGAACAGCATTTAATGCATCGTCATACCAAAAGAGGGTTACCGTAGAGAGGACTCAGTTCTGTCGCCGAATGCCGCCAATTTGTCGCCAACTTGGCGATATATCGCCAAATTTGGCGACCAAAATTAGTTGCCAAAAGTGACGCCAACTTGGGGATATCTCCAATATTTCACCAAATTCCCATAGACTTCCATTGTAAACCAATAGGGATTACTTGCTTACAGAAAATGAACAAAACTGAAATATTTTATTGCAACAAAAACTAATATTAACTTGGGGGGTTACATTAATTATATTTAAGGGAATGCATGTAAATTAAATTATGAATAAAAGTAACATGATAGAATGCTTAGCATGCTTTCCCAAACATAAATTTTAAGAGAGCCCGCAGGTCAAAGGAATTAGATTTGAAACTTTTATCCAATTACAGTAAATTTTGACTTTCGTGATTTTTGAACTTTTTGTGATTTTTAATTCGATTTCTACGTTTCTTCGCGATCTGTTGCAATTTTTTGGCATTCTATTTTTTGCCTATAATACTAAAGTAATTTTTGCTCTCATTTCAATAAAGTTTATTCGAATTTCGTATAGTAATTTTCGAATTTTTCGGGAATTTTGTATGTGATTTTTAGTGTATTTTAGCGATTTCCTACCATTTTTCCATATTAGTGAAAGGAATCAACTTTCAATCTTCGAACACAATATATAATTTTTTTTTCTCTTTTCGAAATTTGTGCAGCAATTTAAAATTTTTTCGCCATATCTTACTGTGATGTTCAGAGCTTTTCGCAATTCGAGCTGTTTTTTGACGCCCCCGGGAAACGCCGGGCAAGTTAGCTAGTAAATAAATAAATATAGGGAGAGTGTGAACTAATAGTAGGAATTGAATGAACAGCTTTCAGTTAAAGATATTGTTAGTAAAATTGGTTCAGCAGAAAGATCTGGGCAGATGACTAAAAAACACACTTGTGTTTTAAATATATAGATTATATAAAATTATGAAAAATTAAATTATTAAGTAAATTTTGTTATTTTGATAAAATTATAGTAGAATGTCTTAAAGAATAGCATTAAAATTTTATTAGTCAAGAGAATTTCGGACAAAAACTTCAGGAACCTAGTATTATTTTAAATCTCGAATCTATACTCATATTATAAAGGGTAAAAATTGTTTATTTGTAGGAGGTAAGTTCTGGAACAACCGAACCGATTCCAAAAGTAATGGTATCAAAATGATGATGTTAGTCCAACTTAGAACATAGGTTACATTTTATGTCGGTGCCACTACCCCAAAGGGGGTGCAGGAGCAAAAAACGTTCTAAAAACGCGATTTTTGCGTTACTGAAGGGCCTAGAAATATGAAATTTGGAATATTAGTTACTTATAAGATATAAAAGATGTCTAAGAACAGTTCTTAAACAATTCAAAATTTAAAAGGGGTGAAAATGCACAAAAAACGTTCTAAATGGTAGTTTCTACATAATCTCAGGAAATACCAAACTGATTTAAAAAATATTGATGTCAAAATGATGGTGACAACGCTTGCTCCAAGATAGGCTATGTTTTATGTCGGTGCCACTATCCCAAAGGGGGTGCAGGATCAAAAAACGTTCTAAAAATGCGATTTATGTGTTACTGAAAGGCCTAGAAATATGAAATTTGAAATATTAGCTACTTATTAGGTATAAAGGATTTCTAAGAACAGTTCTTAAACGATTCGAAATTTGAAAGGGGTGAAAATGCGCGAAAAGCGTTCTAAAAAACGTTCTAAATGGTGGTTTCTACACAATCTCAGGAAATACCAAACCGATTTAAAAAACATTGGTGTCAAAATGACAGTGACAACCCTCGCTCCAACATAGGCTATGTTTTATGTCAGTGACACTACCCCAAAGGGGGTGCAGGGGAAAAACGTTCTAAATTGCGGTTTTTGCGTTACGGAAGGGCCTAGAATCGTGAAATTTGGAATGGTTTTAGATATTTTTGGTTATAAGATATCAATAATCTCATTTCCTAAATTTGGCGATTTTTTGGCATTTCCTAAAAAAATCGAAATTTAAAAGGGGGTCAAAATGCGCAAAAAGCGTTGTAAAAAACGTTCTAAATTGCGATTTCTATGCAATTTTAGGATGTACTGAACCGCTATTATAAAATTATGCTGACAGATCTCGCTCCAAGTTAGGCTATATTTTATATCTGTTTCCACTACCTCAAAGGAGATGCAGGAACAAAATGCGCAAAAAGCGTTCTAAAAACGTTCTAAATGCCGATTTGTCAGCGATATCTCAGGGAGACTGATTTCAAAAGAAATGGTAGGAAATTGATGCTGACAGACTCTGCTCTAACATAGACGCTATTTTATGTCGGTATCACTCTCACCTAGACGTTGCAGGAGCAAAAAAGCGTTCTAAATTTCGATTTTTGTGATCGCTAGCAACTTAAAATTAGGCAAGGTACATATTTATTAGATATAAATGATCTTTAAGAACAATTTCGAAAAAAAATAGAAATTTAAAAAGGGGTGAAAATGCGCGAAAAGCGTTCTAAAAACGTTCTAAATTGTGATTTATACTCAATCTCAGGAAATACCAAAGCTATTTCAAAAGTAATGGTTGCAAATCAATGGTGATAGTCCCTGCTATAACATAGGGTATATTTTATGTTGTTGTCACTACCATCTGAGGGTTGCAAAATCAAAACATGCTCTAATTTGCGTTTTTTGCACAACTGAGGGGTCTAACACTTTGAAGTATGACATGGTATTTACTTACTAGATGCAACTGCTTTCTAAGAACAGTCGAAAGAAAATTCCAAATTTAAAAAGATGAAGTAAGCGAAAAGTGTTATAAATTACAATTTTTATGCAATCTTATCAAATACTAAACCGATTAAAAAAATAATGATGACAAATTGTTGGTGTTAGAAACTGCTCAAATATAAGCTATATTTATATCTGTGCCACTACCACCAGAGGGTTGCAGGAGCTAAAAACTTTCTAAATTGCGATTTCTGTGATACTGAAAAGGCTAGAAACTTTAAATATGGCATGGTAGTTACTTATAAAATATAAATGCCCTCGAAGGACTGTCGAAAACAAGTTCGAATTAAAAAGGGGTAAAGCGAAAGGGAGGTGTGAAAAGCATTTAAAAAAAGTCCTAAATTACGATATCTATGCAATTTCAGGGAATATAAACCGATTATAAAAGTAATAGTTGCGAATCAGTGGTAACAGTCTCTAATCCTACACAGGCCGATGATTCTACCACCTGGGGTTTACAGGAACAACAAACGTTCTATAAAAGGCCTTTAAAAGCTTTCTAAATTACGTTTCTGTGGAATATTAAAAATAACAAACCGATTTCAAAATTAATGTTGGCAAATTAATGGTGATAGTTCATAATTCAACATAGCCCTTTCTGTTGAGAGAGATGGTAGGACTTGGAATTTGACATGATAGTTAATTTTAAGATGTAAGAAGATGGTTTCTAAAAAATTCAAAACTTCAAGTGAATACTGACATGAGCGTATTAAATGAGCATAAAGGTTTCAAAATATTTTCTAAATTATCATTTATTTAGTTTTATTAATTTAAGTCTCATTTCTGCCTAATGCAATGTAATAATGATGTTTAATCAAACTGTGTTTTAAATAGTAATTTTTGAATTATTCTTAAAAATAATAAGTAAAAATTTAGTTAGTACCTTTAAATAAAAATTAGACAGATAAATATCACTTGGCATATTTCAAATATTACACGACCAAAGCCGCGGGGTTTGCTAGTTATTTTATAAAGACACTCTAAATTTTTGTAAAACATTGCGTTTTATCGGTGCGTAATATCGATGACATTATTTTCAAAAGTGAAGCATTTTCACCTGTGAAGAATTTCAAAGCAGCAGGGCTGTGAAAATGACGCACTTCTACAAAACATATTTCAGTTTTCAGAATTAAAATACACGCTTTTTTATAAAATGACGTCATTTGCATCCGCTAAAACAATCCACTTTTACAATCCAGCCTTAAACTTCATCTATGGAAAAGTATGCATATGACGTCATTATCGCGGAATAACAGACGATATTGTTGACATAGTCCATATTTAATTTAAACTTTTTTTCAGGTTTTATGAGAAAATGGCAACAAAAAGATACAGTAATCTCCTATTTTCGACTGTTTTCCGTTTACTTTCAATAGAAATGGAGTACTTTTGTTACCACGATTAGAAAAATAATATTAAAAACTACAAAAAAAAATAATATCTCAAAAATAAATTGTGATACAGCTTTCAAAGAAATTGCATTTAAAAGTACATCCCCCCCCCCCCCCTATACGACGGTGTAAAAATTGAAAATGTGTGATGTTTAAAAGTTTAAAAATTTGCTGTTGCGAAAATTGCAAAACCGAAATTTCATTTCAAATTTCAAAGTGTTGCCATTCGCAGAATGACGTATGCGTTACGCACAGATATGTTTGTCCTTTATAATATAGATAGATAGAAGATGTATAATTCAAATCTTATCATAACGATAACGTCCAAAATACTGAATCAATTCGAACCTAATTGGGATGTATTAATCTTGCAAGTATCTTGGATGAGTTCATTAATTAAATATGTAAATCTTATTAGTTTGCTTACATGGACGCACAAAAACAGAAAATGCACAACTTATTATCACAATAATGTCCGAAATGCTGAACCAATTCAAACCTAATTGGGACAGTATATTGATCTTGCAAGTATCTTGAATGGATTCCCGAATCAAGTATTGTACTGGTGCCTCTAGGCAGTCACCTAATCGAAAAACAGTTTCTGTTCAAAGCAAAGAGCATAGAATTAACGAATATACCTTTATTTGAGTTGTCTAATTCCATGACATTTTTACCTAAATTTCGTTATTTGTTTTTTGTACCGAAAGAAAAATCAAATCTTCTTTTGGCGCCCGGGGCATATGCCCCCCCCCCCAATCACTACCCTCTAGTTTTCGACCCTCTTTGAGGCTCATTAACCCTTAAATGCATAGTAGTCCAGGTAAAAGGGAATTTTACCTAGCAAAATTAATGGTAGTACTGGAAATCGGCTTTCTAGATGTTTTTTTGGGTCGCTGAATCCGAATTTGTAACTTCCCACCAAAATGTCCCCCGGCAACCTCACCAAATTTTGGTAAAAAGACCCCCAAAAAAGGTTTTTATTAAAAAATTACATTTTTTTATTGTTTTAGAGAAAAAGCATCTAGAAATTCAGAAAGTAGACAAAATTTCCAACAAATTAGATATATGACATTATGACTTAGGATGAAGGTGAAGGGGGGATCTGCCTCGGAACATGCGCGCGGTGCTGCGTAAACTAAGTTGCTCAATTCCACTTAACCACTCACACGTTTACATTCGTCCTCCAATCTCCCCTCCGAACTTTCTCTATAAGGTTTACTTTAAGATTTTTGGGTCGCTGAATCCGAATTTTCAACTTTCCCCCCAAAATACCCCCCAAATAGTTGTTTTTAACCTAAATTTCTTATTGTTTTAGGGGAAAAGCATTACGAAATTCAGAAACTAGACAAAATTTGCAACAAATAGGATAGATGACATTATGAATTAGGATGAACGGGGAGGTTGAGGGCTGCCTCTGAACATGCACTGCGGCTCTACGTGCACTAAATTATGAAGTTCCAGGCAATTGGGGATTTTATCTGACAAAATTAATACTAGTTCTGGATTTCGACTCACTTTATGTTTTTTGGGTCGCTGAATCCGAATTTGTAACTTCCCACCAAAATTTCACCCGGCAACCCCCCAAAAAATTGATTTTTTGAAAAAAATTGGTTTTTGAGAAAAGCGCGCGGGGAATGTTCCGAGGCAGCCCCCTCTCCCCCCGTTTATCCTACGTCATAATGTCATATATCCTATTTGTTGCAAATTTTGTCTAGTTTCTGAATTTCGTAATGCTTTTCCTCTAAAACAACAAGAAATTTAAGTTAAAAACAACTATTTGGGGGGGGGGGTGTGTTCGGGGGGGGGGATTTTGGGGGTAAGTTAAAAATTCGGATTCAGCGACACAAAAAAATTAAAGTAAACCTTATAGAGAAAGTTTGGAGGGAAGATGGGAGAGCTAATGTAAACGTGTGAGTGGTTAAGTGGAATTGCGCAACTTAGTCCACGCAGCACTGCGGCTCATGTTCCAAGGCAGATTCCCCCTTCCCCGTCATCCTAAGTCATAATGTCATATATCTAATTTGTTGCAAATTTTGTCTGCTTTCTGAATTTCTAGCTACTTTTCCCCTAAAACAATAAAAAAATGGATTTTTTTAATAAAAACCTTTTTCTGCGGTTTGCCGGGGGAAATTTTGGTGGGAAGTTGCAAATTCGGATTCAGCGACCCAAAAAACATCTAGAAAGCCGATTTCCAGTACTACCATTAATTTTGCTAGGTAGAGTCCCTATACGGTCTCTATTGCCTGGACTATAGTGTAACTCAGGAGTTACATGTACTTTTTTGCTATTTGGCGCTTTCTGTTGGTCTTTTGGTGAACTATTATGGGTTACTTACGTGTGATAACATGCATTTACGGTCGTGAAGTCTGTTTTTGTTCTGATGTGTTATCACGGGAAGGTTATAACATCTTTGATTGATACTGCTTGCAATGTGCTTGACTGGCGTTTTTTTCTCTAGCTTTATAAGGTAGTCCTTATTAATACTGCAAACTATTAAAAAGATTATCAAAATTATTATATCGTTGAATAGTTGTTATTGTGTAGTGTAATATTTTAAAGTAAGTATATAATTTAAAATTACCATTTTTTGAACAATTTTTGTTATGTAACTAGGAGTGACATTGTGATATTATGTACAAAAGGAACATAAATAATTTTTTTCACTATTTTTCTAGTGGATAATTCACAAAAATAGACTCAAATATAATGTTTTCCGAAAAAAAAAAAAAAACAAAAAAAACCCATACATTAAAGCAGTGGTTCCCAACGTGGGGCAACAGGGGGGCAATATGACTTTTCATGGGGGCAATTTCAGATTTCTTATTAACAAATGTTCTGTCATTTTTTTTTCTAGTGAAAGTAGTGTCGTAGTGTAAAAATAGAAGTAATAGATGAAAAAATGTAAAAATAACTGAATAAAAATTAATTTTCGAAACGTTCTCATTTAAAAGTTCAAAATGCACTGACACCGGAATAATAGTATGACTTTGTTTTACATATTTTGAACTTCTTATATATAAAAAGTTTCTAATTTTTTTGGTGTTAATATTATTTTAGTAAAATACACTTTTATAAAATTATTATTTATTAAAAAAACAAAACAAAAAAAACTTGTACATCCATTCATAATGCAATATGCCCATGAAGGAACTTTTTACATGTGAAATTTTGTACGGTATATCTAAAATTAACTATCTGGACATGTTTAATCTACAAAATGTTTTGAATTATCTAAATGAGGCAATACTTTTATGAAATTAATATATCCCTTGCGCATCCCGAAATTAAATGGGTAGAAAGTAAACTTCTTATGGCGCTTCTGCAAACCACATACACAATATATAAACATAATTCATGACATAAACATTTATAAATTTAAAATCGGAGAAAACATGGTGGCCAAATAATAACAATGGGAAAAAGAAAGCCTCAAAGATGTATATTACGAAAGAAAAAAAAAATATTTACTTAAAATGGGTAAAAGCGTGAATCCGGAAATGTTATTTGTGAATTATGTTATCCATACAGTCTCGGTGATAAACAAATATCACTTGTTCTTACTAAAGTACTAAAATCCATTATAAAATGTATCATTTCAATTAGATGTCATACAAAATGTGAGAGGGATTTAAATAAATTTTAGGAAGATAAAAATGTAGGCTATTAATCAATTTTAAATTTGAGGTAAGTTGCTAAAATAAATAAAACTTTTGTAGATTTAAACGTGAAGATCCATGGCCTCATTGTATTCATAGAGTTATATTAAAAACATACTTGTAATAAAAAAAATATGATTTTGATAAATTAAAGAACGTGAAATCACTTATCAAAGTTAATTCTATTCTCGGATCCTTCCGGGAAAATAGAAGTTTATTTTTGATGTTATAAGATTTATATGATATAGAAGGGAGGGGGGACATTTTGATTTTAGAGATGCTTAGGTGGGGCGCGGCCAAAAAAAGGTTGGGAACCATTGCATTAAAGGGTTAAGGATACAATTGTATTTTAGAAGGAAACGAGTAGGTGTAGTTAGTACTTATTTTTGAGTACATTTTTGGAAGACAAACCATAGTCACAGTAATATTTCAAGGACGATTTCGAAAATTAAGGAGAACTAACGAAATTAAAATAACTCCAAGAAAGAGAATTTTAAAACCAAAGTATGCAAAAATAATACTGAGAAAAGACAGATAGACAGAGAGAAAGAGAGATTAAAAACGGGAACTTTTTTTTTGCTCCGAAGCATTTTATCAGCTATATTTAAAAAAGAGATATCAAATCGCATCTAAAAAAAAAAAAAAAAAAAAAGAAAGAAAGAAAAGGCCTTGAAAGAAGAGAAAAAAGTGGCGTATCTCTCTGAACAGTAAGTATCAGCAGCTGATAATAATAATAATAATAATGTAATCTTTATGTAATACAACAAAATTACTATACAACAGCAAAAAGGTAAGAGACTTCATATTTTTCTCCTTTTTGTGTAAATGCGCATCATTGATACTCCTTAATAATATAAGAAATTATGATAAAGAAATAAATACGCGTTATTGTTTTCTTCTTTATTTATAAGAAAAAAGTGTTATTGGATTCGTGAATTTTTTCCACCATGAAAATGTCTGCCTGCGTCACACACATTTTGTGGCCGCCCTATTTCAAGCACTAATGCACAGAATTTCGTTAAACTTCATTTTTAGTTAAAATCTGTTATGAACTATTGCTCATTACATTTTGGTGTACGGGTCATTCTCATAATCTTTTGACTTTCGGGAATAAAAATCTGGTGAAATTAAACTTGTTAAAATAACATTTTAATCTGATAGACGAATACCTTAACGATTTAAAATAAAGAAAAAATGGTTAGCAGCGAAAATTTTTTTATTTAACTGAGGTTTATGTTAAACTTGCGAGTTTAATTTTCCTTACCATTTTACCACTAAAACTTTTTATTTTCTTCTAAATTTTTACTTCTAATGAATTTGCATAGTACCCACAGGACATTCAAATAAGAAATAATATCAATGTAGTATTTTTAGTACAAAATTTTGGAATAACATTGTCTTAAAGGGGTTGTTAAAGAAGGGACGGTAAGGTGAAAAAAGGGGACGGTATAGGAAAAAAGGAACGAAATGGGGAAAAAAAAGGGACGGTAAGGATGAAACGGTAAGGAAAATTACAAACTATTTTAGGCAAATCATGTTAAGACTAAGTCGTAGCCACAATGTTCATTGATTTTTAGAAGCAGTTATTTACATTGGATTAAAAAAAATAATAGTAATTTACCTCGAAAAGTGCAAGAATAAACCTTGAGGACTCTAAGACTACCAATAAAGCCACGATGCTTGAAATTGATATTTAAATGCTGATTTAAATTCTGCAGTAAATTTCCTGTCAAAGAATTTTAGACTCTTTCTCTAGCATACCTCTGCATGAGAAAAAAACTGTGGAAAAAATTCTGTGGCTGCATCTGAAGCGATTTTCTGTGTAATTTTAGAAGAGGGATGATAAGGAATCTAAAACCCAGGGACAGAGTTTAAAAAATAATAACGACCCTAAAAATGTATGCAGGTTATTTTTTTGCTACATATATTTATATAAAACAATAGTTTTAATTTCGGAAAAAAATTACATCGTATTATTTTTATTGAAACAATTTTATACAGACAGCTCCAAACTTAAAAATCAGCATCAGGGACATGGGATGGCATAGGAGTTTTCCTGGTATTTGGACACCCAACATCGTCCAAAACTTATTTATCTCGTTAATATTGTTATGCAGTCATGTAATGGGGTGTTCCCCAGTACATGAAAAAAAAAAAAACACAAGAGCATGTATTAAAATAAAAATTATTATTCATGGACATAAAAGTGAAAAGATTGTGAGAATGCCCCGTACATCCTCTAACAGGTAGCGCAGTTTTGCGATTTAAATTAGTTGAACATTAAACGCATACCATAACAGAAAACGCACTTTCAGCAATCATCCCTAATAGAAAACACTTCAGATATACACTATTGTATCATCCGAAATCTTTTATGTGTCCCTGTAAATGAACGATAAATGTGATGCTCATTATATTCTACTGAAAGCATCTTGTAGTGAACCTCAGTAATGTGTATCAATTTCATCATGTTTGAAATAGTGCAACATAGTTAAAATAATAGTCCCCCCCCCCCCGTAGATTATTATATAACCGACTCTTTTGTTTGACCCTGTAAATGAATGATAAATTCTTTGCAATCCATATTTTGCAGAAAGCATGATTTAGTGCACCTCAAAAGTTTATATCAATTTCATCATGTTTGTAACTGAGTCACGTTTTTAAAATACGCTGCAAATGGTTTTTCCACATAGACCATAATATAACGGAATACTCCTGAGTCCCCCTGTACGATTACTATATGTGTTGCAGATAACATATTCTATAAAAACCATCTTCTAGTGCAGCGATGACTAGGGAACTCAGCTTTCGCTTTAGAGTGTTAGTGCAATCCCGAGGGATAGAGCATCTTCTAGTGCATCCCAATAATGTACTACATAATTTTTTTTTATGTTTAAAATTGTATAACACTACTAAAATACATTAAAAATGATTTTTTCCTATAGACCATCATGTACCGGAATACTTTTGAGTGGCCCTGTAGATGAACCATGAATGCTACACACTTCATTTGTAATACCGAACATGCCATGGCAAACCTCAATATCCCATATCAATTACTTGTCAATCCGAGCATATTTACGCGAGTTATAGCTCGGACAGACTGGCAGATAGACAAATCGAAATCCTAAACACTTTTCAACTATGTTGGAAAGTGTTAAAAACATACATTAAAGGCTGAAGTATTGACATTAATTTTTTTTAAATCTTGCCCAGTCTCTTTTAAAAATACAACAACAACAACGAAAAACAAAAAAATAATTACGTTAAAATAAAATAAATGCTTCCAATAATCTTAAAAATCAAAATTGGATAAAAATGCACAATTTGCTTTAAGTATGCGTTAATTTTCAACAGTAAAGACTTTTAGCAAATAATAAATTTATTTATTTTAAAGCTTTCTCGCATTTTCAGTATACACGTGTAAATTGAAAATATATTGTTTGAAAATATTATTATTTTGGCTTTTTAAACTTTGGCTACGGTAAATAAAAAATGGTTATTTAAAAATATGAATTAAATTTCTATTCGGACGAGGAAATTTGCACACCTCAATCTAGTCAAGTCAGTCTAATCAAGTCCAAAATTATTTGCTTCAGCATATTTATCAAGTATTTCTCTATAAAACAACAAGTTTTCATATTTTTTATCTGCAATAGTTTTTGCAGTATAAATTGGGAAACTGAAAACGATGCGGTCGATTCAAAAGCGGCACCGGAAGCATTATTATCCGCTTAGATCACAATGACTGAAGGCGGCCTTTGCCCCGCTTTCTTTGATGTGGGGAGTCTTGTGTCGCACTGCAAGAGAAGAGACTCCCTACAGAGATTAGTACCTGACATGTTTATCATCTACACTGGAGAAAATTTCTTTTGTTGTTTGTGTACGCTTTGCTTCCAAACATTTGAAGAGCAACAAAAAAGATTACAACTGCCCGCAGAACCTTTGGAAAAGACTATCCAGAGAAACAATATATGACTTCTTTGAAATTGAAAATGTGACCTTTACTGAGTGGATTTTTTTTTCTTTTTTAGAAATGTGGGTCTCTGCCTCATAGGAGCTACACTCGCCAACCCCCTCCAGACACTGCAGGCTCTAAAAATACGCCAGTTATCTCTGTTTTAAAATAGATTACCCGACTATGGAAGATTGAATGATATTATCCTGACTAGTGGAGATCTTCTGTAATCGGGTTGCCATTCATTTCCCTTTGCCTATGTGAATTTTTGTTCCTCAAGGTCGCATGCACAGTTGACGGATGTTTTCGAGATTGATTAAACAAGATAAATTTGAAATTTGAAAACCAGCTTGTATAAAATGGTTAAAAAATGCATGTTTTCGAGATTGATTAAACAAGATAAATTTGAAATTTGAAAACCAGCTTGTATAAAATGGTTAAAAAATGCCGCTGCCTCCGGGACTTTTATAACGACGCTACTAGAAAATCGTTCTAAATATGACGTTCTAAATATATCGTTCTAAATATGACATAATTTTCATCATTAGATGCTTTTGCACATACTAATTTAATGATTTTTAAGTTTCTGTTTTTTTTTTTTTAATTTTCACCTGTAAATATATTTTTTCAATTAAAAGTACTATTTGCAAACATTATTATTTGAACATTTTAAAATCTTTCAACAGTAGGTAAAAAACGCCTATTTCAGACATGAATTAAATCTCTATTCAGATAATGAAATTTTGAATAAAAATTTAAAAAACAAAAACCTTTAAAAATTAGACAAATATAAGAAAATGATCGGACACTTTAAAAACATTACAGAACTTTCTTGGGAGGAGGGGGAAACTTTGAGGGTAGCAAATACAGTGAAACTTCTTTTAAAAGCCACCCCTATTCAAAGGCCACCTCTTTTAAGGGCCAATATTTTTAGGAGCAAAAATTTTTCCCATAGACATAATGCTAAATTTACTCCTAATAGGGACCGCACCTACCCCTCATAAAGGCCCCTTTTTTCACATGTGCCTTAAATCCTAAACACGTGTATTGAATTCTTGAACCAAAAGATAAGAGTTCAGCAAACAACTGCACTTTCAACAAAGAAGGCAGCGAGAGAAGGGGAGGATTTAGTAACACAATGACGGACCATAAACTTTTCCACAAGTGAGACAAACAGGTGTTCCTCACACTTTGTTTGACCTTTCAACCTGTAGGGATTGGGTTGGAAGGGAAACTTGACCCTTTGTTGTGGGCGCACAAAGGATAACAGGTTATCTACAAAAACTGATTCCATATTTACTAAATGAAACTGTCAGGAAACGCTAGCAGAAATAAATAAATTAATATATCATTCTAAGGGATTAATAAATGATGCAAATTTAAGTAATTTGTTCCATAAAGTAAAAGAATCATTTGAAACCATAATTGATTGAGAAAAAATTATGAAAAGTAAACAAACTTCAATGGAAAAATTTTTCAGTCATGTATAGAATTTGAAAATGTTAATAAACAGTTTTTTCACCTATATAGGTTTTGATTTCCTTATTTTAGTTATTGTTTTTTTGTCACCCCTATTCAAGGGCTACCCCTTATAAGGATCAATTTTCAATGGAACGGCAGGTGGCCCTTACAGAGAGCACTGTATTTTATTTGATCTTGTCGTGTACATGTGAGAAGCAATTAATACAGTTATATTCAGGGCCGACCTTATATAGGACGATTGGGAACGATTTTAGTCATCGTTAGTCCAGGGTACGTAGATGTATGTATTTTTAGGAATTATTCTTTGCGGCTAATAATCTATCGTGCTATTTAATTACATAATTTTGCGAAAAATACTAATAGGAAACAGTGGTACCAAAGTTAAGCACCATGTACACTGAGCTCACAGGCAACATATACCAAATTGTCCAGGTAATGATAAAATTAAAACCAACCACTATAGACTATGTGTCTGAGATAGAATGGAAAAATGTGCGATTGAAAATTGCGTGCAAGCTGATAGACTAAACGTAGTGGGCGCAGGCGGATGTAGGCTACATCCTAATCCTAATAATATAATAAATGTGAAAGTGCAAAAATGTTTGGCTGAATTCAGCGTCAAAACGGATGATTTAATACCTTTGTATCTTTCCATATAATTGAATTATAATCCATAAAGTAACATAGGCTACTTTTCAAATATTTTTCTTAATAATTGAAAATTTCATTATTTCCATCATCTTATTCATCATCTTCAAATTTTCAGCCATTTATTGATCAGTATGACACTTAAGCGTCTGACGTTGTAATCCGTTTGTATAGTCGCTATCTCAAGTGGCCGCTTGCTGTGATTTCTGAATTCAAAACCTGGCTGGAATAGAAGAAAAAAAAGAGCAGGTATTTAAACATAAATAGACTATTTGTAATTTTTAAACTGCAGAAAATTGGCTCATCGGATCATCTGTCGACATTTACAGGAACCATCAAATTGAATCCAGTCCTCACCCTTTTTTAGGTGCTTTCGTAATTATATAAATACGTAGCACCTATAGTCGTCGTTCAGTCCGTCCGTCCGTCTGTCCGTCCGTCTGTCCGCATGTAACAGAGCAAAAACTACCCAACCGAATGGTCTGAAATTTCAAATATATGATTGTCGAGCCATTTCAAATTTCATGAAAATCGGATGTATAGTTTAATTACAGGGACAGTCAAAAGTTTTTCTTTACATTACGGCCAATGGGAAAAATTATTGCAAGTGCATTTTAATGATATTACAGCCTTCCGAATGATCTGAAATTTTAAAGATATAACTGTTGCAAAATTTTGTCGAGCCCTTTCAAATTTTAGGAAAATCGGATGTATAGTTTAATTACAGGGACAGTCAAAAGTTTTTCCTTACATTACGGCCAATGGGAAAAATTATTGCAAGTGCATTTTAATGATATTAGAGCCTTCCGAATGATCTGAAATTTTAAAGATATAACTGTTGCAAAATTTTGTAGAGCCCTTTCAAATTTTAGGAAAATCGGATGTATAGTTTAATTACAGGGACAGTCAAAAGTTTTTCTTTACATTACGGCCAATGGGAAAAATTATTGCAAGTGCATTTTAATGATATGAGAGCCTTCCGAATGATCTGAAATTTTAAAGATATAACTGTTGCAAAATTTTGTCGAGCCCTTTCAAATTTTAGAAAAATCGGATGTATAGTTTAATTACAGGGACAGTCAAAAGTTTTTCTTTACATTACGGCCAATGGGAAAAATTATTGCAAGTGGATTTTAATGATATTAGAGCCTTCCGAATGATCTGAAATTTTAAAGATATAACTGTTGCAAAATTTTGTCGAGCCCTTTCAAATTTTAGGAAAATCGGATGCATAGTTTAATTACAGGGACAGTCAAAAGTTTTTCTTTACATTACGGCCAATGGGAAAAATTATTGCAAGTGCATTTTAATGATATTACAGCCTTCCGAATGGTCTGAAATTTTAAAGATATAATTGTTGCAAAATTTTGTTGAGCTATTTCAAATTTTAGGAAAATCAGATGTATAGTTTAATTACAGGGACAGTCAAAAGTGTTCCGTTACATTACGGGGAATGGGAAAAAAATATTGGAAGTGCATTTTAATGATGTATCAGACTATGCGCTTTATGAAGTGCAAAAAATTATACATTCAGTACAATATGGGGTGCAAAAATAATTATAAAACTAGTTATAGTACGAACGCACCTCATTTGCCACGTTTGACGAGCAATTTCCAACTTGTTTTTTTTGGAGGGTGGGAGCGAGAGGAGGGGATATTGGAGAAAGTCACATATTTAAAATATTATCACTCATCGAATAGGACTACTAAGACCCAGAGAGAACAAATAAAAATTAAATTTAAAAAATCAAAAAACCCGACTGCGTAAAAAGCGAACTAATTAATTATTTCTCATCAATGTGAAACTATTTTTTTATGTTACTTACCCTTTTTTTATTTACTTGTATTGATGACTTTTAAGTTGTGTTTAATTGTTAGTTCCTATCTATAAACACTGTTTTGATGAGGCCTATAGATGTCTATGATGTTTAGAGTTGCAGTAAAGCTAGAGATCCTACCTACATAGCTTCCAGGTTGTGTAATATTTAAACGGAGCTTCTAACTGTAAAATAGTCAATGAAACATCGTCTTCATTTTGAAAGACCCATCCAATGATATGCCACTCAATAGGCTGCGTAATTTTTTTCTTTCGTCTCTACCGCCATTTTGTATTTTACAGCCGCCATTTTAAATTTATAAAAACAAAATCTTGCCTATAACCATCGGACGATTAAGCCGAATCGATAGAGACCTCATTCATTAAAATCCATCCAGCCGTTGGGATGTTTCGAGGGTATAAACCCAGATAGCAATTTTAATTTGCAGAAAATTTTCAGCAATCTTACTTTGCAGACTTTCAAAGTTGCAGCAAGCTCAGCATGACAAGTCTGAAAGTTCATAACAAGACTGCAACAAGATTATGCAAACTCCGAAGTCACCATACTTTGAACTTGCAGCTAACTTGTCGTGCAAGTTGCAGTCTTCTTGCATCAAGCTTACTGCAAACTGATAGCAAACTAGTAATATTGCGATGTCACACTATTTGCAAACGCATTGTAAACTTGCAATCAGAGCATCTGCAAACTCGGAATCTTGTCATGACAAGTTCACGACAAGCATAGCTGCAAATATGCAGTAATTTCATTGAAATGTTAATTCTCTGAATTTTGCGTTTACAGGTAAAATAAAATTTTTTGAAACAGCAGATGTGTATTCACCAAAATTTGGGAAGAACTTCGTTTTGATGCTAAAAATGAAATTCCGATGAGTACTAAAGGAATAAAGTTGTTTTACCATGTTCTGTAGGCAAAAAGGGTCATTTTTAGCTCGGGGAAGGGGGTAACTCAAAAGAATTTTAAGTAGGTGAAAGGGGATATTATTTATTATGTATTTTCTAATTCCGAATCAGGTGAAATCATCAGCAAGTCAATACGATAATTTCTTACAAAGTTACGGCAGGTTTTATGAACACAAAGCCAAAAATTATACTTTTGCAGGTAAAATAGGATGTGTACAGTAACAACTATTCACGAAAGCTTAAAGCAAACTTCGTTTTGGCACTAGAAATTAAGATCCGGTGTGTCCCCAAATGTAAAGTTGTTTTGCCGTGTTTTTTTCTTTTTTTTTGGGGGGGGGGGGGGGGGGAGATGGGCATTTTAGCTCGAGAGGGGCAAAATTCAACTTTTTTTAAATAGGGCAAGTAGGATATCGTTTCGTATGTATCTTTTAATTCCGATTTGAATAACATTATCCGCAAGTCAAAACGATCATTTGTAAGACAGTTACTGCAGTTTTTATCAATACAAAGTGGAAAATTATACTTTATTTTTTAGTATACTTTTGTCACATTTATTTTACGTTCAAAACAAGTTCTCTATATCATATTAAGTCATCTCAAAATTATTAAATGTCCTCAAAATAGCAATAAATAAAATAAGGATAGTTTTGAGTTCACTTCAAAGTCATTAAATTTACCAAAATTCACTACTTATAACCTGCCGTAACTTTGTAAATAATGATCGTATTGGCTTGCGTGCGGTGTCATTTGATTCAGAATGAAAAAATTCATAACAAACGATACCGCCTTTGACCTTTTAAGAATAAGTTCAAGTCTCCCCCCCCCCTCCTCACAAAAAAACTTGATGAAAGAACTTCATTTTTTAAGGGACTCATCGGATCTTTATTTCTAGTGCCAAAGTTCTTAACAAATTTTTGTGCTTGGTTATCAGTTGCTGCTGTAAAAACTTACTTTACCTGCACTAAAGTATAATTTTCGACTTTACATTCATAAAACTTAACGAAACTATGTAACAAATGACCGTATTGATTTGCAAATGGCATCATTCGATTAAAAAAACATAATAAACGATACCCGTCTCTTGACCTACTTAAAAATTTTTCAGCTTTCCCCTCCCGCTCCCTGAGTTAGAAAAGCTCCCAAAACATGGTAAGAGAACCTTATTTTTTGATGGCTCATCGGCTTTTCATTTTTAGTGTTAAAACGAAGTTCTTCCCAAATTTTCGCGAATGGCCATCAGTTGTCGTATATTATTCAATTTTTGGTATATATGAGGTGCATTCAAGTTCTAAGGCCTCCGATTTTTTTTCTAACTAACTACTCACCCAAAAACTATGAAACTGGTGTTACTTCTAGATGTAATTTCCCTGCAGACGTACGCATTTTTCACAACGTCGATGCCATGATTCCATGGCCACGGCGAAGGCTTCCTTAGGAGTCTGTTTTGACCACTGGAAAATCGCTGAAGCAATAGCAGCACGGCTGGTGAATGTGCGGCCACGGAGAGTGTCTTTCATTATTGGAAACAGCCAAAAGTCACTAGGAGACAGGTCAGGTGAGTAGGGAGCATGAGAAATCACTTCAAAGTTGTTTTCGCGAAGAAACTGTTACGTAACGTTAACCCGATGTGCGGGTGAAACAGCACGATTTGCTTCAGCGATTTTCCAGTGGTCAAAACAGACTCCCAAAGAAGCCTTCGCCGCGGCCATGGAATCATGGCGTCGAAGTTGTGAAAAATGTGTACGTCTGCAGGGAGATTACGTCGAGAAGTAACACCAGTTTCATAGTTTTCGGGTGAGTAGTTACTTAGAAAAAAAATCGGAGGCCTTAGAACTTGAATGCACCTCGTATATTTTACCTGTACGCTAATAGTCGTACTTTTCATTGTTGTGCGTGTTTTGTGCAGGATTCTATATAATCGGAGGTTTTTCAAATGCTGGACATTTTTATGCTATATAGACTGAGTAGACAAGGACTTATAGTTTAAAGTAGATTCCAAATCACCACAAATACTCTATCACACCTAGGAATTAAATCCGACATAGTTGAATGGAAGGCCACGGTGTTAACCATTCAATTACCTGGTAGGTAATCCCCAATAACTTCCAATAATGCACTTTAATTTGTTTAGGAGATTTATTAGGCACACCAATTCTCAATTAACTGCATATACTTCTAGTTTTAGAAAGTAATTGAAAACATTATCTAAAAACAAGTAGTCCATTAGCATAACCAATTCAAAGCAAACTGTATTATATGTCTAATTTGATTAATAATTTATTATATCAGAGTATATTAGCTCTTAAATTTCTATTTTTCCTAATAAATTTCACGCTATTAGGAAATAAATTTAGTTTAGACATAACTATCATATCATGATGTGATATGATAGTATCATATCATATCATATCAAGACATAGCTACCAATCAAGAAATTCTAATTTTTTGCAAAACTAGCCATCCCTGGCGAGTCGTTTGGTTCTCCCTGAAATATATGGTAATTATTGCATGTTATAATTTATTTTACTTGCTTAAGCATTCGCCAAATCGGAAGATTCTGATAGAGAAATAAAGAAATCTGTATTTTTATGTTAAGCGGGTGCAGGTGATAAATCGCCAAATATCCAAAATCGCATCGCATTTTTTTTTTCCTATTTCATTAAAAATATAATCCTTTCACTTATTTTATTTAAAATACATAACTTCAATCTAAAATACCTAATTTTCACTTAATTTTTATAAAACAGTAAAACAATAAATAATACCATAAACCAAGCCATTAAATTTCGACATCGAAGCACTGTTTTTAGTTTACTAAGCGAACAATAAAAAATGCTGCAGGCAGTGTTAAAAAAAGATGCTATAGGCGAGATTTGCGCCCGGCTAACATTCCACTTTGAACAAAACTATATGAATATAAACACAACCCCCAATCTCAACTTCATATATAATTTTATTAAAGAAAATATAATTTATTTTAATTTCTTTATGGCCAAAGTGTAATATATTGCTAAAACACTGAAACTTCTCGGAAAAAAAAAAAACTCATTTTAAAATTAAAATTGCCCTATTCTCAAATCTGAATAAATATAAAACCACAACAACAAAATATTTGAAAATTTTGAAGAATTTAAAAAGAACAAAGTTAGAATAAAACAGTACAGGCTATAACATAATTACAAAGTTTATTTTCACACAGTTACAGATAATAGTTCACACAGTTCACAGTCAACACAGTATACAACAAATATATATACAACATAATAACAATAATAACAAAGTATAGTATTTAAAAAATTAACATTATGCAACATTCTTCTCTATAATTGTTTCATGTCTTTGAATCCTAAAATAGAGAAACAAAAGAGTGCATTTAAAGAAATTACAAGTTAAATTTTTACAATATTTCAAATGAAAATCAAATTTCAAAGTAATTGCTTAAGGGTGCAAAGGCCAACTTAGTGAAAAAGTTTCCATGCCGGGACTCGAACCCGGGCCATCAGTATAGCGCACTGACGTTCAACCGACTAAACCACATGGAACGATACCCAGCCTGGAAAATTTCTCACTATTATATGTTGCGCCTCTTAAGCAATTTCTTTGAAATTTGATTTTCATTTGAAATATTGTATTCAAGGCGAATGCTTCTCTCTAGAATAATTTCCATGTATTAATATACCCGAACAATTCATCAGTAAATTTCTTGTGAAACTGGAATCCCCTTTCCTATTGTATCGAAGACTTTTATCATTTTTTCCTTTGAATGGAAATGATTAAATAAATAAAAATTTTCATTTTCATACAATACGCTGAAATAAATTCATACCTTCATCGCAATAGCAACCTCTCATTTTGAACGTTCTACACGAACGAAAGTGGAATAAACTTCGTTATATAGAATGTATTTATCGTAATAGGGAGATTAATTTGTATGTTAATGGTGTTCAAAGTCAAGGTTCAGCAGAAAATTTCGTTAAGTAGAAAACTTCGTTAAAGGGAAGTTCGACTGTCTTGTTTTGTAGAACACAGGGGGCAGTGAACTTTTCAAGTGGTACAATTCTTTTCATAATCAGTGCTATTAGCTGGTCTTCCATCCATAAACAAAATTGTGCAAAATGATTCAATAAAATCCTTTTTACTTTTAAAGTCCAGGCAATAGAGACCGCATAGGGGCTCTACCTAGCAAAATTCATGGTAGTTCTGGAAAAAGGCTTACTATATGTTTTTTGAGTCGCTGAATCCGAATTTTTAACTTCCCACCAAAATTTACCCCAGCAACCCCCCCAAATTTTGGTAAAATGCCCCCCAAAAAAGGTTTTTATTTAAAAAATCAATTTTTTTTATTATTTTAGGGAAAAAGTATCTAGAAATTCAGAAAGTAGACAAAATTTTCAACAAATAAGGTACATGACATTATGACGTAGGATGAATGGGGAGGGGGGGGGGGATCTGGCTCAGAACATGCGCCGCGGTGCTGCGTAGACTAAGTTGCGCAATTCCACTTAACCACTCACATCGTTTACATTCGCCCTCCCGTCTCCCCTCCAAACTTTCCCTATAAGGTTTACTTTAAGTTTTGTGGGTCGCTGAGTCCAAATTTTTAACTTCCCCCAAAATTCCCCCCTTCCTCCACAATCCCCCCAAAATAGTTGTTTTAAAACTAAATTTTTTATTGTTTTAGGGGAAAAGTATGTAGAAATTCAGAAAGTAGACAAAATTTGCAACAAATAGGATACATGACATTATGACGTAGGATGAACGGGGAGGGGGATGGCTGCCTCTGAACATGCACTGCGGCGCTACGTGCACTAAGTTATGCAAGTCCAGGCAATAGGGATTTTACCTGGAAAAATTAATGCTAGTTCTGGATTTCGACTCACTTTATAATTTTTGGGTTGCTGAATCCGAATTTGTAACTTCCCATCAAAATTTCCCCCAGCAACCCCCCAAAAAATTGATTTTTTGAAAAAAAAATTGGTTTTTCAGTACAGCGCGCGAGGAATGTTCCGAGGCAGCCACCTTCGCCCCGTTTATCCTACATGATAATGTCGTACATCCTATTTGTTGCAAATTTTGTGTACTTTCTGAATTTCTACATACTTTTCCCTTAAAACAATAAAAAATTTAATTTAAAAACAACTAATTTTTTTTTTGGGGGGGGGGGTTGCGGGGGGGGAGAATTTTGGGGGAAGTTAAAAATTCGGATTCAGCGACCCAAAAATCTTAAAGTAAACCTTATAGGGAAAGTTCGGAGGGGAGACGGGAGGGAGAATGTAAACGATGTGAGTGGTTAAGTGGAATTGCGCTACTTAGTATACGCAGCACCGCAGCGCATGTTCTGAGGCAAATCACCCCCTCCCCATTCATCCTACGTCATAATGTCATCTATTTTACTTGTTGCAAATTTTGTCTACTTTCTGAATTTCTAGATACTTTTTCCCTAAAACAATAAAAAAATTGATTTTTTTAATAAAAACCTTTTTCGAGAGGCATTTTACCAAAACGTGAGGCATTTTGAGAGGCATTTACCCAGGCTGGGTAAATGCCTCAATTTCCAGGCTGGGTAATTGCTTTCCAGCCTGGAAATTCCAGGCTGGGTATCGTTCCATGTGATTTAGTCGGTAGAACGTCAGTGCGCTATACTGATGGCCCGGGTTCGAGTCCCGGCATGGAAACTTTTTCACTAAATTGGCCTTTGCACCTCTTAAGCAATTACTTTGAAATTTGATTTTCATTTGAAATATTGTATGCAATGCGAATGTTTCTCTTTAGAATAATTTCCGTGTATTAGTAAATTTTTACAGTTTTAAAAAATTCTACTTACAATTAGTTCTAAAGGCCATCACAAATTAGAACTCCTCACGCTAATGTTAATACAATGGGACATATTTTTAAAAATAAGTGTTTGTATTTTTATATTTTTAAAATACTTTTTCTTTTATATTCGATAGCTGAGGTCAATTTCTGAAATTGTCGTTTTTTATTTTATTTTAATTTTGTTGAAGTTTTTATTTTATTTATTTTATTTAATTATTTATTTAATTTTATTTATTTATTTATTGATGTGGACACTTTCATTGGCTCTAAAAGTGAAAGTATATAAAAAGTCATTTAAAAATATTGAAATGCAAACGAGATATTTTGAATAATATGTCCTGTTAGCGAGCTATCGTTTCCGCTGGAGTGAAGTAGCTGTTTAAGGGTGATATTCTCGAAATGTAATAAAACATTAAAGGTTTCCAGTAGAAATAAATCTATTTTTGCAGGCAATAAGCCATAGATCTTTTTGCCAAACTTTCAGTCAAGCCAGACTTAACAATGTGGAAATTGCTTCTGGAAAACTGCACAATAATAAAGTTAACCTCTGGCTTAACTTGGCATAATTAAAATAATAATAATAAATAAATAACTTTTGAAATGTCTAAACTTAGTCAACCATAATAACCATATAACGAGCTAAACTCAGCAACCACCATTCAGACTTCGCAGCCTCTAAAAACATGGTAATATAATCCTGCTTGAAAAAGACTACTCTGTTACAAATAATGATGTTATCACGAACGGACGGCGACTATTTTCTGTAGTCGTATTGCTATTCTTTTCCTTTTTAATGGGGTATTTTTCGGTTACCATAGCCACGGCTGCCGCGATAGCTGGCGTCTGTTTGGTGATTGATAAATAAGGCAAGTCACACACTAGCGACACATAAGACATGTCGCTTGAATTCGCTGGAAAAACTGATTTAAAACAGGTTTGAAACAACTTCGTCCTTTGTTTCGACCGGTTTTTGCGCTACATGTCGCTTGTCGTCTCAGTGTGGGATGCGCCTTAGGCACATGCCACCATCAACCGACATTCCGTTAAATTATACTTCCGTGAGAAATTGCAATTTTTAAAAACATTGTTCTGCGTATCTTTGTTCCATTGGTTGGGGTAAAAGTACGCAGTGGTGAGGCAAAGATACCCAGTGCGTATTTATGCCTCATTACAGCGGGTTTTTGCCCCATTTCCACTCAAACGAATGAGTTATGTAAAAGCATTAGTAAATGTCACTAGTACTGTACACATACTGCGAAACAGCACCAAAAACTGGCAATAAGTAATAATTAAAAGAATAAAACTTTTAAAAAATCGCCATAGGTGATTTTTTACAGTTTTATTCTTTTAATTATTTTTTATTTTATGGCGATTTTTTACAAGTTTTATTATTTTAATTAGTATTTTGTAGTTAACCTTTAACTGATGTTACCAGTCTCACAGACCGCTGCTTTTTCAATTTTTATAGTTTAACTTGTAACTTTCAGTTTAACTACAAACACTATCAAAATATTGTTTAATTTGGAACTTTAGTGCTATCACCAGAGACTTTTGAATAGGTTAATTTTAATTATAACAGCCCTGTATAAAAAGTTTAGTACAAAATCACCATCCTACGAGTTAATCGCGCCTCTTATTCATCTTTCGATAGAGCGGTCTCACAGGCCACTTCACAGTAGTTATGTGATGATTTTTGTCACATCAGTTAAAAGTTAAACTGAAAATTATAAGTTAAACCATGAAAAAAAAAAAAAAAAAAAGAAAACAGCGGTCTGTAAGATCGCAAATAGCAGTTAACCAGTAACTGTGTGACAAAAATTGTTACATAAATACTGCGAGCAAGGACTACTATAATTAAAACTCACCTATTCAGAAGTCTCAAGCGTTAGGAGCGTTAGTTCTCTAGCGTAACGCCTGAAGAAATTAATACGTATAGTTAAATTAGAATCTATAGTAAATCCCACTAATCTATAGTTAAACTGAAAATTACAACTTAAACCGCGAAAAAAAAGAAAAAAACAGCGGTCAGTATGACCACAAACAGCGGTTAAACCTTAACTGCTCTGACAAAAAATGTTCCATAAATTCTGTGAGCGATGTCTGAGAACACTTGATCTTAGAGTGGATAAAAAAAAGGGTTGACTGACTCGTAAGATACTGTTTCTGCGCTAAACTTTATATAAAGGGCTATTACAATAAAAATTCCCTTATTTAGATGTCTTTAGCGATATTACTAAGTTTCCAAATGAATCAAAATTAAACTAACATCAATAGTTAAACTGAAAATTACAAGTTAAACTCTGAAAACTGAATATAGTAGCGGTCTCTGAGACCGTTAACAGGGGTTAAGGGTTAAGACTTAAAACAAAAGCATTTCATGAAACAATAACATTGATTTTTAAAAGTAGGTAGGTAGATACCTATGTTCTATATTTAAATTTAAAAAAAAAAAAAAAAAAAAAAAACGGTCAAATGTGAATATTACTCGCGCTCAGATGGTTCCGTACAATAAATATATAAATTATTAACTGTATTATTAAAAAAATCGTTGCTAAAAGAATAATAAGACTTTCTAAAAAACTATACAATGTAGGGTTGGGTATAGCTGGAGGGGAAAGTAGGGGAATGGCGGTCACTTAAGGGAAAACAAAGTCAAATTTAGAGAAAAAAAATCAATATTTTATTAACGAAGTATAACTCCAAAGCATAAGGAACAGTTTACAATCAACTAATTTGCATAAAAGTTTAAGGATTTTTTTTTTTTATCGTTTTATTTAAATAACCATCGATTGAACGGTAATGCCCGACATGGTAGGGTAATTGAACTCAGAGTTTGAATACAACATTTAAGCAAGACAAAAGTCACATATGTAGTTCTGTGGACTGTTCACACCACTGCAAACTTTTTGCGACCACCTCACACATATTGAGCACACATATTGTGTTACACATATAGTGGGCTACTTTTTTAAAATTTAGGTTTTTTTATTTTCACCACTTTTTTGAAATCGTAAAATTCTCCTTGTTTAATGACATATTAATTAAGGCGAAAACAGGGGAAATTTACCATTTCAAAAAAGTGGTGTTTCTCAATAAAATTTGAATTTTAAAAAAGTTGCCCACTAGCAAAACTTCTGGAATTCCACGCGAGCGCCATTACTCGTTATCGCCATGTTGGGTTTTAATGCATTATAATTGGCGTAACAACGCACTACAAAAATAAATAAAAGCATTAAAGTACAGATAAATGTATATATTTTGTAGACATAATGAGTAAATTAATATTTGAAAATAAGAGTGTCTACTTATCTTCAAGTTAGATGTCGTAGAATTTTATAATAAAACAACTGCAAACTAATAACGTGAGGACACAAAAATACTTTCCATCCGACCGTCATTATATCCTTACTGGGAACTTACGATGAAGTTCGCTAGGTGCCGGTACCGATCGCACGTTTTCAATTCTATTCTGTTTAGAGATATTGGCTGAGCGGGATTGCCCTTCTGAGCGTCATTACCCTAATTTCCCCTATATACTGGAAAAGTATGAATGGGTTTACCATAAAAGTTCAAAGAGATATGAAGCTTAAATAATGTCAAATATTGCCATTCTGTATAACTCTTTTTTTAATCTTATCCTAATCTGTTTGTGATGAACTTAATTCGGTACTGACAATGAAAGTAGTTCATACTTAAATTTCATTTGGCATTTCATAAAACTAAATTCAGCGTAGTATATAATCTTTTCTTTTTATAGTGTAGCTAAAACAAAACCCTTGTTCAAAGTTTAAAGCCGCCTTGATCCGTGCCGCGTTTTTCCAGATATGTTTTTAGTTAACTTTTAAAGACACGGGAGGCGTATTGGAGATCCACTCAATGCAAACTAGTCGCTAATCCCATAGTATTTATGTGATTAATTCTAATTAAATTAGTCTGTTTTTAACAATTTGACGTTTATTGCTTTTATACTGCTACTGGTTATTGTATTACAAAAATGAATCATTAAAAGTTGTTACCTGGTCTTTAAAAGCCGATGGTACATAGAGTACGCCACCCCTGTCATTATGCATGTCCAAACCGCCCGTGTCTTTAAGAGTTAATATCTAGGCTAATTACCGACGGATTTTCTCGAAAATCGCTATCAACAATGTTTTTATACTTCTGCTACGATAGGTACCTCCCGCTCTCCGCAACACCTTTGTTGAATGCCTGAAAATCGAAATTTGTGTGTAATGGAAAAATGCGCTTTTCTCTAAAACTATGTGACATAGGGTATTCGCTTTAGTTTTCCTACAAGGTTTAAATTAACATCTACTACCTCTAGTTTCTTCATAATTTTAGTTTCAGTAGATTCGGATATAGATGGGGGTGGGGGTGGGGCATATTTTTGCACTACATTTTCGACGATATCTCTGAAAATATAATACTTAAAATTAAAAGAAATGTATTTTTGAGTTCAGCGTTACGAAAGCTTTCACATGATACTCTACTCATAAACAAAGAAAATATATATTTTTTTCAAGTAACTTAGCCTCTTTACATTTTTCCTGAATATATTTCTGAATGTTTAATAATCTGCAAATATGTGGGTCAATAGTCTTTATTACTTGCCCCAATTTGAACTTTCCACGTTCCATAGCTTACGAGTAAAATGGCTGTGACATACACAAGAGTGATCTTATAATGGTTTCGTTTTCACTTTTTAAGTACGGAATCCTACCAAACTTAACTAGAAAAAGGAAAAGGTTGTTAACTGCCTTATGTTAGTTAAGTAGATATGATATTTTATACAATGCTATCTTAGAAAAAATATAAAGCTTTCAAACAATGTGATTGTGGAAAGCATTCATCTAGCTAAAACGATGGGGCAAAGCCCCGCATCTTAACCCCTTAACTGTGACATTTGTTTTCTTACAACATAAATTAAAAATGGGGCTTGACACCACTTTTTCCATACTAAAATATTTACCTTACTTAATCGAAAAATATCTGACAGTCAATAAAGATAAATTTACAGTTACAAATTAGTGGTATCAAAATGCTTTTAATAACGAAGCAAGCAAAGTGTTCTTGCCCGAATCCAGTTCGGGCCACACTGTTAAGGGGTTAAACTTGTGGGTATCTTTACCCCAAAACGGATGCATACTTTTACCCCATTCTGTTGTATTTTGCTTAATCGACTACCTACAAGTTTAAACAAATGCGATCGAGGTTAACCACACGGCATTTAGAAGTTAAAGAACTTTTGTTCTCCACTGAATTTTTGATTTTAAAAAAAATTCGAGGTATTGTCAGCTAAACAATAAAGTGAAATTTAAAAAATAAAACACGAAAATTCGAAAATTTAAACTTGTCTCTTTTTTTTGGCATGGAGTGCTACTTTTTTCACAAGGTTTGAACACACAACTACTACACTTCAAGCCAAACTGCAACTAGCGGCCCCACCGGTGGCCGAGAGGTGCTGGGTTCGATCCAAATCACGCCCATCGGCCTACTTTTTGGAGTTTTCCGTGGTTTTCTTCGAACCTTGGATTTCCTTGTGTAAATAATGGTTAGGCTCCCTTAAAAAGACTCCCACGGAGGGCACCCCCCCCCCCCTTTGGGCCGATATCCCTCGTGTTGATAATTGGCCGTCATAAACAACACCAACACACCAGCAACCTAGCGGTCAAGATTGTAGAAATATTGTTTTCATATTAAATCAGCCAGTGCGTATCTTTGCCCCGTTCGTATCTTTACACCCATCTACTCTATATTGTTGTGCTGTTGTACTTTTTTAAATTTTATTGGAGTTTTCTTTTATCCGAGGACAGTTTCATTTTCAGAACCGGTTTCAAAATTGAAAGCCGTGGTGAATACAAGGGGTGGCCCGGGGGGATACATTCCCCCGGAATTAATGAATTGCCCCCTTCGAAAGATTTGAGATTTTGTATTTTCAATGGTCAAAAGGTGAAATCCCCCCCCCCCCCCCTCGGAGAAAATTATCTGAATTCAACACTGCATAAGTACAATTGCCCAACAATAGATATCAAACAGATGCATCCGATGAAAAAAAATATTAAAATGTGTGCCCGAAATCTGTAAAGAACTGTCCATGGGCGATTCCGTGGAGAGTGTCACACACGTAACGCAGGCTTTAATTTGCATTTATTCAATTATTTATTATACTAGGGGGCTCGGCCCCCTACGAGCTACGCTCGCCAACCCCCGTCCAAACACCGCAGACTCTAAATGCATGCTAATTTGATCGGCTTTAAAAAGATTTCGAAAGATTGAATTATAATTTAAAAAACAGTAGCGATCTCCCTATAAACGAATTTCTATTCATTTCTCTTTGATTGGGGAATTTTAACGCCAAATCTGCTGCGGTACTACTTGATTATCCTGTCGACCAATTTCGCCAAATTATATAAATCGCCAAACCACTCGCCAAATTATACAAATTGATATAATTTTTATTTTAAATAACGAAAGAACAAATAAATTCGTACAACATTAATAAAAACACAAATAAAACGTCGAAATAAAAATAACTTGATGACGTATACACGTGTAACAACATTTCAAAATAAGCTAATATAAAAGGAATTAAGTAAAGAGAGTTTTTGTCTCCTGGTATTTTTTAACAAAGCGAAAAGAAAGTTCTTTTAAATGAGACATTTTAAATTAATTCTCAAAATATCAAATAAATGTCTAGCGCATTTTCTAAATTTAAACTTTTTTGCAATATTATTTTGTGTTCATTTTATGTAATAACTATAATGTGACGTAAATATGACGTAATTTTTCCTAAGACTTCTAACGCATGTTAATGAATTTATTATTTTACGATATCCTTTCTCTTTTAAAATTCACGTGTATACTTTTTATGACGTAATTTTTAATAATTTCTTGCTTTTTATACGTAATTATTTAATTCTAATTTGAAAGTTTTTTTCCTGTTTATAATAGTCACGTGCAAATAAATTTTTAATTTGAAGCAAAGATTATTGCTTGCGCTTTTTACAGTTGGCAACACTTTAAATTACTACAATTTTCTGAAATCTGTAAAAAATATCTCTAGAAATGCTGAAAATTTGAATTTAAAATAGAAATAAAACCTGAAAAAATGAGTCAAAATAAAAAAATTAATGCAATCTGCACTCCGGCAAATTCTAACGCATAAAATGATCTAAAAATGATTACACTGCCATGTCTAGTTTTTGCTGCTATAAAACTTTTTTAGTGGAACGATTTTGTCCAACTTTAGCATTAAATAACTCTTAAAATAATTCTTCGATTTGAAAACTGTCTGCATCAGCGTGTTTATCAAACATTTCTGTATAAAACCACCGATTTTCATATTTTTGTATGCATTATTTTTGTTAATATTAACGAAGAAAGGCCTCCGGTCACAAAAATATCAAAACCGGCGGCGGCGGCGGCGGTGACAGCGGTAGTTACTTTTTTTTAGAATAGAGAGATTTTAATGTTAATTCTGATTTTAAGTGGTATGGTAAATAAGTTATTGGCATATTTTTAAATTTAAATGTGTGGCAATAAAACTCACAGAAGTATATCATTTAATTTCATTACTCAAAATGTGCTTTTTTTCTGCTTCAGAAAAGAAGCACATTTTGAGTATGAAATTAAATGATATATTTCTGTGAGTTTTACTTACTCACATTTAAACTAAAAAATATGTTAATAACTTATTTACCATACCACCTAAAATCAGAATTAACATTAAAATATAATAAATAATCGAATAAATGTAAATTAAAGCCGGCGTTACGTGTGTGACTCTCCGCATGGAATCGCCCCCATATGATTCACATTAGCTGGAGTGTTTCTCCGAGTGACTAGTGTCGGCACTTAAATTTTATTTTTTATGAAAGATTGTTATCATAGAAAATGATAACGCATAAAAATGCAGTTGAACAATTTTGTACATGTAAAAAATAATACAAAACGAATCATCTTTAATAATAAAACAAATAAAGAAATAAAGAAACCAACATATCATTTTAATAGTTATAAAATAGTTTTGTGTGATAATTGAAACTTTCGACACCTTAATCTCATTGTTATATTATTAATGTCAGATTTAGACTCCAAAGTTTTAATTATCACACAAAACTATTTTATAACTCTTTTTTTTTGAAGGGGGGGGGGGGGGGGATTGATGTGACTATTCAATGCATTTTAGTTATTTAGCTCCAATTCATTTTAAAAAAAAACTCACAAATCAAATTTTAGTAAAATTGCTTTCGGCAAGGCTCGAAAAGGAAAAATTACGAATAGGAAAACTATTTTTAAAAGTTTAACTTTTTTTTTTTTTTAATTTGCGGCAAATTTATGTCTAACAATACAAAAAATATTTTTAAAAATGCATTCAAAATAATCAAAAAAGTTACAGACAGCACAATAGAAGATGCATGTATAAAACTGTAATAATAATATATTTTAGTAATTCAAAAAATCTGAACGATAATTTACCATAATTATTTACATACCAGAGCAATATTTGGCATAATTTAACGAACCGGAATATTGTTCCGATTTGCTCCGGTACAATTCAAGGCCTGGTTTTCTGACGCGAAAAATGAACAATTTCAAAATATTCATATTTAAAATGTAAGAAAAATTTCGAAATAAAGACTTATACACATCCGATTAACAAGCAGTTATGTCAAAAGAAAAGAGAAATTTTAAAAGAATTAAATAAAACTGACACCGGTAGAAAATACTGTTAATAATTTCAATAAAAAATAATAAAAATTAGAAAACAAGGTACGATAGAATTGTTAAGAATCTTGGAGAATAGCCAACTAAGAAACTGTTTAAAATACTTTATATTTATGTAGAAAAAATGGTTTAATGGCAATGAAAACATAATTTAAATTTAAAAATCTTACACTAAAACGCAGTGTTGAATTCAGGGTTGGCCGGCGGGTGGTACATTACCCCCAGAACCTTGAGTTACCCTCCCGAAGGTTTGAGATTTTATGCTTTTTTATGAACAAAAGTGTAATTTCCTCACCAGATCTCAAAAAGCCCCCCCCCCTCCGCCACTGAAATTGCCCCCAGATTACAATGTCTGAATTCAACACTGCTCGAACAGCGTGAAAGATGAAGGAAAAAAAAAAAAGGTATATTTATTAAAACGATATCTGAGAAACTCTGAGAAAAAATCATTTAAAAATTTAAATTTTCAACATTGGTTTAACATGGATCAAAACCTCAATAAATAAGCATAACTTTTTAATTTATCAGAATTTTTATAAGAAACTGCACCAACCTTTCCAAAAAATAATCACATTTCAATAATTAAAATAATACCTTTATATCTGGGTCTTCAACACTAAACTGGCCGATCTCAGTAGATTTTTCACTGTTAGCGAAACGAGATTGACCAATCAGAAGCCTGCATTTTTACAAACAGCAAAAAAGTTCGAAAAAATGCAAGCTTCTGACTGGTCAATCTCGTTTGGTTAACAGTGAAAAACTTATCTAGATCCCGGACAATGATTCGCTAATCATGGGAAGGAAGTGTCGTAATTTTGCCTTTGGATGTAAATTTCCGCGTATGCGCTGTTTATATCTGTTCTTCTTCCAACAAAAGCAATTTTTCGCTTCCGTCGTTATTTTATGACGATGTTGTATCACGTTTAGAGCAAAGTTGCGTTGCAAGGGAGCGATTGATTACATTCCGTCTACCTAGTAGTGCCCTTGCGGCAATATTATTACTTCAAATTTGTCGTGACAAGAAAATATCAAGAAAAAATTAATCTTGCTGCAATTGTTCATGCTATCTGGGAAGAAATTCACATACCCAGATACGCGTGAAACACATAACCCTTCTTGGCAGTCGGGTAAAAAATGAGGAATAGGTGTAAGAGCCCCTTATCATCCAAAAGAAAACTAACTAGGGAAGGTCCCCTGCCCCAACTGCCTGATCGGGATTTTGTCGAGAGTGGTGTCGTTGGAAAGCTCTTACCATGGGGATCAAGGTAATGTAAACAACTACCCGTCCGAATGTAACTGGTGAAGAGTTATAGGCCGATGTATTTCTGCCATTTATTGATTTCTCCAGGTCGCTAGCTATGCAAGACAGACACTCTGTGTGGTAGAAAAGATAGTTGACGGATTACAGAGAAGACAGTTTATGCTTGGTGGAAAAGGTAACTCCACGGATGTTAGTGCATTTCTGAATAGAAATGGCTGAAGCACGAGTGTTTTCAACACCAGGTACACACAATGAAAAGGGTGTTTCGCAGTTATCACAGGTGTTATTAGTTAAGTTGAAGCATGCCTGTTTAATTGGTTGAAAGACGGGATCCGTGTCTCTAATTAAAGCCTTTTGAAAAGCATACCGACGCATGTCATCGAAGGTGGGCGAGGAGAATTGGTTATAGGCCAACTTATGCAATTTTATCATGCTTTCTCTAGCGTTCATGTTGCCATCTCCACAAGCACGCTGATGAGTTTTTGAATATTCCACTATTGTCTTTATTAAGTGCTTGCATTGTTGAAAGAAATAAACGTCTAACGGCTGAAGAAATTTTGTCGTGCCCGATGAGAGAAAAACAGGCTCTACATTGAATCCAACTTTCTCAATGCATAAACTATAGATTCCTTTGGCCACTCCAACTATCCAGCACCATGATTGTTTCCTGATCACCAATCGATTCTTTTAGTTTATCGAAGTATGCCGCAGTTATTTGTTTTGTGCTCTTTCTTGACTTGGAGCATGTAATGAGCAAATTTGAGGTTGATATTCGTTGCACGTTTTCCATAACTTTGGGACCAAATTCTCCTGACATTCCTATGTTACAAGTAGCAAAGGCCCCATAAATTTTCCAGCGGCATTAATACACATTTGCACCGTATAGGAATGAGCCGTTTTGTTTTTACTGGTTACCGATGCACCACGTCTTTAGATCCCTTAATAACGAGAGTTCTGTTAGACACAATCTCATATTGGAAGCCACTTTAATCGGTGTTTCGGACGTTGGACAGTGGATACTTTCGCTGCTCAAACAGTTTTTTCACTTTTCCCCGGAACTCGTCGATCACAGATTGCGAAGACACTTCCGGTAACAAATCTCTTTTTGTTACGATTTGTGTCATCTTTCGACTTGTTACTTCATGTGCCTGTTTGAAATTCTTGATGAAGTGTGAGCTTGCTGTGAATCCGGGAATTCCAAGCTCCAATGATTTCTCAATGGCCCACATTTTGAGGTCCCTGTCATGAACGGTGGCTTTTAACCAGGGTATGAAAAAATCACGATTAAAATAAATAAATAGAAAAATCGGATTATTTTGATTTAAATCATTTTTTTAATTAAAATTAACTTACGACGTTATTTAATCTTTGAAGGTTATAGTATGCCATTTTTAATAGTTTTACAAATGCAATTAAGACAGAGGCTTTAAAGTAGTATTTATTTTTCATTAAATGCATATAAAAGAAATTATGTGTAATAATTACATCACCTACTTTAAGAGCTCTCAATAAAATGTGTTCTTTGTTCAGTGTAACTAATATATTTTTTAGCAAATCAAGATCAAAATAACAATAAAAATACTAATTTTATAGCTGGCCATATTAAACAAGCCATATTATAAATATATAATACCATATACAACTAATATATTTTTTTCGCAAATCAAGATAAAAATAACAATAAAAAATACTAATTTTATAACTGGCCATATTATAAACAAGTTCTTTTAAACATTTTTATAATAGAAATTCCTTATACTGACATTTTCAGAGAAAAAAAATGGACAAAGAATCAAGGTAACTGTAATAGTGTTTCGTATACCCAGATTCATAAATGAATAAAAAAAGAAACTCCAACACAATACTTTACGAGACTTAAAAATTACTTTTGATTGAAAAAAAATTGACTTTTTATTGTAAAGAACTTTTAAAGGAGGGCCGTGAAAAAATACAGAAGGACGGGGAGAGTCTCGATAACTGCCCAAAAGGCAGAAACCCACAGCGGGCCCTAATTGCACTCTACATAGCTCGAGGTCAGGAGCAAAAGTCAGATTTTGTTACACTTACTTACAGATTGGCGAACATTAGATAACCACATGTAAGATATTTGGCAAAAAACAAATTGGGTAGACAAAACAATCAAGAAGTTTTACATTGAGTTAAAAACTATGCCCTGGCGGGCTCTTTAGGTTTACAAGAAATAAAATTCTTGCGGTAAGGGAGAGTGGCTTAAAGAAATAGCAAACACGTGATATTACATGCACGTTACAGATTTAACGACAGCTGAATTAGTCAGCAAAGGGCATATGGCTTTTATCCGACAAACAGAAGGGTGAGAATTGATTATTAATGCAAGCCAGGAGGCTTAGAAAATATGCATTGCATATTGTCGGCAGCGATGGGAAAGACATTCACTTGTATTTTATTCTTTTATTTTATCTCAACGGAATATTCCTGCGGTTAAGATATATTTCTATCCGTGTGAAAGTGAAAGAGGACCGAGATAAATGATGCCTGCATTTGAAACTAACTTTTTAAAAGTAAAAAGCGAAACCTACAGTAGTATGAGGGGGGGGGGGGGAGAAAGACTAAAACCATATGAAATTAAGTATAAAATGTCAAATTTAAACTAAATATTTTATTTGAGGGGGGGGGGGTGACGAACAACGACAATTTATAATGAACCTGTAAGGTTAAAAGTTGATTTTTGAGGGGAGAGGAGGATAAATGAATATATAACGGGAAAGCCGTTATATATATCACCCATTACCACCAAAAAAAAAAAAAAAACTGTGAAACTTGTAGAACAGTTTTTTTAATTTGAAGATTACTTTGTCTACTCCATACATATAAGTATTTAAAACAGATATAACATAATACAAAGATAAGTCTCCATATATATATATATATATATATATATATATATAAAATTAACTGTGTGCTTGCAATTCTTTAAATGTTTGCATAAAGCAAAACTTTTCAGGTCATGATAAATGGCGCCTTTTTTAATTCTCTTCTTGGTATTCAGTAGTCCCGAACAGTCACCAAGAAAGAGCAAATAATATTTTTTTTTGTATTTAACAGGATCCTTTTTAAATAGCTTTCTAGTATTTGATTAAGAGGCTGGTACCAGCATTTTTCATGACCAAAATAAGAGAAGTAAAAATTTTTTTTAGTATCTTGTTATACTATCTTCTCAAAATAAAAATAACATGATATGAATGCAAGCAACGAAAGACACAGATACTACCTTAAAATGAAATAGAAAATAAAAGACATAAGTATATCTGTAAATAAAAGTTAAATGAAGTAATAAAAATACAAAAAAAAAAAATAGGTAGAAAATTGGTTTTCGTGCACACCGCACAGGACTACAAAAGAACGGGATGCATAAAGCAT
Organism: Maratus speciosus; assembly: GCA_963932465.1. Taxonomy (NCBI): domain Eukaryota; kingdom Metazoa; phylum Arthropoda; class Arachnida; order Araneae; family Salticidae; genus Maratus; species Maratus speciosus. Next base: position 302,353,201 of record OZ010800.1, read on the forward strand.
GCCTATGAATGGGTGTAGCCCTTATTCTTGTTAAGTAACAAGTGTGATGGCATCAGTTTAAGACATCAGCCCTAGGGGGTGAGGGAGTTATGAGACCCATACATCAAGTGATACATAGGTCCCTGCTCCCCAAAGATCACATTGATCTTCAAAGGAGCATGCGTCGATGTATCATATAAAAAAAGTTATGTTTATTGAATTGAAACAACAATTCGAGGGTTTTGTCTCTCTACACAATGAAGCTTGGACCCTTAGGGCAAAAATTTTGAACGGGAACAAAACTTCAGAGGGGATAAATTAAAAAATTAAAAAAAAATTGAGATAAATATCTCACATATCAAAGGTAAAAGGTCAATCCGAGGGTGTGGAGAGACTGGTAACATGATCGGGTAAGTATAACAACTGCAATTGTTTTTTTTTTAAATTAAATTCTAACTTTGTATTCCTTACAATGTATCAAGCAGGATATGAACTGTATGTGCATTGTATAACATTAGATAATGTTTTAAACATTTAGTCTAACTGCACTAGGTTACTAATGCTACAAACGAAAAAAAAACTTTTTTTTTTTTTTTACTGTTATTGTGAAGTTATGTTATTGCAAGAAACGGCATAATATCTTAGACGTGTTTATTGTCTAAGTGAAGCTTAACCAGAGATTTTATTTAATCTCTAAATTTAAAATAATACGTGTAATTATGTACATGTAGAAAACCAAAACAAATGTGATGAAAACAATAAAAAAAAATCATAAGTTTGAAATGTTCGAATTCAAATGTTTATTTCGGAAATCGCAAATTTCAAGGTTAAAAAATAGCGAAAAATCTGATACTATAAAATAGAAGTAAGACTTTTTTATTCAGTTTAATTTTATTTAATTCAATAATTTATTTAATTTTTGGCTTATACTGGGTTTCTTACAGCTAAAGAGCTCAGGGGTCCGATGAGGTTGGGAGGGGAGGGGGGATCAATTTTAACTCTGAGCTTTTAACTTTGAAATTTGCGATTTGAAAAAAAAATCCTGACGTGATGGTTTAAAATGAAGGTCATTTTCGAATTTTAACGCTAAAAAATACATAAGAATCAATTTCCAAAAGCTAAAAAACATGGCATAACCCAAAATTTGAAAGACAGCGTAATGTAACGGCATTTAAAAATATGCATATTTTGTAAAGAATTGAGGCTGTTGTTTTTCATTCTTTTATTTAACAAAATTTTTGTTATTTTTATCCTCTTATATAGTACAAATTGTATATTTTACAGTAATATGTCAGAATGATTAAAGATTTCAAAGTTATATTGCAATGCTAATTTTACTCTCAACCATTTCTTTAATATATCTGACGATAATTATATTTCTACTACATTTGTGAATGACCCCTAATTTGTAGCAAAAAATATGCTCCAACTTTAAACAGCTATTACTCGGTCAATTTTAATCGTAGAATAAAGGGACTTTTTTGGCGTTACTTGTCAGTGTAACAGGAAAATTTTATTAAATATAACTTATAGGACCGGGGACCGTATAAAAATTTAAATTCTGTAATTCTTCACTAAATTGTTTTTTCGCCTCAAACTTTTTTTTATCTTAACTCTGCACCTAATTTTGACCACTTTTGTAATTGGAAGTATGCATCTAGGACCAACGGTTGCGAAAATAAAGGTCGGTCAGGTTATACGTGGACACACTGTATATTTCCTTTGATTCCCATGGTAAGAGCTTTCTAATGACACCACTCTCGGCAAAATCCCGATCTGGCAGTTGGAGACCTTCCCTAGTAAGTCTCAGAGACCTAATAAGTTTCATTAGTACGAGCAATTATGTCGAGGGTGGAGTCCGGGTATTAATTTCCGTCTGGGCAGAAATTTTACGAATTTTGATCCATTAATTTTGAAACATATGCAAGAGATAATATATACAAAATATATTTGGTATGTACCACATTGTTTGTTTGTTAACAAACGTGACCATTGTTTGATCGTTCATTGTTGCTCATTGTTTTCAGTTTACAAATGTTTCATTTGCTTTCACACATTGGCCCAAACACGAAACTTTTTCAGTGTGACGTTAGTCATGACGTTTTGGTTAGAAACTGATTCCAAACAGACGGTTGCTATGTTTAATTTCTTACCAAATATAAGTCGTAGAAAATGTTACCACTGCATATAAAATATTAAAACACTTAGCTGTGAGATATAACTATAAGATATAGCTATAATATATAATCAAAATAGAAAATATAACATAACAACCGCTTGTTTGGGGTCAGTTTCCAACCAAAAGTCACATCCTGACTGAAAGCATCAATAAGGAAAGGGCAGTTGGCGTCACTGTTGGTCAGATTTACTGTGGATCAGCAAGAAACACCTGTCCGTTTTTTATGACTCAATCTGTACACATGAGTTCGGGCAATTTGATTGATCTATGTTTAACACGTCTATTATATGATTGGTCTCCGTCATCATGTCGATTCCTGCAATGATTGCTATGACAAAAATGTAAGTGATATATTGGTCAACGAAAGTATTTGTAAACACGCCCTTTCCTTATACAGGTGGTTTGCATTGACGATGTCTCATTCAGGGGCGGACTGGCATAGTTTGGCCCACCCCGCTGGACTTATACATTGGCCCACGAGTCGAGAAACCCATTGTTAAAATGTTTGAATACTGACAATCAACACGACCCTTTGCTCTTACTTAATGAAGATGACTTAACTTCAATTCGATACATATTAGCATCTTTGTAATCGTTTATTTTCAATTGGTAGTAATTTTTTCGTGAAAAAAAATCTTGTGTGCGGTGGGGGTTAACTTGCTTAATTTTTATTTATTTTTTGAATACGTAAACTTTAAACAATAAAAACGTTTTAAATTCCTTATAGGAATTCTGTTCAGATATTTTTATTCTTTGTATTAAAAAAAAATGTTTGGTCCAATGGCGGGTTAAATTACGCGGTCAGCATCACCCAACAATATCGTAGAATAGATGATGGCTACTTGTGAAGAGGCTCCCATCGTTGACCTATGTACATTGACAACATAGGTACCTAACCTATGTACATTGACAACACATAGGAACACCCATACCTCACCCGGAGTTTGGGCCCAGGCTCCTTTGCGTGGAAGGCTAATGGACTAACCACTATGCCGTGAAAAAAACCCTTAGATTTGTGTCTGTATACTACATTGTAAATTTTATTCTGGAATGTGTTAGTATTGACTGGAAAGAGTTAGTACTTTAAACCGATTCTCATAATCTTTAATGAGTTTTTCTGAATCGCTCGTTTCTTTGCTGTAAGCGGCTGAGAGCTCACTACGTCGAGATTGTTGCTGCAATAGTGACTGATTATAATCAGCATAGTGATACAGTAACTCTTAGGAAACATTACTAACATAGGAAAATTACAGTAACTCTTTTCTGTCATAGTCTTTCTTGACTTTTGCCAAGTCAGACAGAGTACTAAGAGCTTCTTCAGGAAGTTCATTTAACATTTTAACCTCACTGAAGCGGCGATGATCGAACCAGGCAATGCCTTTCATGAGCAAGTCCTTTCCAGTAAATCGTGTATTCAACTAATGAATAGCTGTGTACAAGACGATATTATGAAGGTTTACCTGAAATATTTCTGACGGAGATCCGATAATACTTCTTGTTTTATCGTGAGAATACTCACCGCATCGACGTTTCGCTATAAATACTTTATTTTCCGGTAGGAAACTCTCAATTTCAGTGGTGTACTCCTTTTCTATTAGTTGCTTCTGAAGATGTTCCGCAAATTCAGAAGCATTTTTCAGAACCATATCAAAATTATTTTTCTGGTGTAGCAGATTGGATTTTGTTCGCAGCAGTTAAGTAGTCCAGGTCGCTTATCTGTAGATACTTCGATGTGACCGTAGATATATTGAATAGGTTGCTGAAAATGGTTGCTATTAACCTATAATGAAACGTGCAGCAATTATTAATTAGTGATCTTGCCGAAAATGATACATGTGACAGGAATTCGTCCATTTTGGTGATAGCTTGTAAGTCTTAACCTGTCAGCACACACGCTCCTGTTCATTACCTTACTACGCGCGTGGGATAAATATCACCCCATTTTGTCTCCCATTATATTTTTGGCTAAATGCGTTTTAAAAACAAATCTACAATTCTATACTCTAACATGCATCAAGACTACTTCTTTGGCGGGAAAATCATGCTTTTCATATTTATTTTCAGATTTTGTTGCAGTTTCTGTAAAAATCACGTTTTTTTTAGAAAATATGAAAACGATTTGTTTTGCACCTTAAAAGATGAATTATTTCACAAAATCGATATTAATTACAATTAATACCCTTTCATAAATTTATACAAGTAGCTTTTATCTTAGTCTTTCATTAAAATTATTTTTGTGTGTGTTATCGCATAAGAAACGAACGTATTAAAAACGAAACGTTTGTACACGCGCGGGATTATTTAATCCATAGAGGTATGTATTTCTCCGCCTAGCAAACAAAGAAAAGACATTGCTTCACCCACCCCTTCTCGACCTTGACGTTGAAAGGTACAAGGCAGGTCAGAAGCGTCCTCAAAAAATTTATCCTTTTTTTTAAGAAAAAATGTGATTGGGGTGAGATTTATCTTCGTGTGCTCCATGGATTAAGCAATATTGAAACCTTACGTAGATCTTTAAAAGTTTTTAAAGACTCGTCAAACATGCTATTAAGTGCTAGATCCTTAATCCACCACCTAGTAGGATATAGTTTTTGTAATCGTCGAAGAAATTTATTTCCACCTACACACCTCTTATTCACTAAAGTCCACGCTTGCATTCGTTTATATTACTCGGAGATAAACACAGCTGTAGCTTGATTTAAGCCCAAGAAGTCCTTTGCGAATTTGCAACATTCTGTTGCATCTGACAGAAACAAATTTAGCACATGTGTATAACAACGCGCATGATGTATATCTGGATTGTCCTTTTTCAATTGTGCCTGCAGACATTTATATCTCCCACTCATTATTTGCTGCACCATCAAAAGAAGTGCTAACTATTTGTGAAGAAAGGAGTTTTAACATTTTAAGTTCTTCTTTTATTTGGAGATGGAGGGTTTTCCCCGTTATTTTGGTATATCAACCAATTTTAAAAACTAACCTTCAATTTACCATGCTGCACATAACAAACACAAAGCACCAAATGCTCCATTAGCGATATATCTTGTGTGAAATCTATATCAATACTGGATGAACCTGACTGTTTTACTTCATCGGCAATGTTTATTTGTATTTGAATGGAAAGATGAGCGATTAACTCATTTATAAATGACTTGGACTTGAACTTAATCAACGAACCTCTTCCATGCCGTTTAGGATTTTCATTTTGTTCTTCTTTCTTCTCTATTCTAGCCTTCTTCATACTTTCTGAAGATCTTCTTTCTCGATAGCATGTGCTATATGACCGTGCAAAATTTGATCATATTTACATAGCAGTATTAATAAATCTAAAAAATTGCAGTGTTTAACGTCTCTACTATTCAAGTCTGTCCCTACCTCCTCTCGTTTTTCTCTATAAGATAATTCTTGCCTCCCAAGATCCTTGATCTGTAGATTATCCCTAGATATGTAAGCTAATCCTTGACTGTCTTTTGTTACTACTCAAATGTCGACAGTTTGACCCATCCCACCAAAAAACTTCCCATCCTTCACTGACCATATGTGCTTTTTACTTTATCCCCTATCTCTCGTCTTCTATACAAAATGAGTAATTTGCACAGATATTCCAAATATTGCTGATGGAATAGGGAAAGGATAAATTAGGACTTAACCGATCAAGGAAAAAAAAAACACTTCACAGAAAAAAAAAGGAAAAGAAAAATTCATTTTCAGAATTATTATTATTTTTTTAGTTTTATTAAAACAAAACCTCAAATTACTTTTTTTGGCCCACTACACCAGTTTGGCCCACCCCGCGATCGCGGGTTAGCGGGGTGGGCCAGTCCGCCCCTGGTCTCATTGCTATTTATCAAGGACTGATACTGTCATCTGTCATTACACATGGCGCCCACACAGTATTATGTTTGTGTTCTGCACAACTTTTGATGCATATTTTAATTTTTTCTCTTTCCTTTTTTTACTATTAAGCACAAATAACTATTGAAAACAGGTAAAAACGTCTCAGTCACTGTATGTTTGAGCACCAGATGAAAAGATGCCAGATTCTGCTGAAGATATGAAACATTGTGTAACCCATCTATTGTAGACTTTCCAGTCTCTTTTTACAACAGTTTCTTTGCTAAGATTGTTTCATAACACGTAAGTATCCTTTCAATAATCAATTGTTATGTCTTATTATTTCTTAGAATACCGCTATGTTGTCTGACGCTCCAACGTACAGTGCACACCGAAGTTTCCAAACCCATGGCGCTGAAGTATTTCTCAAGACCATTGTTCCGAAGATGGATTGGACAAAGCAGGAAGAAGATGTGGTGATGGACATTGGATGCGCTTCTGGAGATGCCACCAGACACCAACTCTTACCCACATTCCCTAGAGTCAAAAAGCTGATTGGTGTCGACATTATACCAGATATGATAGAGTTTGCTAAGAAGAACAACACGTCTGATAAAATAGAGTATCACGTTGCCGACATCGAAAACTGGTACGTTTGACAGTTATTATTTAAGTCCGGGATCAGAGACATCCTTAGGGGTGTGCGACAGGTGCGGCCGCATAGGGTCTCTTGCTTAGTGAGGCCTCGCACTCCAGTTAATGAAACTTTATAAATGTAATAAAAATCACTATTTAATGAAATGTACTTAATTTTGGTTGATACCTCGATTTATACCTGTTATGGATAGTATATATTGTGTTTTACTTGCTAAACTTAACACTGTCAAAGGATGTCCAATCTGCTCTTTTCTCAGTTGGATTGTTACAAGCGTGATATTTTTTAGGAATGAGATCATAGCAGTTGATTCCACTAAACTCAAGATAAGCTCTTGAGACAGTCAAATGGAACTCGTGTTATGTTACTATCAATAGTATTGGTTATAACCAAACCACAAACACTTGTGGTTCATTTTTCATTTTGAAGTTTAACTATAAACTGTTAAGTGGTCAGTGATGTTGATGATTTTGGATAAACGGGAACAGTTATTGCAAAAATTATTTTTAATGTAATAATATATATTTATTTTTTTGTAAAAGCTATTTTATTTTTATGTTGCATATTTTATTATTTTATTAAGTTTCCTACTGAATATTAATAATCGCATACGTATGTCATGATAATTCTTTCAAGATATGATTGCTTTGTGGGAGGGGTGGGATTAACATTTTTGGAAACGAAGGACCCTCAAAAAGTGCTTGCACCGGGTTTCACTTTTGTCAGGAACAGAACTGGGATCAGTAGATTTGCGCAACATGACAACATTTTGCAAATGAAGTAATCAAAATTTACCTTTATAAGAGAGTAGCTGCATACGCACACCTCGCATGCTCCGATTCGAAGTCTTTGTCCAAACTATGGCAATCCACATTGCAGAACTTGGCGATACTCTCATAGACGAGTTCACATACGAGTTCATAGAGGAGTAATAGTCTTGTGAAAGACTATTATTTTTTCCCTTTTACGTATTTTAAAAAGTCCTACCGGTACTTGCCGATAGGACCCTCCCTATCTCTGTTTTTAAGATTTCAGCTACTTTTATTAAAAATCACGAAGTTAAAATGCGTGGAACCCGATTATCGAAGATTCCCAGTTTTTGACAATACCGAACTTAAATGGAAATTCTAAAAATTAGTCAGTTTTATTTTAGTTTGCTTTATTTAAGTCGACCTATTTTTGTCGCCATATTTTTGGCGATATTGATATAAAGGAGAAACCTTTTTGAATATTATATATTCTAATATATCATTTTCACAATATTAGGTAAAAGAGATAAGGAATTTCTCTTACCTCAGAATGTCGCAGGGTCCGCCCCGATCCTTGGTTGAACTTCTTCAGTGAAGACTTCTGCATATTTCACAAGAAAAATACCTATAGTGTTAGAAATATAAAGTTGGACTATGTATTGCTTATTATTTTTTCTTTTGAATCAATAGTGTGCTGGTTGAAGCACAAAAGCAGATTTCTTTTCCTTTAAATGATTTAATAAATTTCTAGGTTAAATGTAATTAATAACAGAAAATGGAGGGAGAGGAAAAAACACGTCTTCCCTTCCGAAAGAAACATTATTGAAGAAGGCGCGAAAAGGCGATACAGATACATTGGGCAAAGTCCACATGCATGCCCAATGTAGGAACATCAACCGGGGCAGAAATTCTGGGTTGGGCACAAACACGTACATCAAAGAACCCTGAAATGAAAGTAACAGTATTTCGTTAAGTTTTGCCAAGCTTGGCGACACTGGCGTATTCACCGATTAGGTCTTATTTTCGGAAAAACATGGTATTAAGTAACCTTTTTTTTATTTTAAGAGGTAGAGTTATTTTTTGTTCTTAATAGATGGCAAAAATGCCAGTATCAGTTATAATAAAAAACACCTGAACATAGAAGGAAAAACGTTGCTGTATTAGTATAGGGGCGAATCTATTGGTGAGTTACATCCATATGCTACTCAGCTAAATAAATAAATAAATAAATAAACACCACTAACTTTTACCACCGGCTTAATAGGTGTATTTAGTTGAACCAAGAAAATTTCTCATTATTCATTATTACTTCTATTTATCGAAAAAAAGAATAGTTGCTATATTTATTGTAAAGATTAAAAGCTGTTATATAATCAAGTTATAAACTGTATGTAGAGGTGAATAGAAGAATGTAATGTAGAAGCTTAAGATGGATATAATGTATTAAGTATGGATCAGTAAGTAAGTAATGTATACAACATGGATGCAATTAAAAATGGAAAGGTATTTATCAATTTTAACCACTCTAGTGCATAAATAAATTATGCCACCAAGTAAGTTTCTATTATTGCTTTCCTTTTCCTAACCACATTTAGCTATATATGACATTTCGGCATGCACGGTGGGCTCTCGTTAATGCTTAATAAGTATCCCCGTTAAAGGAGTACAATTTCATCGTAAGCATCTTAATTTCGTCCATTTGAAATTAATGCTAAGGACAACGCTTGAGGCAAAATACTCATCGAATCATTCAGACATTTTTTTCACAAATTGTCCAGGCAGAATCTAAACTTGTTTTGTACATTACTTCTTCAAAAGCAACTTTAGGGTAATTTTGGTTACTGGAAGATCAAGAATTTATCAGTGATAGTGATGAAGAGAAATAAAACAATCCACCAACAAAAACGCAATAGGTTCAAAAATTGTTAACGGCTTTTCATCCATGGTACTAATCGGAATGTGATGTAAACAAACAAAATTTTCGAGTGGGTCTCAAAGCTGGAAAGCGGTGTGGTAAAAAACATTATTTTTTGTTCAATTATCGCAAGGAAAAGTGAGAAATTACTTTAATTGCCGAAACGTCAAATGAAGGCTTATTGTGGAGACCCGAAAAGCTTTGGTATTTGTTTGTATGTATGTTTGTCTGTTTGTGTGTATATCTCGCGATAACGTCTGCCATTAAGTACCTGATTAATTTGCTATTAGGTAGGTATTTTGGTGAGGTACCCGAAATTAGCGTATAGGTTTCGGTTAAATTTGGTTCATTCGTTCGAAAAATATAGATAATTTTGTTTTACATTATAATGCTTTTCTGTTGAATCAGACGATTTTAAAATTCATTACAAAGAAAATGACATATTTGGATAATTGATTTAAATGTTAAATTATAGATGCTAAAATTCCCTAAAGGGGTCCTTAAGTTAATCCGATTGGTTTGAAATTTTCTCCATACAAATGTCACACATTCGAAATTATATTTTCTTGATGAGATTTTGTACATCTGTTCGACAAATATAAAGCATTTTAACTTCTCAATTATATATTTTTATTATCATGTTCATAAGTAATTATTTTTTCTATTTAATTTATCAGTTGCCTAGCAACTCTGTTTCATAACATGTCAGAAAAAAAATTTAGTAAATCAAAAACAAGTAATTTATTAATCGTGACTTTCCCGATTACGAAAGATTTGTAAAGAAAAGAAGTTTTATGTGAAATATAAAATAGATACCCCTGAAGAGTTCTACATTTTTATTCTATAGAATTCGAACAGTAAGCAGCTGAAGAATAGAACTGTATGAAATCGTATTTCATGTAACAGTTTCTTAAAAATTAGATTATCTGAATCTTTGCGAAATCTTATATGCTTAGAAATACATATAATCTAACATTGTTAAAGTAATGTTAAATTACGGATTTCAGTGCGTTAGATATTGCATAAAGTGAGAAGAAAATTAAAATGCCTTGAAAGACTGACGTTGAAGCACCTGGTCTGAAGATTTACTATTTAAACTTAAATTATGTAAGGGCAGCCAATTTCTTTGCACATTTTGTTTGTCCTGAGTTGTTTGCCGATTTGTATTAACAGATTGTGATGAACTTGCTGTTTTATTAAAATTACTAAAGAATGAGTTATTTCTTTAAACATGAAGTTGGTAAGCTACAAGGTGTGGCTAATAATTTCCAGAACTGGTGAAAGAACTTCTGAAGTATTAATGTACAGCACATAACTGTTTAATATGTTTCGAAGTAAGTTACATCTCACGTAATACACAATTTTGCGAAGTCACGAGTCAACCATTGGTGGTATTAATTTTTGGCTTATGCACCGCTTCACTTCCGGAAGACATGGATCATTAGATTCCCTTACTTCTACTCCTATAAAATAAAGGTTATTTTCTTGTGCTTGATAACATAAGTTTTTGTGCTGTCGGCTCTTGGACTTTGACCGCCGTCTCAGAACTCCTGTTATACAGGGTGTATCTAAAATGCTTCAACAAACTTAGCGGGATGCTAGTATTAATCTAGACGAACAAAAAATGCAATGGGGTCGAACATGGGGTCGCAAATGACGTTTAAAGGGTGAAAATCGCAAAACTATTAAAAATATCGAAATCTCGCATGCTGCTTTTCTGCAGAACTGGCTAGTAGCACGAAGCTGGTTTTCCTTTCAGTTTGAGCATATCCGGTCAGAAAGAGATAACAAAAACTTGGAAGAAAGCCAAACAAACCTGTGAGCAGGAATCCACGTATGCAGGACTCCCGAAGTCTTCTAGCGTGTCCGCCAGTCGTTCCTCCGTAGATGTACTCTGTGTAATAATGTCCGAAGTCGACACTTTGAACAATTGTTGTAAAATATTTGTTTTCCCTGGACATCACGAGTTGTGTTGTACCTATTCTGTGCAATAAATAATTTTCTGGCGCATTTCTTTCTTGTCTCAGTTTGTCCATTTCCAGACGCATTTTCTCGATTTTCATCCTTTAAACGTCATTTGCGACCCCATGTTGCACTGCATTTCTTGTTCGTCTTCATGAGTACTATCATCCCTCTAAGTTTGTTGAAGAATTTCAGATACACCCTTGTATATGGAACGCAGTGTTCAGTGTGCGGATCGTCTTCGACGGCTTCCCGACCATCACGAACACGTCGAAAACAGTCAAAAATGCGATAACGTGATAATGAGTCATCACCGTGCAACCTTTTACGTGTTTCGCTAGCAATTTTTCTCAATTTGAAACAAAATTTAATGTTTATTCTCTGCTTCATTATTTTCCCTTCAACAGCAATGCTTTGACAGTGAACTTTTGTTTATTTCAACACCAGAAAGTAAGACGAGAATGACGCGAACCGCAGATATTGTGCACGGATACGTGACCATTCAGATACCAGCGTTAACCAACTGTTGTCAACACTAATCCTAGATCGCCACAACACCAACCAACAATTCTAATAATTGCTGTAACAGTCCTGGATTTTAGCAGCCACACCATTTAATTTCTACCATAAATTGAATTCAATTTATTCAACACAAGGGATTATTTTACACAGTTACATTTTTTAATGCGAACTTAGGTAAGTGCGGACAGAAAACCGGCATCCCTTGGAAGTCCGCACTAACGAGAGTTCCCTGTAGTTACGATTGGGAATAAATTTTTGTTTATGATCTTTTTCTTTGTTTCAGGCAAACAATTGAAAAATTTTCCCAGCAAATTACAAAGGTGATTTCTATTTTCGTCTTCAACTGGGTGAAAAATCAGGGACAAGCCTTTAAGCACATTTTCAACTTACTGAAACCAGGAGGTGAAGCAGCTTTAGTTTTTGTACTCAGTACCAAGTTTTGGGACTCGTACAAATTGCACATAGAGAGTCCAAAATGGAGAAAATACTTAGAGGTAAGCCATCCACGACCCGATTGAACTTTGTTTCGAGTTCTAATAAGTAAAATCGACAAATAAATACATAAAAATAAATAAATAAAAACTCTGTTTGAACAATCGTCAGAAAAGAAAACAAACGAAGAAAAGTTTAAAAAAAAATGTATTAAACAAGCTTTTATTAGCATTCAATGTTTATCAAAAAATCATGCCTAATTTTATCAGGTTCCAAGAAATTTTCGTTTAAATACCTTCATCGGGCCTTGATTCTGGAAAATTAACAGCTTTTATTTATTAACTCCTTCGGGACGAGTGTCAAGCATACCCTTTCGACTATTATGCTTGACGCCGTTTGCTGTTATGCTTGATGCTCCACACACGCGTACGTTATGTGGAGCATAACATTCTTCTACTTCATAACATTTATCAAAATAACAACAGCATGAATAATAAAAACAGAGTAACAACATATCACTCTCAAATTAAAATCTGTTTAAAACTGACTCTCTCTTCATAGTAATCCTATCCGTATAACTTGTCTGGATGATGACGTATTTCCCGTGCCAGAAAATTCTAGAAATTTGCATCACAGAGCTTCCATTTCTCGAAATTTCTAGATAAGTATTTAGCGACTAGCATGATCGTGGAAGTCGATAAGTCGCCAAGGTCAACCATTCAGTCGCGCAACATGTGGACTTTGCCGTTCATTGTTAAAAATAATCATTTTTGGGCTTTGTTTTAGGATTTCGTTCATCTGACGACATCCAATTCGTCTCGCCCCTCTGTCTGTCTGTCACGGAATTAGTTCTCGGAAACTGTATAAGTTAGAGACTTGAAATTTTGCACACTTATAGCTGAATACCTCCTTCAGAGGACAAATCATAAAACTTTGACAAAAACTTATATTGTTTGAATTAAATGAATTAATTCAATGAGATACGGCCATTTCTGTGATTTAAATTTTTAAAAATAACCGTAATTCCAGTCTTTTTTCGCAGATTAGATGGCTCAGTGGTAGCGCTTTAGCCTGCTAATCTAAAGGTTTCTGGCTAAGTCGCAGTTTGAATGTTTTTCCAGGAATATATTTGAGGACTAAGAATGGAAAATGCTGAAAGTCCAAGAGAGGAAATTTTTCAAGAGAGCGAAAAATAGAAGGCAAAAGCACCTCATTTGCCACGTTTGATGTAAAATTTCCGACTTGTTTGAACTATCACTACTAGGGTTAGCATTTCAAGCGTTCTCCTGCTTCTTAAGCTTGGCACTTAAGACACTTTTTTGTAAAAAAGATTTTCGATTTTTGGTACTTTCAGCGTTCTTCACTCTTAGTCCTCATTTCATTATATAATAGATTCAGTTTTACAGACTTTTTATAATTTTTTTTTTATCATTTTAAGTCCAAAAGTTGTTGAAAAATATTTTATGAAATATTTTTTTAATTCAAAAATTCTTTTTTTGAAAAATTGCGAAATTTAAAATTTTGTTTAAACTTCAGCTAAATTTTTTAAATTTCGGAATTTTAAATTTCGCTTAAACAATTTGTTTTCTTTTGAGAAAATTCTACATTTCAAATTTTTCTTGAACATCCACTAAATTCTTGAGAAATTTCAGCATTTTAAATTTTGTTTAAACAATTTTTTTGTTTAAAAAATTTTTTAAAGGTTTTATTTAAACCTTTGCTAATTTTTTGAAATTTCGGAATTTTGAATTTTATTTAAATAATTTTATTTTTTATTTTTAAACCTCTTGTTTTTAATCATTAATTGTCGTTAATGGCTAGTGCTGATATCTCACTTCCGATTTTGCTCCTCGGACTACATTTCATTGCCCGATAAATTTAGTTAACTTTCGTATTTTTTTTTTTTTTTTTTTTTTTTTTTTTTTTTTTTTTTTTTGCCATTTTAAGGGTTTTGTTTTTTTTAGCTAAAATTAAACCATGCAATAAAATATGATTTTCAGATATACAAATGTATTCTGTTACAAATGTCTGAAAAGCAGTTCTTGAATATTTTTAATTCGATTAAAAATAGCTTCTTCTTGCAATCATTCTAATAATCATATTTAATGGTGCTGCCATCTATGTTCTTATTAATAATGATTAACTATTTAATAATTACAAATTAATGATTTGAATATATTAGTTAAAGGATAAAGTATTTTGAAAGAAATATTAAACAAAAGCCTTTGTGCGATCTTCGATTACATTTACCACTTGTTTGAGAGATCTATCAAATAGGTCCATAGAAAATGGTCATCTGAATTAGTTAAAGTAACTTTCTGCCTGTCACTTGGGAACAGTGGTGTTGTGTGAGATTTTTTGGTCTGTAGACGAATTCTGACTTACAAGTGAAAGATGTCTGATCGTGTTTTAAATGATTGATTAGTGATTAAAGATTCTTTTGAAATATGCATTATATTTTAATAATTATACTTTAATGAATTAAATTTTAATATAATTAATAATTATAAATTAATGTTTTGGATTTATTAATTAAAGGATAAAGTGTTTTGAAAGGAACATTAAGGGGTCTCAGGACTCTTAAAATAGGATAAAAAGAAAAAAAAAGACCATTTTCAACATTTAATATCTTAAATGTATATAATTTTAAAACACAATTTTTATTGAGATGAAAGATATAAGTACGTTCTTTTATTTCATGTATTTAAAAATTGCAAGATACAGAATTAGTATTTATAGGGCGCTCCAAACTGTCAGACATTTGTCGAGCAGAAAATTGGTATAACAAATTACGCGCAGCAAAATCAATTTTGCAATTAGAATGACATTTTTCGTGCCTAATTATAACTTCAGACTCTAGTAATTACCCTGAACCTAAATAAATTTGTATTTAAAGCGTATTTAGATTTATAATACAAAGTTGCATTTAGCTAATACAAAATTTTGAAAATTTCAACTGTATAATCACAAAAAAAAAAAAAAAAAAAAAATATATATATATATATATATATATATATATATATATATATTGAACAATAATAATGGTATTTTAGGTTCAGTTTATACAGACCAACATGAAATATATGTTTCGAAAATTTCATGAAAAAATATTTAAAAGTTTTTGAGATATCCTGCGCGTTATGCCCAAGGACGTCATTTGGAGAAAAATGACTTCAAAGTTTCGGAAATGCCTCTTCAGCTATTGAACGGATATAATTCTAAAAGCCATAACTTCTGTTCTAATGGGAATTTCAAGGAAACAACTTTACCAAAATGTTCAGAAAAGATAGGAGTTTAACATCTAATAACATTAAAATTTCGAAAATTTTGAAACTTTAAGAGTCCTGGGACCCCTTAAATGAAACCCTTTATGCCAGGGACGGCGAACCTATGGCACGCGTAAAAAATTATAGATTATACTTAGTCTATGGAGAACAATCTATTTTATGTTTTTTCTACAAAAAGAAAAAAAAAGTTTTGTGTAACAGGTATATAATTTACATTAAAATAATCCGTTACTTTTGAATTAATTAAGGTATTATAAATTTCATTGAACGCGCCCTGTAGCGTCATTTTCTCGCCAAACCATTCAACGTTGCAGTGTTTTCCAAATCGTTTTGCTCTATAAAATTTTAAAGGTTCTATTTTTGAAAATTGAATTTTAAGAGATAGTTTGTATAGTAATATACCTAATTGAAACGCGTCTACTTCAGATTAAGCTTTATTTTATTTAGGTTTAAGGTTTTAAGTTATTTTAGATTTTGTTATATTTAGGTTTTAACTTTGAAAATTGAATTTTAACTGTTAGTGTAAATAATTATGTATCTATTGAAGCTGCGTCTACCTGAGGAACTAAAAATGATCTTATTTGGAAGTATACAATAAAAGGAAAACTCATTTATAGATTATTAATACGGAATTCGATAAGACATGGCTATATTAGTGAGTAAATACAGCATAATAAATAAGTTAGGAATCGAATTTAGTATAAGTGTAAAAATATTTAAGGAAAATTACTATAAAAATTAATTGTTGGATTTTATCTAAGTTTAAACGTTTCTGGCACGTTAGAATGTTGGTACATAATAATTTTGAAATTTTTGGCACGCATATTCAAAAAGAAGCGCCGAAACTAAGGGGGGAGGGCAGAGGGGGCATGTGCCCCGGGCGCCAGAACGAAGACGCGCCAAATGAAGGATTATACCTTTGGAATGCATCAATTTCTTCTGATGTACTGATGTCTTCTATTATTATGAAACAGCCATTATAAATGAAGTGTTAGGTGAAGATGAAAGAGCAGCCGTAAAAAGTTAGAACTCTGATTTACTGTTCAGAATGGGAAGAAAAAACATGGCCATAATTTTTTTTAAGAGCAGTCGTAAAAAGTTAGAACTCTGATTTTCTGGTCTGAATGAAAAGAAAAAAAATGGTCATAATTTTTTAAAAAGTTAGAACTCTGATTTTCTGGTCAGAATGGGAAGAAAAAAAAGAGCCATAATTTTTTTTGTAAAAAAAAAAAAAAAAAAAAAAAAAAAAAAAATGGGCATTTTTTTTTCCCATTTAGACCAGAAAATCAGAGTTCTAACTTTTTACAGCTGCTCTCTCATCTTCACCTAACACTTCATTTATAATGGCTGTTTCATAATAATAGAAGACATCAGTACATCAGAAGAAAATAACTCGGTGAAAGCGGGAACTCGGTTAAGCAGGACTCGGATAATCGGGACTCTAACTGTATGTTTCATTTAAAAAATGATCATTAGAATATTTTTGTTGGTGTTCAGAGGGGAGTCATGACCCCCGTGACCTCCCCCTTGGATCCGCCATTGTAGATTACGTAGTTCAGTATTACATATTTTAAGATTACATATTTTAAATTTTAAAATAAGTCGGCTATTAGAAAATTAGTAAACTTCTCTTTGTAAATATACTTTGCGGAAGAGGAGGGGGGGGGGGGCGCCAAAATCCATACTTGCCCCGGGTGCAAAAAAGGCTAGTTTTGGCCCTGTCAAAAAGGTTCGCCACCCCTGCTTTATGCGATCTTCGATCACACCTACCCACTTGTTATTGTTTAGATTTTCATAGTCGGATTTCCTTTGTAGTTTGTGGAATTTTGTAACTTTACTAAATTATTTCGAATATTTTCCCTATTTTGACTGTCCACGTGAAGAATATATATTTTACAATTAACTTATTAGTATTCATTACCAGCCACTAATCAACAGTTAAAGGTTGCTGACAGGAAACACCCTATTTTTGCTTTCTTTCCAGAACGCTGATGCGGGTGTACCTGAGTCAAACTACAAGAATTATGACAGCTCATATTATCGCAACATGCTTGAAAATATCGGATTCGAGGTCCTTATCTGTGAAGACGAAAAGGGAGGATTCGCATTTCCTAACGACGATGAGTGCCGAGGTAATAATTTTAAAGTATAAATGCAACAGTAGTGGGCCACTTAGGGACATTTATCTAATTAGTATCAAAGTGTTAGTGAATTCTAAAAGATATATATATATTTTAATTTAGTCCTAACCTTCATGTAGAATATGCCGGGTGTCCCAAAAATGACTGATGGATTTTAAAATTCCATAACTTGCAAACGGTGACAGATATTTAAAAAAAATTCTTGCAGGATTGTTATGTAAGATGTCAGGAGTTTTTATGCTGCGATTCTCAGTTTTAGTTACAAATAGCATCGATAGATGGCGCTGCAAGCAATAACAGCTAAATCCAGGCTCGACTTTTTGGCCTCTCTCTTCTTCGATGCGAAAAAGGGAGATTAAAATGTATTGAATGGATCCGGAAGTACCAAAAACTGGGTCTGGACTGAGCGCCTATTGCTCTCAGCGCCATCTATTGTTTGAAATTCGAACTAAAATCAAGAATCACAGTACAAAAACTCCTGACATCATACATAACCCTCCTACAAGAATTTTTAAATATCTGTCACCGTTTGGAAATTATTGAATTTTAAAACCCATCAGTCATTTTTGGGATACGTACAGTCGTGGAAAAAAAAGAAAGTAAACACCCCCTACTAACTTCTCAACAAATTATCCTAGGAGAAAGTTACTGGTACCGAACGATTGGAAATAAAGTCTACTTTTAAATGATGTATATAAAATTTGCTTAGGGGGCCATCTACATATTAAAACGAACCATAACTTTGTTTTTTTTTCAATAGCAGTACACAATTCTGACAGCATAAATGAACTCTACACCTTTCAATTAGCCTATAAACAAATTTTTATGCAATTCGTGCCTAAGTTTCTGAGAAATTAATTATTTTAAAACGAGCGTATTTTAAGGGTTGTATCCAAATTGAAGTTCCGAACTCGATTGTTAACCGAGAGAGCCGCCTTCTTGATCAAGGCACGTTTAAGCCTCAATGAAACCTGTTTGATTACAGGATAGCAGAATAAATTTCAAAAATTTACTCACTGCTATCATAGACGGCCCCTTAAACCATCATTTCAAGCATAATTTAAAAACTACTTGGAAGAAAAATGTGAAATTTGGTATTTCCATAAAGCAGGACTTAATAAATCTAAATCCATCAAAAAAATTGTAGGTTGCAATTCATAATTTTTTCGAATATTAATTTCATAATTCATAATTCATATCATAAAATTATAAAAATTGCAAATTCAACGTATTTATGTTTGGGTATATTAGTATTATTGCTACACAAAAAATTAGCTCATTAGGAACATAATTTCGGGAGATATAAATAAAAATATGAAAATGTAATTTAACATTAGAAGTACTAAATTCTGAATGTCTATAATTCAAAAACTTATCATATGAATGACTTGAAATTTGGTTTCTAGGCATATTTTGAACCGAAGATTTGAAATATATCGTTAAATTTGGGTACTGCCATTGAAAAAAAAAATCAAATTTGGAATCGTTTTAATATATATATGGCCCCCTAAGCAAATTTTATACACACCATTTAAAAGTAGACTTTATTTCCAATCGTCCGGTACCAGTAACTTCGTATACGATAATTTGTTGAGGAATTAGTAGGGGTGTTTACTTTTTTTTTCCACGACTGTACATTCAGACACACAACATTCAAAGTTTCAACATATATTCTTTGGAAAGAATGAAAATAGAAAAAAAAATTACCTTACCTTAAGCTCCAGTAGTGGTCCGGGTAAATTTCTGATGCATTTATTTTTGAGTTTTTGGCTTATCTAACAATTATTTTCAGTCTAATAGAGTATACCAACAGCAGTTTAATTAAAACTAAAACATAATATTAAAGAAACAATGTTTTAAACTAGTCAGATGTGGCAATCCCAAAACTTTCTTCTATTTCATACATGTTAATACTTCCTGAAAAATGCAGCATATCAGCACCACCTGTTAGGTGATTTACACCAAAATCAAATTATCAACAACTTTGACAATTTCTAACTGAGTCTGAAGTTTGATGAAAATTCATGCATTTTTTCTTGAGTTAGAGCTATTGAGATAATCATGAATAATGCAGCATAGCAGCGCCACCTGCTGCGCGATTTTCTCCAAATTGTAATCAGCGCCTAACTATATACTGGACTAACTGAATCTGAAGTTTTATGAAAATTCGTGCTGTAGTTCCTGAGATATAGCTATTGCAGAAATCGTGAAAAATGCCGCAGAGCAGCGCCACCTGTTAGGCGATTTTCACCCAAAACTAATCAGGCCCAGTTTATATCAAGGTCTAACTGAATCTTAAGTTTTGTGAAATTCCGCGCATTAGTTCTTGAGATAGAGCGCCCACAAAATGTTTGTCACATACAGACTCACAGAGTGACAGACAGACTCACAGACAGACATTTTCTAAAAACCATTAAATCGTGTTCAGGACATTCTAAAACGTATAAATCCGTCGAAAACCGGAAGTCGAAAATTTTCACGAATCCAATACTTTCTTCTTGTAAAGATAGAAGAAAGTAATAAAAACTTATCTCTTGATGAAATCTCTACGAATTTGCAAAAGAATCTGTTTTTGAAGATACTCTAGAAAATAAACAAGTCTACCAGAAGAGAAAAAGCAATTATTCTAAACAGTTTATGGAAAGTTAACATTTAAGGATATTAGTCAATCAGATTTCTTTCAGTAATTTTTCAGAAATGCATTGCGGACTTGTTTTTAAACTTAAAAAAGTAATTCCCCTACTACTGCTATATGGCCCCACTATAGGTGCACTTATCTTATGGTTTTATTATGCTACAGTCGGTCAAATGAAAAAGATAAGAAAACGAAATACTCCATCTGTTTTATCGATAAACAGACTCACAAAAAATGAAAATAGTTTTTCGATAGGGAATTATGTCTTTTTAAAACATATTAAACATAGGGAGCTGTCTTCGTTTTGAAATTGTAACAAAATTTGATATTTTCAATACGAACAACTAATTTTTGTCATCGATATTTGGATTCCCCGGTAAATGTTACCCTCCGATACGAAGCGAGAAGTCATTCGGTGAAGACATTCAGGAATTATGCAGATGTAAAGTTTTGAATTCGTAATGTTAAATTTGATTTGTTGCAAAACAAGCTGCAATGGGAAATGAAATTCGGGATTCGCATATTTAAAGCTTCGGTATTTTTATACTATCTGGGTGCAAATTACGCCAATAGCAGCTTTTATTTTTACGTGTGTAAATTAGAAACAACGCTTATTTTTGGTTTATGGTACTTATTATTTATTATTTATTATTTATTATTATTATTATTATTATTTTGTAATTTAAGTGAAAATGAAAGTCATGCATTTTAAATGTATGTAACATACGTGTTTTAAATGAATGTTAGGTATTTCAAATGAAATGATCGAAAAGTTATAATTTAAATGAAATGAAAACAATACAAATGGTGGCAATGGGAATAATGTTCGGCAATTTATCACCTACGCCCGGCTAACATAAAAGTGCCGCCGAAGCTTCTATTAAAAGATTTCTGTTAAAAATTTTACAGATTACAATGCATTCGAATAATGTATACATAATGACATAATGAAATTAATATTCGAATAAAACCTATGAAAATTGATAACGTATAAAATTTTTAACTGAAATCGTTTTTTAGAATCCTTAAATATGTGAATCCAAAACGTAATTTCGTTCCACCAAGTAGTTTTTGAATTATGTTTAAAAAAACTACCCGCATTGCAGCTTGTTGTGCAACTAACAGAATTGAATTTGTTATGTGATAACATCCTTTTCTATTAAAATTAATTTTTTAAAATATTTAAATTGAATCAATAAACCTTTTTACTTTAAAATTTTAAATTCTCCCTTTAAATATTCATTAATTTTCATTTTCAGTTAAATTTTACTTAAAAACAATTTTTATTTATTCACCAGAAAAGATCGTTAAAAATTATCAATAATAAAATAATAAATATTAATATTAATACTTTCTTCCGAAATAGAATATTTTATAATAATTTACAAACATAAAATTCAAATTATCAAGTAACGATTTCTCATTCAAACTTCTATTACTCTGTGTGGCATCGTTTTTAAATCAGCCAATCAACGACGTTCGTTCCTAACGGCGGCTTTTTGATAGCGTCTTTTTGGAATAGCGTCTCTCTTCCTGCCTGGATTCTACCGCGAGCGGTCGTGCTCCGCTCTAGGCGGCACCGCCTTTTTTCTATTTCTTGGGATATCGGCGTCGGGCTAAACGGGTCCTTCGCTTGATATTGCCATTATTATTATCTCATTTTTAAATAATATTAAAGTTAAATCTTTCTTCAAAGTAAATTTTGTAAGGGCATTGGATGAGTTGCTTTCACAACATCGTTACATATTGTTCTGTTGTCACTGACGCCACAAAATGGTATCGTTAAAGTGAGATGACGAAGTTGAAAAACTTCGAGATGTGATTCAACGGTCTTCATAAAGAATTCAAATATGTGCCGTTCTACGCCATCCATTATTATCATGTGAATATGCTATTACAAAGAAATATTAGGATCTACCAATATATGATAACCTTTGAAACATGCTATAAACAAGAACAGGTATGAATTTTGCATTTTTTCTGGGCATGGTCCAGCAAAATCGCTGAGGGGATTTTACTTTATGAGTGCCTAAATCTTGCAGTAGTTATGTTATGCATTTCAAGATGGAATGTAGGATTTATTGTTTCTACGAACTAAACATTGAACTATGTGGTGGAACTTTTACAACAGTATTCCTTTAATTTGATAATTTCTCGTTAAGTGAAACATACAAATGACGATGTTGGCAATATTGGTATCAATCAATCTTTAATGCTCGTAAAATATATTCTTTGTACATTATACGTTCAATAGAGTAAACTTTCATATATATTCAAATATAACAGTAAAATAAATTGATAATTGTAATTATGTAAACAGATGCATCTCGTTTTCTCTCCCCATTCCCCCCATTTAATTAAAATAATACTTTAATAAAGGAAATTGTTTATTTAAATATATTTGTGTATTCTCCTGTGTTTTGATTTATGCGTCTTTTAATATTATCATAAAGTGCCAAATTAATTTATCACAATGGCATATTACAGAATAATTAATTACAAACTTTTAAAAATAAAAATTTAATACTTGGCACAATTTTAAATGTGCTCAATATACGCGATTTTCAGGCAAGATAAAGTAATACAGTTCAGGTGAGTCTAATTTTTATTTTGCCATTTATATTTTGCCCTATTTATATTTTGCCATAAAAATTCCTCAGTTTATATTTATTTACTTCTTGCACATGCAATGTTTTCAATTACCACTAACGATCTTTTAGCCAATATTAATAGTAAACTTTCTCCTTTATAATTCATTTTAAAAATTCACCTAATATGTTTATAAACATCCTATTTTTAATAATTTAAATTTCTATTCCTTCTTTTCCTTTATTTTCTATTATCTTCTTTTTCTCTACCTAACAGAATTCAACATTAGGAGTTCTAAGTCCGCACAACTTTGAAGAAATTCTTTACTATTTATATGCTGCTACCACCGATATGATTACGTGATATCGGTCACGCTATGAGAGGATTGTTGAAAAGAAAACCAACTCTTTCAATTAAACTGAACTAACAATTTATTTACACATTATTTACAGATAACAAGACACTATTTACAATTAAGAACTCGGATATAGTAGATCCAGTCCAACATTAAGTTAAATAATACAGTAAATACTTGCGGTGTACTGTTAAACTATTTTATATTCCTCTCACCCTACGCTAGTTAAATTAGATTTATTGGAGATCACTATTAATCTCCCAACGCATTAGCTCTATACTCGAAGAGCTTCAGCGCCTAATCACGCTCTATCCACGAGCTACTCTCGAACAACTCACACCTTGCGTTCCAGGCATCAACTGTGCTCTGCGAGAAAGTGACCACACATTCCCAGCTATACGCCTTAACTCATCTCCCTCAGCTATATCACTCCTCTCCCAAAAACATAAACGGGGATTTTCCTCTGACACCAGGGTCCACTCCCCTTCATCCAACTTAAAATGTCACCTTCCCGTGACGTCCATTATCTCCCTATGTGATGAAACCCTTTTGTCCGCCATATCTCAGGTATGCATTTGAATAGCAGGGAACGCCCACTCTATTGATAAACTACATTCCTTCGCCTACTCTGTATAACTCACTAGCTCGGAATAAATTTTAGATAAGGAAAGAGTGTTACTTTAAAATTCCCAGTACACAGACAATATACAAGCAAGAAAATAATATATAACCATAGTTCTAATAGTATATGTTCCTCAGAACCTGACACCCTTATTGCAACGCCCCATCCAGGGCGCAATTTTAGAGGTACCGACAGACCAATAATATGTTCTTAAAGCTTTAGCCTTCTAATCGATGATGCAATCAGTTTTTAAAAATATGAATTTCAACTTTCTCAAATACACCGGCGAACGCAGGTCACTTCGCGCCTCACGGAGACGATTTTTCTTCTACGCTAAAAGTAACTAAACGCCCGCCCGTATTTTAACACAATCTTTTTAGAGCATCTCAATAGACCAAATTTACATCACCTACAAAAATTTTGAAACGTTCGGACAGGTAGAAATATTTTTTACAAAATAAAATGTGTGAAGATTTCAACGAAATCAGTAAAAACCTGGGTGTCTCGTCGCGCTTTCGCTCGCTTTCGGTATGCATAGACTCCAAAAAATAAAGCTTCACAGAAAATAAAATACCAAATAGCATATACTATCAATTCAATATTTTTTCGCGATTTTTTCATTTAAAAATATAAATTCAGACAAAATGAAGTTAAAGATATAAAATCATACAAATTTGAGGTTCATTTAAGGTCATTCATCACGGCCACGAACAATGTCGGGCGGGTCAGCTAGTTGATAATATTTGAAATTGTAAACCGCCTAACATAATAGCGCAACATTAAATGTCAAAACATTATTATGTCCTTTTGTCGTAGTGGTCAACAATATTGAGGATACCGAGTTCAAATCCTGAGATATTGGCTCAAAACAAAGATATTAAAAGTCTAAGCTGGGTCTAGGTTTTTACTAAGTTACTCGTTATAAATAAAATTTGGTCCTACTTAACCCTTTCAGGAGCAAAGCACTTCCATTGATAAACTGTTGACATGAGTGACTGACAACAGAATTTATGAACAAATATACCTGGGAATAAGAAAAACCTAAATTTCACCTACATAGTAAACGGAAAATTTTTGTACCAAAATTCTGGTGCCATCGGGGTATTGGATCTTAAAATTAAGGGGTTTCATACACATACTATCGCCCTTGAAAGGGTTAAGGAGGAAAAGTGTATTGATATGCTGGTAAAACTACGAATATCATAGCCTGGCATATTTTATCTAATTTATAAAAATGAAAATTTGTCTCTCTGTCTGTCTGTAGAATTATACAAATCCACAGTTTGGAAGCCAGAATTCTGAAATGTTATGTACATGTGTATTAAAACACGGCCGAGGCAACTAAAGCAATCCGGAAGCGAAATAATTTATATTTAACTTTTATTTAATAAAAAACCACCAATTTTTCAGCAATTTCCTATCAAATTTAAACATTTTGCGCTATAGCAGCTGCCAACAATTAAAAATTCACAATAAAATTCTTACCACAACAATTACCTTTCTATTGCAAGACGCATTGCATATTACGTACGCCACGCTGCAATACTAAAAAACTCTAGCGGATATTACGATAATTCTTTTATCTTACATGCAAATAATTAGATATATACATATTACGTACGCCACGCTTTAATACTAAGAAGCTTTAGCGGGTATTACGATAATTATTTTACCTCACATGCAAATAATTAGAGATTATTTAATTGCGCTTAATTATTACAAATTTTTAAAAATAAAGAAACACATTTTATCACAAACATCAACAAAACTTTTTATTCTATTTATTCCCTTATTCCAAAGATATCGTTTTATCGTCTGCTGCCATAGTAACATGATAAATTAAATTTCATTAAAAAAAAAGGCACAGTAGTAGTAGAAAAATATTTTACTAAATCGAATAGTTATTTTTAATTTTGGTTTTAGAATTAAATTCATCAACTTCCGTGCATAGAATGGCTTAAACAGCTAGTATAAGTATAAAAATGCAAAATGAACATTTTGAATGTCTGTTATTCCCGTAAATCAAGGTCTAAATTTCATGCCAATTTAATGAATCGTAATATCCATTTGTTATATTTATTATGTAAATACGGCTGTACTTTTTTATTCCAGAATCAATATATCCTGCTGGCTTGACAAAGTACATTCCAGACGAAATGAAGAATGAATTCAAAGAAGATTTGTTTCAAGGATTCTTGAAATACAATGGTCGAAATTCAGATGGAAAGCCTGTGATGTACTACAGAAATCTCACTGTTCTAATTCGAAAGCCCAATTAGTAACAAGAACGAACATAACTGTAAACTGGATGACCAATAAACCAGAACCAAACATGTACCAGTAATCGAACTGTGTTCAACAATAAAAAATGACTACCTTCGTCAATTTAATATTATGACTCTCAAATTATGTTTACTTTGTCTTCGCTAATTCTTAGAAAAAAAGGCTTTTCTATTAAGTCTACTTTTTCTAAATATTCTAAATCTTAATTAATAATTTGATTCTTTTATTTACCAAAATTTTATATGCCTTGTAGGCTATATTTATTAGCCAACAGAAGGTTTAATTGTCCCAATGTCCTGGGTAAGATTTTTTTTTTCTTTTTTGCAGCTGCAAAAAAGGATATCTTTTACAAAGGATATCTTTTAAAGAAACTACTGAGTTTTAACCTTTGAAGGGCGGTGATCACGTGACGTGACCATTTAATTTTAATTCTAAAACTGACAATCTGCACCAAGAGTATTTTAATAAAATTTTGCTTTTACAATAAAAGTGTGAAAAAGCAGATTTGTATTTTCTAAGAAATTTGTTCGTAAAATCCGGTGTCAGTCAATTATTTCATCATTTTATGAACAGAATTTCTCTGCCCCTCAAAGGGTTAACCAAATATTGTGAGTGTTTCCCTACATTTAGTTTATTAGGGCATCCTCTGCAGTCGTCCGATCTTGCCCCACCCCATTCCCCTATATAGATGGATCCGTGAATGGTTTTACTAAAGAACATGTGTGATTTGTAAAATATAAGCCCTAGTTTTTTGCAAAACAAATATTCACATTTTTTTTTTAATATTCTGAAGTTTGATATTTTGAACTCACATTCACATGCATTATAAAACAAAATTCAATAAAATTTAATCATCAAAATACAAAATTGAATCTTACCTTTACATTGCGAGTATCGAAACATACACTACACATATGTAGTATTTACCAACAACGTTCCACAAGAAATAAGACAGGGCAATTATTTGTTGAATAAACTAGCAGAATTATTACTTCCATTTATGGGGGAAAAGGCGTAATTTTTAAATCCTTAAATATACTCTTTAAAAAATTTTCGTTAAACATACATGGTTCATTATCGATGCAATTATTCTAAAAATCAATCCCACCAGTCTTGTGTTATTGTCTGTGACCATTCTCTCGTGTTAGGTGGTGAAATATGAATGAATACAAAATGTATTTATTTAAAAAAAGGATGTAATAATTCACTTATTAATATTCATATATATTTTTTTCATAAAAAAAAATATTCAGGACTTTCTTTTGAAGTGTCAAATCAATTCGAATCGAACTCAAAAAGAATCAAAACTCAACCCGAAACCGACCCGAATTCGAACATTTTAAAGACAACCCAAACCGCATCGAAAAATAAAATGTAAAATCCGTTAACCCGACCCGATGCAAGACTCTTCTCATCTTTAACTTATTAAAATATGTTACATGCTATTTCTAAATATGCTTTGTGAAGAGTGATTCCGTTCCACATTCTACATCTGGGGCAATCAGATGTATCAAATGAAACCAATTTCGCCCGTGACTTCCTTTAGAGCCGAAAAATAGAGGGGACTGTTAAAAATTAAATTACAGAATAGAGATAAGGAGTCCAGTTTCTTTTTTTTTTCTTTTCCACCCTCTCAAGCCTGTCTCATTATTGTTCTTCGCATCCCGGTACCACCCTTATCTCCGGGGTCACGAAGATTACGCTATTCTTTCAACTTTAACTGTACTGAAATGCAAAAGACACAGACTTTTTTTTTTTCTTTCCGAATACCTATTAGATAATCTTATTTTATGGAAAATTATTAGATTTGATTCATAAAAGTTGCTAATGTGATTAATTAGTGATTCAAATAACCAGTATTGCTTTGTCTGTATGTATGTGTGTGTTGGGGGATGGGGGAGCGGCAAAAGGCAAATACGCATAAAAGGCAAGGGATAGTGGCGTATGCAAACGAGATATTTTATAAAACGTTTAGCGAGCGAGTACTTAGGCTAATTTAAAAAAAAAAGTCAGAATAAAACTGTATCAAGTGCTCCTCAGATGTGCACCATAAAATCAAAAAGACCCCCCCCCCCCTTTCAAGAAGGTTTTGAAAAGGCGCCACTGCCCTATTTAACTACGCAATAATGCGTAAAATGTGTTTTTATCTTCAATTTGAACGTACCTAAGCAAAAAGTATCTGTAATGCTATGTATCTGGAGCAAAACAAAAAGGAAAAGAAGGTGCACGCGCGCGCGTGTGTGTGTGTGTGGGGGGGGGGGCATTTTTAGTGAACTGTTATTCAAAAATCAGTTAAGTCTCACTCATAAAATTTACAATTTAACTTTATATTACAAAGATGTTTATTATCCAAAGTTTTCAGAATTTTTTAATCAGTTCTTTTTGAGATATTAATTAGTGAAAATTGTCAAAAACAGACTTAATACAGTTTTTGATGAGCTATACAAAAGAAAGGAAAAGGTTTTCAGGATTGAAATTTGTAGAAAGAAGTAGTCCTATAACAGGTCTGTGTTAGAAAAAAAAATATTTAAGATGAGTCGGATCTCCTTCATTAAAAATAATAGCAACGAAATGTGGTGATAGGCTTTTTTTTTCTCCGTTTTTTTTAAGCATGTTTTTGGCCTAGACCCTTAAGTCTAATGAAAATTTTATAAGTACATAAAATGTCGATAATGTTATGCTGAACATTTTGGTTTTTGATTCATCTTGATAGGTAGAAAAATAAAGCAGTTATAGCATTTTTCGTAAAACACGTTTTTCGCCCAAAAATGGCTGAGTAATTTGTTAAAAATAGCCCCTCCTAAAAACTATATGATGAAAAAAAATTTTAGTCATGTTTTAAAACTCAGAAAACTATGCAGAAGTCTTTTTTAAAAGATTACGAAAATTAAAAATGTCGAGAGACACCACCTGGTGATTTGAACTGGATTGACCCTAATATGTAAATTGTTATTTTGCGTCATACTATCCAAGCTAAGTGAAATGTATGCGAATGGATAATAGGCCGTAATGAAATAATTTACACAAATCTTTGTTAAGGTTTTGGATAGCATGGCGCAAAAGATAAACCGCATTATTCAATAAATACATTTCAATGCATAATATAGGTTTAGTGAAAGTGATATACTTATCAGTGTACTGAAAAATTAAACTTATAGATTGGTTGTCTAAATATACTTTAGAAGACAAATCAAAAATAATTTTAATTGAAACTTAATTTATAATTTTATCAAAATTCTATTTTTTATTTCCCCTTACATGAATAAAATGTTTAAACGGGTGTATACCTTGTATAAAGGCTTTAGAATAACTTTTAAAGATTTTTTTTATGATTATTTTGATTTATTAAATTACATATATTTATTCTCTTTTTAGATGCGTTCGTAATTATGTAAATACGCAGCACCTATAGTCGTCGGTCAGTCCGTCTGTCTGTCCGTCTGTCCGCATATAACAGAGCAAAAAGTACCCAACCGAATGGTCTGAAATTTTAAATGTATAATTCTTGCAAAATTTTGTCGAGTCATTTCAAATTTTATGAAAATCGGATGTATAGTTTAATTACAGGGGCAGTCAAAAGTTTTCCGTTACATTATGGCCAATGGGAAAAAATTATTGCAAGTGCATTTTAATGATGTTACAGCCTTTCGAATGATCTGAAATTTTAAATATATAATTGCTGCAAAATTTTGTCGAGTCATTTGAAATTTTATGAAACTCGGATGTATAGTTTAATTACAGGGACAGTCAAAAGATTTCCGTTACATAACGGCCAATGGGAAAAAATTATTGCAAGTGCATTTTAATGATGTTACAGCCTTCCGAATGATATGAAATTTTAAATATATAATTGTTGCAAAATTTTGTCGAGTTATTTCAAATTTTATGAAAATCGGATGTATAGTTTAATTACAGGGACAGTCAAAAGTGTTCCGTTACATTACGCCAATGGGAAAAAAATATTTCAAGTGCATTTTAATGATGTTACAGGCTTTCGAATAGAATGAAAATGATATGCACTTATGAAGTGCACTAAAATATACATTCAGTACAATATGCAGTGCAAAAAATATTTATAAAACTAGTTATAGTACGAACGCACCTTATTTGCCACGTTTGACGAGCAATTTCCAACTTGTTTTATTTTCTTAATGTTTCTCTTTTGTGAATTAAAAAATTAAACGTAAAACATTTTGGAACTATATGTGCAATAGACATGACGCTATTGCTCTTATATATAATATATATATAGTCAAACTTTTTGTTAAAATAAACCGTTTTAACTTTTAACAAATGAAATCAATATAACAAAATAGTAAATAATGAATAAATGCCTGTGGTTATTCCTTGAAAAACAAGAAATGAAAGTGGTTGATAAAGTGCTTTGATTTTTTTTTCAAACAAAAAGACGAATATGCACGTGTAAGGATAAAAATATATGCTTTTGTGAAGTGTATTTATAAATAACTGCATTAAGGGGCCTCTGCACTGAAACTCTCCGATCGCGGAATCCCATGTTAACCTATGGGAAAAATTTTGAAGCGTGGTTACTTATTACTTAATATAATTATTAAAATACCGTTTTCACCATCAGAAAGTAGACGTCAGATGCCGATGATGTTCTTTTTTAAAAATTGCCTACGTAAATTTTAAGTATTTTTAAGAAGATGATACAATTTAATCAAATGGAAATTTCAAAGTTCATCGGAACTTTTTATCTACTTAAAATTTATTGAGATAATTTTTAAACACGCACATCATCGGCATCTGACGTCTACTTTCTGATGGTGAAAACAGTAACTTAATAAATATACTAGGTAATGAGTAATCGCGCTTCAAAGTTTTCCCATAGGCTAACATGGGATCTCGCGATCGGGGAGTTTCAGTGCAGCAGAGCTTTAATAATGTTTTTGTATAAGGTTAGTTGGGGCAACCGGGACATGAATTTACAATGTGACTCCGGAGCTTCTGACAATTCAGCTTCAAAAAGCTAACGTTCATTTCAATTAAAGTCTGAACTTCTGTAAATGTGTTCAGTTAGGTTTCCTCTATCAGACAGAAAGCTCAAAATTACATTTTAATATTTAAAAATATAAAAATATGCATATTTCATCTTTCTTTCCTCATGGGTCCAGTTGCCCCCAAAAATGGGGTAACTGGACCAGGGGGGTCTATGTTCCACACGCGTTTATATTTTTTCATATCGGATATCAGGTCCTGTTTGAAAAAGTGTAAACAACTTAAAAAAATTTAAACCAGGCAGATCAGGTAAATTATATGTCAATAAACAGCGTTGTAAGGGAAACCTTTGCTGTCAGTGTGCCTAAAAAAAGCACTAAAAGTGAAAATATTAGATTTATTTATACCAAAAATATAAAACTAAAGTAAGTACTTATGTACTTTAGTATAGATAATAAGTATAAAAGTCACATGGGTATTTTAAGGAAAAAATAGCAAGGTAAATCTCTGAACAAAAGGCTACGCAAGTACTTAAGTAGTTTATCTTTATCCAGGGGTCGCATTATATAGGGAAAATTTTATTGTTCCTTAAAGAAAGGTATGATGAAGATATTATTTTCAAAATAGTGGTAGGGACGATAAAAGATTCCCTATAGCATAGCTGCCAACTTTTACGCTTTCTTCTTACCACTAAAATATTATAGTAAATGTTGTCTTATTTAATCGTCGAAATCTTATGATTAAACAAAACGAAAATCTCTATTAGATTTTAGTGGTAGCAAGAAAGCGTAAAAATTGGCAGCTATGCCTATAGAATGCGACCCCTGTGTATAGTACAATTTCAAGGTCTGGCTATCTGGATTTCAGGGGAAAGGTACTTGCATTCGTAAAATGTTGAAATAATTTAATGACACCAATATTTACAAGAGAATCTATCTGAAAACATGTAAAAGTATATTTTCGCGTACTTAATAAAGGTTAAATTTTAATTATAAAATTCAGGTGCCAATCTGCCAATGTGGCAATTAGGAATTAAAATTAAGTGATGCCATAACGGCATCGCCGCCTCTCAAGGGGTCAAGAAATTTGGTTTGATACCACTCAATATGCTTTTTTTAAAATTTTCATTACGTTATTTTAATAAGGTATTCTATTATTTTTTTTATTGTGAGCAAAAACCAATGGAGAAATTTACTTCCCGTAGTAAGAGAAACACAAAAAAATTATTTATAAATATTGGGGTAACTGGATCCAGCATGTCCCAGTTACCCCGGATACATGTCCCAGTTACCCCATTCTTGAAACATTTATGGGGTAACTGGGACACCGGGCTTACATTTAAAACATGAAGTAAATATGTATAGATACCTAATAATATTAATGTAGTTATATGTCTAATCTTTAAAAAAAAGATTGTTTAATAAAAGTACTTACAGTATTTTAATAAAAATCCGAGGAAGTTCAACCATATTGACGTTGTTTTTAAAAAAAGAAACGTAAAATTTTGACAACCTATTACAGCAAAGTGAGAGTTATGATTGAGTTGATACACGTTGTTTTAGGAAGTAGAGATAAAGGGGCATTGCTCAGAAAAGTTAAAACTTAAAAAACACCAACAGTTTTTTATAAAATAGCCTATGGCCCAGTTACCTCGTGGTTCCAGTTACCCCAACAAACCTTATAGATACTGATACAGCGAAGAAAGAAGAGGGGGGGGGGATTAAAAACCTTCCCGTGTAAACTAAAACTGTATAAACTAAATCTAAAAATTTCTGTGGTATGATCACCAATCTATTTGTAAAAATAAACAGCCAAAGTAAAAGCAAAAATAGCTTTTTTTTTTTTTTATGTACCAAATTGTTTAATGTATCAGTTGTCTTAAGGCTCCATAAAAAAAGGATAGCAGGCTTAAACTGGTATTTATGTGTATTAATATTTTCCTGGAATCGAAATTTGGACAATAATCTAGAATGTTACTTTTTCTTAAAAGCAAATGAAGAAAAATATATCATTTATACTACAAAATATAATTTAAAATAACGAATAGGATACAGGTTTCTTTTTAATTTCTTTATAATATAATTTTCATAAATCTCTATATTTCATTATTTGAATAAATATTTCAAGTGGTACATTTAATGTAAAATTGTCTTCCATTGTCTTTCTTATTGCCATAGCTTAAATAAGATAAATAAAAATAAAAATGCTTTGATAAAAGTATATTAAATTGGAATCTTTAATGCATGCTTTTATATGCAAAAGTGATGTGATATTAATAGAGAATATACATTTTTTCTTTTCTAAACCCGAATTTTAAAAACATGCAAAAATATTATAATCATATTTTTTCACATACATTGAAATATATGTATATGTAGATAATGTATATAAATGCAGATTGAATAATTTAAATAAGATTAAATGATATATTACATTTAATATACACAGAAAGCTTCTCAACATGATTGTGTTATTAGTGGACTTATTTTCACTTATTTTTCTTAATAATTGTATATTTAAATATAATATACTTAAAAATTTATTTTTTGTGCACATTTTCATAAAATTAAAACAGTAGAATTTTAACCTTAGGACATAAAAAAGAAAAACAAATGTATTCAATGCAATTTAATTAATTTACTTTAAATTTATGAATGAATATCTATATTTTCCTTTAAATATAATGTCAATTTCACTGGCCCATATTTTTCAACCAATTCCAACTAACTTTGAAAGACTAAAGATGTAAATTATTTCTACATGGAATCCTTTCTTAGCAAGATTTTATTTTCAGCCAAAAATCAATTTCATTGTCAAACGTTTAAAATAATAAAGCATTACTCAAATGATTTTTATGTGAAAATTGGCAAACAAAACAAAAGGAAACAAACCAGTAAATAAAGAAACAGTAGAAAAAAAATTAAACACTTTATAATTGTTAAAACAGCTAAAGCGCCCACAAAATTTGTGCAACGCATAGAGAGAAGCCAGAACAACAGATAAATATTTTCCAAAAATAGCCATACGGCATTCAGAACATAAAAATATTTGTAATAAGAAAACTTCATGAAAATACTTTGAAAAAATAAAAGAAACAGCAGTAGCAGCACAGCGCACGTACTTTGTTACTGTTGCTTATAATTCTTTCTTCTTCGTCGACACTAATTATGAATTTGTAAATTAATTACGCCTGAAATTTAAGAATTCAAAAAATAATTTGTTCAAATTAGTACTTCGACATAGATTTCACTCAATAGAAATTTTTTATAGTTCCACTAATCATTGATTATAAAGTTAAATTATGTCTTGTTTTGTTTTTTGAAAAAATTGTGTGAAGACAATTCTGACAGAATTTTCTGATCTTTTTGTCTTGTTGCCCTTTTATAGGTTAGATGATACAATGCATAGTAAAACACTACTGAGCTAAGTTGAAAAAAAGCAATAAAACGACAAATTCTGCTGGAATATGATCCACGACAGCAAACCCCACTGGGTTCTTTTCTTAGGTTCTTCCGAATCTGCCCTCTTAATGACCAAAAGAATAGAGTAACTCTTCGTGATTATGTTCGGATTCACAGGGATTCAGACCTAAACGGTGACACTATGCGACTCCTGTATGATCAGGGGCCTCGCTATGTGGGGGGGGGGGGACAGGGGGGAGCCTCTCCCCCCAAACATTCTCGAATGTTATTACAATTGGCAAATTTACAAACTTAGTTGGCAAATCATTTTGCAGTAAATGTGGTAAACAAAATTGAGTTCCTTCCATGAGTGACTAAAGATTTAAAAAATATGCGCAGATGGTAGATATCTGGTCATATATGACATCACACTAAAAGCCCGTGTATGTGGATTATCACCCCGTCCACAAGATGGCGCAACTGTGTTAATTTACGCCCGATTCCAGTATTAAGTTTGTACACTTACTTATATCGCTTTGGAACAAACCATTTTCAATCGCTTGTAGTGCAGGTGCCCAAACAATAAAATATGGCACGAGCCGCCTTTGTTTCACAATATTTTTACGAGTTGGAAGAAACATGATTAAGGATGAAAGCTAAGTAAACACAGATTCGTAATCCTGTGGACGCGCGTGGAGGGTTGGTTCACTAAGGCAGTAGCAGTAGAACGCGCCGACGAAAGTATTCGTCGTGATGACGTAACTGGCCATTGACTTGGGAAGTGAAGTACAGAGCAGGGCTGTCCTAAAGTTACTCCAACTCTTCAGTAAAAGTGAGTGCACCACATCTAGAGGCAAACTTGAATGACGCCATTATTCATATGTCTAGAATCGTAGAGTACCTCACTTCAGTTTGGCCTCTTTTTTTATTCAGAAATTCCGAATTCATACCAGAAATTCTGAAAGAATAGTTTTTATTTCAAGTAATCTAGAAATGTTTGTCATTAAATAAATCAAAAGGTACTATTCGTCATCTTTAGTATGAATTCGTATTTTTTTTTAAATGGAAAAAGGAGACCAAACAAAGTACCCTGGTAGAGGTAATGGTATGCAAACGTCTTATGAGATTTACAGACGTGTCACAGTTTGCGCCATAAGGTCTCCTACTACGCTGGGCTCGATGGGAGAAATAAATGCAAAAAAAATCATAAATCATAATAAATATAGAATTACATTTTTCTGAGAGAGGCCTATCCCAGAATAATTTGTAGAGAAAGGAGCCACAATTTTAAAGCTGCGTATGATAAAAAAATCATGCGTAACACTAATGATTTTAAACAAGCATCTTTTAAAACGGATTTTTATTTAAAAAAAAAACTCCTAGTAACTGAAAACATTCGTAAGGATACCAAGAAAACTTTGAAAGAACGACATGGAGCCCGAGGACGCCGTGTTGGACATCCCTGATCTAGTGAACAATAGAGAGATATGGGATTTCTGTATAATGTTTTCAGGATCAAAATTATACTGGATTTATCTCCTGTGTTTTTTTTAACACTTTCCAACAAAGTTGAAAATGTTTATGACTTCGGCTTGTCTGTCAGTCTGTAGGTATGGCCGTCTGTCCGCGCTCTAACTCCCGTAAATATACTCGGATTGTCCTGAAATTTTTGGAGGTTATTGACGTCTACCATAGCACGTTCCCTATTTCAAATGAAGTTTATAGCATGTTTAGTTCAATTACAGGGACAGTCAAAAGTTTTCCGTTACATTAGGGACTATGGGAAGAAATCGTTTAAAAGGATCTTTAATGATGTTACACGCATCCAAACATAACAAAATTGATATGCATTTATGAAGTGCACTAAAACATGCATTCTGCATAATATGCGGGGCAAATAATAGTTATTATTCTTTTACAGGGCCACACAAAATAATTCCGTTACAGAATGATATAGGGAGGAAGGGGGGAATTGTTTGCGCTGTATTTTAATTATATTAAACTATTTCACATCTAATGAAACTGATATACGTCGCTGAGGTTTACTATAAGTTATTTCATTTATATTATGAAGTGCATAGCATTTACAGGGACACACAAAAGTTTTCAAGTATATTGTATCAGAAGTACTGTACATTAGCAGTGATTGATGGAAATGCATTTTTAATTATGATATGCGCTTTTATGTTTCACTATATTTATGCATACTATATAGTGTGTATAAATACTATAATTCATATACAGGGCTACAAAAGATAATTCGTAAGGTTTGCTGTATATGAGCGCAATTTGGTTAAAAGTAGTTTTAAATGAGTTATTCATTTTTACGCTGAATTGCATTTAGTTTATTAAAAAAAGTTTGTAAAATATAGATAAAATGATATACAGGGTCACGCAAAGAATTGGATACACATCGTCTATGGATGATAATTTCTGGAAATGTGGTTTCAGTAGTTTTAACAGTGTTTTCGTTTGAATTAAATTTTAGGTAAATAGTGGCGTATAATAAAGGTACTAGGTAAACTAGAAGGCTGTACAAAAGTATTCAAGTATTTTTTCAATTAATTGTATAAATTACTGAAAGAGAAATTTCAACCTGTTGTACGTTTTCTTGCTAAACTAAATTTTCCCATTATATAGCATGTATATCAACATACAGATCGAATACAGGGCTGTTCAAAAGAATTGGAATACATATTTGACTATGGGCGGTAACTACTGAAATCAGATTTTTAAATGTTTACTTAGTTATTTTATTTACCTTATTTCCCTAAGTAACGAAGTTTCGTTAAAGCTTTCAGGGAGTGTTGGAAAGTGTTTCATAATCTATGCTGTACGCATGATTTTTCTTACTTGTTTTTTTTCTTTTTTTTTTAAGTGGTTTTAAATATTTCCACAAGTGAAACTTTAAAAACTCTCCCCCTAATTCATTGTGTTACTTTTAATCTTTTAAAATAACATAAATTATTTTTGAGAACATCTCTTACATTTGTTGAATTATATTTAAAAGTATTAATATTAATAAGAAGCAATGACATAATCACTAACTGTATTTTAAAATTTTGTCACAATAATTTATATTATGAGAAACAAAGGAAAAGACAAAAAAAACAAAACAAAAAAAACATAAATTAGGTGAATTATTTAATGAACTAATTCAATAAAGAAATCTGTTACTTTTTTCACAAACTTTTGTTTCAGTTTTATCTGTATTGTTTCCGATGTGTATTAATGGATCATCATTTGTTTTACAATGGCGAAATTTTCAGCCCGATCTGAGTATTTTAATTTTCTAATTTTTGCCTTTTCCAGTTTAGTACTAATTTCTAATTTGCTCATCTGTGTTTAGAGCCGGTAATTTCCTATTTTTGTAGTTGTAAAAAAAAAAAAAAAAAAAAAAAAAAAAAAAAAAAAAAAAACAGTGAACATACGCCAGAGCTTTATTTAAGAAACAGAGGGTAACTGAGCACCTTAAAAAAAAATCAGAAGGTGTATATTCCCGTAACCAACAAACAACGCAAACGGATCCAAATGTTCAAATTTCCCGTTTCTGTGTTTTCTAGTTCAGAAAAGATATATGATCTCAAAGTTTCGAGTTTTAGACACCGACTCACTCAATCACAGATCCTCAAAAATATGAGGTACATCTCGTAGTCTTAGAAACTTGAAATTCGGCATAAAGGTACTTTTTAGGATACAAAGAAAGCAAACATTAAAAAATCCAGAATATTCGAAAAAAAAAAATTAAAGTTAAAAGAATAAAAAAATCGAAAGTAATCCGCTGTTTTGGATTTTCCGGGTTTTTAAATTTTGCCTTCCTTTGAATCCCAAACATAAACTTTATGCCAAAAATCAAGGCTGCGAGTTATGCCTGAGATTAAAATTCAAGCACACAGAGCCTTAGCTAAGAACCTTTTTCTGAAAGTAATTCAGGCAGGGATGTAGTGGAGTGTATACGGTGGTATGCGCCGTATACCCCATGTTTTTTTTTAACGAACTCCATAAGGCTTCTGTTTCTCAAAGAAAGCTATAACGTACACTCATTGGCGTATACCCTCTAGTTTTTCCGACTACACTACTGAACTCAGGGTACTTTTGATCACAATATCTTTGTGTTAAAGTTGCCCAGAAGTCTGAAACTTCTTTTAGGTAGCTTTCATTAGAAAAAGTAAAAAGCTACCTATTGCAGCTGTCCGGAGGAAAACACTCCCGGAAAATTTTGGTATATTTTCATCGATCATGACAGAGGCGGATTAACCACTACTCGGGCGCATAGGCTTGAGTTTTCTGCCGGCCGTGTCCTCTCCTTCAAAGCGATATAGACCAGATGATTCAAAATACATGTCTGCTCAATTATCTCATAAACCATTGATGAAGGAGACGTAGTTCCAATTACAAAAAGTATAGAAATTAAGTAAAGTTTTTAGATATTGTATTTGTTTTGCCTAGTAAAATTCTAAATTTAATTTTGGTACAGTCCCTGGGTCTTATAGGTTATATTTAGAAAAATGTTTTTTGTCTAAGAGGAACAAAACAAAACAAAATAAAAAACTATTCTTTTATAACCAAAACTTACCAAATTAATAAATTTTATGTAATTTCAGTGTTTTCTAGTATTAGAAACAGAAGAAGTATTATTTAGAACAGGTAAACGGTAAACATTGAAATTTCATAAAATTCAAAATATTATAATTTGGTAAGTTTTAGTCGTAAAAGAATACGATTTTTTAAAAAATGCTCTTGTTAGATGGAAGACAACATTCTTTTAGGACCCAGGGGGCATAAAAAAAAAATTCAAGTCATTAAGTTGTCACTTTTTGGGCTGTTTTATTTAAGTAGGTACTTTTCTTTTATACCTGGTTACTCACACAACTATCAACAATATAAAGAAATAAAATATACTTTCAAGAAATTCTAAAAAATTAACCTTTGTACTAACAGCCTATCAAATATGAATAAATAAAAGTAACAACATTCTTTGCAACCCTTCACAATAGTAAACATATCATTTTCACATGAAAATAGTAACAAGATATTAAAATAAATAATTTAAATAAAATCCACTTTATGAATTTTTCAAAAAATAATAATACTGAGGAGTAAATAATATAAATTTAAATAAAAGAATTGTAGTGATAGCCAGAGCAATTTTCACTGGAAAAATTTTCTAAAAACTAAATTGCTTTTTGTTCTTTAACCAAATTTATCAATATTTTATGCATAGTCAAAACATTGGTCCTTTTATTTTAGAAAAAGAAATCAGTTTCTTTTTGTTGTTTTCCGAATGTCTTGATTTGGAGCAACTAAAATTAAAATAATAAGTCTTACCTTATTTTATGTCCCTTTAAAAATTTTATCCATTACACTTTGACAATTCTTTGCTCACACATAACAATATATATTTAAAAAATTAATATTTCTGTAAGCTATTTAATTCGAAAGGTTTTTCAAATTCCTTATCTCAGCATTCGTCTCAGTTCATCATACAGTCAAACAAAACTACAGCATTCGATGAAATTGACTTTCTTTTCTAATTCGTTGTTTACACACCTTTTAACTGCAGATAGGTGACACCAGAAGCTTCTCTTTAATTAAATCAGACGTAAAATAAAGGATAAAAATCAGTCATTTAGGCAGCATAGGACGAAAAAGTTTATTCCTTTTTCACGAAAATCAGGTGGTCTGGTTTATTCTTAAATATGTAGTCATTTCCATAACAGGGCAGCAAACACTTTCTTCACTGTAGATGAAAACGAAAAATTTTAGATCCAAGCTGGCAGGCTATCTCAAAAAAGCGTTTTCTTCTTGAAGACAGTCTCTCTCAATAAGACAAATTTTAATTCTTCTAGTCCGAGTGAGAAATTAATCCACTGGGATCTTCTATGGCAGGAACCACTAACAATCCTACACGACTAATGAAATGTATCCGCTTTACTTCAGGGTAGGTGAGTGTAGTGATGGCCTTACACAATGATGAGGCAGTTTTGTCCTGAACCTGACTTTATTTCCTTTCATGCTACATAGTCTCACATTAAGTCAGGCCCAGTGACTGGGGAGCTGGAAGAAGCCAAAGCTTTCTAATTTATGTGTGTAATTCAGAGAGGATCACATCATAATCATACAGCTCTTTCCCCCTGCACTCTGCTTTTTATCAGCTAGTTTTTACTTTATCCAGCAGAGGGCAGAAGTATCAAAGTGGGAGGCTTATTCTTTCATGACTGGAGCATTATCTTTTTTATAACTGTTTTTTATAAGAAGACAAGGGTCTGAACTTATGATTGCACAACAAGAGCTAATTCTAATTTAAATGTTAAATATTATTTATGAGGATAATCATAGTTTGAACTGTCAAATCAAACAAAAGTTAATTATGATTTATTGCTTATAAATTTTCTACTTTGACACTAATTAAACTAACGTATTTACTTTGATTTATTGATCTGAAATTAATCCTTTGTTGTTTACAATTTGATTCTTAAACTATCTAGCATAGCCCGAAAAACTCAGTTTATTTATGCTATAAATATAATGATGCTCTACTTCCTTGTTCATGAGAGACTTATTACTTTTATAAGGATTGTAAGATAATTTAATATGTTGTATGATGACTGTCTTACGTCAACAAAGAGTAATTTTCTTTTCCAACTCTCTTTCATAAATACCAACTCATAACTATCAATTAGTGTCAAAGATTTTTATGAAGAAAAAAATCTTTTTATCCTTTCATATGTATATATATATATATATATATACATATATATTCCCGCTCAATCCCGCGAATCCTTTATTTTTGCAAAATTCCACAAAATCAGTATTTTGTAATTAATAAGTGCATAGGAGAGAAAACAAAATATGAACCAGAAAATACTGAAACATTTGTCATATG
This sequence comes from Maratus speciosus, assembly GCA_963932465.1. Taxonomy (NCBI): domain Eukaryota; kingdom Metazoa; phylum Arthropoda; class Arachnida; order Araneae; family Salticidae; genus Maratus; species Maratus speciosus. The sequence goes on from OZ010800.1 coordinate 302,394,586, forward strand.
ATGATAAAAAAACTGATGAAATTCGTCAAGTGGTCAAAGGAAAAAAATCGGGAATTTATCAGCCGGACAGGAAGAAAAATCATCTCGAATTTCGTTAATCGGTTGTTGTGATTTCCGCGGAGTCGAAAAAAAATCGCGTTGACGATATATTTCGTCAAACGATTCATGATTAAAATCGCCAATTCCGGCCAATCATTCGAGCAAAAAATCGTGACTTTCGTCAAACAAATGCGGAAAAACTCGCGAATTTCGTCAAGAGGTCGCGTGGCGAGAATTTTATCAATCGGGAAAAAATTGCGAATTTCGTCAAACAATTGCAGAAATCAATCGCGGAATAAAATCGCGATTTCGTCGAACGATTGCGGAAAAATATCGCAATTTCGTCAAAAGGACGCGTAAAAAAAACGCAAATTTCGCCGAACAAGTGCAGAAATTAATCTCGAATTTCGTGAGACGATTGTGAATGAAAATCTCGAATTTTCTCAAATGATCAAGGGAAAAAATCACGAATTTCAACAAACGATCGAAGGAAAAAAACGCGAATTTCGGCAATCGATCACGGGAAAAAATCGCGAATTGCGACAAACGATCGAAGAAAAAACGCGAATTTCTGTAAATAATCGCGAATTTCGGCAAACGACCGCGAAAAAAATCGCGAATTTTGGCAAACTATCGCGGAGAAAAAACGTACGAAGCAAACGATCGCAGAAGAAATTGCGAATTTGGGCAATCGATCGCGAAAAATCGCGAATTTCGGCAAAAGATCAAAGAAAAAATCGCGAATTTCGGCAAAGGATGACTAGAAAATACGCGAAATTCGCCAAACGATCGCGAAAAAAAATCGCAAATTTCAGCAAACGATGGCAGTGAAAAATCGCGAAATTCGGCAAACGATCGAAGAATAAAAATGCGAATTTCGGCAAACGATCGCGAAAAAAATCGCGATTTTCGGCAATTGATATTGGAAAAATCGCGAATATCGGCAAACGATCGAAGAAGAGAATCACGAATTTCTGCAAACGATCGTAGAAAAAAAAGTAGTATGCTGGTTCTGTGTCCTGAAATATCGAAAAAAGTATGTCCTGAAATATCACATAGGACCAGTACTACCCCTGCGAGAACCATATAAAATATAAATTTCGTATTTTAATATGTATACTGGCCCTTTTAAAACAAATGCCGTATCTAAAGTCTGTACTTATACTTTTTTGCAGTTGGAGGCATGTTTCTATCATCAGCGGTCTAACTTCTTGGCATTTTATGCATTCATTATAGCAGCACACACGCAATTTTAACACACAGAATTTTTTTCAAATACAATCAAATCATATTTAGGATATTCTAAAACATGTAAATTTCTGTCTAGCTTTAAATGTGGGAGGGGTTGGGGTGAGGTCGAGTGACTTACCATGGTGTTAAAATGTAAGGAGTTATGGTTAGACAAATGCTTGATTAAAATTTAAAAGTTTCTTTAAAAAATATCATTCGTAGAGGTGCTGTCAAAACCTTCCTAGGCCGATATGGCTACTAGTCTCTTTTGTGTAAATCTTTCTAAAACTGAAAGCCGAAAAATTTCAAGAATTTAATATTTTCTTTTTATGAATAGAGAAGAAATTAAAAGTGGAGTAGCGATTGGACTACAATCTTATATCAATTAATAATTTTCAAGATTCAATAAATGAATGAAACAAAAAATACCGCGCATCATTTTTTTTTTTTTTTTTTTTTTTTTTTTGCATTAAGTGTTAGATCAAAATGGGAAAAAAAACTAGGAAAAAAATCTTAGCACAGGGGCCCATTTCCTTCTGGGCCCCTAGGCTTCAGCCTATTCAGCTTAATGGGTAATCCGCCTCTGGATCGTGACCCCCAGACCCCAAAACCACCCTCCGTTCAAATGTGATTTATATATGTATATCTGTTTTTTTGTCACGCGATAACTCTCGTATTTATTCATCGATTTGAATGAGCAATTGTATGCATAGTACATACCAATGTTTCGACCGAGTTTGTTGGCCAGCTTCATCCGTGATCTTGTTTCAAAATGGCGGCCATTAAATTTTTTTTAAATCTGAAATTTAAAAAGCGGTGCGAATTAATTAAAAATTGAAAAATATTTTATTTTAAGAGTTTGACCTTATTACAAGGATTCCGGAGCATATTTTGTTTCGTCTTTATCTTAAAAAATGGTTGAGATATAGCAGTTTGAATTTCTAGGATGGCTGACATTTTGAAACAATCTGATTTTCGTCATGCTGCAACTTTCATATTTATAAATTGATTTGGATTAGATTGATTTATGCATAGTACATGCCAATGTCTCAACCGAATTCGTTCGTCAACTTCATCCGCCATCTTGTTTCAAAATGGCGGCCATTTGCACCGTGCACTGCCGCGCAATGCTTAAATATTGTTAATATCCGTTAGCTTCAAATTCTCGCCAAGCTTGGCGACATACCGCCAAAATTGGCGACCAAAACTAAGTAACCATAAATCATGCCAACTTGGCTGTAGCTTACTAATTTGGCGCAATTCTCTTTAAAATTCAGTATTGACGAATATTCTCTTATTGTGTTCGTCGCATTTTAGCTTCTTAAAATTTGAGTAAAATTAGCTTCGAGTAAAACTTGCAAAATTTTAAAAGCAAGAAATATGAAAGCTACCTCTTCCTCCCGGCACTGGCCTAAAGGACTTTTTATTTAGAAGACTTTGCGAACAGAACTAAACCACAAAATATTTCGTTTTTTCTTTTCTAGTTCATTACATATATGAAGTAAAAGTCACCAGATATATCAATGAACTTACCCGCATCAGCGAAGTGCATATTAAAATTTAAAAAAACGAAAAAGAAAAGAGGACTACTTACAAAAAGAAGTGAAATCCCAACAAAAACATCGAGGTGTAAAAAATGTAACCAAGTTTCTTGATTCTTTAACCGTAAAAAGTTTTGAGATCATGTAGAGCCAAGTCACCGCCCCCTGAATACTAGGCCTGAGCGCTGACAGAAAAATGGCGGTTGCTGAAGGCGGATTTTTTTAAACGTAGATCCCTTAAACATAGTTACCAGTATTTTATAAAAGATTTCTCTGACTTGTTTAATATCCGAAAAATAAAGCAGTAAAAACTTTAAAAAATTATTGGTACGAATATTTAAGGGACCGTATATGCGCTGAAAAAAATCCGCCTTCGGTAGCCGCCATTTTTGTGTCAGCGCTCAGGCCTAGTATTCAGGGGGCGGTGACCAAGTCTATCTCTTATATTAAACCCTTAACAGGGGTCTGTCCAGACTTTTCTCACAGGGTCCTGTTTTTGTGAGATTGTGAAGTTTTTCTTATTTTTGTGAAAATTCTAGTCATAATTTTGTGAATTTTAAATTATCGATGTTTTCATGTTCTATCCTTCATATATAAAAAGCTAAGTAATATGCTCTTTGGTGAGTTCAACTGCTTACTTACAGGGCAGATTTTATTTTTAAATGGCTAAATTTTTGAAAAGTTCAATTTGAAGCTGAAAAAATTCTGTAAAAGGTCTATTTAAGAGACAAATAATTTTGTGAAGGGTCCTGTTTTGGGATGAAATGTTTTGTGAAGGGTCCTGTTTGGGGATAAGAAATTTTGTGAAGGGTCCTTTAAAGGACCTAAAATTTTCCTAAACATATCCCTGCTTAACCTAAGATTTACGTTTCAACAGGCTGACCCCAAAACGTAAACAAGATCGCTAGCCTTCGAGCCATTCCACAGTTCGCAAATCCATAGCTGCCGACTTTTACGTTTCTTTGCTACAACTAAAATTCAATAGAGATTTTCGTCTTGTTTAATCACGAGATTTCGACGATTAAATAAGACAATATTTACTATAAAATTTTAGTGGTAAGAATTTACATTTGACTCGATAATTGTACCCAGGGCTATGTTCGTAATATTTACATTTGGCCCGACCGATGTACTACGGGCCAGGCACGTGAAAATCAGTTTTTCTCGAATACAAGACCACGTGTCTCACACGTTGTTGTAGGTTAAGATGTTAACTCTGACATAGTCATTCACAAATCACTCCTAGTGTCTACATCTGTAGTTAAACAATATTTTATTACAAAACAAATAAGGTGTTGCTATCCAACGTACTAATTCACAAATTAAAAGATGTAAAAAACATATGAATAACATAAATCTCTACGTTTCGGTTTAATCTTTAAAACCTTCGTCAGGAGAAAAGTTTTCTAAAATATAAATCGACAAGAACACTTTACATGCTACATTTTAAAAACAATTCAAAATATAAATCAAGTTTAACGGAAACTTCTTAATCTCAAATAAACAGTTCAGTGGCGCCATCTTTTAACCAAAGAAAACAACGATGAAAGAAGTGCTGTAAAAAAGCGAAAATTATCAACGGCTTTTCAAAATAGAAAGCCAGATTTTAGGAATGTGAAAGGAAACATACTTCATTACATACTTCCTGGTTCCTTAAACGAATTTCTAAGATTCGAATAATAGCATTGAAAGGAACAACTTGGTTAGAAATAACTTTAGCATGTTCAAAGTCTATAAATGAAATGAGTCCTTTATGGAAGCTTCTTGAGAGTGCTGTAGAAAATTTACGAAAATTACACCTTATTTGATTTGTATCGATATTACAACGTAAAGTCCTTAATTATTAATATTTTATTACTTAGTAATCACGCAGCATACAGAATTTATTTACACCTTACTATGTTATATTATGGGATGGGATGGGATTATTTGATTAAGCCCGATTATGAAAGCGAGGCATATAACCCTAAAGGAGGGATGCCTTGGGTGGAGGTCTTTGTAAAAAAAGGGTGGTATCTGGCTTGTAGTTATGTTACATCCGAAGAAAATCACGCAAACTCCGGACATTCAAGAATACTTTAATAGATGGAAATGTTCTGATTTTTATATTGCAGAAATCTACTAACAGATTTTCAAAAAATCAGAAAAATTACTTTGAAAGGCGAATATTTCACGAATTCATAACTTGGTACACAAAGCACGAGATTTGGTTACATTTTTTACATGAGATGTTTCTGACTGGTTAAATGCTTTGTAAAAGTATGACAATCTAAGATTAAGGCTGGAAATTATTATTATTATTATTTTTTTTTTTTTTTTTGTCCAGAGCCTAAACTGTTGGAAATCGGACGTTGGCTGGGTGCAGCAATTTTTTTTTAAATTTCGTTTTTTAGTCCTAACAGGTTCTTTTTTAATCAATGAAAAGTAATAATTTTATCTTTGCTATTTTTATGCGTATTACGTATTATAGCAATAGCAAGTTGAAACTGTACAAGATCTAATTTTAAATTATTATTATAAATTTAATATATTCTCAATAACAGCAAAAATAATCATTTGAATGGAATTAAATATGGACGTATCGAATAACGATTTGGCTGAATTGACCGAATGCTGAACATTCGGTCAAATTTTAGGCCGAATACTAACTTAAAAAAAATAAAATATGCGTAAAGTAGTTTTTTAATGTTAAATGGGAAATAAAGTAAAATAAAAGAGAATTTTGTATTATTTGTATGCTTAAAAATTTTAACAGCTTGATGTTTTTATTGTAATGTTTGAAATACTTCGATGCTAAATAATAAAACAAGGTTTTTAGTTAACCTAAATCACAAACAGCGTAATTTTATATGTAGATAGTACATGTAATATTTTATCTAAAATATCATTGTAACTGTTAAATTTATTGTTTGATTTTTTGAAAAATTTTTTTTCAATACAAAAAACTAAGAATTTGTACTTTAGCCCCCGATATGCTTCAGACAACAATTAAACTGTCGTCACTAAAAATAATAACTAAACATAAGCTACACATAAAACGAAGCAAGTGTATCATTGTACGATTAAATACTGATAATCTACTGCAATTTTTAAAATTTCTAAACAACGTACATTTTCAATTTTTGCACGTTGTACAGGGGGAAAAAGTACTTTTAAGTGCAATTTGTTTGAAAACCGCATCTAAATACATTTTTGAGGCATTAAGATTTTTACTTCAATGTTTCTGATGTATGTTACAATGTATGTTTTCAATGTTTCTGATTGAGATTTTTTGTTTTTTTGTTTTTAATGCCATTTCTGTAATGGTGGCAACTGAAGTACTCCATTTCTGTAGAAAGAAAAAGAAAAATAGATAATATGCATGTGATGTCACGCACCCAAAAAAGACGTATTTCTCCACTTGGAGTACGCAGAATGTAACAATTCCTGCAGTGTTAGTAATTGATAACGTATTATTTCACAATCTGTCTATTCTATACTAATATTATAAAGAAGTAAAATTTTTTTTGTTTGTTTTTTTATTTGTAGGGGTAGTCTCTGGAACTACCGAACCGATTTCAAAAGTAATGGTACCAAAATGATGGTGTTAGTCTCTGTTCCACCATAGGCTATATCTTATGTCAATGCCAATAACCCAAAGGGATTGCAGGAGCAAAAAAGGTTCTATAAATACGATTTTTGTGTTACTGAAGGGACTAGAAACATGAGATTTGGTATGGTAGTTACTTATGAGATATAAATGAACTCTAAGAACATTTCCTAAAAAATTCGAAATTTAAAAGTGGTGAAAATGCGCGAAAAGCATTCTAAAAACGTTCTAAATGGTGATTTTATCGCAATCAAGTTAGAACCGAGAAGAGGTATCTCGGGAAAAGCGAGAAGGTTGCATCGAGAAGAGCTATCTCGAGGTAAGCGAGAAGTTTTCATCGAGGAGAGATATCTCGAGGTAAACGAAAAGTTTGCATCGAGAAGATATATGTCGAGGTGCGAGAGAGACAGAGAGAGAGAAATGAATGAGCCTATTCCATCTACGTCATGATTACGTAGTCTGGGTTGGCTAGGAACTTCTAAGCGTAAAGAAGGGAAGTCACTGAAATGAATGTGATGTAAATCCCCGTTAGGAAAACAGTAATAGAGCCCTTACTTAATGAGTTAGAAGTTATTTGGGTATTTATTTAGCTTTCGCAGTCAGATTGACACTTGGTGCGTTTTTGGTTTAAGTCATAGTTTCTCAAAGAAGGATATAGATTAGGAGACGTGTGATTTTGTTACATATACTTAAGTTGAAAAGGGTTTAATTCAGTTTGTATGGGGCATTTTTCCATTTTTACTTTCATCTATCTTTACAAGAAGAAAGTATTGGATTCATGACAAATTTGTCAGTTTTTAGAAAATATTTGTCTTTTATGTGACAAAAATTTTGATAACGCTCTATCTCAAGAAGTAATGCACGAAATTTAATAATACTTCATAATCAGTTAGACCTATACATAAATTAGTGTTGATTTGTTTGTTGTGCAAATAGCCCAACAGGTAACGCTGCTATATTTCAAAAACTAATGCACGGAATTTAATCAAACTTCATTAGCTATGAAATTATTATAATCTTAGTGATCGCTTTTTGCTTCTGGGAATCTCGTATACTTAGACGAACTATGCCTCCTATAAATATATATCTAAATTAAGACTATATCAAATTCCTTTTACTCTTTTAAAAATTTCAATTAATAGTTTTCTTTAATACAAAATCTTAATTATCTTGCGCTGTGTAATTTAGAAACACCAAGTTCCTTTTGAAGCCACTAACTAAGATGCTCAAATTCACTAGTATTGAAATTAAGCAAACACATGAATCAATTAATTTGACACTTATTCCGATTTACACACAAACATAACATTTATTTACATAAAGAAAACACAAATAGACAATACAAGTACACATAGTAATATTTTGGACAACTTTCATTAGAAACATGTAAATTGGATTACATATTAATTGCAATCTTTAGACTATTGATTGCTGATGGATTCTAAGTTATGTAATTAATTTATTGACCCGGGTAGGCAAGGGCATGATTTGACTAAAATTGTATAGCTCATTAATTTAGCAGGCAGAAAGGGAAATAATAAAAATGTACCTCTTATATCAAGGATCATCGTTTTGCAGAGACACTAGAGGTAAATGCAGTTAAATCCATTTGCTGTATATACCCATGTTGAGAGTCTTCGGGCACAGGCCTCTTTTCGGGTCTCGTTCCACATAGAACTAAAACAAACTGACCGGAGACTGGCAGGGTCCTTTTTACGGGACGCTCTTAGAAAAACATCTTTTTGACTGCCATCCATTCACGATCTCGTTGTATATATCTTTTCATTTTTATTTTTTGCAATTTATTACGTCCCTTTTGATTTCTCATCTCCTTCGTATCCAATAATGTTCAACCTTTTCTTTCACTTTTCTGCCTCTTCTGTATTTTAGTGGAGCTTTGGAAAAATATGTGCTATCCACTATCTGTGAGCTGTACCATTGGCTCCTGCCTCAATTTAAAAAAAAAAACGGACTAAAAAACGGAAATACTACTGGCAATCTAGACGCCAGTACTATTTCCGTTTTTTTTACGGGAATTTTTACCCATAAATTACAGACAATTTTCCGTTTTTCTGATTAAAAACGGAAATTTTTCTGTAATTTATGGGTAAAAATTCCCGTAAAAAAACGGAAATAGTACTGGCGTCTAGATTGCCAGTAGTATTTCCGTTTTTTAGTCCGATTTTTTTTTTTTTTTTTTTTTTTTTTTTTTTTTTTTTTTTTTACAGTGTAAAATGTGTCCGGTTATAAACTTTACTTCTGGGAGGTCCAGTGAAAGTTGTGATTTTCTTTTTTTTTCTTCTAATTAAAATAGTTCAGTCTCGTGTTTTTGATGATGTGTATTTTAATCACATCAAATAAAAATAAGTTCGTTAATGTGTCAGAAAGTAACTATTTTTAATTGGAATGCAAATTTAAAGAATCATTTTGGTATCGATAGGGAGTGACAACCAGTTTCCGGTTTAGACAGTTTCCCTTTTAGCAAGTATATTTGTCTGGCTTTTCTACCCCTTTTTCGATAAAGCTGTTTTTTTTTCGATCAACGGGAAATCTCACAGCATTAGATAATTAAGGGAACTTTAACTTGTATCAAATTTTTGCCTTTATCGAAAATGTGAAAAAGTTATTCAGTTCTTATCGACTGCAGGGGCGTAACCACAGATGTTTTTTCGGGGTGGGGGGGGGGGGGGGGGGGAGAGAATTCGAAAATTTCCCAACTTGAAACAAATTGTTCCAATTTTCGACTAAAATGATATGCACAACGTGTGTAATAATTATAATGATACTTTTGCACAAAAAATTCCTTTCCAAAGAAAAATTCTGAAACTGAAAACATAAAAATTCTAATTATGGGTTTGTTTACTAAAAAAATAAATACGCTTTTTACTTTCTTCTGTCTTTACAAGAAGAAAGTATTTGATTCGTGAAAAAATTCGACTTCCGGTTTTAGACTGATTTATACGTTTTAGTAAGTCCTGAACACGATTCGACGGCTTTTAGAAAATATCTGTCTGTCTATATGTGATACAAATTTTGTGGGCACTCTAACACAAGAACTAATGCACGAAATTTAATAAAACTTTAGAGATTCACTTATACAGTCGAACCTCGTTAACGCGAACACTCAAGGGGAAACTTTTTTTCTTCGTATTAAAAGTAGTTCGTGTTATCGGAACTTAACTACATTCCATATAACTGGACGAGGCAATCGGAAACAGTTCGTGTTAACGCGGTTTGACTGTACCTTGATAAAAATTGGTGCTGATTTGTTTTTGGTGTAAATCGTCCAACAGGTGACACTGCTATGCGGCATTTTTCACGATTTGATTTTAGCGATAATTATATCTGAAAAACTGTTGCACGTAATTTGATCAAACGTCATATTCTGTTAAACTTTACATAATTTGATCAGATTAGCTTTTTATGTATATCATATAGCAGGTGGCGCTGCTATGCAGCATTTTTCACGATTTTGTGATAGCTGTATCTCAAAAACTAATGCACGGAATTTAGTCAAACTTCATATTCCACAAATAGATCCTTATTAGGCTTGGGTCCAGGGTTCGTTGATATATATCGATAGATATATATCATGATATATATCTTGATATATATCCGATATTTATTTTTAAAATATCAAGATTTTTGATATTTTCGATATTTGCAAATTCTTGACATTTATTTTCAAAATATCAAGATGTTTGATATTTTGTATATTTAATATTTATTTTCAAAATATCACTGAGCAAGATAATTTTTATGTTTTCTACATTCAAAGCAAGTGTCAATGAAATTTCTACTTGTTATTGACTGTGTCATTCTGTAGATAATGAACTTTTGCCTCTGGCAATGACTTTTTTAGGAAAAGAAGAAAAGAAATCTTTTCCAAGCTTTATGTTTGAAACTTTTATTTTTAAATGTGGAACTGATAATTATGTGATACAGTTAATTCAAAACAGCCATTGAAAGATAAAATGTAATTTAAATAATCATTTATATATAGCCAGGGATCATTGATATATCATCATCATCAACCGTTTTCAATCCACTGCTGGATGTAGGTCTCCCCCAGATTTTTCCAATGTTTCCTGTCAAGTGCTTTAGTCATCCATTTTACACTGGCTACTTTTCTGATTTCATCACTCCATCTTACTTGAGGTCGTCTTCTTGGCCGTTTTACATCCCTGGGATACCACTGTAGGATGTTTGTGCTCCATCTATTGTCGTTGATATATATCAGTGGATATATATATAACCGATATTTATTTAAATATTATTAATTTATTAAAATATAAAGATTTTTGATATTTTCATATACTTGATATTTATTTTTAATATCAAGATGTTTCATGTTTTCTGCATTAGATATTTATTTTCAAAATATGAATGTGCGCTAGATATTTTGATATTTTCAGTCGTATGCTGTATTTGTAATATTTCAGTGTAAATGAAATGAATTTTCATCTGTTATTGACTGTGTGAATCTGATAAAGAACTTTTGTCTCTTCTGGAAGTGACTTTTTTAGCCAAAAAAGAAAACTAATATATTTTTCAAGCTTTGGATTTGAAGCTTTTATTTTTAAATGTTGAACTAATAATTATGTGGGACATAATTAATTCAGAACAACCATTGAAAAAAAAAACTGACTAATTTAAATAAGCAGTTATATTAGAAAATAATCTTTTCTCAAGTTTTGGTTCAGTTGAGTTTAAACTATACAACATGTTAGGAAATGTGAAATAAGACATTTAATACTTTATGTTAAATTTTTTCAGTTAAAAATACTGTTTTGTATTTAAAATTTTGTTTTAAAAATATCTGATTTTTTTATACTTGATCTTGATACTGAATCCTGTAGTTAGTTTTTTTTATAAGTGTATAAAGCCAATTGTTACTGTTTTCAATTAGTTCATCTTCCATTTTGTTCTAAGTGAAAAAATAAAAAAAAAATAAAATAATAATAATAAAAAAAAAGATAAATGCATTTTTAGAATATTGTTTGTTTTCATGTTAAGTGCAATATATTTTAGTTTCTAATCTATATTATGCTCAAAAACATTTATTATTAGCAATAAGTTGGCTGCTTTGAAAATATCAGATATATATCGAAAATATCGGATATATATATCAAAATATCGGATATTTTTGATATTTTCGAAAATATCATGATATTTACGAACCCTGCTTGGGTCTATACTGTCCAAAGCTATCGCTTTTGTGCACTTTGAGTAAGGAATTTTGGTTGCAGACATCTAAGAGGCTGGGTGTCAGAATTCAATGATTTGTTTGAAAAATGCTATGCTTATATCTCCTTTTTAGATGCACACAATTCAACAAATCTCTACCTTTAGAGTTTGTTATGATAGGCAAAGAATTGTCATTTAATTTTGGCACTGTGATTGCAAATTTTGAGGCATTAACATGTATGGAGTAGAAGAAAATTTTGGGATTGGCACATCCGACTAGTTTTTACTTAATATTAATTCTTGTGGTCTTCAAAGAAGCCCACCTGTTAATAACATAGCTTAGTTTAATAAAATTCCCTATTTCACTTTCATATTTTAAAAGCATTAGGCTGTCAAGTCTGTCATCCTTCATTGTAGCTTGCAATATATATTTTTTAAATTTTTATTTGACTAAAGATTCTTTCATTAGATGCAACGCCATAAAGATAAGCTGCTGTGAATGTTAAGGTACGAGTATATAGTTTGACGGCGGGACCCAAATAGTCTTTGAATTTCATGGCATGAGTAAAATGTTTGTTAAGTGAGTTGGGATTTGATTTATTTCTATTTGACTGTTCAAGTCATGTACATCCGGTTTCTCATATCCAGGTGGAAACATTATTAACTTTTCCCTTGCACAATTTTAATTTAAATATGGAATGCATTGCTGCAATATTCTCTTGATGTAGGGAACATTGTCATTTAAGCCCATTACCAAATTCCCGAAAATTTCTCGTATTTCGTATAATTCTTTACTGTAAAACTTGTTGTCTATCAATGTCCATTGCTGTGCTATTATTTTTATCTATTGCCTTTGGTGAAACTGTTTTCCTACGGCGCTTTCGGAACTCAGCTTCTCCAGTCACATCCTAATATTCATAATTGTTTGTGAGCTTGTCTATAAGGAAATCTTTATTTCTTTAAAATTTTATTCAAGTGCAACGTGTCAGTGTTACAGTGCATGTCGATTTTTTCTTCGGTTGATGGGCTGCTTTCATGATCATATTTCTGTTCCAAATTAAAATCGTCCATTTTTTACCTTTTTCATCCTCGAATGGATTTTTAGATGCTGTAAATACTTGCACGAAAACTCTTTTCCTATTATGAAGGGTTTCTTCGTGCTGAGATTTATAGTAACTTTTTAGAACAGCTTTAAACACAGAACACTGGACTTTTGGTTTAAAATTTTATAAACACATATGAATATAAACGAACAGGACTGATATATATTTCCGCACACAAATAAAAGTAAAATGTGACAAATTTATCTAAACTAACGACTTCTTATATCCGCATTTGCTCATATAGCGCTTTTTACTTGACAGCAAAGGGTTAACTAATTTTTGCGGCAAAAAAATCACCAGAATGAGTAAAATATTGTCCAAAAATCGCAAAATTAGTCAAAAAAGTTGTGAAAACTCATCAAATCTTCTTGCCCATAGCTGTGTTTCAAGTGGGTTACTACATTCCTTTCTGTTGTGCTACAAGTGATCTCCAATTTTCAAAAGAAGCTGCAATCCCTTTGGATTAAAATTGCTGGATTCTCTTTTGGGAGGAGAAGGGGAGGTAGGGTGAAATTTTTGAGAAAGGAACAAAGTTTTGGAGGAAATAAAGGAACTGGTTAGCCAGTTATTGATGGACAGGAGTAGAGAAATTTAGGTCTGGTAGATGTACAATATTTTTGTAGAACTGAAAAATACAATGATAGATTGAGTGTGGCTAACTTCTTTTTGTATTTCTTTTGATAATTTAACTTGTTTACTGTTGCAGTACTCAAAATAATCACCAAAACAATAAAAATTTCGTAATTCTTTTACTATTATTTGAAAAACAGAAAATGTCTCAAAAATCTAGAATTTCCCAACTCTAAGCTCAAACTTCCCAACTTCACATATATTGGGGGAGGGGGGGGAGGCTCCCCCCCATACCCCCCATGGCGACGCCCCTGATCAAATGCGCCATAGTTACGCGATTTAGACATGGCACTTTCATAAAAAATAAAAGGGAACTTATTCCAAAACAAAATTAGTAAAAAGATATTACAATCCTTGAAAAAACTTAAATAATGTTTTTAAAAGTAGATAAATGAACTGAAAGTATTTTCTTAAGTTATTTAGAATTCCAAAATAGCGTTGTTCTTATCATTACTTTGAACATATTTCTTGATAACATATTATCTTACACTTGAAAAAACTTGTTTGAAAAGAGCGTTTTGAAAAATTCTGAGGAGTTGGGGTTACCGTGTTCAACTCATTTTGCTGGCATCTGTTTCATCTGTAGTACTCTCAATTTATTGGACTTGCATACATAATACACACTGCCATACATAAAATAAAATTTGATATGAAAATCCCATGATACTTATTATTAATATGCTCAAACATTACAAACTTAAAATATTTTACAGTGTTTTATAGAAACATTAGTGTGTACACTTCATTAAAAAAATTTATACGGAACATATCTTAAAGATATTAATCATTTAGAGTTTATTGGCTTGTATTAAAATATAGAATGGCACATAATATTCGAAAGATAAATACTATAGCGGAGATGGTGTAACATTAAAGTTAATTTCTTAAACGCATTTCCAACAGTTTGGTAATTGTCATAAACCATTAGTACAGAAAAGGGGTAGGTTTAGGGATTAACATTTCTTTCAGAAGGCTTAAAAACAGATAAGATGTATTACATAACAAGTTGCATTAAGATCATTAACAAATGTTAGAATACAGCTTTTTAAAGGCTTCATGTCAGGTGCCCCTCCATCAATTGAAGTTGAATGAAAGAGATAATGAAAACGATAGCAGCAAACTACATTACTGCTTTTGTTTTTTCACAACCTTTCATTTAGCTTTAATTGTAAATTGTAGATGAGGATCTTTTTACAAAGTCATCTAGCATCTCAGTGTTAAATTTACATCGATTTCTTGGTATACTTTTTTACTCCATCTATCTTTAGTTGCCACGTAATTACTAAAAACTGTATATAAGCCTGTAAAAACAATGCTTTTAATAATCGATTGTAAAACATCTCGATTGTAGATTCCGGGAAGTAATCGATGACTGTATCGATTGTATTTTTTTACGATGACGATTTTTCTCGATTGGTAAAATCTGGAGAATCGCCCATCACTAAAAAAGCGTGCTATACCAAGAATATCGTCTGCTATAAAAATGTATTTTGAATCTAATATCAGACGACCGAGTTTTTGCAGGCTTGTGGTTTCAACATGAAAAATAAACACCTGCGCTATCCCGGTCACACGAGCGTTCTACGTACCGTTCCCGCCACATAGAGCAGACGACATTATTTATCGCTGCAACAGAGTGATTTCCATTCGATCAATTAAGCAAAATGGATCTTCTGCAGGAAATAAATGATTTTGTAATTTTACATTAGTTAGTCAAGAAATTAGAAAAAATAAATATTACACAGACGGTACTGGGTTCATCCTATTTTAAGTAATAGATCAATTACCGGGCATTTCTATTTAAAACACCCAAAATTGCAGAAATTTCCCCAGAAATTCTTCAACGATTATCGGATGTCAAAACCATCCTTTGAAGAGTTATTGTGGAAATTGACTTCAAGTCTTGTGAAAGAAAACACTAATCAGAGCCCGATCAAGCTGAAGTTTGGCCCAGGGCTTGTTAAAAAGTTGGTCCCCCCTACCTCCCCATTCCAGGCGACACTTTCGGAAAAAAGTAGGTTTATTTGATGGGTTGACAAAGTTGTTTGGGTGAAAGTTTCAAGTTTACAAAAAAAAAATTAACTTACAAGAATAATCAAGAAAATGAATTACCATCCACTTTTTCAAATAAGCGTTTGTATAATTCACAAACATCTATGATCCATGAGTACTATCTATGAAACATATGAGTTTATGTTTCAGAATAAATGAGCAGTTCCTACCCGCAGTGAAACAGCTAAAGGATGACCTTTTTAACAAGTTCAAAACTGCGAAACATTCGCTATGGTCGCATTCTACACGCTATCTGATTTTCAAGCCAGAAGTAGCCCATATTGTAGGAAGCAAGGGATTTATATGAGAGTCGGCGGCCAAGGTTGAGTATACCCAGTGATTATTTTGAAATATATATATAATGAATATTAAATAAGATTGCCTACCCGTGTTTAGCTTCGGTAAGAGGACAGGCTTGCGATATGTATCTTTTGTTGCAATTGATTATATTTTATTTTTTAAGATGAGACAAATACTCTTCATCATTGACTGAACACGGATGCATATTCACTTCTAATTTTCTTTAATACTGGACTAGGATGCTACAAAAATATACAAAGAATGGTTAATATAATGGATGTATAAAAAATGAATGGTTTTTCCAATCGACATGGTTCTTGGTGTTTGAACACCAGAGAAAATCCCTTCTGGGATAACAATGGGATTTGTATCCCGACGGACAGCACGTCCGTTTAGTGGAAAAGTTTTATGACGACTGCGGGGTTCAAAAAAGTGTTCACACAGAGTCTTTTAGGTGATAAGAAAGACAATAGATTATGCAAAGTCAGCGGATTAATTTATTTCAGCACAGTCACTTTGCAATGTCCAATGAATGGTGCTGCGATCTGGTTTTCAGATATGAACTTAATATAAATGCTGTCTTGTGGATCGCCTTGTAGATTTAGTGCTGCCATCTATGAGTGATGAGATGAAGTGTTTCCGTTGCTCTCCGCGAAGTTCACTTTTCTTGATTAGATAAATGTTGTACATATTTCCACAAACGTTTACATACCCCACAAGTTCGGTTATAAGTCTATATAACATGTTATTTGTGTCGCAGGTTCGCATACAAAACTTATTAGTAGAAGTAGGATTCCTAATATTCCTCCTTTTTGTCTGAAGGACCTGTGACAAGTTTTAGCTGTAGTTCGTTTCGTAAAAACTCATGTTGAACTTTTGGAAGCGGTTTTGTGAGTATATCCGCTATCATGAGTTTTGAAGGACAATAGGTGATATTAATTATTCCGCGTTCGTGTTGATCTCTGATGTGGTGGAATTTGACCTCAATGTGTTTAGTTTTTGTTTGTGCTTTCTCGTTTTTTGTTAGTTTTATGGTTGATAAATTATCCTCATACACAGTTATTGGTAGTTGTTGAGGCAATTCCAAATCATTGAGTAAATTTAATAAATGTATCACGTTTTGTGTTGCAGTTGACGCCGAAATGTACTCGGCTTCGGTAGAAGACAGGGCGACGCTGGTCTGCTTCTTAGAGATCCAGGCTAACAGGTTGTTGCCTAACTTAAACAGATTGCCTGTCGTTGACTTTCTGTCTATACGATCATTCGCCCAGTCGCTATCGCTGTAAACCGTTAGTATGGGCGGTTTGCATCTGTCTATTATGAATTTCAATTCTCTTGTAGTTATCAGGTATCTGATAACCTTTTCGATGGCCTCCCAATCAGCTAGTCTGGGTAGCTCATTCCTCCTCCCTAGAATATTTACTATGGCCGCAATGTCGGGTCTTCTTAGTGTCGCGATGTATAGCAATCCGCCAATTGCTTGTCTATATTTTGTATTATTTTCCATTAACTCTCCTTCCGGATCTAAATTAAAATAGTTAGTACACATTGGCGTGTAGGTGGGTTTGCTAAGGGTTAAGTTGAACTTTTCCGCGATTTCTATAATTTGTTGTTCTTGATCAAGTTGTAAGTTACCGTTTTCTGTTTTAGTTATATTAATCCCTAAATACTGAGTTACCTGTCCCAGATTTTTAATCTCATATTCCTTGGATAACTGGTTATATATCTTGTGCGTATCATCTTTGCTACCTGCTACGAGTATGTCGTCCACGTAGACGATCACATATGCGACTTTTCCATTTTTGATTCGTTTAAAGAGACATTGGTCTGAGTCGCATTCGGTAAATTTTAGATTCTTCAGGGATTGGCTAATTTTTAAACTCCATGCCCTTGCGGCCTGTTTAAGGCCATAAATCGCCTTGTTTAATTTACATACTTTTTCTTCCTCCCCTTTCTTTAGATAACCCTCAGGTTGATACATATACACTTCCTCCTCAAGAGTCCCATGCAAAAAAAAGCGGTTTTGACATCAAGGTGCGTCACGTCAAGATTTTTGTAAACGGCTGCATTTAAAAATGCTTTCAGTGTGGTGTGCGATACGACTGGTGCATACGTTTCGTCGTAATCGCACCCGTATTTTTGCGAGTACCCCTTCGCAACTAACCTGGCTTTATACCTTTCTATTTTTCCGTTTATCCCTCTTTTGGCTTTAAATGTCTACTTTGACCCTATGACGCGTTTTCCGGGTATAGCTTTAATTAGTTTCCAAGTTTTATTCTGTTGTAGTGATCTTATTTCCTCATTTGCTGCTTCCAACCACTTATTTTTTGTTTCTATATCCTCAATGTTTTGTAATTCGGCCCACGATTTCAGTTCCTCAATTTTGCACAAATTCACGGTCACACCGAAACGATTTGGAGGTACGCCTCTGTTTTCCCTTTGAGACCTCCTCGGTTCGGGATTATCTGGCGTCGGGGTTTCTATCAGATCTTCATTATTATTTGTCAAATCAATCTTGATATTTTCGGTAGGTGTTTGAGCGTTATTTTCGGTTTCCGTTGTATCATTAATTTCCTCATAGTTAGTCCCTTCTTCAATGAATTTTACAGTTCTAGAAATTATTATGTGGTTATTTCCCGTGTGAATTCTGTAACCTTTGCTCTGAAAATCATAACCCATCATGACCCCCTCGATAGCTTTTTCGTCAAACTTCGTTCTTTTTGATTTATCTACGTAGGCAAATGCCTTACACCCAAATGTTTTGATGTTAGATAGGTCGGGCTTTGTATTGTTCCACAATTCGTATGGTGTGGCGTGATTTTCATTTGCGTTTGTCGGCAGTCTGTTGGTTAAGAAGGTTGCTGTCATCACAGCTTCCCCAGAAATGCTTGGGCAATTTTGCGTCTGACAGCATTGTACGTGCCATTTCAACGATCGTTCGATTTTTTCTTTCCGAAACCCCGTTTTGGGGGCTACTGTACGCGACACTCAACTGTCTTTCTATGCCGTTTTCGGCTAAGTAGTTTTCGAAACTCTCACCAAGGTATTCTTTGGCGTTATCTGATCTTATAGCTTTTATTACCTTCCCGAATTTATTTTTTGTTAAGGCTACGTACTCCTTCAATTTCTCTACCGCTTCCGATTTATGCGCTAATAGATATGTCATAGTAAATCGACTGTAGTCGTCTGTAAACGTTATGAAATAACGCTTTCCTCCTGGAGTTTGTGTCTCCATAGGTCCACATAAATCAGAATGTGCAAGCGAGCATATTTCTTTGCTCCTATTTTTAGCTGCTTTGGGGTAGGGTGAAATTGACAGTTACCCTTCTATGCACTTTGTGCAATGCAACTCATGCTTGCAGTTATTTATAATTATTCCCTCATCCAACTTATGATTAACCAAATATTTAATTGCGTTAAAATTTTTGTGACCTAATCTACGATGCCATTTATATATACAGTTTTCATTATTACAGGAGGTTTGCGTGCTTAAGGCGTAATCCTACTCATCCTTAGGATTTACTTCATAGAGATTGTTGTTCAGCTTAGCGGTTAAGATAGTGTTGTTATCTTTAATGAAAAAACATGTTTCCTTCTCAAAGATTACTTTTATGTTATTATCGGTTGCCTTCTTTACTTATAAGAGATTACTCTTTAATTCCGGGCAATATAATACGTCCTTGAGTGTTATGTTATTTTTAAGGCCTGTGTTTATTGTTATGTCCCCTATACCTTGAGAATTTAATCTTTTCCCGTTAGCTATGGTGATGTCGCCAAAATTTCCTGGCTTAAACGTTGTAAAGTTTTCTTTTGTGGACGTAACATGTTTTGTACAGCCCGAGTCTATAATGTAGGTGTTAGTGTTCCTTGTTTGTGTTTCGTTAACTAGCGTTGGTTCATTTTGAAATGCGTGTTCAACCTGGGGAAGAGGAACGCCTAACCCTGTTTGCTCACTAGCTGAGTTTATCTTTCCGTTGAAACAGTAGTTGGAGGAATGATTTTTACTGTTTTCCTGTCCTTTGTTGTTTCCTGCGTTTGTTCTATAACCTGCACCGTAATTGTTGTTTCTGTTCCTGTTATTTTCGTGTCTATAATTATTCTTCTGCTAGTTATACCTTTCTTTGTTTTTCAGTTGAAAACATTCATTTTTAACATGTCCACTTCGGGAACAAAAGCTGCAAAACTTTTTGTTTTTATACGGTTTGTTTTCAGATTTAAATACCGTCTCAGTAGGAGGTAGATTGGCGGCTTTATTTTCTACTTTATACGCGGTTTGTTTAATATACGAATTAGTGTTTTTGTTTTCTAATTGATGGATATATTCATCAATTAGTTTGTTCTTCACAAAGTCTAATTTTAAATCAGATTCATCACGCGTCTCAAGCGCAGTTATCATCCCGGCATATGATGGGGGCAAGGAGCACAACATGATCGCTACAATGTGCGACTCACTGATGTTTTCATCTATGGCAGAAAGCCTGTCTCTTATTGTAAGAATGTTATTAATGTGCTCCACCATATTCCCATTTTCTGAGAGTTTTTGAGAGTAGAATTTCCTTAATAAAAATAATTTTGAGGATAAGTTCGCGCGCTGATGGACAGACTTTAATTTTTCCCACACTTCCTTCGGAGTCTGTAAGTTTTTTACATAAATTATCTGATCATCGTCTATGCACAAATTAATGATGGCCTTAGCCTTTGCACTATTTTTTGAGTAAGCGGCATCCGGAGAGGGGGGGGGATCATCGACACAGAATTTAAATAAATCATCCTTAATAAGTAGGTTTTCAATTTTTAAATGCCCAGTGTAGGAAATTCGTATTGTTCAATTTTTCAATCGAGGCTAAGTCTTTTGACATCGCCATTGTATATTTCTTATTTAACTATATATCACAATAGGTTATATTTTTAAGTTCAGAAGTTTTTTGAAACTTTCCTTATTATTTCTCATTTATAATCACTAATTCATATCACTAATTTAATATTTATACCATTCACATACACATTATATAATAGTATCATATAAATAATTTTCAATATCATATCATATGAAACACAATTATATTTAACAAATGTTATCAACTTTCAATATTCATAAATTTATTTCCGCATTTTGTAAAGGTGCAAATACGCTACCTTTTATTTTTAACTGGGTTTATTTTTTTATTTATTTCTCACTCCCTTGCTTATATACCTCGGCTCTCATAATCTGTAGGAAGCAAGGGATTTATATGAGAGTCGGCGGCCAAGGCTGAATATACCCAGTGATTATTTTGAAATATATATATAATGAATATTAAATAAGATTGCCTACCCGTGTTTAGCTTCGGTAAGAGGACAGGCTTGCGATATGTATCTTTTGTTGCAATTGATTATATTTTATTTTTTAAGATGAGACAAATACTCTTCATCATTGACTGAACACGGATGCATATTCACTTCTAATTTTCTTTAATACTGGACTAGGATGCTACAAAAATATACAAAGAATGGTTAATATAATGGATGTATAAAAAATGAATGGTTTTTCCAATCGACATGGTTCTTGGTGTTTGAACACCAGAGAAAATCCCTTCTGGGATAACAATGGGATTTGTATCCCGACGGACAGCACGTCCGTTTAGTGGAAAAGTTTTATGACGACTGCGGGGTTCAAAAAAGTGTTCACACAGAGTCTTTTAGGTGATAAGAAAGACAATAGATTATGCAAAGTCAGCGGATTAATTTATTTCAGCACAGTCACTTTGCAATGTCCAATGAATGGTGCTGCGATCTGGTTTTCAGATATGAACTTAATATAAATGCTGTCTTGTGGATCGCCTTGTAGATTTAGTGCTGCCATCTATGAGTGATGAAATGAAGTGTTTCCGTTGCTCTCCGCGAAGTTCACTTTTCTTGATTAGATAAATGTTGTACATATTTCCACAAACGTTTACATACCCCACAAGTTCGGTTATAAGTCTATATAACATGTTATTTGTGTCGCAGGTTCGCATACAAAACTTATTAGTAGAAGTAGGATTTCTAATACATATGGCTTTAAAATTTTTCATTACTATCACATAGTTAGCACATTAACTCATTTTGACGAATTTTACCACTAGACGCACATCCACGTCGCTACCGTTATAATTCAAATGTTCATTTTCAGTTCTAAAAGACGCGGATCAGTGTTCATTACTGTCGGAAATAAACGATGCAGATATGATTTTTTTTTCAGTAAAACAAAATATATTTCGAACATTAGAAGATATTATATATACTACTTTGATCTATAGAAAACAAAAGTACTGACAAACCTAAAGAACCAAAGGGACGACTTGGTCAATACAACTTGCACCAGGCTCGAATATTTTCACCATGGAACTTTAAATAAACAGGAATTGACATAGCCTTAAAAATAATTTTAATTAAAATTGTGAATGGAGATAAAAACCCAATGGGGTCAAAAATTCTTCCAGCATCTCGAATTATAGTTCTTTTGGACTTTTCCTGACAATGAACAAAATCTAAAAGACTCTGATTATCAAATCTGAAAATGTCTTCTTCCGCGTCCTATATTAACCTCAAGATTTTAAATGGAATTGTATCAGCTGATGTATCAAGGCAAACATTCATATCTAATGATTTTAAATGTTACTTTAAAGTAGTAGAATTACTTTGCCACTTCCGCAAGGACATATTTGCTTGTTGAAAAATATCTAACAATTCCTTTGAAAATTTTAAAGCTTCATTAACAGTATCCGCTCCTAACAATAGGTCATCAACATACATGGAAGATTTAATTTTGGAGGAGGTTTCCGGATGCAAAGTTGCATACTTTTTCACATGATGTTTAATTACAGCTCCTAACAGGAATGGACTCGAAGTTACGCGAAATAATAGACGGCACATTTTCATAATTATAAAGTTCAATGAAGAATTTTTATCTTGAGGGAGTTCTTCGATCCACACCAATCGTGTCATATCTCTGTCAGTTTCAGAAAGGTTTATCTGAAAGAATGCCTTTTCAGTGTCTGACACTGCAGCAATCTTATTGCTTCGAAATTGTAAAAATAAATCAAATAAATCAGAGTTCAAATTCGGATCTGGAAAGAGTATGTCATTTAGAGAAGGTTCAGAAGGAGCGTGAGGTGATGCATCTAAAACAATGCGCAGTTTGGTTGTTTGTTTGTCCGTTCGAATCACAGGGTGGTGGGGTAAATAGTATGTCAAGTTACCATTGGTCGAATTTATTTCCTGGTGTTCAACAATTTCTACTATTCCCAAAGCCTTATGCTCATTAATGGTATCTTTATATTCTTTAAATAATGCAGGATTATTTACAAATCGTTTAATTAAACTTTCAAATCTCTTTTTGGCAATTTCATTATTAGGAAGATCAAAATTATCATATCTCATAGGTAGTTAAGCTTCATATCTGTTGTTCTTAAATTTAATCGAATTTTCAAATTGTTCTATATTTGTTTATCACATAAATCTTTGTTCGTATTATCTTCTTGAATCCCCTACCCTTCTATAGTCCAGAATTTTTCAAGTTGAACTGAAATTTTATCATCTTTGTAATTATTCCAAATCGATACGTACATAGCGCTTACTAAATTATTTCCATTAACTTCTTCTGAGAATTTGCCGTGAAGTGTCCAACCTAATTAATTTAATTCAGAACAAGAGTTGGTGAACTGTGTTTATATTTTCCTGTCATAATTGACCAATAGTAATCGCTATCAATCAGTAACTCTATTTCATTCTCACCATCATCTAATTCATTCGAAATGTCTGATAACTCTACACCCATATTTTTAATTTTTTTTTATATAACTCAGAACTTGGCGCGCGTATTATATTGGAACAGATTTTCTCCGTTTCTAATGCTTCCAGACATATTATATTGTCCAAATTATTGTCTTTTAGGAAAATCTTTACTCTATTATGATTATCAACGATAGGTTTTGTTCCAGCAAAGGTACGAATTTTTAATGATTCCTGCCCTGTTACCTCTAAATTTAAACGATTAGGTAAATTCTTCCCGATAAATGTTCGCTGCGAGGCGCTATCTAATAATATTCGAACATTAATAGTTTTGTTCTTGCCAATTATTATTCCTTTCAACGTTTGAAAATAAATGTATTCATCTGGGTTACAACAAAGTGACGAAACTGTTATTCTTTCATACTGCTTATTTTCCGTCCCCTCGGTTCACGCTCAGTGGAAAGAAGGTCAATTTTATTTTCATTCGATAATCTTTCTTTTTGTTTTTTGTTACAAAGAGAATTTTGATGAGTTTTCGAAAAACAAATTCCGCAACGAATCTTAGTATTTCTGCAATTCTGTTTCCGGTGGAATAGTTTATAACATCTGAAACATTTAGCTCAAAGCGCTATAAGTAAGCCTACAAAGTTAATGCTGGAATCTGCCGTAAATTGACACAGCTGCGCCATCTTGTGGATGGAGTGAATAACGCAAATACGCGGGTTTTTTGTATGACGTCATATATGATAGAATATCTACCATCTGCGCATCTCGTGCGCAGGTCTATTTGAAGATATTTACAATTAAAGAGTTAGGCGGAAAAGCAGACAAAGCTATTTTAGAGTTAATCATGAATTTCAAATATTTACTCACTCATGGAAGATGAACCTTGTTTACCAGATTTATTGCAAAATATTTTTGTTACAGTTTGTTTTGATGAAAATATGTGTATTTAAAAAAAAATCGCAATGTCATTTTAATTTCGGGAGAAAAAGCACTAATGCTACGTAAACAATATTGCCTTTTGCCCTGAAACTAAACTGACATTGCAACTATTTTTTAAATACATATATTTTTATCAAAACAAGCTGTAACAAAAATATTTTTCAATAAATCTGGTAAACAAGGTTAATCTTCCATGAGTGAGTAAATATTTGAAATTCACGATTAAAATTTTAACAGGTATTCTCTAAAATGGCTTTGTCTGCTTTTCCGCCTATAACTCTTAAATTGTAAATATCTTCAAATAGACCTGAATTTTATGCAAGCTATTCAGGCTAAAAGAAAACCATTTTTGTTAATAAAGTTATAGGCGTAACTTTTAATTCCATGGTTTTTTCCAGGTTTTTTTTCCACATTGGAAGAAACTTGCCCACCTTGGGTTTATGTTATTATTTATTAGAAAAAAAAAATGTATTTTAAATATAATGAGCGAAAAGCATGTGTTTAAATTGATGTAATATGCCAGTATGTATGTATTTTAAATAAAGTTATGTTTTTCAAATGACGAGTATATTTTTAAAATGATGATTTTATATTTTGAATGCAATGAATGCAACATAAACGCTGGTGATGGGGAAAATATTTGACAGTTTATGAACTGCGGCCGGCTAACATAAAAGTACTTTTTTACACTGTTTATTTAATCTAACCTTGTTCATATATATGAAAAGATAAAGAATTTTAATCAATTTTTTCCTCCCAGATATGCTAGAAAAATAAAAAATAATGTACATGGATGTGTTTCTAGTAACAATACAACATTTTAGTATTTTTACAACTCGATTATAAATTAGCAAATTAATTTTACGTTATCTAAATGTAGCTGATAAATCCTCAAACATTCTTTATGGTTGTTACAACTGTATATACAAGTACAACAATTTAGTAAGTTATGTAACAAACTACGATTTCTAAAATATACCAGCTGGTTGGGAAATTGCAGAAGAGAAATATTTAAAACTTTTAAGCATCTTAAACGTGATTTTCAGCCCTTTAATTTTTTATAAAAAAGTTAAAATATTATTTAATATATATTATTAAATGTCAGTGATTTTAATACGTTCAATTGGCCCATCTCCTTCCGCCGGAAGCCAGATTGAAAAAAAAAAAAAATCAAAAATTGAAACCGGACAAAATTAAAAGGGAAATTCGAAATTATTGGCTACCGACCAACAACTGCTACGTCGAACTTATTATTAGTCTATAGTTTTCAGTTACTAACAATTGTTGTGTGTTTTATAAGCCTTTTTCAAATTTGGAGAATGTTCCGCAATTGGGTTATTTCGATAAAAGTTACTTTCACTTTCTAATCATAATTTAACTTTTATACGGTTACAATTGTATACTGTTTTCTCATTTGACGCCAATCATGGCTTGATTGCCCGATTACGGAAAGTTATCCATTTTACCCCTGCGAAGAATCGATGTAAGATAATAAATGTTTAATTGAGCATACCACGAACTATTTGTAAATATTTTATATTTTATTCCAATTTTTGAAGTTTCTTCTATACTTTATATGCTTTCTGCAATGTTATTCACCTGTGCGAAGTGCAGGTATCCCATAAAAACTATTTTCCCCGGATATGACACAATGACCGACATATTTCTAGATTTAAAAAAAAAAAAAGTAATTTGTCGATTTTAGGAATTTTTTTAAAGCTGTTGTCTAAAATTCTCAAAATATTTAAAACTATAAATAATCAATTATTGCTGGTTTAATAGTACAAGAATTACTGCTTGCATTTTAAATTAAAGTGGATCCTAATGTAAAATTAAATGAGTTTTAAATGGAATGAATGAAATGCTTCTATTTTAAATATTATAAATACAATTCGATCAAGCGAATATTTGGCAATTTATCGCCTGCGTCCGGTAAATAAAAAATATGTCTTAAAATTAATTAAATAATTTATACTTAAACTCTAAGCGTAATATAACATTTAATTCTCATTGGAAATACACATGTTTATGTAATTTTTATAACTTTATCTTATCAGGAATTGAATTAAAAACGCTGCTGTAAAATTCTATCTTAACATACATTAACTATTTTTATATGTCCTTGTTCATTGCATTACAAAAACATAATTCAAATAGAACGTATTAAAATCACTGACATTTAATAATATATATTAAATAATATTTTAACTTTTTTATAAATTATAATAAAACACAAAACTAACCTGTTTTTCTCACACATTGGGAAGCGAAAAAAAAAAATGAGTTCTTTCAGATAGAGAGTTATTTTTGCAGTTTTGAAAACTGCAATAATTAGAATGCCAACGTGGCATTTTCCCAAATAATATAAGTTCTTAAAAGAACTGATTTTGTTTAAATAACTAACTTCAATTAATAAATTAAATAATGGCGAATAAATATATCGAATTATATTCCAACAATTAAGTACTGCAGACGACAAACGAATAAAATCACGGCTGCGCGTGCGCATAGTTATTTCATAGATATCGAACTTATAGATCATCCACAAAGGGGAAAGAATATAATAATCCTCTTGTAGTTCACTCCGTCCGCTGGGTGGCGTATGTCCTTGATTGACGTGACCTCGCCTTTAATCTTGAGGTTACCTCTCTCATTTAAGATAGGACGCTTACTTATATCGCTTTGATTTAGCTTGTTGTAATAAAGATTCTTTTCGTTGTTCCAAATTTAAATTACACAAATTTCCTTCGTGTTTTTGAAAAGGGCAAAGGTTTTCGGTAATTGTATTTAATGGAATGCTGAAAGATTTTTTATTTTTCCTCGGTGAAAGTGTTTGGGAGAATTTTTTTAAAATTTATTTTCATGTGATTTAGTATTTTCAAAACTGATAGAAGTAACATTAATAGCTTTTCTCGCGCTTCTGTTTCACGTTTCAGAAACAACAATAAATCATTTACACAAACATCCTTTTTATCGCATTATTCTCTGTGAAATTGTAATAAAAGATCATTCGGTATGCATTTATAAATAATGGGTAATAATAAGCAAACATATTGGTCTGACTTCACATCAAGCGATTCGAGACTTCGTATTTGTACCGCTATCTGATCATATAATATTCTCAAAGAATGTATTTCATTTGATCTTCGTACTGCTTCTAAGTTTAATAATTGGTTAGTGTGTGCGGATCTCAAAACCTCAGCTTTTTCCAAAACGACCCTTTAATATATTTATTGCCGTTACATAATTTTCACTTGTTAATGGAAGCCCAATAATGGCGGCAGCTGCGGAATCAGAAATTAAAGATTTTAAATAAGTGGATTTTTCAATTTGCTGAAAAGCTTCATTTTCGTGAATAGCGACTTTAAACTGAGGCCAAAATTCTTGAAATTCGCAAATATCGCCTGTAAATTTATTTAAAGAAATTCGCGGCAATTTCGTATTCGACTTTAATTGAATGTCTGATATGGAGGTCGTAGCTGCTTTTGATTCATTCGTGATAGTAGAATTTATCTTTAAATTTTTCAAATATTTACTGGCTCTTGATTTGCAAATCACAATAGCTTCTTTATATTCTATCGAATTTTCTATTTCTGTTTCTAAATTATCGGTTTCAATTTCCGGTTCAATTGACGCATCTAATTTTTCTAATGATAATTTATGTTCAAGTAATGCCGCTAAAGAATTCTCAACTATTTCCGGTTTGGAATCACCTTATTTTTTAATTTCACTATCAATTTTTTTAACCAATTCCATTACTGTGGTTCCAATTGACCCGCGTTTTGCTATGTTTCGTTTTAGAATTTCACTTTGATCCATCTTTATATTCACTCATTCAAAGAATTATGTCTTCCAATATATTGTAAATTTAAGAGAATTTTTAAATAACTTATCCGTTTAATGAAATGCCAATTAGTAGCGTAGTTATCAATTTATACTCGCGGCTTTTGCACCAGTGTGGCGACCAGTTCTGGTTCAGTGGATTTCTTAACTAACGCTATCTTAATTTAAATGAATTGGCACTTACTCAATTATTCGACGGGATATCATTTTCTCTCTTCCTTTTTATTGGAAGACTATTTACATCTATATTACACTATATATATTTTATTTACAGTAAAAGCGAAAACATGTTCTTAAAAAACATTCTATCAACACTCACCCACTCTTACAGAGAGAGAGAGCCCAGGTGGCGAGCAACCCTACGTAAACAATTGAGCCAACGCCATCCATTTATCGCTCAATTGGCGTTAAAACATATAATTCTCTAAAGAAATCATTCAGAAAGCAGATGATGCTTATTCTTATTTATTAAATTGTTTAACTTTAATTTTTTTTAAATAACGGTTTATTTTACATGCGCACAAATTGTAAAAAACTGGATATTTAACTTAGGAAATTTATTCATAGAGTATTAGCATTTGAAGATTGTTTCATTAATAACAAATCATATTATAACTTCATAGTGAAAGCAACAGAAATACAGTCCAATGCATGTGAATATACAGGGTGTTTCATAAAAGATGGGCAAAACTTTAAGAGGGGATAGTACATATCCAAACGAAACAACTTTCAGCAACTAATGCATGGTCGGAAATAAAACGCAAAGGTGCCGCGCATTTGAAAACTTGAGGCATGTAAAGGTTAAAGCTCCATTTCTGTTGCGAGTTATCGGGAGAAGACTGACACTAATAGCATGCAAATGTGATATGGGGAAGAAGAAGAACACGTACGCAAAATTTCGTCTAGGTTAATACATAAAAGCCACTGATCCGAGTGTGCAACTGTCAATCGCAGTAGGAACGTATCGGAAAATGTTGCATTTAACTAATAGGGAAAAGGCTGATATCCATTTTATCTATGGAACTGCAAATGGAAATGGCTCAGAGACTCAACGATTGTACAGAGACCAACAAGCGAACCCAACAAGCGATTACACGTTCGTAAAACATTTGAGCTCTTGCACCGACGGGATCCTTTCTCGCTTCCCGGTCGGATGCAAGTCGTGCAAAGACGTACGGAACGTTAGCTGTGGTAGATGCCATTCTGA
Source organism: Maratus speciosus (assembly GCA_963932465.1). Taxonomy (NCBI): domain Eukaryota; kingdom Metazoa; phylum Arthropoda; class Arachnida; order Araneae; family Salticidae; genus Maratus; species Maratus speciosus. The sequence goes on from OZ010800.1 coordinate 302,424,004, forward strand.
ATAAGGTGGATGATCAGCTAAGTACAAGTGCACAGCAGTGGCTAAGCAATTACATGTACCACTCTCCACGAGATGGCGAGTACTGAAGGATGAACATTTGCATCCTTACGTTCAACGAGTCCAGAAACTGACTGAAATGCATATATTTTGCCTTTTTCTCAATAAAATGCCATACTGAAATTTCCACGTGTTTTTATCAGATCAGAAAAACTTAACTAATTGTTTTTGTTATTTTTTTTTAATTCAATAAGTTTTACCAAATTAAATCAGGTTCTGGTGAAATATGATTATTCTATCGACACAAGATTAGTGTGAGCAATAAAAGTAATTATTGAATAACTGAGAAAGAATTAGAATTAGAAAGTAAAAAAAATCCGTATATAGTTGCCAGTTCTACTTTCTTCTATCTTTACAAGAAGAAAGTATTGGATTCGTGAAAATTTTCGAATTTCGGTTTTCGACGGATTTATACGTTTTGAGTGGTCAGAGATTACGAAAAACATGTTTTTACAAAATGTCTGTCTGTGTGTGACACAAATTTTGTGGGCGCTCTATCTCAAGAACTAATGAACGGAATTTAATAAAACTTTAGATTCAGGTAGTCCTTGATATAAATTGGTGCTGATTACTTTTTGATGTAAATCGCCCAGCAGGTGGTGCTGCTATGCTGCATTATTCATGACTTCTACAATAGCTATATCTCAAGAACTAAATCACGGATTTGCAGAAAACTTCAGATTAAGTTAGTCCTTGATATAATTTGGTGCTACTAACTTTTGATGCAAATCCCCCAATACGTGGCGCTGTTATTCTGTATTATTCATGATTATCGCAATAGCCCTATCTCAGAAACTAATGCACAAATTTTCATCAAACATCAGATTCAGTTACTCCCTGATATAATTTAGTGCTGATAACTTTTTGGTGTAAATCGCCCAATAGGTGGCGCTGTTATGCTGCATTATGCATGATTATCGCAACAGCTGTATCTCAGGAACTAATGCACGAATTATCATTAAACTTCAGGTTCAGTTAGCCCCTGATAGAAATTAGTGCTGTTTAGTTTTGATGTAAATCACCCAACAGGCGGTACTATGCTGCATTTTTTGCGATTTCCACAATAGCTGTATCTCAAGAGCTAATGCATGAATTTTCATCAAATTATAGATTCAGTTAGTCCCTGATATAAACTGATCCTGATAAGTTTTTGGTTTTTAAATTGCCCAACAGGTGCCACTACCATGCAGAACATTCCACGCTTTTCGCAATAGCCCTGTCTCAAAAACGAATGCACGGATTTTCATCAAACTTCAAATTCAATTAGAAGTTCACGTAAGTTGTTGCTGATTAGATTTTGGTGTAAATCACCTAACCGGTGGCGCTGTTGTGCTGCATTTATCAGGAAGCATTAACATGTATGAGATAAAAGAATGTTTTGGGATTGCCACATCCGACTAGTTATGTATACTTTTGGTAATCTATTAAAAACACTAAAAAAAAAACAGCTTCTCTATACTACAACTCAACTTTAGAGACTCAACTTTGCTAAATGGTAAATGCAAATAATATATATATTAATACGTTAGTTTATAAAGAAATAATTAAAAGTTTACATATAGTAAAATTAACCACATTTTTTTAAACATTACTTGTAAGTAAAAAACTCTAATCAACAATTACTTTCCTCTTATATAAACAGTAAAAAGTTAAGTAAACTTTGTATTTTATATTTATTTTTTTAAGTAAATGCATGCTTTTCTGTGTATATAACAATGGTTAAAACAGAAATGGGCTGGGCACATTGGAAGAAAACAAGACAATAGATCGAGCACAAATACCCTACAGTGGTATCACAGAGATGTAAAACAACCGAAGAGACGACCTCAAGTAAGATGGAGTGATGAAATCAGAAAAGCGGCCGATGTTAATTGGAAGACTAAAACACTAGACAGGAAAGAATGGAAAAATCTGGGAGAGGCCTACATCCAGCAGTGGATTGAAAAAGGTTGTTGTTGTTGATGATGACGATAATATTAATTAAGTGTATTTACTAATAGCAAGTCAACAGTAATCACTTTAACTGTAAAGCACATGAAAAATAATTTTGCCCAGAATTTTGCTTCAAATACTCACCAGTGCCGCACTGGCAGTGCGTCTGCCTGTCCGTGTTATAACTCGCTTAAATACACCCGGATTGATGTAATTTATATACGTCATTGATATTTACGATGGCATGTACGTTATTGAAAATGAAATGTGCAACCATGATAGTTTGTTTGCAGAAGCTCTCAAAAGAAATCCATTACATTACGGTCTTTGAGAAAAAATCGCTTGCAATGTATTTGAATGATGTTACACCATTCCAAACATATTGAAATTGATATACTTACAGGCATACACACAAGATTTCCTGCCTATGAGCAATATTTGATGGAAATGCGCTTTCAGTTTTAGTATATCTTTTTAAATTTAACCCTTCTTTTATATTACTTAGTGTGATTACATTCCATAGATCATATATAGGACTGCACAAAAGAATTGTAGTATAGTTCCATTTATTGACGGAAATTGCGGAAAGTGAATTTTCAACTGTGTCATGCGTTGATTAACTGAACTAAATTTTAGTATACTATATAGTATATATATATATAATATACAATTTTATGGGTCATACACAGGGCTACACAAAATAAATCGGATATTTTGCCTATTATAGATGGTAATTGCTGAAATTTTGTTTTCAAATGTGTTATGATCTAGATATCATATTTCACCTTATTAAATGGAAAAGTTTTGATAGAGTATTCTGAATGAGTTGGAAAGTGTTTCATATTCCATGCTTGACGCATGTTCTTAGTTTCTTCTTATAAATATACAACAGGCTGTTAAAAAGTTATCGAGTTGAGAACTCATTTTACAAGACACGCTGTATAATAAAATGCCTCAGATAAATGATTTTGAGCAAGTTTCGTAATTTTATTTTGCATATACTGCAGAATTTGAAAAGGGCTGTACATACATAACGTTATCAGCGTTTTGGCAATTTTGGACTCCCTCCCTCCCTCTTACGATATCGTGCATTATCATCCCCTTCCCCCCCCCCCCCCCTCCGTAATGACATCGTTATCAGTCTAAAAATTCTTTTCATTTCTGGATTTTTTTCTTTTGTTTGGAGTGACATAAAAATATGGTTTCATATATTTTACGCATACTTTATTAATTAAAATGAAGAGAAGTCAATAAAATATCACTTTATATATGAAACTAGCAAACCCCGCGGCGTTGCTCGCGTAGTATTTGAAATATGCCAAGTGATATTTATATGTCTAATTTTTATTAAAAGAAATTATACTTTTAGGAATAATTCAAAAATTACTATTTAAAACACAGTTTGACTAAACTTCATTATTACACTGCATTAGACAGAAATGAAACTTAAATTTATAAAAAGACTAGGGGGCTGTGCCCCCTGCAAGATACGCTCGCCAACCCCCGTTCAGACACCGCAGAATCTAAAAACACGCTAATCTGATGGGTTTTAAAAATATTAGAGAAGATTGAATTATACTGAAAAAAGCTGTGCAGATTTCCCTGTAAACGGGTTTCCATTCAATTCCCTTTGATTGCAAAAAATTTAGGGCGAATCAGTTGTTGTTAAGACATCCAATGGTTGTTTTCGTTTTTGATTAAAGAGGATCAGTTAAACATTTGAAAAGAAGCTAAAATAAAATAAATTAAGTATACAGAGTCTTTGTCTTCCGGTATTTTAAAACAATCTCTATAACAATAGCCTAAGTCATGTTACTATCATCAACAGTTCCAGGCGGACCACTTCGCTTTTTATACTCTAGGTGCCATTTTGGTACTTTAATGTTAGCCAGGCACAGGTGATAAGTCGCCAAATATTATTTTATCGCCATCATTTCATCTATATTATAATAGTTCAAATCACCAACTGCCATAAACAAATACGGTCTGATCCCTTCGCCGTTTATATGAAAGTTTGGCAAAGATGTCACATACTGGCGCGACTACTACCCATATTGGCGCGATTTTTTAACGACGCCAATTTGAGGAACGCATCAACAGCATAAACAGCAACATCCGGCTTACCATATCAAGCAAAATAACGATACTTTGGCGCCAGTTATGTGCCCGTTCCATATATGACATTGGCGTCAGAAAAAAATCGCGCCAATATGGGACCGTAAGTTTTCCATTTTGATTAAAAAATCAATTTTTTTTTTTCGAATAAAACTACATTAAAAGTAAAACTATTATAAGTATTACTTTTTTTTCCAACTCGCCAGTTAGCATTTTTTTTTTTTTCGAGTGGTAATATTTGGGCAGATACGTACCGCATGTTTGGTCTGATTTTTATTTTTTTACGAAAATTTGGCGAAAACCTCGTTTTCAAATACCAGTTACATATGCATTTTCGGTAATCCTTAGATATCCCGTCGACCAAAAATCTATCGCCAAACTATAAGATTAAATGCCAATAATGGTTGATCGTATATTAATTTATTTGTTCTTTCCTTATTTAAAATAAAAATTATGTCAATTTGTATAATTTGGCGAAATTGGTCGACGGAATAACTAAGTAGTACCGTATTTTTTAATTATTTTCTATTATTTTCTAAAGGAAATATCAAAAAATAATTAATAATAATAGAACAAAATAATTTATATAATTTATAAAAAGAAATATAAGTAAATAAACATTTATTATCAAATAAACAACAATAGCCGGCTTACCATGTCAACCTTTTCTGAAATATGAAAAAAAAAATATTTGTTTGATTAAAATTTGAGTTGCCATTATTAGAAAAATGATTATAAAATTAGAAAAAAAATTAATATTTCGAAAACTAATTCGATTTTAAAATTCTAATACCAGTTTTGAAATCTGCGGATCAATGCTGATTTTTTTTTTTTTAATTTCATCGCAAAGTATTCCATATTTTAGGAGAAATCGCTTGAAACATAATCAGTTGTTTAATCAGTCGATTCATACTTCCGTTTCATAAATTCGTTTCATTAGGATTTTATATGTACGAGTTGCAACCCGTCGAAATTCGACGTACTAAAATGTTTGAAAGGAACTGTCAGATCGAAATTATAATAAACCTACAAAAATAATTACAACAAAAAAATCATCTTACATTGGTTGTCTAACTCTTAAAACAAATAATATTTTAGACCCAAAATTACCAAAATATTATTTCTACAAACTTCAACTGCTTAAATTATTGAAAAATTAAACTGTATTAGATTACGTAATCAAGATGAATAATTATGATGAAGTTATCGATGGAGCTCTTATGTTTGTTTTTACGGGATGAAAAATCAGTAAAAAGGATTTCGCTTTTAACATCATAAAATGTTCCCCCATAAAATCTAAACTGTACGTTATTTTCACATTCTCGTAATTTACGTACGCACCACTCAAATTCACAATTTGAAAGTATTTTAACGCGCAAAAGAATAGATTATTAATGAATGCATTTCCAAAGTTAAAGTCACGTTTGTCCGATACAACTTTTCATGTGAACATTCGCACAAACCTTAAGTTCTAATCTACCCGCGAAAAAAAAATTCAGAAATTTGACTTTAGTTGTCATAGTATTCGCCATTTATAGTATTGGTCAAATATTTAGTTTTATCAAAAAAAAAAAAAAAAAAAAAAAAAAAAAAAAAAAAAAAAAAAATGATCGTTTTGTTTTAAATATATCATTTTTACTCACTGAATCATTTTGCCGAGCGCCTCAAACTCATTTATCAGCGTAATGTAAAAATATTAAAATGTAGCTCATTTATGAAGAAGAATGCGTGTTTTATTTAATGTCTGACATCATTTTCTGTTCAAAAATTATAAAAAAGTTTCTTTTATTTGTAATGTGAAAATGGCATCAATAAGGATACAATGAATAAAAATAATAAACCATGAATATTTTCCCTTTGCTTTCAATATAAATGGAGTACTTCAGTTGCCACAATTACAAAATTTGTATTAAAAACTACAAAAAAATTAATATCTCAAAAACAAATCGAGATACAGCTTTCAAACAAATAGTATTTAAAAGAGAATTTTTTTCCTTATACGACGGTGTAAAAAGTTAAAATGTGCGATGTTTAGAAGTTTAAAAATTTGCAGTAGAGAAAATTGCAAAACCAAATTTTTATTTCAAATTTCAAAGTGTTGCCATTCGCAGAATGACGTATGCGTTACGCACAGATATGTTTGTCCTTTATAATATAGATAGGGTAGAAATAAAACTAAATACAGTAAACTCCCGACTATCCGGCCCTCCGTACTATCCGGCCTACTAAAAAATGACAAAGAAGAAAGAGAGGAGGATGATGACAGGAAAAATCTCATCCCACATTCGAAAGGGTTCAAGACGATTGAGGCAGCTCTGCAGTACATTAATCAGCAGGAGGAAGCGACGCCAGCGCATATGATCTGCTTGCGTAAGTGGAAGGACATTGCGTCGCGGAAGAGAGTCTCCGTACAAATGCTTCTTTTGCCATCATTCAACAGTTTTCCAGGAACGGTATTTTTTTATACCCTTCTTCACAAAAAGACAGGGACCATCAACAATGAGTCAGGAAGTATGCAGTTTAGATCAACCTCAAGGAAGGACTCCCCTTTTGCGGGACGTCCAGCATATTCCTTGTAAAGCCATTAACCCCCTAATTCTCGCTCCCGTCAATATCTCGGGCTGAGGTGTCGTTCGTTATTTCTCGTGCCCGTCATATTCTCGGGCTGGAGATTTAATTGCTGGAAAAAACTTCTGAAACCAGAAAAATTGAACTGGAATTTCCATTTGAAGTCTTTGAATATTAGCCCTCTGGTTTGATTTGTACGATCTATAATTTGCCATAGATTTGTCATAGATTTGTAATATTTTTGTCATTTTGATATGGATTCTGCTGAATCAAGCCTTTCTGATGATAACTGGAATATTAGTCCCTTCACGGTCGCTTAATATTTGAAAAAACCATCAAAAGTGTACCTATTTTTTTTATTACAGAAATTGAATAATTATAAGGTTTCTAAATAAAATATGCAATTTGTTTATTTTTAAGGCGAAAAAACAATATTTTATAGCCATATTCATATTTGTATAAAAGCCATCATGCGAGAATTATGTGTCTTAACCTCTTAAGCTCCGCCCCCGATAAATGTAGGCTACTATCTTTTAATTCAGATTGTTTGACTCCCACCAGTTTTTTTTTAAATAGTGTAAATGGCTTTATTTTCGCATCATTTTATCTGCTGTAAACTACGGTGGTGAGAATCAAACAATCTGAATAATAAAAAAAAGTAACCTACATTTATCGGAGGCGGAGCTTAAGAGGTTAAGACACATAATTCTCGCATGATGGCTTTTATACAAATATGAATATGACTATAAAATATTGTTTTTTCGGCTTAAAAATAAACTAATTGCATATTTTATTTAGAAACCTTATAATTATTCAATTTCTGTAATAAAAAAAATAGGTACACTTTTGATGGTTTTTTCAAATATTAAGCGAAGGGGTTAAAGGGGTTAAAGTGAAGGGGTTAAAGAAGAAAAACGCCGCGTGACCACAATAAGGCGCCACTTGAATAGAACAAAGATAATGCGTGTAGAGGAGTAGTATGATATGTCTATCTGGAGCTACACCGATTACCCGCTGGTGTTGCATTGACGCAACAGAAAACTAAATGTCCATGGTTAAAATTACTATCAAGATATCACTATTTTTGAATTAAGAAAATTTCTTGATTTAATAACAGATACTTTGATCATTAAATAAAGCGAAGATTTTCTTTCAAAATTTGTGGTGGCAGACGTTTTTCTGACAAAAAAAAAAAAAAAAAAGTTGAAGATCCCTATGTTTTACTTTCGGCGGTTAATGGGTTAACAGGGAGAAGTAGTCATCTATTAAAGATTTTTTCCAAAACTAAAATCTGTAAGTTTTGACTCTTTTACCTTATGCATAACTTTTCATATTTGTGCAATCATTTATTAATAAACAGTAAAATGAGATTTACTCATATTTTTTACGAATTAGGCTTAAGTTTTACGTTAATGATTTGCTTATTTTTAAACTATACTTGTATATATATAATTTATCTTAAAATGAGTAACATGTGTTTTTAATAATATGGCAGGAGGAGGGCAGGAAGTGAGTAAATATTTTTATATAACTCCGGCCTAACCGGCTTTTTTGTTATCCGGCCTACCCTTCCGCCGCATTAGGCCGGATAGTCGGGAGTTTACTGTAAACGATAATTTAGAAAATATTTTGAAACTTTTGTGCTTAATTAATGCGCTCATTTCAGTATTCATTTGAAGTTTTGAATTATTTAGAAACCATCTTCTTACTTCTTAAAATTAACCATCATGTCAAATTCCAAGTTCTACCACCTCTCTCAACATAAAGGGCTATATTGAAATAGGAACTGTCACCATTAATTTGCCAACATTAATTTTTAAATTGGTTTGTTATTTCCTAATGTCCCACAGGAACGTAAGTTAGAAAGCTTTTAAAGGCCTTTTTTAGAGCGTTTGTTGTTCCTGTGAACCCCAGGTGGTAGAATCATCGACATAAAATATAACCTGTGTAGGATCAGAGATTGTTACCATTGATTCGCAACTATTACTTTTATAATCGGTTTATATTCCCTGAAATTGCATAGAAATCGTAATTTAGGACTTTTTTAGAACGCTTTTCGCACCCCCCCCCCACTTCGCTTCACCCCTTTTTAATTCGAATTTATTTTCGACAGTCCTTTGAGGGAATTTATATTTTATAAGTAACTACCATGCCATATTTAAAGTTTCTAGCCTCTTCAGTATCACAGAAATCGCAATTTAGAAAGTTTTTTGTTCCTGCAACTAGTGGCACAGGCGTAAAATATGGCTTATGTTTGAGCAGGTTCTATCACCAACAATTTGTCACTATTGTTTTTTTAAATCGGTTTGGTATTTGATAGGATTGCATGAAAATTGTAATTTAGAACGCTTTTAGAACGCTTTTCGCTTACTTCATCCTGTTAAATTTGGAATTTTCTTTTGACTGCTCTTAGAAAGCAGTTGCATCTTGTAAGCAAATACCATGCCATATTTCAAAATGTTAGACCCTTCAGTTGTGCAAAAAACGCAAATTAGAACGTGTTTTTCTCTTGTAACCCCCAGATAGTAGTGACAGCAACATAACATATAGCCTATGTTGGAGCAGGGACTGTCCCCATCAATTTGCAATCATTACTTTTGAAATAGGTTTGGTGTTGCCTGAGATTGAGTAGAAATCGCAATTTAGAACGTTTTTAGAACGCTTTTCGCACATTTTCGCCCCTTTTTAATTTCCATTTTTTTTCGAAACTGTTTTTAAAGATCATTTATTTCTAATAAATATGTACCTTGCTTAATTTCAAGTTGCTAGCCTCTACCGATCACAAAAATCGAAATTTATAATGTTTTTTCTCCTGCAACCTACAGCTGATAATGTCATCGACATGAAATAGCGTCTATGTTAGAGAAGAGGCTGTCAGCATCAATTTCCTACCATTACTTTTGAAATCAGTTTGATTCTTCCTGAGATTGCTCACATATTTTTTAAGTAACTACCATGCCATATTAAAGTTTCTAGCCTCTTCAGTATCACAGAAATCGCAATTTAGAAAGTTTTTTGCTCTTGCAACCAGTGGCACAGGCATAAAATATAGCTTATGTTTGAGCAGGTTCTATCACCAACAATTTGTCACTATTATTTTTTAAATCGGTTTGGTATTTGATAAGATTGCATGAAAATTGTAATTTAGAACGTTTTTAGAAAGCTTTTCGCTCACTCCATCCTGTTAAATTTGGAATTTTCTTTCGAGTGCTCTTAGAAAGCAGTTGCATCTTGTAAGCAAATACCATGCCATATTTCTAAATGTTAGACCCTTTAATTGTGCAAAAATCGCAAATTAGAACATGTTTTGCTCTTGCAACCCCCAGATAGTAGTGACAGCAACATAACATATAGCCTATGTTGGAGCAGGACTGTCCCCATCAATTTGCGACCATTACTTTTGAAATAGGTTTGGTAGAACGTTTTTAGAACGCTTTTCGCACATTTTCATCCCTTTTTAATTTCCATTTTTTTTCGAAACTGTTTTTAAAGATCATTTATTTCTAATAAATATGTATCTTGCTTAATTTCAAGTTGCTAGCCTCTACCGATCACAAAAATCGAAATTTATAATGTTTTTTTCTCCTGCAACCTACAGCTGATAATGATATCGACATGAAATAGCGTCTATGTTAGAGCAGAGGCTGTCAGCATCAATTTGATGCTGCCATTTCCTACCATTACTTTTGAAATCAGTTTGATTCTTCCTGAGATTGCTCAGAAATCGGCATTTAGAACGTTTTTAGAACGCTTTTGGCGCATTTTCACCCCTTTTAAATTTAAAAATTTTAAAGAAATGTTCTTAGAGATCATCTATATGTAATAAATATATACCATGCAAAATTACATGAATCTAGGTCCTCCCATAATTCAAAAATCGCATTTTTAGAACATTTTTGCTCCTGTACCTCCTCTGGGGTAGTGAAAATAGACATAAAATTTAGCCTATTTTATAGTAAGAGCTGTCACCACCATTTTTACACCATTATATTTGAAATCGGTTCAGGCATAGAAATCACAATTTAGAAAGTTTTTTGCAACGCTTTTCGCGCATTTTCACCCCTTTTAAATTTCAATTTTTTAGGAAATGTTCTTAGAGATCCTTTATATCTTATAAGTAACTACCATTCCAAATTTCATGGCTCTAGGTCCTTCAGTAACGCAAAAATCGCATTTTAAGAACGCTTTTTGCTCCTGCACCCCCTTTGGGGTAGTGGCACTGACATAAAATATAGTCTATCAAGTGTTGTCACCATCATTTTGACACCATTATTTTTTTTAACCGGTTTGGTATTTCCTGAGATTGTGTAGAAACCACCATTTAGAACGTTTTTAGAACGCTTTTTGTGCATTTTCACCCCTTTTAAATTTCGAATTGTTTAAGTTAGAAATCCTTTAAGAATCTTATAAGTAACTAATATTCCAAATTTCATATTTCTAGGCCCTTCAGTAACACAAAAATCGCATTTTTAGAACGTTTTTTGCTCCTACACCCCCTTTGGGTTAGTGCCACCGACATAAAATATAGCCTATGTTCTAAGTTGGACTAACACCATCATTTTGATACCATTACTTTTGAAATTGGTTCAGTAGCTCCAGAGATTACCTCTAGCAAACACACAATTTTTACTTCTTTATAATATTAGTATAGATATAGATAAATCTTAAAAGAAATAGTTATTATTTAAAAGTGTTTAATAATAGCTTTTTGTTACAAAATGCATTAAACTGTAATAATGTATTCTTGCCCCCGCTCCGGTGGTGGTGGTGGTGGTGGGGGGGGGGGGCAAGGAAGACTTCTTATCAACAAACCAGGTGGATGACGCACTTTCTCTTTCATTTACGAGTAAACACAAGTATCATTTCAAAAATACTTCGCATGTGGTTTCTCGAACAGCGGATTATATATGCATACACATAAGAGAGAAGAAATAGGAATGCCAAACATTGGTGTATTCTACATTTTCGAATTAAATAATTTTATAATCATTTAATGATTCTAATAATAACATTGTACTTTTATAAAAATACATAACAGACTAAAAAAAGATAACATACTATTTTGATGTAAAGACCAAGTTACAAGTAAAAAGAGAAAATTTTGGTTGGTTCAAAAATGATAACGATATCAAAAGACAACCCCCCTCCCCCTAGCGATATCGTACGATATCATGTGCCAGATCGCCCCCTCCCCCTAAAATGATAACATTATACTTGCACAGCCCCAAAGATGAAAATTCCAATTTTTGAGACAGTAAAGTAAATAAATGCAGGTGGTTCCGCATTATAGGTGCAGATTCCCAAAAGTTTTAAGGAGCCAGTGGCTCCTAAACTCAAAATATCCAGTCACCACATTGTGAAAAAATTGCATAAAAGCAATAACTTTTATAGAGGGAAAAAATTCAGGAATTTAAAGTGAAAAATAATTAAAAAATTTGTTTAATGTATATACATGTGCGACAAAACACAGACAAAATATATCAAATATGTACAGTCGTGCAAAAGAAAAAAGTAATCACCCTCTACTAACTCCTCAACAAATTATCGTAGACGAAAGTTATTGGTACCGGACGATTGGAAATAAAGTCTACTTTTAAATGATGTATATAAAATTTGCTTAGGGGCCATCTACATATTAAAACGAATCCAAACTTCATTTTTTCAATGGCAATACCCAAATTTAACGAGATATTTCAAATCTTTTGTTCAAACTATGCCTAGTAACGAAATTTCAAGACATTTGAATGATAAGTTTTTGAATTATAGACATTCAAAATTTAGTGCTTCTAATGCTAAATTACATTTTCATATTTTTATTTATATCTCCTGAAATTATGCTCCTAATGTGCTAATTTTTGTGTAGCAATAATACTAATATACCCAAACATAAATACGTTGAATTTTCAATTTTTATAATTTTATGATATGAATTATGAATTATGAAATTAATATTCGAAAAAATTATGAATTGCAACCTACAATTTTTTTGATGGATTTAGATTTATTAAGTCCTGCTTTATGGAAATCCAAAATTTCAAATTTTTCTTCCAAGTAGTTTTCAAATTATGATTAAAAAACGGGAAAATGATGGTTTAAGGGGCCGTTTATCATAGTAGTTACTAGATATTTTGAAATTTCTTATGCTGTCCTGTAATCTAGCTTCAATGGCTGCTTGAGTGTCACTTAAGGTGCCTTGATCAAGAATAATAAGCTCGAAGTAGCAGGAGTCTTTCGGTAGCTTCAATTTTTTTGATGGATTTAGATTTATTAAGTCCTGCTTTATGGAAATCCAAAATTTCAAATTTTTCTTCCAAGTAGTTTTCAAATTATGATTAAAAAACGGGAAAATGATGGTTTAAGGGGCCGTTTATCATAGTAGTTACTAGATATTTTGAAATTTCTTATGCTGTCCTGTAATCTAGCTTCAATGGTTGCTTGAGTGTCACTTAAGGTGCCTTGATCAAGAATAATAAGCTCGAAGTAGCAGGAGTCTTTCGGTAGCTTCAATTTTTTTGATGGATTTAGATTTATTAAGTCCTGCTTTATGGAAATCCAAAATTTCAAATTTTTCTTCCAAGTAGTTTTCAAATTATGATTAAAAAACGGGAAAATGATGGTTTAAGGGGCCGTTTATCATAGTAGTTACTAGATATTTTGAAATTTCTTATGCTGTCCTGTAATCTAGCTTCAATGGCTGCTTGAGTGTCACTTAAGGTGCCTTGATCAAGAATAATAAGCTCGAAGTAGCAGGAGTCTTTCGGTAGCTTCATCGCCCCGAGCCCTCCCTTCCCGCTTTTCGGTGTCTTTAATTTGTGCAATTTCCTTTTGAAATTTGTCCGGTTTCAATTTTTGATTTTTTTTCCAACGTTGCTTTCGCTAGACTGTCTTTTACTCGGGACGTGGCTGGGGACCTGTGAACCTTGCTCCGCAAAACAGTCGGACTAGAGTAGAATCTCTTGGTTAACAATCCAGTGCCGAACTTCAATTTGGATATAGCCCTTAAAATACGCTCGTTTTAAAATAATTAATTTCTCGGAAACTTATCGTACGAATTGCATAAAAATTTGTTTTTAGGCTAATTGAAGGGTGTAGAGTTCATTTATGCTGTCATAATTGTGTACTGCTATTGAAAAAACAAATTTATGGTTCGTTTTAATATGTAGCTGTCCCCTAAACAAATTTTACATGCATCATTTAAAAGTAGACTTAATTTCCAATCGTTCAGTACCAGTAACTTTCTTTTACGATAATTAGTTAAGGAGTTAGTAGGGGGTGTTTACTTTTTTTTCCCACGATTGTACATTTATTTAATCACAAAATTCTTTTAATTTGGGTATAAATTAAGTGTAATATAAATTTAAAACTATGTACACCTCAGAATATAAAGTTGGGCAAGATACAGGTTAAAAAAATATACATAAGCTAAGCAATCACGGTAGTGGAGAATATTAGGAAAATAATATTTCTTATTTTCATTTTGTCCTACAAGAGCACATGTAAAAAAAAATTGAGAATGTGTGAATATCATTATTTAGCACTAAAAAAATCAAAATACAATACAAACGCTTGTTTTTGTAGAATACGCAAGAAAAATTATCTTTAAAATTTTTTTATTACAGATTATTACAGGGGTCATTCTGCTCCGAATTTTCCGTACATTTAAGGCATTCGGTTTCGAAAATTCAGACATTAAAAAACATCGCGAATTTTGGCAAATGGTCGCCGAAAAAATCAATTTCGGCAATCGTTCGCCGAAAAAAATCGCCAATTTGCCAAAGGATCGAGAAAAAACGCGAATTCAGTCAAAAGATCACAAAAAAGCAAAATTCGTCATAGAATCGCAAAAAAAAAACGCGGATTTCGTCAGAGAATAGCGAAAAACCGGAATTTAGTCAGAGGATCGCGGAAAAATCTGAATTTCATCAAAGAATCACAAAAAAAAAGTCTGCAAATTTCGTCAAATGATCACGAAAAAAAACAAAAAAAAAACACTGATCTCACCAAACGACAGCCGAAAAAACGCTAATTTTGTCAAAGGAACGCAAAAACGACGCGAATTTCGTCAAAAGATTGCAGAAAAAACTTGAATTTTGTCAAAGAATCGTAAAAAAACCTCCCACGAATTTCGTCAAATGATCCGGAAAAAAATTCGCGATTTTCCCGTTTTCTCTCCGGCCGCTTGACGAAATTGAATTCTTATTCGATTGTTGATATTTGCGGTGTTTTTCGAGACGGAATGATGGAATTTGCCTTTTTTTTCCCCCTTTGACCGATAGACAAAGTTCGCGGCTTTTTCTATCGACTGATTGACGAAAATCGTGTTTTCTTCTATCGACCGATTGACGAAAATCACGGTTTATTTCGCGACAGAATGACGAAATTTGTGGTTTTATTTTGTGAACGATTGATGAAATTCATGCTTTATTTGGCTAGCGATCGACGAAATTTGCCGGATTTTTCCATGACAGTTTTTACAAAGTTCATAACCGATTGATGAATTGATTTTGAGGAAATCTGCTAAATAAATAATTAAAAATTTGAGGAATTATGATAATTCGTAGAAGAATCGCATGCCGATACCTAGTGTCTGCCTGTAAGAACATAACTGAATAATTCCAAAGCTACAAATTTAATGAGGTCCCAACGTATTCTTTTCTCGACTCAAATTTTTCTGCGGTCGCTGTTGAATTAATTCGCGGCGCACATCAAATGTCGTTTTTTTCCCGATCCGGCGGCCATCGCAGTTTTTTAGAAGAAAACAATAAATTTACGATTCCTTCTAAATCCATGGCATCCATGTTTAATCATATTTCTTAATTATGGACAATAAGAAGAAAAGAAAATCGGTAAATATCGCGGGGTTATGGAGAAGACATATTCCTGCGATTGATTTAAAAAAAAAAAAAAAAAAAATTCGGAAATCATTCGGCAAAAAGAGGCCTCCCTATAGGAAGCATGGCGACTTAGACGCCGAAAGGTACTCGTCAAAGCAAAATTTTTAGTCGCCACGTACCGACTGGTGACCGTGAATCTGCACCTATATTCCGCATTGTTGATGTTCGTCATAATGTAATCATCAACATTGCTGTAATATGCGTCACAATACATACAGTCTTTTATGTCCTTTATTTCACCTCTTGCAACAAGAAGGTAATTTCTAAAATATTCATGTTTAACCAGATGCGGTGACGGCTCGTGTCATACTTTATTGGTAGATGTATTACAAGACCGTATGAACAGTACAAATTTGTAGGGTGATTCATGTATACTAAAGTATTGTTTCTATTGCGGGCCCACATGCATGGTATTAGAAACAGGATCTGCACAGAAATGAATAAAATTTTGAAATAAAAAAGTAAATTATATATTATGTTACATTAAAAGTTATTGGGAGCGTTAATTTTACATGTTAGATTATTAAAATCAGTATCAAAGAAAATTTCTAAGGCAATATGAAACCGCAGAAGATTTAAATCAAACAAGGAAAGAGAAATAGGTAGGGTTAAACGGGGCAAATATGAAACACACACACATGCACGCACAAAAAAAAAAAAAAAAAAAAAGAGGCTAATCTGACCCTCCCGCACATGCACACGCAATCTTAAATTTTAGGGTAATAAAATTAACTTTGTGATTATTTTGTAAGCAATATATAATTTTTTTTTTTAATATCTTTTACGAATACACTCAAAATTTAAGGAAAAATATATATTACATAACCTCACTTTTTGAAGAGATAAACTTTTCTGTCAGAATTCAAAACTTAAGTAAATGTTTCTAATTGACATTTGCTCAGTAAGGAACGCTGATTTTTTTCAGACTTTAAACTTCGGAATAATTCAATGTTCCTGGCGTTTCCAGCAAGATCTTAATTTTATTTTACGATATTTATGTATAAATCCGTAGAACTATTTCTTTAAATACTCTTTGAGGAATTTGAAAAAAGTTCATAAACTATGTACTTTTTTGGGCTGCTTTGATCCAATGAACTCAAATAAAGTGTCAAAAGAGTGTTTTGCCATTTGAAAAAAGGAAAATTAGTACATTTTTTAATGTTTAGACGGTTTCCCAATCGTAATTTAAGAATAGCTTTAAATCGTACGCATTATTCCCAGTCAACTTGTAGCATGTCTTTTTTTATAGAATTATTTAAAGCATAATTTTTTGGCGTAATATTTTTTTTTTTTTGGTGGGCGATAATACAAGTATTTGATACCTTTTTTCTTATACGTGGCTTTAAATAAATATATAGAGAGTTGGGAGTTACAAGATTGAATGTTGAGTCCCTCAAAATCAGGATTTCTTGCGATATGACCACTGTCAATCCTTTCTTTAATCAGACACTGACTACACTGAATCCCAAATCAAACAATTTTTATTCGTTTGCTCGCACATAAAAATTTCAGAATTTTTAATTTATATTTGTACTAAATGGTCAAGATTTTATGGATTTATAAATGCACCTTTCATTAATCAGAGATAAATTTTAATTAAGAGTTTCTGTTATGAAATATAACATACAATCTTCTTTGATCCAATCTGCTTTGATCCAATCATAGTAGGAGAGCTGTTGAACATTTTTGAGTAGGTATTTGAGGCACCCTGGAAATTTGTGCAACACTTCTTTTGTAATGCCTGAATACAAAATCGAATGTCTGGCTGAAGGATCGTGGCCAAAAACTGTGCCAGACACGTGTCAAGTGCCATTTGGCACTTGACACGTGTCTGGCACAGTTTTTGTGCCGACTAAAGTGTCTGTCATTTTAAAAATATTTTTTTCTAAGCATAAATATTATTCTGCCTCAATCTCAGCGTGCCTCAAATACCTTTTTTGGGTAGTCAAAAAATGGCACTTGACACGTGTCTGGCACAGTTTTTGGGCCGACTAAAGTGTCTGTCGTTTTCAAAATATTTTTTTCTAAGTATAAATATTATTCTGTCTCAATCTCAGCGTGCCTCAAATACCTTTTTTTGTGGGTAGTCAAAAAATGGCACTTGGCACGTGTCTGGCACAGTTTTTGGGCCACGATCCTTCAGCCAGACATTCGATTTTGTATTCAGCCATTACAAAAGAAGTGTTGCACAAATTTTCAGGGTGCCTCAAATACCTTCCCTAAAATGTTTAACAGCTCTTGGACTATCAAGGATCATTGGTCAAGGATCAAGGATTCATTGGATCAAGCTGCTTGGATCCAATGAACTCAAATAAAGTGTCAAAAGAGTATTTTGCTATTTGAAAAAGGAAAATTAGTACATTTTTTAATGTTTAGACGGTTTCTTAATCATAATTTAAGAATAGCTTTAAATCGTAGGCATTATTCCCAGTCAACTTGTAGCATGTCTTTTTTTATAGAATTATTTAAAGCATAAATTTTTGGCGTAATATTTTTTTTTTTTTTTTTTTTTGGTGGGCGATAATACAAGTATTTGATACCTTTTTTTCTTATACGTGGCTTTAAATAAATATAGAGAGAGTTGGGAGTCACAAGATTGAATGTTGGGTCTCCCAAAATCAGGATTCCTTGCTATATGACCACTGTCAATCCTTTCTTTAATCAGACACTGACTACACTGGATCCCAAATCAAACAATTTTTATTCGTTTGATCGCAGATAAAAATTTCAGAATTTTTAATTTATATTTGTACTAAATGGTCAAGATTTTATGGATTTATAAATGCACCTTTCACTAATCAGAAATAAATTTTAATTAAGAGTTTCTGTTATGAAATATAACATACAACCACCGGTTCCACCGGTAAGAAATCCAGACGGGTGAGGGCAAGATTTTTACTTTCTTCTATCTTCAATAGATAAAAATTTTGTAATCGAAATTTTCTTCGACTTCCGGTTATCGACAGATTTACACGTTTTAGGGGTCAGAGATCCACAAAAATATGTTTATAGAAAATGCCTGTCTCCCCGTGTGTCCGTGTGTCTGTCGCCATTGTACAGTCAAAAAGTGTATGAAGTTACGCTTAAAATTGAACCAAATTTTTATTTTAAGTTTTTAGCTATGGCAAGCAGGTCCTCACTGAATTTGGTAAAAATTCGCCGGTAGAGGGCGCTGTAATAGCGATTTTTGTGCGATTTTGAATATTGTACCATCAAAAACTGTATGAAGTTATGCATAGAATTGAACAACATAATTTTTTTAAGTTTTTGGCTATGACAAGCAGGCCCTCCCTGAATTTAGAAAACATTTGCCGGTAGGGGGCGCTGTAATGGTGATTTTGTGTGATTTTGAATATTGTACCATCAAAAAGGGTATGAAGTTATGCATAGAATTGAACCAAATTCTTATTTTTGTTTTAGGCTATGGCAAGCAGGTCCTCCCTGAATTTGGAAAAAATTCGCCGGTAGGCGGCGCTATAACAGCAATTTTAGTGCCATTTTTAATATTGTACCATCGAAAAGTGTATGAAGTTATGCATAACATTGAACCAAATTTTTGGTGTTTGTTTTTGGTCATGGCGCAAAGGTCCTCCCTGATTTGAAAAAATTCCGCCGGAAGGGGGCGCTATTAATTGCGATGTTTGTACCATTTTCATTATTGTACCATCGAAATTTGTATGAAGTTATACATATAATTGAACCAAATTTTTGTGTATGTTTCTGGCTATGACAAGCAAGTCCTCCTT
Source organism: Maratus speciosus (assembly GCA_963932465.1). Classification (NCBI taxonomy): domain Eukaryota; kingdom Metazoa; phylum Arthropoda; class Arachnida; order Araneae; family Salticidae; genus Maratus; species Maratus speciosus. The sequence continues at coordinate 302,443,316 of OZ010800.1, forward strand.
GAACTTGAAAAATTTCCGCCAGAAGGGGGCGCTATAATGGCGATCTCTGTGCCATTTTCATTATTGTACCATCGAAAAGTGTATGAAGTTATGCATAGAATTGAACCAATTTTTTTGTGTATGTTTCTGGGTATGGCAAGCAAGTCTTCCCTGAATTTGGAAAACAATCGCCGGTAGAGGGCGCTGTAATAGCGATTTTTATGCGATTTTGAATATTGTACCATCAAAAAGTGTATGAAGTTATGCATAGAATTGAACCAAATTATTATTTTAAGTTTTAGGCTATGGAGGACAGGTCCTCCCTGAATTTGGAAAAAATTCGCCGGTAGGGGGCGCTATAATAACGATTTTTGTGCCATTTTTAATATTGTACCATCGAAAAGTGTATGAAGTTATGCATAGAATTGAACCAATTTTTTTTGTGTTTGTTTTTGGTCATGGCACAAAGGTCCTCGCTGAATTTGCAAAAATTCCTCCGGAAGGGGGCGCTGTTGATTGCGATGTCTGTACCATTTTCATTATTGTACCATCGAAAAGTGTATGAATTTATGCATAGAATTGAACCAATTTTTACTTTCTTCTATCTTCAATAGAAGAAAGTATTGTAATCGAAATTTTTTTCAACTTCCGGTTTTCGACGGATTTACACGTTTTAGGGATCAGAGATCCCAAAAAACACGTTTATAGAAAATGTCTGTCTGTCCGTGTGTCCGTCTGTCTGTCGCTATTGTGCCATCAAAAAGTGTATGAAGTTATGCATAGAATTGAACCAAATTTTTATTTTAACTTTTTGGGTATGGCAAGAAGATCCTCCCAGAATTTGGAAAAAATTCGCATGTAGGGGGCGCTGTAACAGCGATTTTTGTGCGATTTTGAATATTGTACCATCCAAAACTGTATGAAGTTATGCATAGAATTGATCCAAATTTTTATTTTAAGTTTTTGGCTATGGCAAGCAGATCCTCCCTGAATTTGAAAAAAAATCGCCGGTAGGGGCACTGTAACAGCGATTTTGAATATTGTACCATCCAAAAGTGTATGAAGTTATGCATAGAATTGAACCAAATTTTTATTTTAAGTTTTTGGCTATGGCAAGAAGATCCTCCCAGAATTTGGAAAAAATTCGCCGGTAGGGGGCGCTGTAACAGCGATTTTTGTGCGATTTTGAATATTGTACCATCCAAAACTGTATGAAGTTATGCATAGAATTGATCTAAATTTTTATTTTAAGTTTTTGGCTATGGCAAGCAGATCCACCCTGAATTTGAAAAAAAATCGCCGGTAGGGGGCACTGTAACAGCGATTTTGAATATTGTACCATCCAAAAGTGTATGAAGTTATGCATAGAATTGAACCAAATTTTTATTTTAAGTTTTTACTGTGGCAAGCAGATCCTTACTGAATTTGGAAAAAAAATCGCCGGTAGGGGGCGCTGTAATAGCGATTTTTGTGCGATTTTGAATATTGTACCATCCAAAAGTGTATGAAGTTATGCATAGAATTGAACCAAATTTTTATTTTAAATTTTTGACTATAACAAGCAGGTCCTCCCTGAATTTGGAAAATAATCGCCGCTATGGGGCGCTATTTTTGCGATTTTTATGCGATTTTGAATATTGTACCATCGAAAAGTGTATGAAGTTATACATAGAATTGAGCCAAATATTTTGTGTTTGTTGTTGGTCATGGCATGAAGGTCCTCCCTGAGTTTGGAAAAACTCTGCCGGAAGGGTGCGCTATAATTGCGATGGCTGTACCATTTTCATTATTGTACCATCGAAAATTGTATGAAGGTATGCATCGAATTGAACCAAATTTTTTGTGTACGTTTCTGGCTATGGCAAACGAGTCTTCCCTGAATTTGAAAAAATATGCCGGACGGGGGGCGTTGTAATAGCGATGTTTGTGCCATTTTCTTTGTTGTACCATCGAAAAGTGTATAAAATTATGCATACAATTGAACCAAATTTTTTCGTGTATGTTTTTGGCTTTGGCCAACAGGTCCTCCTTGAATTTGAACATATCGTGTGGTAAAGGAACTCTGTGATAGCGATTTTTGTATACTTTTCTTGATTTTTCCTAGTGCTATTGTCCATCGGCGGCTCGTGCAGTGGCGAAACTAGCTTCCTGCTAAGCCCGCTATTCGCAAACAGCTGATAACAACAGAATAAGGAAAAACTTTTAATTTTAACAAATATCATGATGTAGATTAACTCGTTTTCTGTCCGTTTTATTAACTTAAGCAGACATTTAAGATGTAAATCAAAGTTGGTATAGTACTGAACTAATAATATTGAAGTATTAACGTGTGTAACTAGTTTTTGAGATATTAAGATGTATAAGACAGAAGAAAGTTTTGGGATTGGCACATCCAACTAGTTTTTTCTGGAGAGTTTTGTGATAAGCCTATATCCTATGATAATAAATAAGGCAATGGCCCTATCCTGCTCCCCCTACTGCTGCATATGACAGTATAGTTTTTTTTTAAATGATGATTTTAAAATATCATAATCTTAAAACTCTACAAAGATAAAATAAATAAAAAAAAATTTCTATGTACTATATTAAACCACTAAAATTTAAATACAGCACAGTACCGTTATCCGAAAGTTTCGTTTAAGAAATATAGAATATTGCAAATTATTAGCTTCTGTTTTTACGGTATAGCCTTATACTGATATGACAGCCGGGAACCATGAAGTCTAGGCCTGTCCGGCTCGAGTCGAATGAAATAAATCTGACCAGAGTTAGGACAACTGGAGCCCGACCCAGGGCCATGCAAACCTCCAAATTTCCCCCTCTCTTTCCCCCGAGCTCATGTTGGGTTGACATTTTATTTATTTTTGTAAAAATTATAGTCACGTTGTACAAATTGATGTTGTTCCGCAAAACCTTTAGAAATTTAATTTTGTTTAATAAATTACAGATATATTTTTAAAAATCTGTGTTTTTTCTTTGCAGATCTTAAATTAAAATTTTCTTTTACAATCATTTTCTTTCATTGTGAACTACGTTGATTTTTCTTACTGAATTTTTATTTGACTTTAATAGTCTAAGTCAATTTCTTAAATCAGTGCTTATGTACTGTAGTGGGAAAAAAAGTAAACACCCCCTACTAACTCCTCAATATATTATCGTGTTACTGGTACCAAACGATTGGAAATAAAGTCTACTTTTAAAGGATGTATATAAAATTTACTTAGGGGGCCATCTACATATTTAAACTAACCCAAACTTCACTTTTTTATGGCAATATCCAATTTTAACAAGATCTTTCAAATCTTCGGTTCAAACTATGCCTAGACACCAAATTTCGAGTTATTTGAATGATAAGTTTTTGAATTATAAACCTTCAAATTTTAGTGCTTCTAATGTTAAGTTACATTTTCATATTTTTATTAATATCTCCTGAAATTATACTCCTAATGTGCTAATTTTTTTGTGTAGCAATACTACTAAAATACCCAAACATAAATACGTCGAATTTACAATTTTTATAATTTTATGATATGAATTAAGAAATTGATATTCGAAAAAATTATGAATTGCAACCTACAATTTTTTTGATGGATTTAGATTTATTAAGTTTTGCTTTATGGAAATTCAAATTTCACATTTTTCTTCCAAGTAGTTTTCAAATTATGCTTAAAAAACAGCAAAATGATGGTGTAAGGGGCCGTCTATGATAGAAGTGACTAAATATTTTGAAATTTATTATGCTATCCTGTAAGCTAGCAGTCTTCAATGACTGCTTGAGTGGCGCTTAAGATGTCTTGATCATGAAGGGGGCTCTCTCGGTCAAAAATCGAGTACCGAACTTCAGTTTGAATACAGACCCTAAAATACGCTCGTTTTAAAATAATTAATTTCTCGGAAACTTATCATACGAATTGCATAAAATTTTTATTTAGGCGAATTGAATGGTGTAGAATTCATTTATGCTGTCAGAATTGTGTATTACTATTGCAAAAAACAAAGTTATTGTTTGTTTTAATACGTAAATGGCCCTCTAAGCAAAAATATGCATCATTTAAAAGTAGACTTTATTACCAACCATGTGGTACCAGTAACTTTCTTCTACAATAATTTTTTGCAGAGTTAGTAACGGGTGTTTACTTTTTCTTTTCCACGACTGTACGTAATTGTCTAAGTGGTCATTAATGTCGTTGTTATTTTGTCTTCCATGCATTTCGAACATAATCTAAAAATAAAATTTATACATAAGTAAGTGTGCTTTTTTAATAATTTTAATTGTAGGTTAATGTTGCTTCAGAAATATCAGCAGGTTTTGTATAAATTCAGTCGGAACGAGTCCGGGCCATAAAATTTCAGCCCTTGCTACTCCGCACATGGATTAGAGTTGAACACATTTTTAAGTCATAGAAAACATTTTTGTCTATAAAATACTATTTGGGTCATTTTCAAAGTCTGTCGACGTTTTGGAATAACAAAATCAAATTTTTAGAAATAATCAGAAAGTTTTAAGTTTTTGTAAATAATTACTTTACCTCATAAACATTAATATGCAAGCATCGACAGGGACCAAATTACTATTTTAACATTTTAAACCTTATTTTTAAAATTTAATGAACTTGGTAATGAACATAAGTGAGCACGATAATGACAAATTAAGGAAAATATTTTTATTTTTCCCCTGGCATAAATGACAGCCATTGTATCTTCTGGCCCATACTATGATTTTCTATTTCTAATATAATAAATGCAGATTAAGAAATAAAAGTTCATTTAATTATCAATTAGAAGTGGGTACGCTAATGACGTACAAAAATTACTCACCAAAACATTCAAAGTCTTTGCTTGTTTTATTGAAACTGCCTTGATAATTTTTGCCTTGATAAAAAGGCATGTGCTGCCTTCTAAAAAATTCCAGATGAACTTTTCGTCAGAAGCGTGGCAATGACACTCTTTCTTAGGACACGGTTTAAAACAATTATTAAGAATTATAGATAAGGTTAATTAATGAAAATAAATATTTTTTAATTAGTAGCATCTTAATAAATAAAAATGTATTAAAAAAATTGTTACCATCTGTTTTAAATAGAACTTAGTCAAATCTTTACCTAATAAATTGCTTGTTGAGACAACCTACGTAATGACATTTTGACTACAAAAGAATATATTTCTTATATTTAATTTTTTTTTATAAATAATAATATATCTATAAATTATCATAAAAAACATGATAGTCAAAATGCAATAATTAAGATTATGATATGTAACTATTTTTCTGTGCAAACGGGAAAGGACAGTAAAACACGACACTTTTTGAAAATCACCCATTTAGTATTATTCTTTGAGAAAATTAATAAATGAAGATAAGGAACTAAGAGTTTTTTCGTGTAGATTGGTGAATAAATTTCAGAACAAAAAAATTAAAACTTCAAATCAATCCACTGTGCGCCCCACCTTCCTCTTACTTATGATATGTAGTATTAAGATCCAAAAGCTTATATTGTCTAATTTACGGGCATTCTGTATTCTCTGAACGTCTCACAATTCCTGTGTACTATTAAAAAAAATTTTAATAATATCTTACCTGTAAGAGAAAATTTAACTTGAAATAAGGGAAAAAAAAGTATTGTTCGAAAAGAAAGATTGATGTTTTTCGTGTTAATATAAGCACCTTAACTTACTTTGAATGCACATTTTCTTTTCAGATAAATTTGTTGCCAATGATTTATTTTCTAAGTGTCGTGCAAAGCATACAAACATATATTTATACTGATGTACAGACAAATTCTGATAATTTATTGGTAATAAATATCCTTATAATTCAACAATTCACGCATTTATTTTCTAATAAGTAAGTTTCTATAGACTAAATTTTACTAAAAATAGTACTATCTTCAGGAGGAACTGAACTGTTGTTTTATTCAATTCCTACTATTAGTTCACACGCTCCCTATATTTATTTATATATCTTGTTCAAATTTTCAATCGTTAATGAAATACTTATTATTCATCCTATCAAGTTCAAATAAATTTTTTTAAACTTGTACTAGATGACAATTGATGTTAATACAGATTTTTCAAATAACAATTCATTAATTAAATTTTAATTAATTAATTTTAGTTTTATATGGGAGACAAAATGGCGGCCATTGGTTATTGAACAGCATTTAATGCATCTTCATATCTACAAGGGGGGGGGGGGTCACCATAGTGGGGACCCTGTTATGTCGCCAAATACAGCCAAGTTTGTCGCCAACTTGGCGATATATCGCCAAATTTGGCGACCAAAATGAGTCGCCAAAAGTGACGCCAACTTGGCGAAATCTCTAATATTTCGCCAAATTTCCATAGACTTCCATTGTAAATCTACTTGCTTATAGAAAATCAACAAATTGAGATATTTTAATGCAACAAAAAATATTAGCTTAAGGGATTATATTAAATTTTTATTTGATGACCTAACTAGGAATTGACTTTAAAAACAAAATTTTTATATTACTTGTTTATTTTATTAATTTACCGTGCTTGATTTCCTGATTTCATGCACATCTTTTTTCTCAAAAAGTATAGATGATATGTTTTGTGTGTTTGAATTCTTCCCTTCTTTTTTCCTATTTTAAAAATTTAATTTAACAGAAAAAAATCCTTGTTACATCAACATATTTTTCCACAGAAGGACACATTTTGCGGGAAAGAGAGAGGGTACGCGTCATGACTCCTTGTTACCTCCTTCTTAGGACTGTATGAGCTCGAAAAAAAAATATAGAGAGAGAGCCAATCTGAGCCTCAGATAAGATCAAAACCATCAAGCGGTACTGGCTAAGAACTTGCACTGAACTTTCAATATTTTCTATGAGCTCAGTAACTTATAATCGGAAAGAAGTGAAGGTTAGCGAAATCGTAACTGCGCCATCTGTTTCCAGAATTGTGCAAATTGGAATATTAGAAAAAGCTGTGTGTACTGAAAAAAAAAAAAAAATCTTTTATAGTCCAGTAATCGTCTATGCCAAACGAACGGTTGCAGCATGCTAACTCTTGAAACCTGAGCACTCAAGAATTTTTCTTTTGAGAATATGTTTTTTTTTTAAATTCATATTTAGATTTAGACACCAGAATATTAAAGAGTATTTTTTCAACTTATTAAATAGCAGACTTTTAAGGTTACGCAAGTTGGATCTTTTTATTTAAACTAAGGAATCCAATCCGGACCACCAGGGTTATAGAAAATAAGGGAAAAACCATTTTTTATCTACCCTATATATATAAAATCCTAATGAAACGAATTTATCAAACGATTTTATGAAACGACTGATTATGTTTCATGGCGATTTTTCCTAAAATATAGAATATTATGCAGTGAAATTAACAACAAAAATTCGTATTGATCTGTAAATTTCAAAACTGGTATTAGAATGTCAAAATTTGAATTAGTTTTCGAGATATTAATTTTTTTCTAATTTAAAACACTTTTCTCTAATGGTGGCAACTCAAATTTTAGTCAAAATATTTTTTTTTCATTTTAGAAAAGGACTCACTTAAATGTATGCTATGAAAGTTATCATGTTACTTTTATTCATAACGCAATTTACTTGAACAATCTTTCGCCAAATCGGAAGATCCTGAAAGAGAAATCAAAAGCTCGGTATTTTTATGTTAGCGGGATGCAGGTGATAAATCGCCAAACATTTTCCCCGTCGCATTTTTTTGTATTTCATTAATTTCATTTTAAATATAATCCTTTCATTCATTTTATTTAAAATACAAAACTGAAACACTTAAAATTAATGGCTTTCACTTCTTTCTTTTTTTAAAACGAAACGAAACGAAAAATATTAGGCACAGATGTCATATATGCACCGGGGTACCTAATTGGCGCCAAAATGGCGTTATTTTGCTTTACATTTTAACGCGGCTATTGTTGCTTATTTATTAATAAATGTTTACTTATTTTTATTTTCTTTTTTAAAATTATATAAATTGTTTTGTTCTATAATTATCAAATACTTTTTTTATTTATTGTTATTTCATATTAAAAACAATAGAAAATAATTTAAAAATACATGTGTAACTGGTATTCGAAATCAAAGTTTTCGCCAAATTGTCCTTAAACCCGCTAAACCCGCTGCGTATATGACATCTGTGCCAAATATTAAATAATGCAACAAACCATGAAATTTAATTTGAACTTCAAAGCAATGTTTTAATTTACCACTCGAAAAATAAAAAAAATGCTAACTGGCGAGTTAAAAAAAAGCTATTGGCGAGATTTGCACCGGGCTAACATAAAAGTACCAAGAATTCTTTGAGATGATGGCAACTTTTATGTAGTTTTATTCGAAATTTTTTTTTTTTTTTAAATCAAAATGTAATTGTTTATGACAGTTACATGACTTGGACTGTAATAATATAGATGAAATTATGGCAATAGAATAATATTTGGCGACTTATCACCTGTGCCTGGCTACCATTAAAGTACAAAAATGCCCGCCTGGAATATAAAAAGCAAAGGGATCCGCCCGGAACTGTTGATGATATTCACATGATTTAGGCTATTATTATAAAGATCGTTTTCAATTCTAAAAACAGCGCAAAGAATAATATTTCCTTACGATTAAAAATTTATTTACTATTAAAAACGGAAGAAAAACTTAAAAACTACTATTACATGAGTACGTGTTAAAAGCAGGAAAATATTGAAAATTATGTCATGAAAATTGTATTTACACGGGAATATTAAAAGAGCAAGGAAACTTTAAAATAATAAATACATTAATATGCGTGTAAAGCAGTTAATTGTAGTAATTACGTTACATTTAAAATGTCCAAATAATAATACTGCCAAACAATTTAAATATATGTATGCGTGACATTAATTTCATATTTCGAGATGATATTTTTAATAAATGTTCCCAATTCTAAGACACCAGGAATAATAATATTTCCTTTCTAAATACAAAAGTATTTTCATGTGAATGGTAAAAAGAGAAAGAAAACTTTAGTGAAACTTAGATTAGATTTAAAACGATACATTTAAAATGTCTCTATTGTATTATGTTAATCGTTTTATAACGCTGTTAAAAAATACCGGGAGGCAAAGACTCCGTTTACTTAATTCATTTTATTTTAGCTTCTTTTCAAATGTTTAACTTTTATTAAACACGAAAACAACCACTGGATGTCTTAACAGCAAGTGATCCGGCCTTAAATTTTCGTAATCAATGGGAATTGAATGGAAACCCGTTTGCAGGAGATCTCCACAGGTTTTTTCATTATAATTCAATCTTCTCTAATCTTTTTAAAGCCGATAAAATTAACGTGTTTTTAGATTCTGCGGTGTCTGAACGGGGGTTGGCGGGCGTGGCTTTCAGGGTGCAGAGCCCCACAGTATTAATATATTTCTTTAGATTGTTCATTAACACCACCAAACACCATTTTTATTTGAACAGTATCAATTTGGTATTCAAATAAAGTTTTGAAATTTATTAAAAGGGATACTTTTGTATGAGTTAATAGCCGAAGAAATCTTCCTCCCTTACAGCAGTCATTTTTACTTCTGATCATTTCAGTTGTTTAAGTGCATAGTTCGATATTATGTCTGTTAAATTTGTGTTTTATTCATATTATTTTATTGTATTGAAGGAGTTTTAAGTTTGTTATGGAATATCAGCCGGAAACAAATGCTGAATTATTTATATTTACTTAAGTACAAATGAATTTATCTGTCCTAATCATCTGGGTGCGAAAGAGAAAGATTAAAAAAAAAATCATGCTTGAAATTTATTTTAAAAACCATAAAAAATGAGTAAATTGCGATACAGTTTTCAAATTTTTGAAGCAAACTGCATTTGTAAGTATATTGTTTCTTTTATTCGACGGTGCAAAAACTGCAAATTTTCGATGATTAGAAGTTTAAACTAGTTGGATGTGCCAATCCGAAAACTTTCTTCTATCTTATACATCCTAAAATTCCAAAAAGTAATTACACATGTTAATACTTCAATATTCTTAGTTTAATACTAACTAGACGAACTTTGATTTTCATCTTAAAATTTTGCTTCAGTCAATTAAACAGACTTAAAACGAGTTAATCTATATCATGATATTTGTTAAAATTAATAGTTTTTCCTTAATACATGGAAATTATTACAGAGAGAAAAATTCGCCTTGGATACAATATTTCAAATGAAAATCAAATTTCAAAGTAATTGCTTAAAAGGCGTAAAGGCCAACACAGTGAAAAATTGTGTTTCGTGTTAGCCCCAGGTCGGTGGCTCACGATAAATATTCCATCTTGTGCTGCGTTTGTAGCCTTGCCAACATATAATAGTGAGAAATTTTCCGAGCTGTGTATCGTTCCAAGTGGTTTAGTCGGTAGAACGTCAGTGCGCTATACTGATGGCCCGGGTTCGAGTCTCGGTTTGGAATCTTTTTCACTGTGTTAGCCTTTGCGCCTTTTAAGCAATTACTTTGAAATTTGATTTTCATTTGAAGTTTTTCCTTATTCTGTTGTTATCAGCTGTTTGCGAATAGCCCCGCTTAGCAGGAAGCGAGTTCCCGCTGCTGAACAAGCAGACGATGGACAATAGAACTACGAAAAATCAAGAAAAGTATACAAAAATCGCTATCACAGATCCCCTTTACCGCGCAATATTTCCAAATTCAAGGAGGACCTGTTCGGCAAAGCCAAAAAACATGGACAAAAAATTTGGTTCAATTGTATGCATAATTTTATACACTTTTCGATGGTATAATAAAGAAAATGGCACAAACATCGCTATTACAGCTCCCCCTTCTGGCAGATTTTTTCAAATTCAGGGAGGACTTGATTGCCATAGCACATACAAAAAAATTTTGGTTCAATTCTATGTATAACTTCATACACTTTTCGATGGTACAACAATGAAAATGGCACAGATATCGCAATTATAGCGCCCCATTCCGGCGGAATTTTTCCAAATTCAGGGAACACCTTCGTGCCATGACGAAAAACATACGCAAAAAATTTGGTTCAATTCTATGGATAACTTCATACACTTTTCGATGGTACAATATTCAAAATGGCACAAAAATCGCTAATACAGCGCCCCTAACGGTGATTTTTTTCCAAATTAAGGAAGGACCTTCTTGCCATAGTCAAGAACTTAAAAATATTTTTTGGTTCAATTCTATGCATAACTTCATACTCTTTTCGATGGTACAATAATCAAAATCGCACGAAAATCTCTATCACAGCGCCCCCTTCCAGCCGATTTTTTCCAAATTAAGGGAGGATCTACTTGCTATAGCCAAAAACTTAAAAAAAAAAAAAAATTAGTTCAATTGTATGCATAACTTCATACACTTTTCGATGGTACAATATTCAAAATCGTACAAAAATCGCTATTACAGCCCCCCCTACCAGCAATTTTTTCCAAATTAAGGAAGGACCTGCTTGCCATAGCCAAAGACTTAAAAAAAATTTCCTTCAATTCTATGCATAACTTCATATACTTTTGTGATGGTACAATGGCGACAGACACACGGATAGACAGACATTTTCTATAAACATGTTTCTTGTGATCTCTGACCCCTAAAACGTGTAAATTCGTCGAAAACTGGAAGTCGAAAAAAATTTTGATTACAATACTGTCTTCTATTGAAGATAGATTATAATAAAAAATTTCTGTTAAAGCGAAATTTAATCGCCTGCTGTTTCCAACATCAAAATAATGTGAGCCTTACGCAGAGACACGTTTGGCCTTTATAATATAGATATGGGGCATTCTCACAATCTTTTGACTTTTAAGTCCCTGAATAATAATTTTTATTTTAGTACATATTTTTGTGTTTTTTTTTTTTTAATTTCATGTACTAAGAAACATTCCATTGCATGACTTTATAACGATATTAACGAGATAAATAAGTTTTGGACGATGTTGGGGGGGGGGGGGGCGAAATATCCAAGAAACTCCTATACCGTCTCGTGTCCCTGGTGCTGATTTTTAACTTTGGAGCTGTCTGTATAAAATTATTTCAATAAAAGTAATTCGATGTAATTCTTTTCCGAAACTGGGACTATTGTTTTATATAAATACTAGGGGGCTCTGCACCCTGCAAGCTACGCTCGCTAACCCCCGTTCAGACACCACAGAATCTAAAAGCACGTTAATTTAATCGGTTTTAAAAAGATTAGAGAAGATTGAATTATAATGAAAAAACCTATAGCGATCTCCCTGTAAACGGGTTTCCATTCAATTCCCTTTAATTGCGAAAATTTAAGGCCGAATTAGTTGCTGTTAAGACATCCAATAGTTGTTTTCGTGTTCGGTTAAAGAAGACCGTCAGTTAAACACTTGAAAGGAAGCTAAAATAAAATGAATTAAGTAAACAGAGTCTTTGCCTCCCGGTATTTTTTAACAGCGTTATAAAACGATTGACATAATACAATTTACTACAATTACTACAACTTACCGCTTTAACCCCTTCAAGGGCGGTGGTTCATTTTTGGACCACTTAATTTCAATTCTTAACCTCTCATTTGGCACCAGAATATTGGAATGAAAATTTTCCTTTTATTAAGTAAGTGAACAAAAGCATTTTCGTATTTCGAAATTTGTTTGTAAATTTTGGTGCCATTGACTGATTTCAACATTTTATGAATAGTAATACCTTGCCCCTGAAAGGGTTAAAAGCATATTAATGTATTTATTATTTTTAAGTTTCCTTTCTCTTTTAATATTCACGTGTAAATACAATTTTCAAGATATAACTTTCAATATTTTCCCGCTTTTAACACTCACTCATTTAATCGTAAATTTAAAGTTTTACTTTCTTCTATCTTCAATAGAAGAAAGTATTGTAATCGAAATATTTTTCGACTTCCGGTTTTTGACGTATTTACACGTTTTAGGGGTCAGAGATCCAAAATAACATGTTTATAGAAAATGTCTGTCTGTCCGTGTGTCCGTCTGTCTGTCGCCATTGTACCATCAAAAAGTGTATGAAGTTATGCATAGAATTGAACCAAATTTTTATTTTAAGGTTTTGGCTATGGCAAGCAGATCCTCCCAGAATTAAAACAAATTCGCCGGTAGGGGGCGCTGTAATACCGATTTTTGCGCAATTTTGAATATTGTACCATCCAAAAGTGTATGAAGTTATGCATAAAATTGAACCAAATTTTTATTTTAAGTTTTTGGATATGGAAAGTAGGTCCTTCCTGAATTTGGAGAAAATTCGCCGGTAGGGGGAGCTGTAATAGCAATTTTTGTGCGATTTTGAATATTGTACCATCCAAAAGTGTATGAAGTTATGCATAGAATTAAACCTAATTTTTAATTTAAGTTTTTGGATATGGCAAGTAGGTCCTCCCTAAATTTGCACCACTTATGCGATTTCATTTATTTCTTTATTTTTCATTTATACGTTTTCTAGTTGGGAAACTACTTATTCCCATGTTTTCTGAAGATTAAACTTTTCTTTGATACGGTAGAAATAATTATTTTATTTTATTTTACATTCGTTGAAAATTAAAAACTTAAAAATAATTCTGATATTAATTAAAACAGATAGTCCAAATTCTGTGCTCAGATACGTGCCTTAATAATTTCCCATTATTGTCAGACGCAAGATATATATATCACTATTTAGCCACTTATTTAAATCATTTTAAAATGATCTTACTTTTAAAAACTAGAGAACAGGAATTCTGCTTTTTCAGAATTTATTGTCGCCCCCGATGAAAAAAAAAAAATATATATGTATATAAATATAGATACGCTAGAGTCCCTTAGGAATGGATCATTTTCTTCTGATGGACTGATGGCTTCCATTATTATGAAACAGTCATTATAAATGGAGTGTTAGGTGAAGATGAAAGAGCTGCCATAAAAAGTTAGAACTTTGATTTTCTGGTCAGAATGGGGTGAAAAAAAAGGCCATAATTTTTCTTTTTTTTTTCCATTCTGACCAGAAAATCAGAGTTCTAATTTTTACGGCTGCTCTTTCATCTTCGCCTAAAACTTCACCTATAATGGCTATTTCATAATAATAGAAGCCACCAGTCCATCAGAAGAATATAACTCGGTTAAGCGGGACTCTACTGTAGTTCAGTTTTAAGACTTAAAATACGCCATTTTATTTTATATAAAACGACGTCAAAATTCATCCACTGAAGAATTCCTCATTTGCAATCCAGTCATAAACAACTTCTACAATAAAGTATGCATAGGAGTCACTATTTCAGATTAATACACAAATCCAACAAAAATGAAAACAGCAAGAAGCTCGACAAAAAAATAGGCTATCTAATGACTCATATGCCTTCATTTCTTTGTAATATTAATATAGATACTTAAAATTAAAATTAGTTTATAATACCTCCATGTTTTATCATAAATCATTCATTTATATATTTTTAAAAATAGCGCGTATTTTAATTACATTTTTTCCAGTAGTTATGGGAAAATGACCGCAAAAAAATATAATTGCTATTTCCAATTATTTTTCCTTTCCTTTCTACAGAAATGGAGTACTTAAGTTGCCAAAATTAAACAACTGACGCTAAAAATTACAAAAAAATTAATAGCTCAAAAATAAATGGAGATGCAGTTTTCAAACAAATTTCATTTAAAAGTACTTTTCTTTCCCAATACGACGGTATAAAAATTGAAAATGTGCGATGCTTAGAAGTTAAAAAAATTGCATTAGAATATTTAAGAGTACAATGATACATCTGCCTTGTTTTACAGCTGGCTTATACAACAGAACTTTATTTTTTGGAGACGACATTTTATTCGCTGGGAGAAAGAAATAGCATACCGGTAGCTAAAAATAAAGATTCTTAACACAATTGTAATTTAACAATATTGCAATTTTATTATTTTCTTCACACTTCATTGTACATTAATGAACTGAAATTAATTTTAAATTATACGTTTTTCGTTCTATATAATCTTTTAAGTTCTTATTAGATTCATAAAAAATGTAATATTGTGAAAAATAAAATTTTTACACAAGGCTAGTTTCTTGCGTACTTGTAATGTAAGTCACATGGGTGCAAATTGCTACGATTTTTGGCTACCACCAGTTTTCAACGGAAAAAATGTGACATTTAATCGGAGATACCTCATTAATTGAATAAGACGAAGAAAACTTATCAAAAATAACGGTGGCCAAAAAGCATAGTAGTTATCAGCTATGTGACTTACACTACAAAAATCAATGCATAGCTGCCAACTTGTACGGATTTTTCTCACCACTAAAATTTAAGAGTAAATGTTATTTAAAACATCACCGAAATCTAATGATATATATATATATATATATATATATATAGTAGTTTTTTATAATTACAGCTATATCATTTATTAAGATTCCTATCAACTATCTTACTTGACTTGAGTTTGAACTTGATACTAAACTTTTAATTTTTCTTTAACTTTGTTAATTTATCCTTCAAGTAGTTTTATACTACAATTTTTAGCTCACAGGCTATCAAAGCCTGAGAGCTAATGTGTCCGCCGGTTCTGTATGTACGTACGTAACGCGATAACTCTTGATAGAAATATCCGATTTGCTTCAATTTTTTTTCTAGGTTCATTCCGATAAGATGCTTCCCTGATTAGATTTGGGGGTTCATTGGTTAAGCATAAAGGGGAAAAGGGGGGGTTAGTCCCCTCTTAATTTAGATAAGTGGGTTTTTCAAGCAGAATTATTTCGATTTGCTTCAAATTTAATATATACTGGTTTATTCCGATATGGCGCTTTCTTGATCATATTTGGAGGTTCATTAGTTAAGTATAAAAGAGGGGAAAGGGGGCAAGTCCCCACCCTTAATTTCGATAAATGGGTTTTCAGATAAGGAGATTTTCTTGATTAGATTTGGACATCCATTAGTTAAGTATAAAGGTGGGAATGGGTGAGCTAATACCCCCGTTAATTTAGCGAAATGGTTTTTCATGCAGAATTATCTGATTTGCTTCAGATTTGGTATACATGTTTATTCTGATAAGCGCGTCCTTGATTAGATTTGGAGGTTCAACGGTTAAGTATAAAAGGGGGAAACGAGAGCTAATCCCCCTCAATTTATTTTTTGAGAGGCATTATTCTTTGATATAAGAATATAATATACAATTATTGTGAATAGCCTGTGAGCTCAATGCCATCAGTTTAACTGGGCACTTTTCTTTTTATTCTTATCCCAATAGCTCACCCAAACATAAGGCATTCCATCTTTAGTCTGGGTGTTAAGCTGATCTCAGCTAGGAAACTCCTCAACGCTGCTCATCATTCAATGAATTCTAACGATGGAACAAGACAAAATTTTCTATTAAATTTTAGTGCTAACAAAAAACCGTACAAGTTGGCAGCTATGTCCATGGAACTAGCCATAAAAAAGTATAATGTGACTTTAATTGATTATCCAGTGAAAATTCAGGTTACACAAATTGGCCATAATAAAACAAAACATGGAAAATATAATTAAAAAAGTAAGAGAAATTTTATTGAAATGGTAAGTTGTTTGTAGAGTTTAAAAACAAAATTTTTTCTAAATATTGAAAGTTTAAATTTTCGCCGAATGGAATGATTAAGTAGGAAAACATTTATTAAACGAAAAATATTATCCTAAGACATTCTTTATCTAACCTTTTCATTTTATTTTGCTTGTTTCCAAACAGTGAAATGAAATACTAGAGAACAGGAATTCTGCTTTTTCAGAATTTAGTATCGCCCCCGATGAAAAGAAAATACATGTATATAATTATACAGGATGTCCGGTCTCAACGGTGTCCAATGGCTAATTTCTAAACCGTTAGTCATATGCATATAGTTTCAATTAGAAAAAATGCTTTAAATCATATAAAGAAATATTTTAAAAGCGATTTGGGTCAATAAAAACATTTCTTAAAAAATTACGAAATTTAAATTTTTATACGGTCCCCCGGTCCTATAAGCTATATTTAGTAAAATTTTCCTATTACACTGACAAGTAAGACAAAAAAAGTCCCATTCATATGACACTAAAATTGAGCGAGTTATGAAACTTTAAAAATGCATGACTTATGCCACTTTTCTGCTCTGAAAATAAATGAGTTCGGCTTGGCTTTGAGGGGTCATATTCCAAGTGCTTAAAGTATTCGAAGATGTCCTTTCATGTGTATTTGCGCCTTGAAAAAAATCGTACAAGTATTACGATTAAGTTAACATTTATTAAATTTCAGATTGGCTGAAATAACATATGTTTTATTTTGTCAGGATTTGAGACTGTTTCTTTTATGATTTCTTTTAATAAAATTAAGTTAATTTTATAAGTTTTTATGTTACTTCAACGATCTTATGAATGTTTTTCCAGTTCAAAATTTGTATTCGAACTTTAACCCACTTTCAAATATCCGAACGAGATTACATTTTACATACTGGCGCAAATCCGATAACGATCTAATATTATTATGATTTTCGGTGGTTACCATTTATACTTATTTTATAGGATAACACAAAAAATTTCGGATAGATTACCGCCAAGAAGTTTATGAAAAAGTTTTAGATTAGATAATACAAGACGGAGATTGTTGATTTTTTTAATTTTTATGTATTTTTTAGCACTGAATCCGAAAATGCCTTAATTTTTAACCATCATGACAGGATATTTCGCAAATCATAAATTGTCGAATTTAAAGAATAACAAAAATCGGATACTATAAAGTAGAGGAGATGGTTGTATTTTTTAACTTTTGATAATTGATTTTTATGTACTTTTTAGCACTAAATCTGAAAATGACTTTCATTTTTAACGATCACGTTAGAATTTTTTTGAAAATGTGTAAGTTAAAATATAGCGAAAATTTCATACTATAAAACATATGTAAAATTTTATTTTATTTGATTCAATAATGTATTCGATATTTTTGCTTATCTCGGGATTCTTACAGCTGGGTGGTGTGATGAGATGGGGGAGGAGATTCAATTTTTACTTTGAACTTTTTAACTTTGAAATTTACAATATGCGAAAAATCTTGATGTGATGGCTAAAAATGAAGGTCAATTCCGGATTCAGCGGTACAGAATACATAAGAATCAATTATCAAAAGCTAAAAAACATGACATAACCCAACTTTTGCAGGCTAGTGTAATCTAATAACATTTTAAAATACGTATCATTTTGTAAAGAATTGAGGTTGTTAATTTAGCATCATTTTATTTAACAAAAATTCTGGTTTTTTTTCTTCAAATATGCTTATTACAAATTGTATATTTTGCATTATGTCAGAATGACTAAAGATTTCAAATTTATATTGCAATGTTAATTTTACTCTCAACCATTTTTTAATATATCTGACGAAATTATATTTCGACTAAATTTGTGAATGATCCCCAATTTGCAGCAAAAAATATGCTAAAACTTTAATCAGCTATTACTCGGTCAATTTTAATCGTAGAACAACGGGATTTTTTTTGTCTTACTTGTCAATGTAAAAGGAATATTTTACTAAATATAACTTATAGGACAGGGGGACCGTATAAAAATTTAAATTTCGTAATTTTTTTAAGAAATGTTTTTATTGACCCAAATCGCTTTTAAAATATTTCTTTACCTGATTTTAAATATTTTTGTAATTGGAACTATATGTCTATGACTAACGGTTTAGGAATTAGCCATTGGGCACCGTTGAGACCGGACACCCTGTATATATACAGTAGAGTCCCGATTATCCGAGTTAATCGAAATTATACCATTGGAATGGATCCTTTTCTTCTGATGGACTGATGGCTTCTATTATTATGAAACAGCTATTATAAATGGAGTGTTAGGTGAAGATGAAAAAGCAGTCGTAAAAAAATTATGGCCATTTTTTCCACATTCTGACCAGAAAATCAGAGTTCTTACTTTTTACGGCTGTTCTTTCATCTTCACATAGCACTTCATTTATAATGGCGGTTTCATAATAATAGAAGCCATCAGTCTATCAGTAGAAAATATCTGGGTTAAAGCGCCAACTCTGTTAAGCGGGACTCGGATAATCGAGACTCTACTGTAGTTCAGTTTAAAGACTTAAAACACGCGATTTTATTATATATAAAATGACGTCATTCGTATCCGCTGAAGAATTCCTCATTTGCGATCCAGTATTAAACAACATCTACAGTAAAGTACGCACAGGGCGTCACTATCACTGAATAATACGCACATTCAAAAAAAGAGATTTCTTCATTCAAGAAATTCGACAAAAAAAAAAAGTTGGCTATCTCATGATTCATATGCCTTCATTTGTTTGTAATATTATTATATATACTTAAAATTAAATTTAGTTTATAATAGCTCCATGTTTTATCAGAAATCATTCAATAATATTTTTTCAAAATAGCACGTATTTTAATTACACTTTTTTCAGTTTTTATGGGAAAATGGCAACAAAAAGATATAATTGCTATTTTTCCTTTAATTTCTACAGGAATGGAGTACTTGAGCTGCCAAAATTAAACAAATGTCGCTAAAAATTACCAAAACAATTAATATCTCAAAAATAAACGGAGGTGCAGTTTTGAAACAAATTGCATTTAAAAGTGCTTTTTTTTCCCAATACGATGGTATAAAAATTTAAAATGTGCGATACTTAGAAGTTTAAAAAATTGCAATAGACAATTTAACAGTACAATGATACACCTGCTTTGTTTTACGGCTGACCAGGGTCGTACTGGCATAACTGAGAGGGCGGTGGCACAATGGATAAAAAGGGCGCCGATTGCCTTACAAAAGGGCGCAAATGCTTATATATATATATATATATATATATATATATATATATATGTATATACATACATACATACAATATATATATATATATATATAATAAATTTGAAATCACAAATATATGAAGAAATTGATAAAGTTCTAAAGATGATTTAGAAATGAACATATGAAACCAGTATGTAAAATATGAATCTATGAATGACTCACAGAATCATCAGAGGAGCTTGTGAGTTCATTCATAGAAGATGCGTTATTTCATCCAATTTTGTCGGCATTAAGCCTAAAATGACAAAATTTAGCTCCTTATAACGCAAACATTGCAGAAAATAGATTATAAAAAGCTAAGAGATCCAAAGAAAGATACACCTCATACGGGATATTAAAAATTATTAGAACACAATACCTGAATGACATACTAAGAGTCAAAACTACTGCATATCAGCATGGAAAACAAAGTTAAGACTATATATATATATACATACATACACATACACATACACACACACACACACTATATAAATTATGTATAAAAAATCACTTTAAAAATATATACGAGTATATTGCTATAGTGAAAACTTTATTCCTAAAATATCTATGACACCCAAATTAGTATTTTACACTATAGAAATGTAATATGCACATAAATAGTTCCCCGCAAGACGTACTTAAAAATCTCCATACAATTATCTCCAAATGGAAAATAAAATACTAAAAAAAAAAAAAAAAAAACAATTTCGTTGGGTCAAAACTCAAAAGTGCAAAACATTATTCTATACAATTCAATAATATTTTATATAATACAATCTCTAGGATACAAATACTAATTATGGTGTATAAAATTTCAGGAGAGTTATTTTTGTTCAGGGCAAGATTGACGTCTATTTTACGTGAATTATTTTAAAAAAATGTTTTATTTCTTTATTTTTTCAACATTAAAAAGATATAGTGAAGCGTTTGGTTTGAATTCCGCTATTTAAAAAGTTTAAATATATATATATATATATAGTCAGAAATTGCATGAAAGACAAATATTCTTTAACATTATTACTCAGTTTTCGTTATTATTCAATTTAGTTCGTAGCAACAAATAAATCATATTTCGGTAAATATTAAAAATATCATTTAATTTTCATCCCATTTTTTTTTTTTTCGCAACAGTTATAAAGAGAAAATAAGAGAAAATTTTGAAGATTTCACAAAAATTCAAACTGATAAGTACTCTTGTGAAAGAGACACAATTAAAAAAATAATAATAATATGTAATGTTACCTTACATTGTTTTTCCATGGACAATTCGCAGCTCTTGTTATTCAAGATGCAATATTAGCATATCTGAGCTGTGATAGTGATGATATTTTATAATACTGTACACTGTACACTATTTTTTAAAAAGTGTGAACTGTGAAGCACTAGCTTACTAAAAGAAAAATATTTAAGATTACACTAAAATGGGTAAATAACTCAGGACACAGGCAAATAATATAAAGAGAGAGTAGTTCTTTAACACTGGATAGAACGAGACAAACGAAGCAGATTTCACATCAGGGGCACTTAATTTATACCGGCTATCGGTTGAAAATTAGAAACACATGCATTTCCAGTTTCTGTTGAGTGGACAATAGATGGCTGATTTCGGTACTCTCTTTTCCCTGGGACATCATGCATTTCGGTTTCCTTTCAAACAGGGCTGAAACTAGCCTTTTTTCCATCCGGGGCAAACATGGATTTTGGCGCCCCCCCCCCCTCTCCCTCCTCTTCCGTAAAGTATATTTACAAAGAGAATTTTAACCGAGTTATTTTCTTCTGATGGACTGGTGGCTTCCATTATTATGAAACAGCCGTTATAAATGGAGTGTTAGGTGAAGATGAAAGAGCAGTCGTAAAAAGTTAGAGCTGTGATTTTCTGGTCAGAATGAGAAAAAAAAATGCCATACTCTTTCTTTTTTTCTTTTTTTTTTTTTTTTTTGAAAAAAAAAATTATGGCTATTTTTTCCCCATTCTGATCAGAAAAAAAATTATGGCCATTTTTTTTTTCATTCTGACCAGAAAAAAAAATTATGGCCATTTTTTTTTCCTATTCTGACCAGAAAATCTGAGTTCTAACTTTTTACGACAGCTCTTTCATCTTCACCTAACATTTCATTTATAACAGTTGTTTCATAATAATGGAAGACACCAGTCCATCAGAAGAAAATTATCCATTCCAAAGGTATAAGTTCGATTGAAAAAACTATTTACCGTATTTTATGGAAGAAACGCCGCGGCGTTTACGAGTTTAAAAGTTAATTTTTTTTTCAAGTGCGGCGTTTACGATTTTTTTTTAAATACCAACTGAGTTTCTTAATTTAAAAATTCATAAAAATATTTAAAATCGGATTTAAATATTTTAAATAAAACTTCAGACATCTTAAGATATTAAAAACGAGACATCCCACACTGTTCAGAAAACTTTGATTAAAGTTAGGTCAATGTGGCGCTGTCGACAAAAGTAGCGTTCTGATAGATGCGGCGTTTACGATATTTTTAAGCTTATTCAGGCCAATTTGAGGAGTGCGGCGTTTCTTCCATAAAATACGGTAATACTTTGAGCAGAAAGAAGGGGTTACCCCTGCAATTTTCATGACACTAATAGCATCCCATAGCTGCCAATGTGTACGGTTTAGTTACCTCTAAAATTTAACACAAATTTTTACCATATTTAATCGTTGACAATTATTAGACCTTTTTAAACTGAATTTCTGGAAGTGACAGCTAATTGTTCCAACGACATTTCTGTGGCTGTCAATTCCTAAAACTTGGCTAAAAGTGCTGACTTTGACAACATTTTCTGAATGAATCTTTGCCTTTATAAGAAAATGGGAAACTTTAATTTCTTGATATCTGAACAAAATCGGTAAATTTTATATTTTCACGAATATTAATGCAATTTTTTTGCATTTACAAATGAAAATGACTTCGCGAAAGTATCAGAAAAGTAGTTAGTTTGGATTTGGGAATAGCTTTCAATATAAAAAATTCTCATAACGAGGATGTGACCGCCTCCCACCCCAAAAAAGGATATCCATGAACCCTCTAAATGATGAGCTGGATCCGCCATTGGCTTTGTCGAATATTGATTGATTAAAAATAACGGAATCGAAAAAAATTCCGTTTTATACAGGATCCTTTTGCCATATCATCTTTAGATTCTTCTATGTTTTGTCATACGCCAGGCAGGATGATTTTAACAATACCGTGCAAAACGTAGATGCGAGAAAAATTGACAAACAAAATCTTTATGTGGCGCCCGGGGCACATGCCCCCCCCCCCCCCCCTTAGTTTTGGCTCTGCTTTCAAATGAGCAAACTTACAAAGACTGTGCCCAATAACAATGGAGTTGTTTCTGTTTTTCAAAGGTCTTGTTCTTTTTTACCGCGATTCATGTGTGTACGCAGGGTAGGGGGGGGGGGGGGGAGCAGAAAATCTTCGATAAAGTAATACATTCTTTAAAAGTATTACGTTGAATGTATTATTTTGAAAAGTAGTATTACTTTAATTTTATTGCATGATAGTTTTGTTTTAAAGGTTTTCCTTAAATTCCATTACAACTGCTGATTGCTTTACTTGGCCGAAAATACCAACTATTTTTTATTGCCCACCAGAAACTTTGTAATCGAACTGTCTTTTATATTTTTTGAGAAAAGCAAAACATCTTTCAGAAAAGGCTTTCAAAGGTGGCGTTTTGAACGGAATTTCCGAACGCGAAAGTGGGGGAAGAGTAAGAAAATTGTTGTCACGAGACAACAATCAATTTTAACTCAAGTTGTAATTAATTTAAAGAAAAGAATCTATTGTATTACAAATCACTTCAATAACCAAGCCTTATTCTTTTATGTAGAGTTTGGCTGAATATTCGGTTTCATTTTCGTTTTCAGTCCAAAATCCTAGTTTCGGCGAAAATACTGCCGAATATTCGGTATTACTATAACTGCCCCTCCCTAACCTCCCTCAAACGGCACTCCCATCCAAAGAGCCGCACATTCTATATATTCACATACAAGGGGATAAATCTAGAAGGTATTACTAATATTGATTAAATTCGTTATTTTTAAAGGAAATTATTTTTTAATATTTTTTATGTTTATTGCAACTTATATTTAATTAATTTTATTTCAGTCAAATTATTTTTTAATTAATAATTATGTACTGCCGTTTCTACGCAAAACATTATTCAGATAACATGCGTATATGTATGTTTATGTTACTTACTTTGAATTTATTTTTAAAACAGTTTCGCTTTCGTTTTCAGTCGAAACTAAGGAAGGTAACCGAAATTCGATTTCTTTCGAACACTATTTTTATGTTTGTAAATGAGCAGAAATTTTCGCATTATTGAACGTTAAAAAATGTTTTTTTGGAACCGCTTTAAGGATTTACACGTAATCATAACTTATAAATTTCGGAAAATCTAGTTTTTATTTTAGCGGCTTTATCAACGGAATTAAGACTTCTTTATGTGGCCAGAAACTGGAATAGACCAATCTATGTAAGTAAAAAAAAATAAAAAAATACAATAAGCATTCTATTATAATTATAACATAAAATTGAAACTAGTTTTTTCTCAAAATTGCATTTTTAAATAGATGACCACGACACGATTACTTTAATAATACTGAATTGTTTCGCTTCTACTTTTTTTCTTATATAATTATCCAGTGCATTAAGGATTTTTTTTTTTCCAATCATTAAAAATCAGTATTTTTGTACGATAAAAGTTAAATACCCTCTTCAAATAATCAGCATTAAAAAAAAAAAAAAAAAAAAAAAAGAGCTTTTCATAATTTTTACCCTTTGTCTCGTCTAGTCACTAAAATAAGTCATATTTAATTAAAAATTAGTTTATTTTAATTTCAGATAAGCCAAATTTAAACTACAATGGTCGTCGCAACTCACACGCACAAAAAAAAAAAAAAAAAAAAAAAAGCACCAAAAGAGCGGCAATAGCTTCAAATATATTTGCATTTTTAAAAAGTAAAATGTATCAAAATTATATTTAAACATTGTATTACAAAATAAAGCAGGCGAACTGTGAGTAAGATTTTAACACTTTCTATAAAATTAAGTCTATATTTTAGAAATATTTTGAGAACTAAGAAAAAAAAGACATCTTTTAGGAAGTGTACACAAAAAATAGAAGTTAAAAATATAATTTCCCGAGGTGATATTTTAAATATACGAATGCATCCAATGCTCATAGACTTTACTTTAGTGAGGGGAAATCGGAATGGAAAAAAATTGAAAAGAAGAATAACACGTTTTTTCCTACCGCAATTAATCTTATATGTGTTCATTATTTTGCAGTTATTTTTTAACTCGATATCTTGAAAAAAAGAAATGTATCTAAAAAATGATCAGGTTTGTTGGCAAAATTATTCTTTCGTTTTCACCTTAATGGGAAATTTTAAAAATTTGATGTATGTATCAATGAAAGTCATTTAATAATGTCGTGAAAAGTTTTGGGCTGCTAAAAAGATTAAGAACAATTAAGAATTCACACTGAAGAGGAATTTTGTGTAATACACCTCTTCTATTGTTACACAAAACAGTTTAAAACTGCTATAAGAGTTGCTTAATTCAATATTTTATTTTTTCGTTTTTAACGATGCTTTGTTCGCAGATGCCTGTACGTCGAGCATGTGTCGTGTGTTAATTAGTATTTCATGGGAAAATACCTACATATCCTATTTCTATTTTCTCCAGAAAGATAGAGAGCTCCAGAATATGGTATAATTAAAAAAAAAGTGTCACATCTGGTATTACTACAGAAACCACTGGGTATCTATAGGTCCAACCCCTCCGAAATGGTAATTTGTCTTCTTAGGAACTCCCACGTTATTGACTAACAGCATTGAAAACAGAACACAAACACATCTGCGCTTCGCTTTATTTATGTTCATCCATTCTTTTGTAAAACGACTTTTACAATTTTAGTGGTTTATCTATTTATTTTAATTACATATGTATTGTTCAATTTATGTGTTCAATTTAATGGTGTTTGAAGTTTAAAAAGATTAAGCAGATCTGGTTTAAAAAAAAAAAAGTTTTTAGATATTGGCTTTTTCGGATGCTAAAAATATTATCGAATTTTTAAATAGATATGAAAAATTAACATTTTCTTCTTTCAAAAGCAAAATGTACATAAGTTTCCATTCAAAATCTTGTGAAGAATTAGTCTTGGCGGTCTAACACTTATATTATAATTAAGAAATTATGGAATGCTCCACTTTAGTAGAATTAAAGCATCAGGTTGTGTGTGTATTTGTGGGGAGTGTGCGTGTGTGTGTGTGTGTGTGTGTGTGGGGGGGGGGGGGTTACTATTACAAAAACACGATACTACTTTTTTTAAAGTTATTTTTGCAGAGGCACTGATAAAAAATCTGACCAAGTGACCAAGAGCGCCATGATTACAAAAACACGATATTAGTTTTTTTCAGCGTTATTTTTGCAGAGGCGCTGAAAAAATCTGACCAAGGGCGCCATGATTACAAAAGCATGATATTAGTTTTTTGAAAGTTATTTTTACAGGGGCGCTGAAATATCTCACCAAGAGCGCCATGATTACGAAAACACGACATTAGTTTTTTGAAAGTTATTTTTACAGAGGCGCCGAAAATAAATCTGACCAAGGGCGCCATGACTACAAGAACACGATATTAGTTTTTGGAAATTTATTTTTACAAAGGCGCTGAGAAAAATCTAACCAAGGGCACCATGATTACAAAAACACGATATTAGTTTTTTTTTTAAGTTATTTTTACAGAGGCGCTGAAAAAATCTGACCAAGAGCTCCATGATTACAAAATTACAATATTAGTCTTTTGAAAGTTATTTTTACAGAGGCGCTGAAAATAAATCTGACCAAGGGCGTCATGATTACAAAATTACGATATTAGTTTTTTAAAAGTTATTTTTACAGAGAGGCGCTGAAAAAAAATCTGTCCAAGGGCGCCATGATTAAAAAAACACGATAATAGCTTTTTGAAAGGCATTTTTTACAGAGGCGCTGAAAAATATCTGACCAAAGACGCCATGCTTACAAAAACACGATATTAGTTTTTTTAACTTATTTTTACAGAGGCGCTGAAAAAATCTGACCAAGGGTGCCATAATTGCAAAAACACTATATAGTTTTTGGAATTTATTTTTACAGAGGCGCTGAAAAAATCTCTCTAAGGGCGCCATGATTAGAAAAACACGATAATAGTTTTTTGAAAAGCATTTTTACAGAGGCGCTGAAAAAAATCGGACCAAGGGCGCCATGATTATAAAAACACGATATAGTTTTTGGAATTTATTTTTACAGAGGCGCTGAAAAAAAATATCTCCAAGGGCGCCATGATTAGAGAAACACGATGATAGTTTTTTGAAAGGGATTTTTACAGAGGCGCTGAAAAACAATTTGACTAAGTGCGCCGTGATTAAAAAACACGATATAAAGTTTTTAGAATTTATTTTTACAGAGGCGCTGAAAAAAATCTCTCCAAGGGCGTCATGATTAGAAAAACACGATTATAGTTTTTTGAAAAGCATTTTTACAGAGGTGCTGAAAAAAATCTCACAAAGGGCGCCATGATTACAAAAACACAATATTAGTTTTTTTGAAATTTATTTTTACAGAGGCGTTGAAAAAATCTGACCAAGGGCGCCGTGATTAAAAAACACTATATTAAGTTTTTAAAATTTATTTTTACAGAGGCGCTGAAAAAAATCTCTCCAAGGACGCCATGATTAGAAAAACACGATAACAGTGTTTTGAAAAGCATTTTTTACAGAGGCGCTGAAAAGAATCTGACCAAGGGCGCCATGATTACAAAAACACAATATTAGTTTTTTTTAAATTTATTTTTACAGAGGCGTTGAAAAAATCTGACCAAGGGCGCCATTATTACGAAAACACGATATTAGTATCTTGAAATTTATTTTTACAGAGGCGTTGAAAAAATCTGACCAAGGGCGCCATTATTACGAAAACACGATATTAGTTTTTTTTAAACTTATTTTTACAGAGACGCTAAAAAAATCTGTCCAAGGGCGCCATGATTAGAGAAACACGATGATAGTTTTTTGAAAGGGATTTTTACAGAGGCACGGAAAAAAAATCTGACTAAGGGCACCGTGATTAAAAAACACGATATTAAGTTTTTGAAAGTTATTTTTACAGAGGCGCTGAAAAAATCTGACCAAAAGCTCCATGATTACAAAAACACGATATTAGTTTTGTGAAAGTTATTTTTACTGAAGCGCTTGAAAAAATCTGACCAAGGTCGCCTTGATTACAAAACACGATATTAGTTTTTTGAAAGTTATTTTTATAGAAACGCTTTAAAAAAATCTGACCAAGGGCGCCGTGATTACCAAAGACGCCTCTGACAAAGGAACCAAATGAAATGAAAATGAAAATCTCGTGTTTTAAATTGGCATTCCTCTTTTTTTTTCTTTTGTACTTTCACAAAAAAACTGAAATATCAAACTACCGGGCAGCCACTCAGGGCGCTAAATATTTGACAGAAAATATACTAAATACGCCATTAATACCAATCTTAATTTATGCGGAAGCTACTATTCTTCGGGGTACTGAATAAAATCTGCCCCAGGGCGCCATGACTATCAAATTCTCTGCCAATGAATCCATTTAAAATGAGAATATGTTTCTTATACAGTGTTTCGTCGTTTATACTTGCACAAAAGGCAGAAATAGAAAAATACCTGACAACACCAGGGGCGCTAAATACTTAGACGCAGAAAATATGCAAACGTATTAGACGCAGACTTATTAGACACTTTTTAGAAGCATTCTTAAAACAGAACTTATTTAAGCGTATATCTAAATAAGTGAGTACTTAATATTATTTTTTTTTAGAATTTATCATTAGTACAGGCTTTGAAACAAAGTCTGTTCCTGGATACCATATGTAACAATGGCATATCTGATTGTCGATAACTTATGTTATCTCGAAATTGGTTATCTAATTGTCTTTGATCACACATGGTTTGTTTATGCTATATACTTTAAAAAATAAAAAGCATTACTTTTTAATTTTCCAAATGAAAATCTTTGAAAATTTTATGCCTTTCAGAATGCGTGCTTTATAAAAAAAAAAAAAAAAAGTGACGATGGGCGCACCGGGCATTTGCCTCGTTGCCCGGTGGGCCAGTACGACCCTGCGGCTGACTTATACAACGTAATGTAATTTTTTGAAGACGACACAAAATAAGCTGGGAGAAAGAAATAGCATACCGGGAGCTCATACAAATAACTATTTTTTTTTTTTTTTAAATGTCCTACCTTCTTTAAATCAAGACTTGAATTATGCTTTTATGAAAATGAAGAAAGACGGATCGGAAAAAACAAAAGAAATGTTTAGGATTATTCTTTTTAACCACATTGAAGGTTGTAATATTTATAGAATAATATAAAAAGAATATTACAAAGACGTAATTTTTTTCAGCCTCTAAAAGAAAAAAAGCATATTTCAGCTGGAAATCATAAATATTCTGTTTAATGTTTACCTAGGTCATCGAACGCCGTGAACGCGAACATAATCCATAGTGCAGCTTATGCAGGATTCTGTCGATGCGCACTTTTTTTTATTATTATTTCCCCAAAATTGGCGACTTAGCGCTAATAAATTTAATCCAAGAATCCAAGTGATTTCGCCAAGGAATTCATCCTGTAGTGCAACTTCGCTGTACAACATCTCGTTCGTGGACTGCCGTTTTACATTAAGTCTGCGGAGCCTGCCTTCACTTCTTCTTAGTGTGCCTTCTTTGATACTGGTAAGATCGAGTTCATGTAGAATCCCATTACCCAACTCGATGGGCGCTAATATATATCCATTAAAATCTGTGAAAACGGAATCCGTTAAGAAAGGTTAAAAAAAAAAAAAAAAAAAAAAAAAAATAGAAAGCAGGAATTCTGCTTTTTCAGAATTTAGTGTCGCCCCCGATGAAAAAAAAAAAAAATGTATATATAAATAGTACAAAACATATTTCAATTTTAAGACTTACAGCACACGCTTTTATTTTATGTAAAATGGCGTCATTCGCACCCGTTTAAAAATTCCACATTTACGATCCACTCTTAAACAGCTACAGTAAAGTAGTCATCGGACGTCACTATCGCGAAATAATACACAAATACAGCAAAAAGATGCCGTCATTAGAGAAACTCGACAAAAAAAAAAAAAAAAAAAAAAAAAAAAAAAAAACGGCTGTCTAATGATTCATAGACCTTCATTTGTTTGTAACATTAATATAGATATTAGTTTATAATAGCTCCACGTTTTAACAGAAATCATTCGTTTATATTTTTTCAAGATAGCGCGTATTTTAATTACATTTTCTTTCGGTTGTTATGAAAAAATGGCAACAATATATATAATTAATATTTTACAACTATTTTTCCTTTACTTTCTACAGAAATGGAGTACTTCCGTTGCCAATATTAAGCAAATGGCTCCAAAAACTACAAAAAAATTAATATTTCAAAAATAAAGGGAGATGCAGTTTTCAAACAAATTGCATTTAAAAGTACTTTTTTTTCAATACGACGGTATAAAAATTGAAAATGTGCGATGCTTAGAAGTTTAAAAAATTGGTATAGAGTATTTAATTGTACGGCTTTGTTTTACGGCTGGCTTCTGTAAGGTAACGTTATTTTTTGGAGGCGAGATAAAATAAGCTGGAAGAAAGAAATAGCATACCGTACCGGGGGCTAAAAAGGCGCTTTTTAAGCTTGTTCCGCCTTAGCAGATAAGGTCCTTCTAAGTGGTGCCATGGAATTTTTTGTTTAACCCCTTCGGGACGAGCGACACATATACGTACCGCATAAGGTGCTGAGAATCCTTGATTATTCCCATCAGTAATTTTTTATTGTAAATGTTTCCTTATTTAATCAGAGCATTTTAAGATTAAAAATTCAGTAAAAGACGTTCGTCGCGAAGGGGTTAACACAAGATTCCTTTTTTGATAGATTCCATTTCGACATGTTTGATTGTATATCCAGTAAAAAAGTGATCATTAAAAACTTGATAACATATAAAATAAATTAAAAATTAAAAATAGTTTTTTAAAAAACACTCTCTTATAGTCACTCAATACTTATCTTGAAAATCATGCCCAATTTTTTGACTGCAATTCGTAATTTATTTCCGAAATTTTCCGTTACAATACATAAATTTGGCCTGGGGTACCAAACTCGATTTTTTTTTTTTTAGCTTGGTAGAAAAAGCAATCAAGTGAATTTATTAAAAAATATTTCATTTTTGCTAGCCCCCGGTATGCTGTTTCTTTCTCCCAGCTTATTTTGTGTCGTATCCAAAAAATAACGTTACCTTACAGAAGCTAGCCGTAAAACAAAGCAGTACGATTCAATACTCTATAGCAATTTTTTAAACTTCTAAGCATCGCACATTTTCAATTTTTATACCGTCGTGTTGGAAAAAAAAGGTACTTTTAAATGCAATTTGTTTGAAAACGGCATCTCCATTTATTTTTGAGATATTAATTTTTTTTTGTAGTTTTTAGAGCCATTTGCTTAATATTGGCAACGGAAGTACTCCATTTCTGTAGAA
The DNA here is from genome assembly GCA_963932465.1 of Maratus speciosus. NCBI lineage: Eukaryota > Metazoa > Arthropoda > Arachnida > Araneae > Salticidae > Maratus > Maratus speciosus. Next base: position 302,474,630 of record OZ010800.1, read on the forward strand.
AGTAAAAGAAAAATAGCAATTATATCTTTTTGTTGCCATTTTACCATAAAAACTGAAAAAAAAATTAAAATACGTGCTATTTTCAAAAAAATATAAATGAAGGATTTCTGATAAAATATGGAGTTATTAGAAACTAAATTTAATTTTAAATATCTTTATTAATAATACAAACAAATGAAGGCCTGTGAATCTTTAGATAGCCGATTTTTTTGTTGAGTTTTTTGAATGACGAAATCTCTTTTATTTTGGATTTGTGTATTATTCCGCGATAGTGACGTCGTATGCGTACTTTACTGTAGATGTTGTTTAACACGGGATCGCAAATGACGAATTCTTCAGCGGATGTGGATGACGTCACTTTATGTAAAATAAAATCGCGTGTTATAAATCTTAAAACTGAACTACAGTAGAGTCCCAATTTTTGGAGTTTTCGCTTTCACCGAGTTATTTTCTTCTGATGGACTGATGGCTTCCATTATTACGAAACAGTCATTATAAATGAAGTGTTAGGTGAAGATGAAAAAGCAACCGTAAAAAGTTAGAACTCTGATTTTCTGGTCAGAATGGGGAAAAAAAATGGCCATAACTTTTTTTTCAAAGAATTTATTCCACTTATTCCGACTCTTTTGCGGAAGCAAGGTTCGTAGGTCCCCAGCCACGTCCCGAGTAAAAGACACTCTAGCGAAAGCCAGGTTGGAAAAAAAAATCAAAAATTGAAACTGGACAAATTTAAAAGGGAAATTACACAAATTAAAGACACCGAAAAGCGGGAAGGGAGGGCTCGGGACTACTACCGACCAACCACTGCTACGGCGAGCTTATTATTACTATTACGTGCTTATTACACAATTTTTTTGTCATCGGGGGCGACACTAAATTCTGAAAAAGCAGAACTCCTGTTTTCTAGTTCTGTTTCTTTTTTAAGATAGGGCAGTAGGGAAGAAAAAAATGAAAGATTATTTAATCTATATTTTTATGCCTTCTAAATTGATTTTTTTTCTCGACGTATAATCTTAAATTAATTCATATTTAAAAGGATTTTTTTTTATTTTTTAAATTACACTTCATAATATATCATTGAGCATTTTCGGAATCCTTAAACTTTCATGCAATTGGCACGAGAAATTTTATACAAATCTACCGCTGAGAATGAAACTTGCCTCAAACGGATCTACCATTTATGCACTGATTTTTGATATCCCAATAGATCAATTTTCTCTTCTATATCTTAAAATGTTTTGATTATATTAATGTAATTTGAGATGTATATTTATTGATTCTCTGGTTAAGGGAACAGTGGAGTTTAAAATCCTTAAAAATAATTTTTTTTTTTTTTTTTTTTTTTTTTTTTTTTTTTTTTTTTTTTGTAAATTTCACCTTAAATATTATTCAAGGGTACATTATATGCATTATGGTATGCATTTATAAAAAAAAAAAATAACTTTTGACAAAAAATGGAATTTTATGCGTCCGTCTTAGAAATCTTCGAAATGCCCCCTGCGCATTCCATATCAATGAAAATCCCCAATATTTTTTATAAAAGTTTGGTTTATATATATAAATAAAATGAGCATCGAATTTTATATATTTGAATTTAAAGGTTAAAAAAAAATTCAAAATTTCAAAATTTTTTCGAAAAAATTTCAAAAATTTTCAAAATATTTTAAACCTTTAAATTAAAATATATAAAATTCGATGCTCTATTTTATTTATATATATAAACCAAACTTTTGCAAAAAATATGGGGGATTTTCATTCATATGGAATGCGCAGGGGGCATTTCGAAGATTTCTAAGACGGACGCATAAAATTCCATTCTTTTTGTAAAAAATTAATTTTTTTTTTGTGATAAATGAATACCATAATGCATATAATGTACCCTTGAATAATATTTAAGGTGAAATTTACAAGAATAAAAAAAAAAATATTTTTAAGGATTTTAAACTCCACCGTTCCTTTAATTCGTGTTTGAAGATTGTTCAAGGTGACCGTGGACCTTTATTTGAGCAGAAATGGACCCAAAAATCGAAAACTATTTTGGGACAAATTATTATTCTCCAGTTTGTTCTGAGCGATTTGCGAAAAGCCGCATGCAGATGCGATTATTTTTCACAAAGTTACAAGCATTTGAATTTTGTATTCAAACAATTTCTCGGCCCTTTAATATACTTTAATTTCTCAAAACTCATTTTTCAACGTTTTTAGATTTTTGAAATGCACCAGGCGTCGTAATTTTTGATGAAAATTCATGAAATTGATAAGGAAGAATCCTGATATTGCTTACAAAGAAACTAAGGAATGCATTTTGAAATTCGGCTTCATTAAGATAATTAAATTTGATTTTTAACGTATTAAAAGGCAAAATTTTGATGAAAATCGATATGAAATTCAGAAAAAAAAATTTAGCTATACAACAGATTTAAAAATCGATGCTTAGATTTGTTTGTGATTGAGTCTTAAGTGATTAAAATGCAAAATCAAGGACATATCTAAGAAAATATGACTCCCGGAACATTTTTAATTTTCATTTAATTTTTTTTAATCTTAAAATTACAATAAGATTGGAAATTTCTTTTATATACTTATGATGAAATGCATATATGCACAAAAATTTATATTTCTAGGATGAAAATTTAGAAAAAAAAATTTTTTAACGTCCGCCGCCCTTTTAAATCAATTATTGTCAGAAACCTGATTATTTATCCCGTTTAAATGTATATCAATTATGTTTGATTTTTTCCGGTCATAACACCATCTTTTTTTTTTTTTTTTTTTTTTTTTTTTTTTTTTTTTTTTAACTGTAATAGATTTTTTACATTTAATATATTTTTCAGATTGCTCATTACAACACCAAAATCGTTCTCATATGAGAAATATAAATAATGTTTTCAAATAAAGTTTTGAGATTTATTAAAAGCGATGCCTTCATATTAGGCTCATACCAGAAGTTCATAGCCAAAGTTCGCTACTTACAGCAGCCGTTTTTATTCTGATAACTTCAGAGTTTTAAGCGCTTATTTGGATTACGTTTTTGTTAAATTTGTGTTTTATTTGTATTATTTTATCTATTTATTGAGGGAGTTTTAATTTCGTTATGGAATATTAGCCTGAAACAAATTCTGGATTATCTGAGTTGTAATTTTTTAACTGACCGAAAAATTGGGTGAAATAGGTCCTCCAGATTCATCAGGGATAACTCAATTGGCAGAGCATTGGCAGCTTTAGCCGAGAGATCCCTGGTTCGAATCCTGGGCCGGACATTTTTCGCCCAGTTGGAAAATTACAACTCATATGAATTATTTACCAATTAGAATAATTGTGTTGAAATTAATCTGAGAAAATTCTGAATAGTTTATATTGTTTTAAGCGCAAACGGGTTAATCTTTCGTAATGCGACTGCATTCGATAGAAATAAAATAAAAAGAATTACTTTAAAAACCATAAAAATCAATAAAATGACATACAGTTTTCAAACAACTTTCATTTGAAAGAACCTTTTTTTCCTATTCGACAATGTAAAAATTTAAATTGTGCGATGTTTAGAAGTTTAAAAAATTACAGTAAAAGCGAAATTTATTGGTCAGGGGTTGCCACCTTCAATATGTAGCTAGCGTTACTCACGGACATGTTTTTGCTGTATAATATAGATAGTAACTATGATGTGTTATGATGGTGTTATGATCACTTCATATCTAAAAAAAATCAAACTCGTATAATTGAAATACATTAAAATTTGCCAAAAAACAAAACGACGCGTAACACAATTAAACGATCTTCAAACAAAAATTAATCAAAGAATCAGTAAGTATATATCTCAAATTACATTTAAAACAATCAAAACATTTTGAAAAAAGAAATGAATAATAACACTATTTTGGGGTCCAAAATCAATGCTTACCTCTTGAACAACCTCCTTTGAAGCCAGTAACGCAAATTCCCCTCTCTAATGCTAAACCTATGGGCTTTGAATGCATCCGTATTTTTCAAATTTCTACTCGGAAAATTAAAATTTTTACCTTCTGTTTTCTGTATGCTTTCCTTGAAGAATGTTGCTTTCTTTTTTGTTTACCAAAATGTTCCTAAAATATATAATTAATTTTATATTTTAAGTGTTAACTCTAAGTGAAGCAACCCAGTTGTAAATGAGATTTTAACACTTTAAGGGGGTTAAAAATTTTGCAGCATTCTGGCAGGTCATTCGACCGTTTTTTGAAAAAACGGTTTCATAACCATAATTTAACTATATTCTGACCATAAAAGGGCCAATAAAATGGTCAGAATAGTGTTAAAATCACGGTTGTGTAACCGTTTTCGGAAAAAACGGTCAAATGACCTGCCAGAATGCTGCAAATTTTTAACAGTGCGGGACACATTTAAAAATAATTTTTTATTTATTGAGTTAAAATTTTGAAATTTTTTGTGATGGTTAACCATATCATTTGTAAAAAAAAAAAAAAAATCGCATGATAAAACTTGTCACATTTTTTTAAATAAATTTAAAATTTATTAAAAAAGTGGGGTAATTTAAAATCGTTATAACTCGAAATGTTATTCGTAGAAGTTCAATTTTTTCCCATATAAATAAACAGAAATACATAAGTTTTATCTTTGATTCAGCCTTTTTAAAAATATTAAATAAATAAAAATTAAAAATATTTAAAGTTAAAAAAAATAATGTAACTTAAAAAAAACATATTTTCAAAAGGAAATACTTTTTTCAAATTTGCTGAATCAAAATTAAATTAAAGCAACTGAAAAAGACATGTTCCAAGTTTGAACCATTTATTTTTAACGGTTTTTGACTTATAAGAATTAAAATTTGAGAAATTGTGAAAAAACCCGTCATGAAGAAAAACGCATTTTCATAAGAAGTCGTTTGCATGGCATCCATTGCTTGAAAGCTATATTTTGAAAACAAACCAAAAGAAAAAAAAAATAATATTTCTTGTTCCAATTAAGATAGAAACATGATTTAAACGTCATTTTAAGCAGAAATTTTTAATGCAATAAAAGTTTTTTTTTTGAAAATTTGAAGATTTTTGTGTCCCGGATCCCTTTAAATAAAACTAACAATGCATTTAAAAAATATCTTCCAATAAAATATATATATATACCGGGTGTCCCAAAAAGGACTGACTGATTTTAAAATTCAATAACTTGCAAACGGTGACAGATATTAAAAAAATTCTTGCAGGATGTTTATGCATAAGGTCAAAAGTTTTATTACAGTGATTTTCAATTTTAGTTCGATTTACAAACAATAGATGGCGCTGTAAGCAATAGTCGCTAAATACAGGCTCGATTTCTGGTCATTTATCTTGTTTCATGCGGAAAAAGGAGATGGAAATGTATTATCCGGGCCACGAAGTACCAAAAATCGAGCCTGAATTGAGCGTCTATTGATCGCAGCGCCATCTATTGTTTGTAATTCGAACTAAAATCGAAAATCACTGTAAAAAAACTTTTGACCTTATGCATATCCCTCCTACAAGAATTTTTTAAATATCTGTCACCGTTTACAAGTTATTGAATTTTAAAATCAGTCAGTCCTTTTTGGGACACCCGGTATATATATATTCTTCAAGAAGAGCATACAGAAAACAGAAGAAACAATATTTAATTTTCCGAGGAGAGATGTGAAAAATACGGATGCATTCCAAGTCCATAGGTCTAGCGTTAAGGAGGGGAATTTCCAGCTTGAATGATGAGGAGCCTTAAGACATCTCACCATTCGGCAGCATATGGATCTGAAATGGAGCTTCCCATAATAGCTTTAATCCAATAATCTTACTTGTTCCTTGAGTTATGCATAATCGACTCACGTCATTGCATTTGCATGAATTTTCATTTGTGGAATTAACTGTCCACGAACAACCAATGAGCATTCGACAGTGTCTCATTGCACCTGGGCTATTTTTTTTTTTATGGTTTAGTAACTACTATATATAAGTAAACTGATAAGACAATTTTATAGAGCTTCTTTAACGATCGTTAAAGAAGATCTAAAAATGTTTCCTATGATGCATTCCCGATTCCTCCTTATCTGTTGTGTTATCTACTCAGGTATAGTAAATTTATTTCAGTATATTTTGAGTATTTCTTAGTTCACAGGCTTACCAAAGCCTGAGAGCTAATGTGCCCGCAGGTTCTGTATGTACGTATGTATGTACGTAACGCGATAACTCTTGATAGAAATATCCGATTTGCGTCAATTTCATTTTCTAGTTTCATTCTGATAAGGCGCTTCCCTGATTAGTTTTGGAGGTTCATTAGTTAAGTATAAATGGGAGGAACGGGGGGGGGGCCTTAATTTAGATAAATGGGTTTTTTCATGCACAATTATCCGATTTGCTTCAAATTTGGTATACCGGTTCATTCTGATAAGGCGCTTCCCTGATTAGATTTGGTGATTCATTGGTGAAGTATAAAGGGAGAATAGGGGAGCTAATCCTCACCTTAATTTAGCTTAAAGGGTTTTTCATGCGGTATTATCCGATTTGCTTCAAATTTAGTATACAGGTTTATTCTGATAAGGCGCTTCCCTGATTAGATTTGGGGGTTCATTGGTGAAGTATAAAGGGGGGGGGGGGTGGGTAGGAGAGCTAGTCCCACCACCTTAATTTAGCTAAATGGGTTTTTCATGCAGAATTATCCAATTTGCCTCAAATTTAGTATACAGGTTCATTCTGATAAGTGGCGCTTCCCTGATTAGATTTGGAGGTTCATTGGTGAAGTATAAAGGAAGGAAATAGGAGAGCTAGTCCCACCACCTTAATTTACCTAAATGGGTTTTTCATGCAGAATTATCCGATTTGCTTCAAATTTAGTATTCAGGTTTATTCTGATAAGGCGCTTTCCTGATTAGATTTGGAGATTCATTGGTTAAGTATAAAGAGGGGGGGGAACAGAGAGGCATTATAGCATCTGGTCTGAAACCTGGTTTAGCTCAACAGAATAAATCTCAGGTAATGGAACGCCAGAAATTATTATTATATTTATTATTTTTTCATTTCTGGAGTTCCATTACCTGACATTTATTCTGTTGAGCTGAACCAGGTTTCAGACCAGATGCTATAATCATTAAGGTTAGCTGGGTGAAAAAGTTCCACCAGATTCGTCCGGGATAGCTCAGATGGTAGAGCACTGGCGGCTTCAGCCAGGAGATCCCTTGTTCGAATCCTGGTCCGGACATTTTTCGCCCAGTTGGAAATTTACATCTAATATGATTTATTTACCAATTAGAATAATTGTGTTAAAATTAATCTAGTGTAATTACGTATCCAGCGATTTCTGGAGTTCCATTACCTGAGATTTATTCTGTTGAGCTGAACCAGGTTTAAGATCAGATGCTATAATCATTAAGGTTAGCTGGGTGAAAAAGTTCCACCAGATCGTCCGGCATTGCTCAGATGGTAGAGCACTGGCGGCTTCAGCCAGGAGATCCCTGGTTCGAATCCTGGTCCGAACATTTTTTCACCTAGTTGGAAATTTACATTTAATAAGTGGTCTTATAATTTGTTAACAGTGTATTTTTCAATCACCTCTTATATTTTTGTTAACATACTTATTTATTGCATTATTCAAAATTATTGCAAACTAATTTTAATAAATATATTGTATTTTGATATCTCATGTCTTTAAACCATAATTAGAACCTTTGTTTAGGTACTTCATAATTTTCAAAATCAAAGTGGTCTTATAATTTCTGTAACACTGTAAACTGGTGCTGATTACTTTTTGGTGTAAATCGCCCAATAGGTGGCGCTGGTATGCTGCGGTTTTCACGATTTCGGCAATAGCTATATCTCAAGAACTAATACACGGATTTTTATAAAACTTCAGATTTCATTAATCCTTAATATAATTTAGTGCTGATTACTTTTTAGTGTAAATCGCCCAACAGGTTACGCTGCTATGCGGCGTTATTCATAATTATCGCAATAGCTCTATCTCAAGAACTAATGCACAAATATTCACCAAACTTCAGATTCAGTTAGTCCCTGACACAAATTAGTACTCTTTAGTTTTTATTATAATAAACGCCCAACAGGTGGCGCTGCTAGGCTGCATTTATCACGATTTCTGCAATAACTGTATCTCAAGGACTAATGCTTGAATTTTCATCAAATTCCAGTTTCAGTTAGTCCCTGATATAAATTGATCTTGATTAGTTTTAGGAGTAAATCGACCAACAGGTGGCGCTGCTATGTAGATTTTTTTACGATTTCCGCAATAGTTCTACCTCAAAAACTAATGCGCGGATTTTCATCAAACTTCAGATTCCGCTACAACTTGACATAAGTTGTTGCTGATTAGATTTTGGTGTAAATGAACCAACCGGTGGCACTGACATGCTTTCTTTTTTAGGAAATATTAACATGTATGAGATAGAAGAAAGTTTTGGGATTGCCACATCCGACTAGTTTCTTCTTCGCGTAATAAACTAATAGTATGGGCTTACCATCACTTTTTTTAATACTAAAATATTCGCCTTATTTAATATTAAAATTTCTGTCATTAAATAGAGAAAAGATTATAATTAATAAATTAGGGGTACCCAAAAACTTTAAGTAATGAAGTAATAAAACTCTTCTTGCCTGTACACCGTACGGCAAAAGTGTTAAGTGGTTACACCTGAAGCTTAGTTATACAGGCGGTCCACTCTCAAAGGTGTCTAATGGCGAATAAACCCTTTGTCAGAGACCAATTACAAAAATGTTTTTAAAAAGGTAAAAAAAATATTTTAAAAGTCGTTTTGATCAATAAAAACATTTCGTAAAAAGTTACGAAATTTAATTCTTTTATACGGTCCCCCGGTCCTTTAAATGAGATTTAGTGAGAATTTCCTATTATAACAAATAAGACAAAAAAAAAAAAAGTCCCATTCAACTAACACTAAAATTGACCGAGTTATGAAACTTTGAATTGCAGGACTTATACCAATTTTCTGCTTCTGAAGGCAGATGAATTGGGGCGTGCTTCGAAGGATCGTACACAAAGTGATTAAAGTATTAGAAGGATTTATTCCACGTGTGCATTTCTGCATTGCATCTGAAGCGAGTCACTTAGAGAAGGTTTTAAGATAACTTTAAATTTTATTAATTAAATTTTAGATTAGATACTCTAAAATCATTTAAAGTATGTATCATTTTATCAAGAATTGCAACTGTTGATTTTCATCATTTCATTTACACAAAAATTCTGTTATTTTTTAACTTACATTTTTAGCACAAGTTATATATTTTTCTTTAAAGCGTCAGAGTGAAAATAGATTTCAAATTTATATTCTAATGTTAATTTTACTCTCAACCATATTTTTTAATCTAACGATTATTTATATTTCTACTAAATTCGTGACTGACCTCTATTTCGAAGCAAAAATGATGCTTCAAATTTAAACAGCTATTACTCGGTCGGCTTTAATCGTAGGAGAATGGGACTTTTTTTTGTCCGACTTCTTAGTGTAATAGGATATTTTTACTAAATATAACTGTATAAAAATTTTAATCTCGCAATTTTCTAAAAAATGTTTTTATTGACCCAAATCGCTTTTAAACTACTTCTTTACCTCATTTAAAACATTTTTGTTATTGGGACTATATGTTTATACCGAACAGTTCAGGGGCTGTGCATATATAAAGTTATCATTTTAGGGGCGGAGGGGGGGGGGGGGGTCTGGCAAACGATATCTCTGGGGGAGGGGGAGGGGTTGTCTTTTCATATAGTTATCATTTTTGATCCAACCAAAATTTTCTCTTTGTACTTGTAATTTGTTCTTTACATCAAAATACTCTGCCATATTCTTTTTAGTACGCTCTCTATTTTTATGGAAATACAAAATTGTTATTAAAATCATTAAATGATTATAAAATTACTAGGGGGCTCTGCCCCCTGCAAGCTACGCTCGCCAACCCCCGTTCAGACACCGCAGAATCTAAAAACACGCTAATCTGATCGGTTTTAAAAATATTATAGAAGATTGAATTATACCGAAAAAAGCTATGCAGATCTCTCTGTAAACGGGTTTCCATTCAATTTCCTTTGATTTAAAAAATTTAAGGCCGAATCAGTTGCTGTTAAGACATCCAATGGTTGTTTTCGTGTTTTATTAAAGAGGATCAGTTAAACGTTTGAAAAGAAGCTAAAAATAAAAGGAATTAAGTATACAGAGTCTTTGTCTCCCGGTATTTTAAAGCAATTTCTGTAACAATAGCCTAAGTCATGTGACTATCATCTAGAGTTCCGGGTGAACCACTTCGCTTTTTATATTCCTGGTGCCATTTTGGTACTTTAATATTAACCAGGTACAGGTGATAAGTCGCCAAATATTATTCTATCGCCATCATTTCATCTATATTATAATAATCCAAGTCATGTAACTGCCATAAATAAATACGCTCTGATCCCTTCGCTTTTCATATGAAAGTTTGGCCCATATATCATATACGGCCCCATATTGGCGCGATTTTTTTCCGACGCTAATTTGGGGAAAAGATCAACAGCATAAACAACAACATTCGGCTTATCAAATCAAGCAAAATAACGATACTATGGCGCCAGTTAAGTACCCGTTGCGTATATGACGTTGGCGTCAGAAAAAAATAGCGCCAATATGGGACCGTATGTGGCATCTGTGCCGAAAGTTTTCCATTTCGATTAAAAAAAATCAATTTTTTTTCGAATAATACAACATAAAAGCATTGTTGCAAAGAATTCTTGGTACTGTTATGCTAGCCGGGTGCCAATCTCGCTAATAACTATTTTTCAACTCGCCAGTTAGTATTTTTTTTTTTTTGTTTTTGTTTTTCGAGTGGTAAATTATAATATTGCTTTGAAGTTGGAATTAAATGTCATCGTTTGTTACATCATTTAATATTTGGCCAGATGTCATATACGCACCCGGTATGGCGTGATCTTTTTTACAAAAATTTGGCGAAATCCTCGTTTTCGAATACCAGTTACATATGTATTTTTGGTACTACTCAGTTATCCCGTCGACCAAAAATCTATCACCAAACTATAAGATTAAATGCCAATAATGGTTGATAAATGTCACATTCACTTGACTATAAGCAAGTTACACGTTTATACGTCATCAAGTGATTTTATTTCGGCGTTTTATTTGTATATTTATTAATGTTATACTATTTTCTTTGTTCTTTCGTTATTTAAAATAAAAATTATGTCAATTTGTATAATTTGGCGAGCGGTTGGGCGATTTATGTAATTTGGCGAAATGGGTCGATGGAATAACTAAGTAGTACCGTATTTTTTAATTATTTTCTATTATTTTTTATTTTTAAAGGAAAGTAACCAAAAAATAATTAACTATAGAACAAAACAAATTATGTAATTTAAAAAAAGAAAATAAAATAAATAAGCACGTATTATTAAATAAACAACAATAGCCGGGTTACCATGTGAACCAAAATAATGCCATTTTGGCGCCAATTAGGTACCCCGGTGCGTATATGACATCTGTGCCTAATATTTTTCTTTTCATTTCGTTTAAAAAAAATAAAGAAGTGGAAGCCCTTTATTTTAAATGTTTCTGTTTGTATTAAATAAAATGATAATGAAATACAAATTGAATTATGAATAAAAGTAACATGATACATTTCTTAGCATACATTTAAGGGAGGCCAGACTTCTCGCCAAATTATTTTAAAATAGTAACCTTTTCTAAAATCTGAAAAAAAAAATCTGTTTGATTAAAATTTGAGTTGGCATCATTAGAAAAAAGTATATAAAATTAGAAAAAAAATTAATATTTCGAAAACTAATTCGAATTTAAAAATTCTAATACCAGTTTTGAAATCTGCGGATCAATATTGATTTTTGGTGTTAATTTCATCGCAAAGTATTCCTTTTTTTAGGAGAAATCACCGTGAAACATAATCTGTTGTTTAATCAGTCGATTCAAAGAATCGTTACATTTCAGGCGTTTCATATATTCGTTTCATAAATTCGTTTCATTAGGATTTTATATATATAGGGTAGATTTAATTTCAAAATATCTAATACCCCCAACGTTCGTCATTCCTATTCTTCTGTCATATGTGTATGTATACATAATCCACTATTCGAGAAACTAACTGCGAAGTATGTTTGAAATGATACTTGTTGTGTTTACTAGTAAATAAATGAGAAAGCATGTTGTCCGCCTGTTTTGTTGATAAGAAGTTCGGTTTGCTACGTCCCCACCCCCCCCTCCCAGGACGGAAGTAAGTGCAAGAAGACATTATTACTGTTGAATGCATTATGTAACAAAAAGCCATTATTAAATACTTTTAAATAGTAAGTATTTCACTTAAATCTTATTTGATATAAAGATATTTCATATAAAAGTGATATTTTATTGATTTCTCTTCGCTTGAACCAATAAAGTATGCAAAAAATAAATGTGTAACAATGTATCACTCCAAAAAAAAAAAAAAAAAGAGAAAAAATTCCAAAAATGAAAATTTGATTTTTAGATATTGATAACGATATCATACGGGGTGGGAGGGGGGGGGGGGAGGGTCCAAAATTACCAAAAAGTTGATAACGTTATAGATGTATAGCCCCTTACCATTGGGTACCGTTGAGAGTGGGCCCCCTGTATATTGCATCATTCTTATTTTTACTTTATCACTCATTGGTATATATATTATCCCTTGATCGAAATTGTTATAGAAAAGTAATACTATATGGGAACGTCCACGGCAGAAAAAAAAAATTGCTGAAAATTTTTTTTAAACGGAAATATAAGTGTGATACATCAATTTAAAGCTAAAGAGTTGAAGTACTATATGAATTCGTAAGTTTTAATTTCATAAGAGCAAGTGTTTATTGAAAATGAGCTAGATACTAACAGTACAAAACTACATTTACATTTGAGCTTAAAATACAACTTATTGAAATGTATGATTTTTTTTTTACTTTTTAGAATTCAATAAAATTACCATGCGTTCAAATCAACAAACAATTATCATATCTTTAAGATCTACGTAGATAAAATCTTTTAGATAATGTCTTTAATATATTTTTGGCTGTATTTAAAGGTTAATACTCAAATGTCACATGAGTAACGGAAAACATACAAAAGTTTTAATAAACAAAAAAACTACTTAAAATTTTTACCCAAAACTTCTAATTCTCTGATTTCGAGGTATAAGACATATTTTACATTAAATATTTTGTTTATGCTATGCATGGAATAGGCTCTGGGGAGTTGTCACAGGAGTAACAAAACGTCTGTGTCACAAGTGTAACACATAATACTTTCGTCGATAGTTTGATATAACACTGCATTACAATCAAAACAAACAAAATGCTTAAAGTTTTGTTGTTTTTTCTCTGTTATTAGAGCAGTTCTTGAAATAGTTTTAGCTATAACTAAGGTTATTTTGTAAATTTTAAGGAAGATAAATAATCTTTATTAGTGTTTTTTTAATGAGTGGATTTATTTTTATTCATTTTTGGTATTACTTAAGATTATAAAATAATCATGACAAGTAATTAAAGATATAATAAAACAACTCAACTCGTGTCATTTTTGTGTGCTTTCTTTTGGTTTGAAGCACATGGTCTTTGATTAGATATTTTATAAGCTTTGTAAAGCTTCGTTTACTAAATTCTGCTGTATAACCTACAGCGGTTCTTATAGTAACTCTTATGGAAAGGATTCTGATAGTATATTTTAAAGGAAGGATTTTAATATTGCTTCTTACACACGACATTGTTTTAAAGAGCAGGATAAATTCTGCTAAGGGTCAAAAATTGTAGAGAAAAAATAAGAATGAAATTGAATATAATTGTGAGAAAGCAACAAAACAAAATATATTACGATAAGGTGAAGAAAAAAATCTTAGAACCAGCAAAAGCTTCAGCAAGAAAATGGAAATATTAAAAAAAGGAAAAAGTAGAGAACTAGCTAACCTCAGATACTGTAACGAATAAAAAAACCAAATTCCACAGCTTTGGAGAATTTTATGTCGATGAAGATTTACGAAGGGGTCATTCTTCAGATAAATCTACGTTAGTTAGGCGTGAAAAAGGTCACATAATTTCATCAATTCTAGGCGACATTTAATAAGAGAATGCGTTTTTTGTTTAAAGATACTTTCCTAAATTGAAAAATTGGAGATTTCTTTGCATCTTTAAAGCCTAGTTTCACAAAACAATAGAAAATTACTCATCAGAATATCTCTATTTGTCGTTGTCATGAAAACATTCAAGCAATTCATAATGTAGTAACTGGTGTATTTCCTGAATTAAACATTGCTGTGAAGGATTTAATGGCTTTGCCTGCCGAGATACACCATAATTAGAATGTAGGAATTCAGAATGTCTAATTTGCGAAGATAACATCGAAGAATTATTTGAAACGGAAGTCCATAATACATAATAGCCTATTTTGCTATTGACAAAACGTTTATCAACATCTTGTCAATACTGTTACTTTTTCAAAACGTTGATAAACGTTTTGAAAAAGTAACAGTCAAAGAAACCATTTCTGATTGTTTAAAAATTTTCGAAAGCAACTAAATCCATTTCTGTGGCACACATTCATTGAAACTTGTACAAGGAATTATTTTCGTAATGCCAAAAAAATAACTATTTCTCAAAGAATAGTTATGCCAGTGAATTTTCTGGAAACTGTTTTATTTTCATGCCAAGACGAAATTTTGGTATGAAATACTACATTACTGGTCAAATCCACAAGCGACTGTATTTTCAGCTTTTTATTTAGTATGATCCCAATAAAGTAAAATCTTATGCTATTACTTTAGACAATGTAACTCATAACCAATTTTTTGTAAATGCTTTCGTATGTAGAATTTCAACATTGCATCTTTAAGGGAATTTGTATTTTCCTCAAATGTACCTGTTTTACTTTTTTATATGATGGTTGTGCTTTCCAATTTAAACAAAAATATAACTATGCAAATATGACTGCAATGAATCAGACTCCTTTCTCAATTAACTTAATTGGGCATATTTTTTTTTTCAAATACTCCTGGTATAGGTGCTGTAGATTTATTTTGTGTTGTTGTATAATGATATATATGGAATGAAGTGCGTGCTAAAACAGCAATTCTAAGATACACTGCTTATTTTGCCAAAAGAAATAAAACAATAAAGTTTCATTACTTTGCGAGGAAATACCAACAGCGAAGGGCATTCAACAAATACAATTTCTTAAAACCATGAAAAACAAGTTGGAAATTGCTCGTCAAACGTGGCAAATGAGGTGCGTTCGTACTATAACTAGTTTTATAATTATTTTTTGCACCCCACATTGTACTGAATGTATATTTATTTGCAATTCATAAGTGCATAGTCTGTAACATCATTAAAATGCACTTGCAATAATTTTTTCCCATTCCCCTTAATGTAACGGAAAACTTTTGACTGTCCCTGTAATTAAGCTATACATCCGATTTTCATGAAATTTGAAATGGCTCGAGAAAATTTTGAAGCAATTATATATTTAAAATTTCAGCCCATTCGGAAAGCTGTAACATCATTAAAATGCACTTGCAATAATTTTTCCCATTGGCTTTAATGTAAAGAAAAAGTTTTGACTGTCCCTGTAAATAAACTATACATCCGATTTTCAAAAAATTTGAAATGGCTCGACAAAATGTCGCAAAAATTATATGTTTAAAATTTGAGACCATTCGGAAAGCTTTAACATCATTAAAATGCACGTGCAATAATTTTTCCCATTGGCCGTAATGTAAAGAAAAACTTTTGACTGTCCGTGTAATTTAACTATACATCCGATTTTCATAAAATTTGAAATGGCTCGACAAATTTTTACAACAATCATATATTTAAAATTTCAGACCATTCGGTTGGGTAGTTTTGGCTCTATTATATGCGGACGGACGGACGGACAGACGGACGGACAGACAGACGGACTGAACGACGACTATAGGTGCTACGTATTTATATAATTACGAACGCACCTAATGACACTATCTACTACAAACCTTCCACTAACATGATTCGTACAAAGAATTTGTGTTTCATTAGGTAAATCATGATACAGGAGAAGTTGCAAATGATGATATAAAAAACTGTTGGAACCAGATTGAAAAGTAAAGCTCAATCTAAAAAAAATTACAGTAAAAAATTGGCAAATAGTTTCAGTCTAAAAAAGTAAGTAGTGCGTAGAAAAGTAATGGAACGAGATTATCGGTAAAGCTCATGAAATTACCCAAATTTTTGTTGATAGCTGAAAATGTGGACTGAGCTTTACTGGTGCCTTAAAATCAATCAGGGTAATAAAGGCATTTTTAACACATTCTGAATTCCAATCATTCATAACCAGTTTAAAAATGTGGGTTCATAAGAATAGGTTAGAGGCTGATTTGGTAATGAGTGACAAACTGAGAGATCCGTTCGGTACGAAGTATGGACCAAATTCTATTCCAAGGGTCACTGATAAGCCTGGAAGATCAAAGCCCAAGTAAACCTAAAACCCTAAACATGTACGATTCAACCATACGCTAACTATTTGTCTGGCGTAAGTCCATTGGCATAAGGTTCCCTTTTCACAGTAATTACATGAAAGTAAAATTATTATGTTAGTGTGTTATGTCAAAAATGTTAATAACAACAATTCCTCGACAACCTGACTATATTAATGTTACACTTAAAATATTACTTCATGGTTTACATTCTTTTAGCTTTATGGAGTTTAGCTTGACATGATGCAATCATCTCCACAATTCTCGGACTGGCAGATTTTTTTTAGTACATAACTACACATTCTGTTTACTATACCCGATACTCATTTTGAGTGGATAATATGATTCTGAATATAAGGCACCAGTAAAGCTCAGTCCACATTTTCAGCTATCAACAAAAATTTGGGTAATTTCATGAGCTTTACAGATAATCTCGTTCCATTACTTTTCTACGCACTACTTACTTTTTTAGACTGAAACTATTTGCCAATTTTTTACTGTAATTTTTTTTTAGATTGAGCTTTACTTTTCAATCTGGTTCCAACAGTTTTTTATATCATTTCATAACTTTTTCAGATCCTTTCAGGAACTTAATCAATCAACTGCCACTAACCAAAAAACCGCCCCAACTAACCAACCAATGACCTCAATCAACCGGCCAGGCCAATTTCCCTAATAAAAAATAACAGAAACTTTGGTGTAATAGTGTATTTCAAGAGCTCTGATGACCCGATACATACTGCTAACATCCATATTGGGATATTGACCTATACTTTACTCAGGACTAGCCGCCAGACTAGTTTTATACATAGGGTGATTTCTTAAATTTTTCTGCTACGTACCCACGCTCCTCTGTATTAAGAGACTTTGCAGTATCCTATGTCAACCCCTCAAACACACAAAAAGCTAGGGTAAGAAACAGTCATAATAGTCCAGGCAATAGGAAATTTTACCTAGCAAAATTGATGGTAGTTCTGGAAATCGGCTAACTTTATGTTTTTGGGGTCGCTGAATCCGAATTTGTAACTTCCGACCAAAATTTCCCCCGGCAACCCCCCCAAACTTTGGTTAAAAGCCCCCCAAAAAAGTTTTTATTAAAAGAATCATTTTTTTTTGTTGTTTTAGGGGAAAAGTATTTAGAAATTTAGAAAGTAGACAAAATTTGCAACAAATTTGATATATGACACTATGACTTAGGATGAAGGGGAAGGGGGGATCTGCCTCGGAACATGCGCGCGGTGCTGCGTGGACTAAGTTGCGCAATTCCACTTAACCACTCACACGTTTACATTCTCCCTCCCATCTCCCCTCCGAACTTTTCTTATAAGGTTTACTTTAAGTTTTTTGGGTCGCTGACAGGCGTTCTTATTAATAAACTATGTAATCGAATGCTGTTTTCAATTTTTTAGTAAAAGCAGAATATCTTTTTAAAATACTGTCAAAGTTGGCTTTTCGAACTGAATTTTTGGATGCGACAGCACGGGAAGGGAGAAAAACCTGTCGTCCCGTGACAACAATCGCTTACAACTCTCCATTTATTTATGAAAAAAAATGGAAAACACTGTTCGATTCTAAAATATGTGACAGAAAATTTCACGACTGTTCTCAAATACCTTTCTGAATTAATTTTTGTTCGGAAACACAGGCACTAAACTAAGGAATAAAAACTCACCATCATTAATTTAATTTAAGTATCCAACAAATATAACAGCTTTAGGCAATAATATAACAGGATCTTCAGCTTTTTCAGTAAAAAAAAGGGTAGAGGTTTTTACAAGATGCCCATTTTTAAATGGTTAAATACTGTGTTATATTTGAACAACATATTCGAATTTTGTAAGCATTAGGTTATTTTTCTTTAAATAACATCGTACAGGCAAAATAAAAAACGCAAATAATTTATTTTTTCTTCTTCTTCAAAAGAAAATAAACTAGCGATTTGAGGATCATTTTCAAAAAGGAACATATTAATTTCCTTAACATATTCAGAATAGCCATTCAGATGTTGTGTATAAAGATATGTGCATACAAAAAAGAAAAAAAAAACTAAGAAAACTGAACTTTGTTGTGTGTAAAAGGGGGGGGGGGTAAAAATATTTTTGCAGAAATTTCAAGGGGGATTTTAGATGACTGATTATTTTTTCAACAAATATTGAATTTTTTTTTTAAATATAAATATTTCAGGATTATATATGCTGAGAAATGGACAGGAGAAATTGAAATTTAAAATGAAATTCAGACGATGTATTATTTATTTGTTATTTCAGCAAAATAACAAACAGGGCAGGTTTTTTTTTAAGTTTTAAAATTTTTGCATATCGCAGAGTTTCACTTTTTCTAAAGATTTCATTTAAATTTACCGCCCTCTGAAATTTCTACTTCCACAAAATCACGCAAAGTTTAATATCTATATGTACTTCTTTTTTAAATCATCTCTCCTATTTGTTATTTTATAGTATTTTATTACATCTGCTACGATTCCCCGACTCCTGACAATTTTATTTTCATTAAAGCTTACAGAGTTTCATAATTATAAGGATTATTAAATTTAAAATCATTAAAAAAGGGTAACATTTATAATTTATTTGAATAATTACGAATTCAATTAAATAAATTTATAATTAAGTAAAATTACAAATTAATAGAAAATTTAAAATAAAAAAATTAATGTAAAATAGATTAAAAAATATCTTAAATTTAAAAAGGAACAAATTTATTAAAGTTATTTGGAATCTTTTCACTTCTCAGATGACACCCGCCCTCTTTGTCATTAGGTAATGGAAATTATCTTCTTTCTCTAGAAATCATTTTTGCCATTGACCTGTAATTTTAACAAAAATAAATAAATAAATAAATAAATAAATAAATCAGAAGTCTATTGAAATGCACCCCTTTCTCCGTGCCCATTCTATCAAAATTCTCTACTTTCATGGTCGAAAGCACAATTCCTTCCCGCCAAGAAAAGTCACTTTGACACAGGAAGATCTGACCAATCAGGTTACGAGATGGCAAATCTCAATTGGAAAAAAGAAATATGCCAATAGGAGTATACGATTTCCTTGACAATACTCAGGAAAATGCAATAAATACAACCAAATGAACTAGCATTTACTGAAATTTTTTTTCGTAGGACTTAAAAATAAATCTTTCGTTTTATGGATTATAATAATAAGGACTAATTTCAGATTATCAGGAGTCTCTCTTCAGAATAAAACATCATTACAAAGTTATGTCAGTTAAACGGAAATTGACGTCATACCTAGCAAACGATTTTTTTTTAAATTATTATTATCATTTCCTAAATTGTTTTCTTGAAATTAAAATATATTTTTTAACTTTTGAAGCATTCAAATGAACATACTACGTCATTCTAACACGTGTTTAGTTAAAGTTTTTGCATATATACGGGCAAAATTTTCATTTTCTGACTGGAATGACTTCTATTTCAAAAATGCAAAAATATAGCGAGAAAATCTGAATTTTTATTGGCTCGTAAAAGCAAAATACGTGTGTTATCACTTTTTTTAAAATTATTGTGCCAGTTTTTAGAGAATGCAACAGGAAAGAAACGATTTAATTAGAAAATTAAAAAAGAGATATTTCTACATTGTTAAATTACGGAAAGTACAGTGCTATGTAAAGTTTAAATGGGTGCCATTCCCTTAATATTGGATATTTTTTAACGCGACCTGCGAAAGGCACATCACTAAATTAAGACCTTTCCAACAAGCCATTATTCATTACTGAATGTTTTCTGGTTTGGATTGTAATTGAGTTGTTGTCTTTTCATTATGTTTCAAAACGTAAAAGATGCGGCTGAGCTCTACTATACAGCACTATCGTGCTGTATGATATTATTGATAATGAAGACAATGACTTATTCTGTTAAGTAGCAGAAACTGAGAGGTTGCCATGTAGTTATAGTGTTTGTTAATTTTAGAATTTTTACATTATTTTATGTTATTTTAAAATTAAACCATCCTTAACAGTTGTTCTCCATGGAAAGTAATTTTTTAAACTTATTTTAATTATTTTATTTAGTATCTAAACTGAATTTTTGCTAAAATTACATTATGGACAAAATGTCGCAAGAGTAACACTTAGCATTTTGCAAAATCAAATGTAATTCATGCGTTATCAGATGAGTTCAATGATTAATGATTTTTAAAAAGATATAATTACTCTGCTATATTCTGTAAATTTTATTTCTATAGTCTCATATAATTCACAGAATTTCTGCGTCAAACACAATTTTTAAAAATTGCATTTTTTTGTGCTTACAAGAGTAACAAACTTTTCATTTATTATCAAGGCAAGTAAAATGCTTTTTGTTACAAACTGTATATAGTTTATGAAAGTAGAGTACATGCATTTTTAAGTAGTTGCATCAAATTTATCCTAAATATATTTTGTAATAAAGAATTGGAAATAGGGGAGACCGGGGCTAGTTGGCTACAGGGGCAAGTAGGTGCAGTCCTCATAAATCGCCTGTTTGTGGATAGATTACGCAACCACTCACAGAGTACCTTTCTTATTGCATTTTACAATGCCCATTGTAGTTTTGCAGCGTTACCTACGTGCAGTGGACATTTATTACGATTTTTCTGTTTTTTTTGCACTCATAAGTAATTTTTTGTTGCTTCATTCTTTTTCTAATTTCTAATACTTATCTTAATAATTGCGATTTAACTTGTGCAGTTTTTCTTAGTGTATGATTAACTGTACCTACCCCATATGTGATTTCCTCGGATTATTTATGCTTAGAGGATTACGTGTCCCTTTTGTGAAGAAATTTATTATGGGGCTAGTAGGCGCATTGAACACGGGGCAAGTTGGCTCAGTGTTTGGTGTATGCTGGTAGCTTGAAAAACAGCAAACAACGAGAAAAGTGGTTGCAATGCAAGATTTTGGGCACACGAGGCTTGCCCAAACGGAGACACTCGATTTTTTATTTGTGACAACTGTAACTCTGATGATGATATAGAGTAGGATAGAAGTTTCTCAATGTTAATGTTTTATTCATTATTTTTATGTCTGTATAATTTAGATTTTACATGCCTTTGTTTAAACTTACTGGTAATAATGAAATTGATTTCGCTTAACTGCATGTCTTATTTGAGCTTCATTTAAATTTTTATAAAGCGTGTGCCAACTTACCCCATAGGTATAGGCAACTTGCCCCGTGAAGGAGTAGGTTAGCGCACAATTTTCCTTTTACTTTAGGCTTCCGCTAAACATAAACTACAAAAGCTACAAACTCAAGACTCCGGGTATTTATAGCCCAATGCATGTTCTATAAAAGTACAGTTAAAGTTTCATAAAAAACTTAATCAAAAAATAAATAAAAATTAATAACTAAAAACTGCGCCTACTAGCCCCGGTTTCCCCTATATATGGAAATTTGCTCTGATGGTCACAAGAGTAACAGTGGACGTTCCCATATATAAAAATGTCAATAAATATGAATTGTTTAAATTTAAAATGCCAACCAGTTGTAACACAGCAAATGCTGATTCGTCTTTTTCGTGGTTATAGAAAATATGACTGGTACTTAGGTTTTGTCGTCTGGATTTACGGTTCTCAAACTATATGTCCTGACCTGCTAGTGCTTTGCGGTACGATCTACCAGATCTTTAAAAATACCTATAGAGTTAATTTTACCTTCTGCAATAATATAATGAAAACAATATTTTAAAATTTTAAAGTAAAATACTGTGTAAAGATGTAGATCAAAAGCTAAAACTTAAAAAAGTTTTAAACCCGACAGAGACTTTGTCGTTTGCAGAAAACTATGCTATAAACCGCATTGCAATACAGACACAAATAACAGTTACATGATCATCAATCTGTAACAGAACAGAGAAAATTTCTATGGCTATTTTTACAATGTTTTGTTACTTCTGTTACAGACGTGGAAAAAAAAAAGTAAACTCCCTCTACCAATTCTATGCAACAAATTATTGTAGAAGAAAGTTACTGGTACCAATCGATTGGAAATAAAGTTTACTTTTAAATGATGTGTATAAATTTTGCTTAAGGAGCCATCTATATATCTAAACTAAACAAACCCAAACTTTGTTTTTTTCAATAGCAATGCCCAAGTTTGACACCATAAATAAATAAAATTTATTTTAATTTCTATTTTTATCTAATTATATTAAATTATTTTCTAATTATTTTAAAATGAGCCTATTTTAGGGGTTGTATCCAAATTTCGGTACTCTGCGACAGAATCACTATGTCACATCTATTAATGCATTATTTCTTGCCAATATGACAATTTCACTCGCTTAATATGCTTCGATTATTGCCAGCCCAATGTTTAAAAAAAATGAGTAAAATATATATATTTTTCAAATTATGCTTTTCTGCACTTCATCTTAAACCATCATTTTGACGTTTTTTAATCATAATTCGAAAACTACTTGAAAGAAAATTTGAAATTGAGATTAACATAAAGCAGGGCATAATAAATATAAATCTGTTCAAAAAAATTGTAGGTTTCAATTCATATATTTTTTCGAATATTAATTTCATAATTCATATTTAAAAATTTTTTTAATTACGAATTCAATGTATTTATGTTTGGGTTTTTAGTAATATAACCACACAAAAATATCACATTAGGATTATAATTTCAGGAAATATTAATAAAAATGTTATTTAACATTAGAAGCTCTAAATTTTAAATGTTTATAATTCAAAAACTTATCTAGGCATAGTTTGAGCCGAAGATATAAAATATATTGTCAAAGTTGAGTGTTGCATTGAAAAAAAAATCTTTTGTCTCATTTTGAATTATTGATTTTGTCATTATGATTTCCTCATTATGATTTTTAAATTTTCATTAAATTTTAAATGTTTATAATTCAAAAACTTATCAAACAAATGACTTGAAATTTGATATCTAGGCATAGTTTGAGCCAAAGATATAAAATATATTGTCAAAGTTGAGTGTTGCATTGAAAAAAAAAAAAAAACTTTTGTCTCATTTTGATTTATTGATTTTGTCATTATAATTTTGTCTTATGATTTTGACTCATTTTGATTTGATTTGGCCCTCTAAGCAAATTTTGTACACATAATTTAAAAGTAAACTTTATTTCTAATCGTTTGGTATCAGTAACTTTTTTCTACTATAAATTGTTGCAGAGTTAGTAGGGAGGGTGTTACCTTTTTTTTACGACTACATTTTTTTTAAGAAATTTATTTTGTTACATTGCCAGACTGATTATTATCCCCCAGCATACTATTTCTTTCTCCTAGCTTATTTTGTGTCGTCTCCAAAAAATAACGTCCCGTTGTATAAGCAAGCCGTAAAACAAAGCAGGTGTATCAGTGTACTGTTAAATACTCTACTGCAATTTTTTAAACTTCTAAGCATCGCACATTTTCAATTTTTATACCGTCGTAGTGGGAAAAAAGCAATTTTAAATGCAATTTGTTTGAAAACTGTACCTCCATTTATTTTTGAAATATTAATTTTTTTCTAGTTTTTAGAGCCATTTGCTTAAAATTGGCAACGGAAGTAGTCCATTTCTGTAGAAAGTAAAGGAATAATAGTTGTAAAATAGTAATTATATCTTTTTGTTGTCATTTTCTTGTAACGACCGAAAGAAAATGTAATTAAAATACGTGCTACTTTGAAAAAATATAAACGAACGATTTCTGTTAAAACACGGAGCTATTATAAGCTACATTTAATTTTAAGTATCTATATTACGTTGCAAACAAATGAAGGCCTATGAATCACGAGATAGCCGATTTTTTTTTTTGTCGAGTCTCTTGAATGACGATCTCTTTTTTTTAATTTGTGTATTATTCAGCGATAGTGACGTCCCTTGCGTACTTACTTTACTTTAGATGTTGTTTAATACTGGATCGCAAAGGAGGAATTCTTCAGCGGATGCGGATGACATCATTTTATATAAAATAAAATCGCGTGTTTTAAGTCTTAAAACTGAACTACAGTAGAGTCCCGATTATCCGAGTCCCGCTTAACCGAGTTGCCGCTTTAACCGAGTTATTTTCTTCGGATGGACTGATAGCTTCTATTATTATGAAACCGCCATTATAAATGAAGTGCTAGGTGAAGATGAAAGAGCAGTCGTAAAAAGTTAGAACTCTGATTTTCTGGTCAGAATGGGGGAAAAAAGGCCATAATTTTGAAAAAAAATATATGGCCATTTTTTCCCCATTCTGACCAGAAAATCAGAATTCTAACCTTTTACGGCTGCTCTTTCATATTCACCTAACACTTCATTTATAATGTCTGTTTCATAATAATAGAAGCCAACAGTCCATCAGAAGAAAAGGATTCATTCCACATGCATAACTTCGGATAATCGGGACTCAACTGTATATATATATATATATTTTCATCGGGGGCGACACTAAATTCTGAAAAAGCAGAATTCCTCTTCTCTAGTTTTGTATAATTTTGCCTCTCATTAGCCATTATTTTTTTCTTTTAGTGATCTGGCCCAGTTCAGCACACCCTGATTGTGGACCATACGAAAGACCAGTTAAATGCATCGACCAGTGTCAAAGATGTGAATATAAGAACGGTGGATGCTCTCAGCCTGCAGTTTGTATACCTGGCTGTGATTGTATACCAGGTTTTTTCAGAAATAAACAAAAACAATGTATACCTGCAGCTTTTTGCCCAGGTAAGTTTTTGTTATGATGATCTGGTCTTAACTAATTAAGGGGTTTCAGGCAGTGCCTGATTTACGGCAGGGCATTCGGGGCACGTTTTTCAATTATTGCCCAAAATCTGAGATAGTTTTAACATCTAATGGAATTTTACATTTCATTCTACACCCTATTGTCTTCGTATTGTATTTTTATACTATAACATCGTACATTTTATCTGAAACATGCATATTTAATTACTTTATTATAGTGAATATTTTCTTTTATCTTTATCACTTTAAAAATATGTTGTATTATTAATTCTTATTTAATCCTGTTCCTGTTTCTCATCGGATTATTTGGAGATTGGGGAACGTAGCTCGTAGGCAGCAGAGCCTCTTAATATGTTAAATAATTGTAGCTTGGTATTGCGGAAAAGTCATTATTAGTTGTTGCATACTTTATCCTTCCAGATATATAGACATGCATAGGAAAAGATAATAAGTACTATACAATTTATTATAAAACATCTACTCATTTAAATTTCATAATTGTGAAATCTATACTCCTATTATAAAGAGGAAAAAATTGTTTATTTGTAGGAGGTAAGCTCTGGAACTACCGAACCGATTCCAAAAGTAATGGTATCAAAATGATGGGGTTAGTCTAACTTAGAACATAGGCTATATCTTATGTCAGTGCCACTACCCCAAAGGGGGTGTAGGACCAAAAAAGGTTCTAAAAATGCGATTTTAGCGTTACTGAAGGGCCTAGAAATATGAAATTTTGAATATTAGTTACTTATAAGATATAAATGATGTCTAAGAACAGTTCTTAAACAAATCGAAATTTAAAAGGGATGAAAATGCACAAAAAGCGTTCTAAAAAACATTCTAAATGGTAGTTTCTACACGATCTCAGGAAATACCAAACCGATTTAAAAAATATTGGTGTCCAAATCATGGTGACAACGCTTGCTCCAAGATAGGCTATGTTTTATGTTGGTGTGACTACCCCAAAGGGGGTGCAGGAGCAAAAAACGTTCTAAAAATGTGATTTATGTGTTACTGAAGGGCCTAGAAATATGAAATTTGAAATATTAGCTACTTATTAGATATAAAGGATTTCTAAGAATAGTACTTAAACAATTCGAAATTTGAAAGGGTGAAAATGCTCGAAAATCGTCCTAAAAAGCGTTCTAAATGGTGGTTTCTACACAATCTCAAGAAATACCAAGCCGATTAAAAAAATACTGGTGTCAAAATGATGGTGACAACGCTTGCTCCAAGATAGGCTATGTTTTATGTCGGTGTCACTACCCCAAAGGGGGTGCAGGAGCAAAAAACTTTCTAAAAATGCAATTTGTGTGTTACTGAAGGGCCTAGAAATATGAAATTTGAAATATTAGCTACTTATTAGATGTAAAGGATTTCTAAGAACAGTTCTTAAACAGTTCGAAATTTAAAAGGGGTTTAAATGCTCGAAAAGCGTTCTAAAAAAACGTTCTAATGGTGGTTTCTACACAATCTCAGGAAATACCAAACCGATCTAAAAAATAATGGCGTGAAAATGATGGTGACAACCCTTGCTCGAACATAGGTGATGTTTTATGTCGGTGCCACTACCCCGAAGGGGGTGCAGGAGAAAAACGTTCTAAATTGCGGCTTTTGCGTTACGGAAGGGCCTAGAATCGTGAAATTTGGAATGGTAGTTAGTTATAAGATATCAATGATCTCTAAGGGCATTTTCCTAAAAAAATCTAAATTTAAAAAGGGGTCAAAATGCGCAAAAAGCGTTGTAAAAAACTTTCTAAATTGCGATTTCTATGTAATCTCAGGAAGTACTGAACCGATTTCAATTATAATGGTGTAAAAATGATGGTGACAGATCTTGCTCCAAGATAGGCTATATTTTATATATGTTTCCACTACCCCAGAGGAGATGCAGGAGCAAAATGCGCGAAAAGCGTTCATAATGCCGATTTGTCGGCAATATCTCGAGAAGAATGAATCTGATTTCAAACTTAATGGTAGGAAATTGATGCTGACAGCCCCTGCTCTAACACAGACGCTATTTTATGTCGGTATCACTATCACCAAGACGTTGCAGGAGCAAAAAAGCGTTCTAAATTTCGATTTTTGTGATTGGTATGGGCTAGCAACTTAAAATTAGGTAAGGTACACATTTATTAGATATAAATGATCTTTAAGAACAGTTTCGAAAAAATTGGAAATTTAAAAAAGGGTGAAAATGCGCGAAAAGCGTCCTAAAAACGTTCTAAATTGCGATTTCTACTCAATCTAAGGAAATACCAAAGCTATTTCAAAAGTAATGGTTACAAATCAATGGTGACAGTCCCTGCTATAACATAGGTTATATTTTATGTTGCTGTCACTGCCATCTGAGGGTTGCAAAGGCAAAACATGTTCTAATTTGCGTTTTTTGCACAACTGAGGGGTCTAACACTTTGAAGTATGGCATGGTATTTACTTACAAGATGCAATTGAATTCTAAGAACAGTCGAAAGAAAATTCCAAATTAAAAAAAATGAAGTGATTGAAAAGCTTTATAAATTACAATTTTTAAGCAAACTTATAAATTACCAAACCGATTAAAAAAATAATGATGACAAATTTTGGTGATAGAACCTGCTCAAACATAAGCTATATTTTATGTTTGTTCCACTACCACCAGAGGGTTGCAGGAGCTAAAAACTTTCTAAATTGCGATTTCTGTGATACTGAAAAGGCTAGAAACTTTAAATGTGATATAGTAGTTACTTATAAAATATAAATGCCCTCGAAGAAACGACGAAAATAAATTCGAATTAAAAAGGGGTAAAGCGAAGGGGAGGTGCTAAAAGCATTCTAAAAAAGTTCTAAATTACGATTCTATGCAATTTCAGGGAATATAAACCGATTATAAAAGTAATAGTTGCGAATCAATGGTAACAGTCTCTGATCCTACACAGGCTATATTTCATGCCGGTGATTCTACAACCTGGGGTTCACAGGAACAACAAACGTTCTAAAAAAGGACTTTAAAAGCTTTTTAAATTACGTTGCTGTGGAATATTAGGAAATAACAAACCAATTTCAAAATTAATGTTGGCAAATTAATGGTGACTGTTCCTATTTCAACATAGCCCTTTATGTTGAGAGAGGTGGTAGGACTTGGAATTTGACATGATGGTTAATTTTAAGATGTAAGAAGATGGTTTCTAAAATATTCAAAACTTCAAATGAATACTGAAATGAGCGTATTAATTGAGCATTAAAGTTTCAAAATATTTTCTAAATTATCATTTATTTAGTTTTATTTCCTGTTATTAATTTAAGTCTCATTTCTGCAAAATGCAGTGTAATAATGATGTTTACTCTAACTGTGTTTTAAATAGTAATTTTTGAATTATTCCTAAAAGTAATAAGTACCTTTTAATAAACAAAACCTTTTAAAAAAATAAAATATTACCTTTTAATAAAAAAAAATAGTTAGTACCTTTTAATAAAAATTAGACATATAAATATCACTTGGCATATTTCAAATATTTCGCGAGCAAAGCCGCGGGGTTTGCTAGTAATATTATAAATGTCAATGTGTGTCCGAATGTTTGAATAAAGTCAGCATATAAACGAATGAATTAATGCTTTTGTATTTTTGGATATAAATGAATTGCAACAAGGAAATGAACATAGGCTATGTTTAATTTATTTTATTCAAATATTTTGCTTAATAATCCAAAATTTCATTATTTTTCATACACAATGAATTGACATTTTCCCGATAAAATTTAACCATCTTCCTTTTTTCGTTGACAAAAAATAAAAACTTAGAATAATAATTTAATTTCTAACTGAAAGATTAAAATGGAAATTTTCAAGTATTTTTAATAATACAAGGTGCATGAATTTTGAGTATGTGCGGAAAGAAGGCAAATGTGACGTCATATATGCAAAATATAAAACGGATATGCTTTGATGTTGAAATAAAATGAGATTGTGTTATGGTATTAATTCTTATTATTTAAAGAAAATTGTTATCAAGGCTTACGGTTTATCGTCTGCGCACGGTTAACACAAAGATTTATATTTCAATTTTAAATTAAAAAAAAAACTTTTGAAGAGCAAATGGATAGCAAATGCCAATAATATGCCCAGTAAAATTATCAATGTCGAAAATGATGTAATGATTATCAGGAAATATGTATTTTCATTCTTAAAAAGTAAAAAATTAACTAGATAAAAAGGTTATGTTCTGTAATCGGGTTAGTAATCAATTTGCTTTTTTTAGAGAAAGGAATTAGGTGCAAAAGTAAATACATTGTTGTAAACAGGTTTTTTTTTTTTTGTGTGTGTGTGGTAAAGACTTAATAATATTCCATATGACCAATTCTTCGCCCACTTTTGATGACAAGTATGATTGTAAAACATATAAAACAGTATCATCCGATAATTTTCTTGGCACAGATGCTATATACGCACTTGGTTTGGCGCGATCTGTTTTTGATACCAATTTGGAGAAAACATCGTTTTCGAATACCAGTTACATGTATATTTTTAAATTATGTTCTATTACTTAAAAAAGGAAATAACAATAAATAAAAAAAAGTTTCATTAAGAACTGTACAACAAAGCAATTTATATAATTTTAAAAGAAAATTAAAGTAAATAAACTATTTATTAATAAATAAACAACAATAGGTGGGCTACCATGTCAAGCAAAATAATCTATGTTGGCAACAATTAGGTACCCCGGTGCGTATATGACATATTTGTCATTTTCTTATTACTTCATGATATAAACAGACATCCTTGTTCAGTGTATAAACCTAAGCTATGTCAATGACCTTATAATAAAGAAATACCTTAAATTACTCATGCTAGCCCCCTTGACGACCAGTTTGGTCTCCCTTAAATTTTATGTTTAGGAAAGCATGCTAAGCATTATATCCTGTTACTTTTATTCATAATTTAATTTACTTGGACTCCCTTAACCCTCTCGCTGTGCAACCCGAGATTTCCTCGGGCAACGTAAAAGTAGCAAAATTTGCGCAATCCGAGATTTCCTCTGGAATTCATTTTTTCACCTGGCGACTATTTTTTATTTCAACTCGGACCATTTTTCAAATACAAAAAATTTCATATAGACTTTAACAACATCTACAAGAGAAATACTGCAAAATTGATTTTCTTAGAATAGTGGTGCGAGACTATAAAAATAGTCTCCATTGACAGTCCTGATTTCGCCTAATTTCTAATATCACATCCCATTTAAGATCTTGAACTCTTTTAGAAAAAATGTTTACATATTTAAACTCTAAGCTATATATAGATTTGAAATACGTAATAAAAAAAATGCATGATTTTTTAACCTATTTTGATGGAAAAAATACGCAGCGAGAGGGTTAAATATAATTAATATAATCCCTTAAGCTAATATTAGTTTTTGTTGCATTAAAATATCTCAATTTGTTGATTTTCTGTAACCAAGTAAACCCTATTGGTTTACAATGGAAGTCTATGGGAATTTTGCGAATTATTAGAGATATCGCCAAGTTCGCGTCACTTTTGGTGGCAGAATACGGTCCTCTACAGATACCCTCCCCCCCTTATAGGTATAGAGATGCATTAAATGCTGTTCAATAACCAATGAGATGCATTTCATTTGGGCGTTGCCATTAAACAATTAAAAATAATTGCGCGATTTATGTGCCACGTACGATAGCGTAATATATATTTATATATATAGATTGTCTCTTATAAAATGTTATAAACAATTGGTTTATTATATATTTTTTTAATTATCGGAAGGGAAATGCTTTGCTTAATTAATTCATTTCTTCTTTGTATGTTACGTGAACGACGTCACGGATAACAGCTAGTAATTATTTAAAAGTAAATTAATGATTATCAATTTAAAAATTTTAATGGGTATTTTAAAATAATTATTAAAGGCAATAATGGTTGTCTTAGTAACCTTTTACAATATTTTTTTTACTCAATCTTCCTGTAAACATCAGTGCAAGGGCAACCCGTAAGCATCTGTGCTCGGGGCCCCCAAATTTATAAATCGGTCCCTGGTTTCAGGACTCTTAAAATTGGAAAACCAAATGACAAAAAAGACCATTTTCAACATATTAATAGCTTAAAATTTATATGGTTTCAAAACATAATTTTTAGAAGTGTGAAAGATATAAGAATATTCTTTTGCATCATACATTTAAAAAATTACAAGAGGCAGAATTAATATTGTTAGAGGGTTTGAAATTGTCAGACATTTGTCGAGCAGAAAATTGGTATAACAGCTTACGTGCAGGATTAGATTTAATTTAGATTAATTTGGATTTAGATTTAGATTAATTTAGAACTAGAATGAAGATTTTGTGCCTCATTATACTTCAGATTGTAGTAATTAGTCTGAACCAAAACAAATTTGTATTTAAAGCGTCTTTATATTTTTAATACGAAATTGTATTTAGCTAATCAAAATTTTGAAAATTTGAACAGTATAATCTCTTAAAAAATATTTTTTGAACAATAAAAAGAAAATTTTAGGTTCAGTTTATACAGACTAACATGAAACATATATTTTGGAAATTTCATGAAAAAAATGTTGAGATGCTTTTGAGATATCCTGCGCATTATGCTCAGAAACGTTATTTTGAGAAAAATGACATCAAAATTTCGGAAACGCCGCTTCAGCTATTATGCGGGTATAATTCTAAAAGCCATAATTACTGTTATAATGAGAATTTCAAGAAACAATTATATCAAAATATTAAGAAAAGATAGGAGTTATATGTATATATATGTGACAGTGGCGTGGCGTGAAAATTTTCGGTGGTCATCGCAATTATTTAAGTTTGTGGTGAAAAATTATTAACTCTAAAATTCAATGGTTGAATGTTCAAAAAAGAAACTTTAAATCTTACCTTCACTTATACATGAACTCCAAATGTTCTGCTAAAACTGGATCGTAGAGTTTTAAAAGCTTATTAAGAGTTTTAAAATATTGCTTGATCATCGCCGCATCCAGCGATGACCGGATGCCACGCCACTGATATGTGACGATATTACTAATAGTAGTTGGCGTTTATCGGTTTTAACTTGGGTTCCCAGATAATATGCACAAGCGTTTTGGCCGATTGGTTTAAGAAAGAATAAAATAGATGAAGATTACACAGAAGGCAGTCGATTGAGACACTGTTCAGCTTTATTTTCACAACCAGAGTTGATACTAGGGGTAATGCTTTATTTAGCCGATGAGAAAAAAAAAGTATAGTTCACTCGCATCAAACAAGTCGCTTAAAATATGTTCCATCTGTCTGCTTCATTCCACACAATAATCTAATCCTTCTTTCAATATCACTCTATTCATTCTGTCTCGTACACCAATACATTTCACAGTTCGCACTTACTCCGTTATTTTTACACATAATTCCGTAAACATCTCCGTACACATTTTGATACCCTTTTTTCTCTTCATTCTGCACACCCATACATTAACATCCATCCATCGTACTTCTACACTGCCTCGTACCGATACATCGTATGTCTAATCTATAATCTCATCTCCCTAATTTCTCAAAAAACCTCTTCGTATTCGGCTCTGCGATTGTATTTTAACCACCTCGGCTCAACGTTACAAAATAAGTCAGCTGATCCTTCTCTCCCAATCCTAATAGCTCTTTAGACGGTTTATTAGTATTTCCGATCGGATTAATATGGAAGTAAACAAGTTTCCTGGCGCCAAACATTGTTACAGAACTTTATCTCTGAAATCAGATGCACACGGTGTAGTACCTGGTGTCGAGATTGCACCTAAAAATAGATTTTTTCCCCGTCAGACGATAAAGGAAAAGGATTTTATTTCCGCGTAAGTCTTAAAGCATTGAATATTCTAGTAGACACCTGGATAATTTTAAATAAATGAATGAATTTAAATAAATAGGTTTTTTAGGCGGTATAAATTATGAGTAATAATGTTTTAGTAATTAAATAAAGATTTTAGAGGGTTTTGATATAACGGGAATTAATAGCGAATTTTAATAGGAATTTAAACAACAAAAGGTTTTATTAAAGAAATATAAATAGTTAGCGTCATTTTTAGATTTACGCAATTTGGAATAAATATTATTAGATGGCTTAGGATCTTATGAAGATTAATAGACTAGGATTTTAACTTAATAAGCCGGTATACTACATGGATTATTATTAAAAGGGTAATTTATATAGAATAATTTTAATCTTGGGGAAAAAAACTAAATTTTTAATATATATATAAAACAAAAAAATCGAAAGTTTTGAAGCTTTCAGAGTCCTGAGACCCCTTAACCTGATTTACAGGATTTCCTGCCAACATATATTTTCAGGATTAGAACCACAAATTTCAATGAGTAATATTTACCTTGTTTAATAACAGAAATTTACTTTTAAGATTATCGATAATTTTGATCTATAATCTATATGAAAAATGTAGTATTCAACAATTAAGATCGTAAGAATCCTGACTTTTTGAACCCACTATGTGAGACACATAGAATATAAAAGCAACAGCAATTCCTTCTGTCAGTTATTTGGAACTGTATTTTATTGCATTTAATTTTTTGTTTTAAGCGTTCTAGTTACTAGTTTTGGTATTGTCCCATGAACTTTCACTTCATTTGACTGTACTGCTGGCAACTGACAAGTTTTTCAACCAGTCAAAGAACAACCAAAGATTGTACAGTCGTGGAAAAAAAAGTAAACATCCCCTACTAACTCCTCAACAAATTATCGTTGAAAAAAGTTACTGGTATTGAACGATTGGAAATAAAATCTACTTTTAAATGATGTATATAAAATTTGCTTAGGGGGGCATCTACATATTAAAATGAACCATAACTTTGTTTTTTTTTCAATAGCAGTACACAATTCTGACAGCATAAATGAACTCTACACCCTTCAATTAGTGTAAAACAAATTTTTATGCAATTCGCACCATAAGTTTTCGAGAAATTAATTATTTTAAAACGAGCGTATTTTAAGGGCTGTATCCAAATTGAAATTCGGTACTCGATTGCTAACCGAGAGAGCTCCCTTCTTGATCAAGGCACCTTAAGTAGTCAATTAAGCCTGTTAGATTACAGGATAGCATAAGAAATTTCAACATATTTAGTCACTTATATCATAGATGGCCCCTTAAACCATCATTTTGCCGTTTTTTAAGCATAATTTGAAAACTACTTGGAAGAAAAATGTCAAATTTTGAATTTCTATAAAGCAGGACTTATTAAATCTAAATCCATCAAAAAATTGTACGTTACAATTCATAATTTTTTCGAATATTAATTTCATAATTCATATTATAAAGTTATAAAAATTGCAAATTAAACGTATTTATGTTTGGGTATATTAGTATTATTGCTATACAAAAAATTAGCACATTAGGAGTATAATTTCAGGAGATATTAATAAAAATATGAAAATGTAATTTAACATTAGAAGCACTCAATTTTGAATGTTTATAATTCAAAAACTTATTATTCAAATGACTTGAAATGTGGTGTCTAGGCATAGTTTGAACCGAAGATTTGAAATATCTCGTTAAAATTGGGTATTGCCATTGAAAAAAAAAAGAAATTTTTCGTTTTAATATGTAGATAGCCCCTAAGCAAATTTTATATACATCATTTAAAATTAGACTTTATTTCCAATCATTCGGTACCAGTAACTTTCGTTTACAATAATTTGTTGAGGAGTTAGTAGGGGGTGTTTCTTTTTTTTTCCCACGACTGTACAATTAATGTCAAGTATAAGCAGATAAAACAACGTTAATAACACCAGAATTTTTTAATTTACAGCTGACTAATTTTAGTAGCATTCCGTGTACCGCAATCACTTATAGTAGTTCATGCAACTACAGTTATACCTTAAATTATTTTTTTCTACTAACATATTTAACTAAAGTAAAGACTTAATTTTAAATCTTTGTCTTCTTTATCTTTAAAAAAATTCTTAATTTTAGTTTTCTACATTAAATTCTTTCTTTTACTTATCATGCAGTTTTAAAACTACAATTTTTCTTTTCCCAATAGCTCACAATTATACAAGACATTCAAACAATAGACTGGGTATTGAGCTGATCACAGCTAGGATAACCCCTCAATACTGCTCAACTGTTATTCAGCACTGTTCAGCATCGCCATCAGTGGGAATTTTGCTCTTTTAT
Organism: Maratus speciosus; assembly: GCA_963932465.1. NCBI lineage: Eukaryota > Metazoa > Arthropoda > Arachnida > Araneae > Salticidae > Maratus > Maratus speciosus. The sequence continues at coordinate 302,509,933 of OZ010800.1, forward strand.
ACGGAATAGAAGCGGATTCGAAAAATAGGTTTAGTGACCAATAGAAATAGAATTATATGAAGTTACGGGGACAGCCAATAGGAAACTTGCATAGGGAATGGAACCGGTAATGTGAAAAAATGCTTGTAGAAATTAAGAAAAAGAGGTTTGGCATAGCTAAGTCACAATTAATAATATTTTTATGAATTTTATAAATATGGCAGGAAAGTTAAATTCATGTATAGAAGTGCGTTTAGAGATAATTTTAGCCGATTTAAAATAAAAGATGTGGTTCACCTCCCATCTTCATTTTGCAATGGCTAATTTGCTAGTTTCTTGTTTTTTCATCTGTTTTTTGTGTTCTTTAATTCGAAATTTTAAACCATGTTTGGATTGTCCAATATAGCACTGGTAATTAATGCTATAGTTCAACCATACTCAAACTTTTTTTTCGAGGGCCGCTTAACGTATGTTTTCGACGTTAGGCGGGCCCGCAATACACTTATAAAAGGGTATGAAAAAGAATAATTAAAACAGTAAAATAACATAAATAGTATAATAAATCATTATAACAAAGTTAATATTATCAGTAGGGTTAAACGTTTGTTATGGAGGAAGCGTTAAAAAATTAACACCACTATTCCCAAACCTTCGTGGTGGATTTCTATTGCAAATGTTGTAGAAATATGTTTCAAAGTTTTATTGTTTGGAAATAGAGGTGTAAAAATATTTTGATGCCAATTTTCTCTGTGACACAGGTTCAACAAACAAAAATTTAAATATTAGCTATGGAATAAGTATAAAACGCAATAAGGTAGTAATACAGAATATCCAAGTAATGAACAAAATATACAGGTGATTTTCTTTAATAAATCAGTCACTTTTGCTCATGGTAAAAATGTTTTATGTTTTCGTTTTAATTATAGAAATAGTATATAGTGCAAATTTGTGGAAAGAACTTTTGACTAAGAAAACTGGAAAGAATTTAAGATATTTGAACATAAATTTAAATTACTTATAAATGAAAGGACAGATTTTGTCTTCCCATTAAAATATATAAAACAACAGTGAAGGTCTTGAATACTTTTTATGCGCATCTGAAGTGTCTTGTACAGCAGACCAAAAATGTCGCCTGGTCACAGGTTAAGTATAGCTGCTATAGATACTCCATGAGTTATACAACTTCATCTACTATATATCTAAAATGCAAATGAGAATTTCGTTCCGGATGCTTATAACTTGAGTTCTGCTGAATGGATTTGTAAGTAAATTTTTCAGGGAAGGTTTTAGTATATAGAATATCCTTCTATGTACCTTAGTTATAGAATTATGGAGGGAATTTCTATAATCTGATTAATTCGATTATGAAAGATTAGCCTTTTTAAAAAGTTCTACTGGACTGGTTTTGATGGTTACCCTTAGTTAAATAATATTTTAGGGAATGGTTTAGTATATAACATATCCTTCTACGTTGCTTTGTTATAAAATTGTGGAGGAAAGTTCCAAAATCATGTGAGCCCGATTGTAAAAGATTATCCTTTTTAAAAAGTTCAAATGGACGAATTTTGATGGATTTTGCAGCGTTCGTTAGATATTTTTTTCTGGAATAGAGTAAGTATATTGCATATTATTCTATCGTTTTTACCAAATCGTACTGTAAATGAACAACTAAAAGAGTATGTCCTTAATAGCCCAAAATTTGTCGGACGCATTAGAAAATATAATTGCGCAATGGCGTTCGCATTGGTTTTGAGCAATGCGGAAGGACATTTCAGAAAAAGATCATTATTGCTTTAATACACAATATCAAATTCATGGATATATTCCTTTTTGATTGAAGGTTCGTTTGAAGAAAACAACCAGCGGCGTATCGGACGAAGCCTGCGAGTATTTTCACAAATCTTCATAGCGTTATAAATGACAATGTGTTAGAGGTTTATGCGTAAATCTAGAAAAGTAAAATCTATATATATATTACGCTATCGTATGTGGCACAGAAATTGCTATTATTTGTTAATTGTTTAATGGCAACGCTCGAGTGAAACGCATCTCATTGGTTATTGAACAGCATTAAGTGCATCTTCATACCTATAAAGGGAGGTTACCATAGGAGGAACCTTATTCTGTCACAAATTCCGCCCAGTTTGTCGCTAACTTGGCGATACCTCTAATACTTCGCCAAATTCCCATAGACTTCCATTGTAAACCATAGGGTTTACTTGCTTACAGAAAATCAACAAATTGAGATATTTTAATGCAGCAAAAACTAATATTAGCTTCTTATCATGCTTTCCTAAACATAAATTTTAAGGGAGACCAAACTGGTCACCAAGGGCGGCTAGTTAATGAGAAAGGTACAAGGGTAATTCAAACAGTAACAGGAAAAATGGTATAAAAATCGAAGTACAGTAAAACCTCAAATAACGAACTCCCATGAATAATGTACACCCTATGTTTGGCGATACTTTTTCAACCCCCAGCATCTATATGTTTTTTTTTTTTTTTAACCTTTGAATAGATAACACACGTCCGAATAGTGTAAAAATTCTGATTATGATCTTTGGTCAGCTGTTGCTTTAAAAAATGTGCAAAGTTTTAACTGTATAGTTTCTAATATAAAATCATTTGTACTTTGCTTTTATGAAGATTTTTTTTATATGCACTTTATTAAATTATGACTATGTGTGACTATGTGATATATATGACTATGTGATATATTATTTTAATCAAAATACTCATTATTGCTGACATTTTAGCACTAATCTGAAATTATCAGTGAGTTTTTATTTAAGGTATTTCTGACAGCACCCGCCCCCCTCGCTCCCAAAAAAGGAATAAATTGATATTTAAAATACAGTTTCTAAGAAAAATGAAAAAAAAAATTATTTTTGTTATTTATCTGATTCCTGTTTAAATATAATGTGATTTTTTTTTTAAATGTACACTCTTACTAAATAATAACTGGTATATATTAGGATAGTGTTGCGAAAAAAAAATACTTAACGGAAATTTCATTATTTTAACAATAACCTAAAAATTTCAAGCCTTATGTGGAATTTTCATCGAATTTTAACATAAGATATTTGTGACCACTCTGTGAATGGTCACCAATCTGTGACGAAACAGAGAAAACTTCTACTTCTATTTTCACATTATTTTTTTTACATCTGTGACTTAAGACTGTTTCTTTTTATTTTATTTATTTTTTTACAAATTTATTCTGCTACATTAGCCAGACTGGGTATTTTGCTTCATTGTGTCTGTCATTAACATATAATATATTTTTCTCTTTCAGCGCCAGGTCCAGCACAACAGTGTGGAGTTTATGAAATACCGGTTAAATGCATCGACCAATGTCAAACCTGCAAATACAAGAACGTCAATTGCTCTCAAGGAGCAGTTTGTATACCTGGCTGTGACTGTATACCAGGTTTTTTGAGAAATCAACAAAAACAATGTATACCTGCACACGAATGTCCTGGTGAGTGTTTGTTACCATGATTTGGTCTTAACCAATTTAATCTCGCAGGTAGGATTTCCCGCCAATATATATTTTCAGGATTAGAGCCACTATTTTCGAAAAGTAATATCTGCCTTATTTAATTACAGAAATTTGCATATAAATAAGTCGGATATCAAACTATTTGAAAAAATGTTTTTTTTTTTTTTTTTTCACCTATTTCTTATACATATAGTGTAAAAGCAACATCAACTCATTTTACCACTTATTTGTAAAAATAATTTATTGTATTGAAATTTGCGCTTAATTAAGTCGAAGATTACTATTTGAAAATGTGTATTCAACGGTTAAGACCGTAAAGATCCTGCCTTGTTTTCATCCATGTGAAATACATAGAATGTAAAAGCAACAACTATTCATCTTGACACTTATTTGGAACTGTATATTATTGAACTAGTTTTTGATTTCTGCACTTAGCCCAGTTACTAATCTTGGCGTTGTCTCTTGAACTTTTACTTTGTTTGACTGTACTACATGCCAACTGGCAAGTTTTCCTGCCATACATTAAACAACCAATATTTCTACAACTAATGTCAAGTATGACTTCAGGATTTTGGTTTTTGACTTCATGTTTCCAAATGGTGAGCATAAAAAAAATAAATAAACGGTCAAGTGTGTGTCTTACTCGCGCTCAGAGGGTTCCGTCAATAGATATATTAATTATTAACTGTATTATTAAAAAAAAATCATTATTAAAGAAAAATAAGGCTTTGTAAGAAACTATACAACGTAGGGTTTGGTATAGCTGTATATATACTAGAAAAGTATGAATGGGTATACCATAAAAGTTCAAAGAGATGTGAAGTATAAATAATATCAAATATTGCTATTCTGTATAACTCCTATTTATAGCTTATCCTAATCTGTTTATGATAAGCTTAATTCGGAACTGACAATAGAAGTAGTGCATATTTAAACTTCATTTGGCATTTCATAAAACTAAATTCAGCGTCGTAATAATCTTTACTTTTTACAGTGTAGTTAAAACAAAACCCTTCTTCAAAGTTTAATCTTGGCCTTTTACTAAACGCGCTTCGAAAGGAGGTCGCAAATTAGTAACGCCGCCTTGCTCCGTGCCGTGTTTTTCCAGATAGGTTTTTAATAAACTTTTAAAGACACGGGAGACGTATTCAGAGATCTATTCAATGCAAACTAGTCGCGAGTCCCATAGTATTTATGTGATTAATTCTAATTAAACTAGTCTGTTTTTAACAATTTCACGAATATTGATTTATACTGCTACTAGACCATTGTATTACACAAATGTGTCATTAAAAGTTGCTATTTAAGCTTTAAAAGCCGATGGTACATGTACGCAGCCCCTGTCATTATGTATGTCCAAACTGTCCCTTTCTTTAAGGGTTAATATCTCGGCTAATTACGGACAATTTTTTTCAAAAATCATTATCAACAATGCTTTTATACTTCTGCTACGATAGGTACCTCCAGCGCTCCTCAATACCTTTGCTGAATGCTCGCAAATCGAAATTTGTGGGTAACAGAAAAATGCGCTTTTCTCAAAAACTTATGCGGCCTAAGGTAATCGCTATAATTTTCTTGCAAGATTTAAATTAACGCCTACTACCTCTAATTTTTCATAATTTTATTTTCAGTAGATTTGGAAATAGATGAGGGGAGGGGATATATTTTTGCATTACATTTTCGATGATATCTCTGAAAAAACAATAATTAAAATTAAAAGAAATATATTTTAGAGTTCAGCGTTACAAAAGCTTTTACACGATACTCCACACGATATACAAGGAAAATATATTTTTTTTCCAAGTCACTTAATTAGTCCCTCTACATTTTTCCTATAAATATTTGTAAATTTTTAATAATCTGTAAATATGTGGGTCAATAGTCTTTATTGCTTCCCCAATTTGACTTTCCACGTTCCATAGTTTACGAGTAAAATGGCTGTGACAGACAGACAGACACAGAAGTGATCTTATAATGGTTCTGTTTTTATTTTTTAAGTACGGAACCCTAAAGATAATAAAAAAAAGGATTCAAATCCAGTCTTGTTTTTTTTTTTTTTTTTTTTTTTTTTTTCACTTAAGACTATTCTCAAATACAGGCTGGCTACTTTCTCATACATTTTTAAATTATTTTTTTGCTCGAAAGAAAGATGAAACGGGCTCCAGCTCGATTTTAATACCGGTTTTCGGATTTTGAGGCATTTCAACTCCAAGCTTTCACAAATTAAAACAAGTTGGAATTTGCTCGTCAAACGTGGCAAATGAGGTGCGTTCGTACTATAACTAGTTTCATAAATATTTTTTGAACCGCATATTGTTCTGAATGTATATTTTAGTGCACTTCATAAATGCATATCAATTTCATTCTGTTCGAAAGGCTGTAACATCATTAAAATGCACTTGCAATAATTTTTTCCCATTGGCCGTAATGTAATGGAAAACTTTTGACTTCCCCTGTAATTAAATTATACATCCGATTTTCATAAAACTTGAACTGACGCGAAAAAATTTTGCAACAATTATATATTTTAAATTTCAGCCTACTCGGTTGGGTAGTTTTTGCTCTGTTATATGCGGACGGACTGACAGACAGACGGAGCGAACGACGACTATAGGTGTTACGTATTTATATAATTACGAACGTACCTAAAAAAAGGAAAAACAAAACTTGCTATTTAAGAAACAAGAATGTAGTCCTAAGTTTCTTAAAATATTTTACAACGCTTTAAAAACCTTGCTTGAAAGGGAATTGAATTGTTATTGATGGGATATAAGGTGAAATATTCTATCTGTTTCTAAAGCCTTTGTATGGCTAGCGTTGCTAGCAGAAGATCAAGAAGTTGTTATACCGAGAGCGGGTTGCAGAGACCACCACCTCATTGAGCTTACAACTGAAATCCCAGATTTAGACAGAACTCGATTAACATATTAAAATGCAAATGGTCTGCCAAGTCTTATCTCGGTGGAAATCACCTGCAGACGCGATTTTAGGGGTTGATCGGTAGGTTTATCATTGTGTTTTCCTGCACTCAAATATATAAAAATATGGAGAACAGGGAGCAGGAAAACACAATAGTAAACCTACCAGTTAACCACTAAAATCGGTTTTGCAGATGATTTCCACCAATATATGGCTTGGTAGACCAATTGCATTTTAATATGCAAAGCGAGGCTTAACGAAACCTGGAATTTTAGCAGCCAACTCGATATTGTGACTTTTGCAGATTTCTACAGTGGCTAGGTGTAAATAACAAATTTGCTATTTTAAACAGATTTTAAGGAACATGGAAGTGACGAAACGTTGTCGTCAGAAAGTACTGGGGATTAATACTTATTGCTACGTAAGAAGAGATTTTTAAATGAGAAAATTATTCATGAAGCAAATTTTAAATGTTATTAACTATTTTGTATTGTAGTATCGGGCCAGGGCCGTAGCTAGAAAGGTGCCAGGGGAAGGGGAGGCTCTGTCCCCCCACCCCCTAAAAATTTTTGAGCCCTCTCTGGGAAAGATTCCAAGGTCATCAAATGAAACTGTCTCAAAAATCCAAATGAAACTGTTAAAAAATCGAACTTAGTTTTGGGCCCCTTTCACAGTTTTGCTCAAATGAAATACTAAATTGTAGTACCTATTATCAGTAATTTTAGTGCATATCATTTATTACTCATCAGCATGAGTTATTATGTACTGAAATTTTTCATTCTGCAATGTTTTTTATCACTAGCATAAAACGAAGTTATAGTAATGAGTTTGATAGTAAATATGTTGCTTATGATAAACATTTTGTTTCGTATTTGAGTCACCCTAGTCTAGTTTAAAATTAAAACAGATATATATTTAAGATCCTTGATTTATAAATGATACTAAAGAGAAATGTGAATAGCCAATTTAAATGCAAATGTTTTTAGCATTTGAATGGACATAAGAATAACTTTAAAATGCAAAATACATACTTGATTTTGTTAATGTTTTTTATCATATAAAAACACGACTTTAGAATCCTTAAGGGCAAGTAGTATTTAGAAAAAATTAAACGTTGCAGCTCTTTTAAAGCAGGTGAACTGTAAGTTTTTTATTTACTTTTGACATCATCACTTATTATTTCACAAGTATAATTTATACACTGGAAATTTTAATTCTGCAGCTTTTCCTTTTCTTAGCATAAAAAAAAGTTGTTATAAAAGTTTAATAAGAAACATAGTGCTTACAATATGAATATGCACTAATTTATCTTTCTGTATTATACTTTTATCATATACGGGTATATCTGTTACTTTGTGTGTGCATGTGTCATACAAAGCGAAAAAATATGAGCCTCCCCTTCATTTTCTTGACCCCCCCCCCCTATTATTCACTTCTAGCTACAGCCATGTATCGAACTCTGGCTATGAATACCAAACATTTTTCCTGGTTCGGGCTTATATTTCAAACTGTCGGCCTCGGGGTGCGAAAAATAAGTAAGTCCGAACTCATTCGCATTGCACAAACTTCTAAAAACGGCAGGTGCCCTTACTGAGAAATCACTTAATCGAACTGTTTTTTTGATAAAAACAGAAGATTTTTCAGAAAATGCTGTCTTTCAAAAAAGCTCTTTTTCAAACGAATTTTCGGATGCGATTGTGCACGAAAGGAAAAAAAATGTCGTCTTGAGACAACAGTCGCTTATAACTCAAAATATAAGTATTTATCGAAAAACGAAAAAAATTGTTCGATTAAAAATCACTTCAATGATTATACCTGCAAGCGTCATGCTTTTATGTTTAAAAATGAATCCGAAATGTGTCAGAAAACTTCGCGTTTTTGGGCAGTTAAAAACATTTTTTTGAGAACCGCCTAAAGTAGTGGACATCGATACAAAGATATCAGAGTATTTTTTGGTTCACCTCTATCCTAAAAACTTGGGGAGAAAAAGCAATTTGAAATACTAGAGTGGTTGCCATTTTGTAACAAGGCAGCGGATTATTACAATCGATATCGCATGCATCGTACCGGGCCCTAGCATACCGCATCGTAACTATCCTAATTCAATTTAGGTTGACGGTCATAACTTTCAGCAAACTGAAATATATTAGAATAATAAACAATTTAATTTAAAAAATCAAAAAACACGACTGCGTAAAAGGCGAACAAATTAATTATTTCTCATCAATGTGAAACTAATTTTTTTTCAATTCCTACTATTAGCTCACACTTGTTATATATATCTTGTTCAAATTTTCAATCGTTAATAAAATACTTATTATTCATCCAATCAAGCTCAAATAAATTTTTTAAAATTTGTAGTGGATGACACTTGATGTTAATCCAGTTTTTTCAAATATTAATTCATTAATTAAATTAAATTAAGTAATTTTCAATAATCGAGAGATCCCTCTTCTTGATCAAGGTATTTTAAGGCCGAGAGAGCCCTCTTCTTGATCAAGGCACTTTAAGCGCCACTCAAGAGGAAAGAAGAATGGGAGGAAAAAAAATTCTTATTGACCTAAGTAGGAATTGACTTAAAATATTTTTTTATATTACTTGTTTATATTACTTATCTATTTTTTTTATTTACTTGTATTGGTGAATTTTAAGTTGTGTTTAATTGTTAGTTCCTATCTATAAACACAGTTTTGATGAGGTCTATAGATGTCTATGATGGTTAGAGTTGCAGTAAAGTTAGAGATCCTACATACACAACTTCCAGGTTGTATAATATTTTAACGGAGCTTCTGACTGTAAAATAGTCAATGAAACATCGTCTTCATTTTGAAACACCTATCATAATATGCCACTCAATAGGGTGCGTAATTTTTTTTTCGCCTCTACCGCCATTTTGTATTTTACGGCCGCCATTTTGAATTTATAAAAACAAAACCTAGTTTATAACCATCGGGCCGTTAAGACGGATTGATAGAGACCTCATTCATTAAAATCCATCCAGCCGTTGGGATGTTTCGAGAGTATAAAGAAATCCACATACACAGATACGCGTGAAACACATAACCCTTCTTTTCAATCGGGTAAAAATTTTAATAGACATTCTCACCTTTGTTGTAAATGTGATAATATATTAAAAAAAGTGGTAGAAGTTTCCATTATACGCGCCAGCAGTATGCACTTAATGTTCCACATTTTGGACTTCGATTACCAGCTCATATGGTGTCATACGATTGCTTAAGCACACTGTTTTTTCAGAATTTTTCGTGATGTTATCACATTTCACACAAAACGAGGTACATATCGCTGCATTTTCATTGCAATGTTTTTAGGTGCGTTCGTAATTATATAAATACGTAGCACCTATAGTCGTCGTTCAGTCCGTCTGTCTGTCCGTCTGTCCGTCCGTCTGTCTGTCCGTCCGTCCGCATATAATAGAGCAAAAACTACCCAACCGAATGGTCTGAAATTTTAAATATATGATTGTTGTAAAATTTTGTCCAGCCATTTCAAATTTTATGAAAATCGGATGTATAGTTAAATTACAGGGACAGTCAAAAGTTTTACTTTACATTACGGCCAATGGGAAAAATTATTGCACGTGCATTTTAATGATGTTAAAGCTTTCCGAATGGTCTCAAATTTTAAACATATAATTATTGCGACATTTTGTCGAGCCATTTCAAATTTTATGAAAATCGGATGTATAGTTTAATTTCAGGGACAGTCAAAAGTTTTTCTTTACATTAAAGCCAATGGGAAAAATTATTGCAAGTGCATTTTAATGATGTTACAGCTTTCCGAATGGGCTGAAATTTTAAATATATAATTGCTGCAAAATTTTGTCGAGCCATTTCAAATTTCATGAAAATCGGATGTATAGCTTAATTACAGGGACAGTCAAAGGTTTTCCGTTACATTAAGGGGAATGGGAAAAAATTATTGCGAGTGCATTTTAATGATGTTACAGACTATGCACTTATGAATTGCAAATAAATACACATTCAGTACAATATGGGGGGCAAAAAATAATTATAAAACTAGTTATAGTACGAACGCACCTCATTTGCCACGTTTGACGAGCAATTTCCAACTTGTTATTTTTCTCAAAATTATTACCCTCAACCCAAGTTCAGTTACGATGAAACACTGTGTATGTGCGACTCAATAAGTGGTTTGCGACCCCATGTTCTATGGCAATTTTTCATCCTCTTGATGCCTACGATCACCCCTCTGAATTCTTCGGTTGAATTCGGCAACACCCTGTATATTATTAGCACTCGATATGCTATTTCTTGCGACCAGCAATTAAAGTGTCGTCTCTAAAAAATAACGTTAGGTTATATAAGCCAGCCGTAAAACAATGCACTGCAATTTTTTAAACTTCTAAGCATCGCATATTTTAAATTTTTATACCGTCGTATTGGAAAAATAAAAAGTACTTTGAAATGCAATTTGTTTAAAAACTGCACCTCAATTTATTTTTGAGATATTAATTTTTTTGTAGCTTTTAGCCCCATTTGTTTAATGTTGGCAACTAAAGTACTCCATTTCTGTAGAAAGTAAAGGAAAAATAGTTGGAAAATAGTAATTATATCTTTTTGTTGCCGTTTTCCCATAACAATTGAAGAAAAACTGTAATTAAACTACGTGCTATTTTGAAAAAAATATAAATGAATGATTTCTGATAAAACGTGGAGTTATTGTAAACTTATATTTCATTTTAAGTATCTATATTAATGTTACAAACAAATGAAGGCATATGAATCATTAGACAGCCGATTTTTTTTTGTCGATTTTGTTGAATGACGACATCGTTTTTTGCTGGATTTGTGTATTATTTAGCGATAGTGACATCATATGCATACTTTACTGTGATGTTGCTTAAAATTGGATTGTAAATGTGGAATTTTTCAGCTGATGCGAATGACGTCATTTTGTATAAAATAAAAACGTGTGTTTTAAGTCTTAAAACTGAAATATGTTTTGTACCATCTATATTTATATACATATTTTTTTTTTTTTTTATTTCATCGGGGGTGACACTAAATTCTGAAAAAGCAAAATTCCTGTTTTCTAGTTGTATTTATTTTTTGCTTTAAAAATATTTTTTTTTGCTTTGCGCATAAAGTCTAATCACAACTTTTTGTGTTATCCTTTGAACTTTTACATCATTTGATTGTGTTGTTTGTAACTGAAAAATTCTCCTTACAGGCAAAATACAACTACTATTTCGACAGTTAATGTAAAGTATGCCCACAGACAATTTTATTATAGGAGAAAGAAAACATCTTAACACAATTTGGATGATGAACCTTTCTTAACGTGCAACTAACAGCATGCTATTGATTTAATCTATCACATTGCCGGTGGTAGAGTGCTTTTTCTTTTATTTTCAGCGCTAGAGTTTGAATACGACTTCGGTAATGTAACGAGCAAATAATTTTTTGCCGATTTGTATTTTAGAAATTAACTCCTGGGGATGGTTTTAAGGATAAACCGAAATGTCGAGTATAATTTTTAATTTAGTGTTTTTGATTTTTACACCTTTGTTTAAAATCACGAAATAAAGTATGCGTTGGATAGCAACTTACTGTTTTGTTTTCACATTTGAGTATACAGCGTGAACTCCTTATTCATTATTATTCATGCTATCATTATTAATTTCTTGATCTTCCAAATTTTGGTAGAACTGCATGCACTTTGAGATGTATTGGATCTTTACCCTATACATTCATTAATATTTTACACGTCAATGTTCCTGATCCAGGGCACTGGATTGAAAGATCATTTAAAAATTAAATTTTATTCGTACTGTCTTGAGAAAAGAAAACTGAAAGTTGGTATCATTTTTTAATCTATTTCCATAAAAAAATAATTTTTTAGGGGGGGGGGATTAATATATGCCCATGCATAACCTTTCAATGGGTACCCAGATATATATAATTCTTTTTTGTTCGAAAGGATTCCTTTTGAAGGTGGTCCCATCATAAATTTCATGAGGAACCACGGTATCTTTGTTTGTTTGTGCGTTTTTGACTTTCTAGGTTGCAACTTCCATAACAATTGTCAATTGCACGAAATTTCAAATTGTTGATAAGGTGCACAGTAGTATTTATCTTTTCTTTAAAATAGCCTTCATATTTCGTATTTGTATTTAGGCAGGGCGACAAAAAAAAAAAAAAAAAAAAAAAAAAAAAAAAAAAAAAAAAAAAAAAGTCGCTTTGAATGAAGCCAACTTGGCAATAGCTGAATTTTGACCATAATTTGAACCACTAATTTTGTGATTCCGCAAATTCACTATTGATGAAAACTGGGAATCTTCTACAATCATGTTCCACGCATTTTAGCTTTGTGTTTTGAAGTGAAATTTTCTGAATTCTAATAGACGTTAAATAGGGAAAATACCTTTTCTTTGTACAACCATAAAGGGCTTTTTTGTATCATTTCGTCTATGTTGATTACCATGTGACTTTTTTTTTCTTTCTTTCTATCAGGTCCACCCCAGCAATGTCCAGCAGGCGAATTCCCAGTCAAATGCATTGATCGGTGCCAAAGATGCGAGTACAAAAATGGCAATTGCGCTCAAATTGGAGTCTGTACTCCTGGCTGTAATTGTGTGCCAGGTTTCTTGAGAGATAGTACAAATAAATGCATACCTGCAGACTTTTGCCCTGGTGAGTTTTTGTTGCTATGATCTAATCTGAACCAATTTAATCTGGTAGAGGATATCCTGCGAACATATAGTTTCAGGATTAGAATACCTATTTTCAAAAAAGAAATATTTGTCTGATTTAATTACAGAAATTTGTTTTTAAATAAGATGAAGACTACTGCTTGAAAATTGATGTATTCAGCAGTTAAAACTATAAGAATCCTGTTATCACCTACCTAATCTTGTTTATAACTATATTACTTATTTTAACCATAAGAATCCTGTTGTTTTTTTCCTTTGCACTTATGTAAAATACATAATGTAAAAAAAACAATTTTGCAATTTTTTGAAACAATATATTATTGAAAAAAAAAATATTTTTTCTGCATAAAGTCTAATTACTAATTTTGGTGCTGTCCCCGAATTTTCACTTTATTTCACTGTGTTGCTCGCAACTGGTAAGTTTTACTATCAGGCAAAAAATAACAAATATTTCTACAATCCCGAGATGTCTGTTATTCGGCATATTAAATAAACTAAATTCTTAAAATTTATTACTACTTTTCCGGTCACTGAGATTTCTTTTTTCTGTGCATGTAAAAGATAACCGAACGGCCATCTTAGACCATAGCTGCCAACAACCTACGGTTTTTTGTATCACAGAAATTTTATAGTAAATTTTAGATAGTTAATTCGCCATGATCTGCAGATTAAATAAGGCAAAATTTTCTATTAAATTTTCGTGGTACAGAAAAGCGTAAGATGTTGGCAGCTATGCCTTAGACCATAAAAAAAAGTATGGTTCTGTAATACTATTAGTATTCAGAATAATTTTGTTCAATAATGTCAATCAAATGGTTTATTTCAGGAGGAAAGGTTATAGGACTTAAATATTTTTTTAAAATCTGTATGTGTTATTGTTATTAAGTAAATATTACCATACAACAATATATATTTTTTAAATTGCTGATTTTGCATTAAAAATATTTCAAATGAAAAGATCTATCATGCAATTATCAATAAAATAAATTGAACTTATCTATAACTTTTGTTTATTTCTCCTGAAAGCGCTCAAAAGATATGTATATTAAGAAAAGCAGCTGAATATTTTCATTAAAAAAGGAAAAAAGGAGGAAAAAATATATAAGAATTATAAAAGAGAAAGAAATTTCCAAAAAATAAAGAAAAGAACGTAGAAAGAAGAGAAAATATTTATATAAAATATTATTTACTAACTGCGAAACCAATTATTCATGTTATAAATCAGTTAAAAGGTTAAACATAACAAAATTCTAATTTTAAAAATCGTTCGGATTATATGTCTATCTATCTACAAAGGGCGTTCCATAAAAACTGAGAGAAAAATCATAAAAAATCAAGAAATAAATTTACAGCAAAAAATGCATCGTTCTTTTTCAAAATACCTTCCCTCAGATTATATGCAGCGGTCGCATCTAAACCCACAAATTATTTTATAATAATTATTTTGTCGCATATTTTCAACCCACTTTTCAAAACAAGTAGAGAAGCCTTTTTCTGGAAGCTGCTTGAAAGAACCCTGCACTGCTGAAATAACTTCAAAATCTGTATTAAATTTTCTGCCACGGAGCTTCTCCTTCAGCGTCGGAAATAGCCAGGAATCACACGGTGCGATATCTGGACTGTAAGAGAGATGTGGCATGATTTTGATATTGCATTTACTGATATTTCTGATACAAGTTATTTCTGAACAGAATTAGTGGAATGCGGGCGAGCATTATCGTGATGTAATGGACAATTCCCTACCTGTTCATGACGCTTTCTCAAAATGTGTTGTCACAAAAATTTCAAAACTTAAACATAATATTCAACATTCACAGTAGTTTTTGGTGGCACAGCGTACTGATAGATTACACCTTTATGATCAAAGAAAATAATCATCATGACCTTTCCAGCAGATTTGGTTTGTTAGCCCCCGGTACGGTATGCTATTTCTTTCTGCCAGGTTATTTTGTGTCGCCTCCAAAAAATAACGTTACCGTACAGAAGCCAGCCGTAAAACAAAGCAGTACGATTAAATACTCTATAGCAATTTTTTTAAACTTCTAAACATCGCACAATTTCAATTTTTATACCGCCGTATTGAAAAAAAAAAAAAGTACTTTTAAATGCAATTTGTTTGAAAACTGCATCTCCATTTATTTTTGAAATATTAATTTTTTTGTTGTTTTTGCAGCTATTTGCTTAATATTGGCAACGGAAGTACTCCATTTCTATAGAAAGTAAAGGAAAAATAGTTGTAAAATATTAATTATATATTTTTGTTACCATTTGTTCATAACAACCGAAAGAAATTGTAATTAAAATACGTGCTATTTTGAAAAAATATAAACGAATGATTTATGTTAAAACATGGAGCTATTATAAACTATATTTAATTTTATGTATCTATATTAATGTTACAAACAGATGAAGGCCTATAAATCATTAGACAGCAGTTTTTTTTTTTTTTTTTTTTTTTTTTTGGTCGAGTTTCTTTAATGACGGCATCCTTTTGCTGCATTTATGTATTATTTCGCGATAGTGACGTCCTATTCCTTCTTTACTGTAAATGTTTAAGAGTGGATCGTAAATGTGGAATTCTTAAGCAGATGCGAATGATGTCACTTTACATAAAATAAAAGCGCGCGCTGTAAGTCTTAAAATTGAAATATGTTTTGTACTATTTATATATACATATATATTTTCTTTTCATCGAGGGCGGCACTAAATTCTGAAAAAACAGAATTCCTGTTTTCTTGTCGTATTTTTTTTCGAAGGCGGAGAATCAATGTGTTTCTATACGCTTGTCGGGGACTTGGCAAAGGGATCAAAATGATGTACCCAAGTTTCATCACTTATTATTACAGTCTTTATTAAATTCAGATCATTTTGAAGCATATGTTTGCATTCAGAACATTGGTGAATTCTTGTTTGCATTTGTTCTTTAGTAAGGTGATGAGAGACCCATCTGGAAACAGACATGGCGAAACTGTAAATTGTTCCGTAGAATGCCAAATATCGATGTTTTCGGAATGTTAGTTGATGCCGCTACCTCCTCGAATGTCATTCGCCGATTTTCTTGCAAAATTGCGCATACAGTGTTAACATTTCGATCATTCACAACACTTTCTGGTCGGCCAGGCTTAGGAGATAGTTCTGCAGACAAACGTCATTTTTTGAAATTACCATGATATCTAAAAATCGTAAACTCACCAAAGTATTTGTCTTTGTAAGTTTCATACATGCTTCCAGAAGACGAGAAAGAGCATTACATAAAAACTGATAATTGTTTTTTGCGTAGTGGCAACACCGCGAAAGTAAAAAATAAAACTGCAGGCAATTTTCTCAAACTGTTAACTATACTAAATAAAGACACAATCTTGCTTAATGGTACACAAAACACGAACTTTAATAAGCTAAAAGTTAACTTCTACGTTTCGAGGTGTTTCTACAGCCGTCTTCAGGAAAATATGATGGTAAAAGTTCAGAGACGAAAGCTTCCTGTGCAAGAGATAATTAGTCGAAACTTGACCAATGATTTGAATACAAAAATGTAGTGTTGCCATCTAGTGAAAATAAATAATTATTTGAACTGAGATCAAATGAATCAAAAAGGTCGATTTAAGAAACCACGAGTGCCGCCATCAAATCGACATTTTTGATTCATTTGATCTCAGTTCATTAATAATTATTTATTTTCACTAATGGCAACACAACATTTTTGTATTCAAATCATTGGTCAAGTTTCGACTAATTATCTCTTGCACAGGAAGCTTTCGTCTCTGAACTTTGAGCCTTTTTACCATCATATTTTCCTGAAGACGGCTGTAGAAACAGCTCGAAAAGTAGAAGTTAGCTTTTAGCTTATTAAAGTTCGTGTTTTGTGTACCATTAAGCAAGATTGTGTCTTTATTTATTATATTTTATGGTGTAATTGTCCAGTATGTGTTATTGCTAACTATACGTTTATAAATATTCTGAATGAAGCAGACGATTTTATTTTCCTAGTTTCGTGCTTGCTTAAACCCTACAGAAATGGAGGTGAGTGATTCAGAGTTAAAAAAAACGAAATGCGTTGTGCCATAAAATGTTTTTGTCGTTTTGGCAAAACAACTCCAGAAACCGTTAAGTTAATGAAAGAATCTTACAAAGATAAATACTGAAAACACAAAGCTAATATCAATGGAACCCAATTATAGACGATTCTCAGTTTTTACCAATACTTAATATGAATGGAAATGTCGCGAAATTAACCAACTATAGCCAAGTTTACATCACTTATAGTTAATTTCACTTATTTTTGTCGCCGAATTTGGTGATATTTCTTCGTGAGAATTTTGCGCTGGTGGACATCGTTACACACGTACACACGATTATAAACGTGTGCAAATATTTTATGAATACCATCACATTCTTGCAATTACTAGTTGGATTCTTTAAAAGATTATATAGGTAAAGAAGTTTTTTCTTGGTATAGACCGGAAGGACTTTTGTATCTAATTTTTTTGTGTTGATTACCATGTAACTTTTTTCCTTTCTTTCTATCAGGCACCGGGCCAGGTCCAGCACAACAGTGTCCAGCTGGCGAAATCCCAGTCGGATGCATTGATCGATGCCAAAGATGCGAGTACAAAAATGGCAACTGTGCTCAAGCTCAAGTTTGTACTCCTGGCTGCAATTGTGTACCAGGTTTCTTGAGAGATAGTACAAATAAATGCATACCTGCAAACTTTTGCCCCGGTGAGTTTTTGTTGCTATGATCTAATCTGAACAAATTTAATCGGGTAGAAAATTTCCTGCAAACATATATTTTAAGGATTAGAACCACTATTTCCCAAAAGTAATATTTGCCTAATTTAACTACAGAAATTTTCTTTTAAATAAGTTGAAGATT
The DNA here is from genome assembly GCA_963932465.1 of Maratus speciosus. Classification (NCBI taxonomy): domain Eukaryota; kingdom Metazoa; phylum Arthropoda; class Arachnida; order Araneae; family Salticidae; genus Maratus; species Maratus speciosus. The sequence goes on from OZ010800.1 coordinate 302,527,900, forward strand.
ACTATTTGAAAAATGAGATATTCAGCAATTAAAACCATAAGAATTCTGGGATTTTTTTTTTTTTTTTTTTTTTTTTTTTTTTTTTTTTTTAACTCCTATGTGAGATACATAAAGTAAAAACAACTATTCACTGTTTTTTAGCTGTTTTCTCATAAGCAATATCCTGTGAAACTAACCATGTCTGAAATTTTCTCTGTTGTCTATTCGTGTAAAGGAAGTTAAAATGCCGCCAGATCCTAGCCTGGCTATAACATGAAGATATTTTTTTTATTTCTTTGAATTATTACTAACAAATATTTTAATGAGGTTCGGAGCCCTTTTTCTTTGGAACTGACGAATTCTATATATATAGTATAATTAATTTCGTAAAAAGCAAAATTAAAAAGAGCGAAACTTAAATATATATTTTAATTTTTTGAAGCAGTGGATCTAATAAATTTTAAGATATCAGTATTTAAATTTTTATATTTTAAAGCAGTGATGTAATGGCTGCTCCAGAGTTCGTACGATCCTTGAATTGGAAAACCACTGTTTCTGTATAGAAATTTTCACGTAATTTAATGGCAGAAATTCTACAATTACATACTTCAAATATCATTATTAAGAAGTAAGGGTAAACGAATTCAAGGGCATTTCGAATCGTGGAGCAGTTATCACACCCACTGTCAAAAATACCTGACGCGTTAAAACCTTTTATGCGAATTTTATAGAAGAATGTAAGGCTTTTCATTTTAATTTTTTCTCTTTCATCAGGCCAGTGTAAAAGTGATGAGCAGTACTACCCAGACATACCAGATTGCAAAAATACTTGCGAAAATATCAACAATCCTGGAGCAATATGTCCGCAGTATTTCGTCCCTCGACCAGGATGCTTCTGTAAGAAAGGTTTAGTGAAAAGGAAGGACGGGAAGTGTGTGAAACCAGAAAATTGTTTTCCGCCAGGTAAGTTAGAAAATAAATTATAACAAATATAGTTTACTTTGCTACATGTAGGGCAAAGGTTCCACGCCCCTAGTAAAATCTTCTAGAAGAACATATTGCTGTTTAACTCGTTCATATGATTTATTTTTAAATGGGTAAAAAACGTTTGTTGCATTTAAAACATGTTTAAAATGGATTATCTAATATATAAAAATGAAAATTTGTCTATTTATCTGTCTGTAATGCTATACAAATCCACAGTTTGGAAGTCAGAATTGTGAAACGTTACGCACATGTGTATTAAACTACGGCCGAGGCAACTAAAGTAATCCGGAATCGAAAGAACTTATAGTTAATTTTCAATAAATAAAAACCCACAAGTTTAACTGTAATTTCCAGTGAAATTGAAATATTTTTCGTTATAACAATTGCCAACAATTAAAAATCGACAATAAAGTTCTTACCACAACAATTACTTTTCTATTGCAACATTTACACGTGCAAAAATGAAATAAATGGTTTGACGAATTTTTTTAAAAAGGGTAATATTACGTCATAACTTTTCTACTGCAAAATTTTCACGTGAAAAATGTAAATAAAATAAATAGTTTGACGAATTAGAAACAAAAGGAAATATTGCGTCCTAATTTTTGTTTTATGATTTCCATGTGAAAAATTATAATTATTTAATTAATTTGACGAATTAAAAAAATGGAATATTGCGTCATATTGGAAATATAAAGGGCATGGTGAATATATAACGCAATATAAGTGTGAAAAAAATGTATTGATGCATGATAAAAACTCGATTATGGAAATATTGGTGTACATTAACATTATTGCTCCAATGATGAATGGAAATAAGTTCATTTATACCTGTATTATTTTGCGTCTGTTCTATAAGTTTATACATTTTTATATTGAGTTTTCATTTGATTCATATGTATAACACTTCGACTGTTATTTTTTTTTTATGTTGTATGTTAAATTTTGAAATTGGTTTCTCAAAACAAACATTTCTAAAATTCCGGGCAACGCCGGACATTTTAGCTAGTTAAGAATAAATGCATTGAACTTCAATTAGTTCTTACTTCTAAGGGCCCTTATTTTTCGTCCAAACTTAAACATTTGAATGGTGTAAAAATAATTCATTTTATCTATATTAAAAAGGACAAATGTGTCTGTGTGTAACGCTGACGTCATTTTGTGAATGGCGACAGCAGACGATCGAATTTCCCCTCTTACTACTTTTTTTTTTCCTAAACGTTGCACATTTTTAATTTTTACACCGCCAAATAGGGAAACTAGTCGTTGGGGGCCATCGTAATACTTACCCATCATGGATATACATAATATAAAATATGAAAATAAAACATGTGATACATGCTAAGCATTGTATCATGTTACTTTATTCATAATTTAATTTACTTAGACTCCCTTAAATATAATTAATACAATCCCTTAAGCTAATATTACTTTTTGTTAAATTAAAATATCTCAATTTGTTGATTTTCTGTAAGCAAGTAAACACTATAGGTTTACAATGGAAGTCTATGAGAATTTGGCGAAATATTAGAGATACCGCCAATTTGGTTTCACTTTTGGCGACTCATTTTGGCCGCCAAATTTGGCGATATATCGCTAAGTTGGTGACAAACTTGGCGGAATTTGGCGACAGCACAGGATCCCTCCTATGGCAACCCCCCTTATAGTTATGCAGATGCATTAAATGCTTGACATTTACGATAAGCCATTATTGGCATCTAATCTTATAGTTTGGCGATAGTTTTTTGGTTGGGGCGATAATCGTATAGAACCGAATTGCGTAAAAGAAACATCCTTATAACTCGAAAAATTATAATCCTATTAACTAACAGTTTACTGCGTCGGATTAAGCGTCTCATTTCCAATTAAAATATATCTTTGAATTGAAATTTGAATGAAATACAGGGTCATGAAAAATCGAAGAGTGTGAAAAATAGAATTAAAAATATATCGACAACTAATTACCCTATCGAGTTCACTCATGATGCAAAATTTATGTTTTTTTTATTGTCTTTTATATTCACTCCTTCAAATAAACAATTTATAAAATTTTTGTATACCTTTTATCAGAACGAATATTTCGAGAGTACGAAAAAAATACTTCCGGATGATCGAGGTTACTGATATTCAATAGGCTTCTCCCCATTGTTACTTCGTAAGTACAAACCGAATTTCAAGTCTCTATCCCAATTTGTTCGGGAGATAGAGCGTTTACAGACACACACACACACACACATACAGATGGACGGCAAATTTTTTCTCCTAAAAATATGTTTTTCGGAATCTCCAGTGTCTGAAACGTGTAAATCCGTCAAATTTTTTTTTTCGATTTTCAAAACGATTACAAGACCTTACCCTGTACTACGTATGATGGGTAAGTAAAAAGGTTCTTCCAAATGGAATTTTCTTGAAAACTATATCACAATTTTTTTTAAACCTGTATCACAATTTATTCAATTTTTATTGTTTTTAAAATAATTTTCGAGCATGATTTTTTTTCCAAGTTTATCTCTAACGCGTACAGACGTTTGCGAAATATAAATCTGTTTGCACTTAGATTAATACAAATAGCTCAGGATTTCTTTCCAGATTATTTTCTGTAACGAAATTAAAACATTAACCAATAAGTAAAACAATAAAACACAAATTTAAGACATGTAATCGAGTTTTGTCGATTCTTAAAAATCTTAAAAGCATATTTGTGAAGGTTTAAAACTGACCCTCAAACTAAATTTATACTTTAATTGTCATTTTAACTCTTTAGGATTTCCTTGTTTACAAGAAGTCGATTCTGGACCCTGCTATGCTTATATTACTAGATTCTACTTCAATAAAAAGACTGGAGAGTGCGAGGAATTCATTTATGGAGGCTGCAAAGGAAATGCCAATAACTTCGTGGTCAAAGAACTTTGTGAAGCTGTATGCAAAGGTACAAATATTTGTTTATGGTTGTAAACAGGCACGTAGCCAGGGAGGGGGCGAAGGGGGCTGAAGCCCCTCCCGAAAGTTTAAAAAGACTTTGCAAAGTTACCTTTAATGATAACAAATATTGACAATGCTTTTCTTGTTTTTTTCTTCCATTAGCTTAAAATTACATACGTTTTTAGTTGTAAAAATATAAATTTATTCGATTATAGTTACAGTAATCCCTCGTTATATCGCTCATTCGGATATATTGTTCTTTATTCAAATCTACCACTAAAAATATAAGTTCTTCTTAAAATGTAATTTTAACAGTCTGTATGAACAGTAAAATTCGATAACTGTGATTCCATACTGTTAATTTGACTAAGAAAATGTAAGTGTAATACGCGTATGACGTAATAAATTAAACCTTAGGAGTTAAATATAAAACACTTGCTTGCATGTTAAAATCTTCCTTAATTTTCTCTATCCTCAATATATCACGCATATAATAAAAACTTAAGAGTGGTCAATGTTAAAATGTTTTGTAGAGAAAGGATCTAAAAACTTTAATAGCCGCCTATAATGTAAAATCATGTGAAAATGAATGACTTTAAAGAAAGTATGTTTGAAAATAGTGTTAAAACTGTAAAAGGTTTTTTATTTAAAAAAAAAAAAAACTAGTAGTAGAAAATTTTAAAAAGGAATGGTTAGGGTATCGAGAAATCTTCAAAAGCGTCACGGCGGCCGGCGCGCGTCCCCCAAGTTATTAACTGAAAACTTTGCTTGTGTATGAGACTTTAATAGAAAGAAAACGTGCACAGTGTAGTCTGTTTTTCGGGGGAATTTTCTTTTTCTTTTGAAGAATTATCAACTTTAAGGATGGATACCCTAATGCAGGGGGGTGCCATTTCCCTTTACTTCTGGTATCAAGGTTTCGGTGCGCATGACGTCACTGCGCGTGCTAAGGAGGAGTCTTGCAACAGAAAATAACCTATTTTCTTATTTAAAATAGAATTTATGTTAAAAAAATTTGTATCTTTGGTCAGAAGAGAGCATGTTTCTTCAAAATAAAACATTTTTCTTTAACGGAAGTATTTTTTTCTAGGAATAAAACGATTTAGAAGGGATTTTTTTTCTTCAAATAGCCGTGTATTTTTTCTTTTCTAAGATCAGTTTTTATTGCTTCTTATCTTCAGTCGATCTTTAAAAGGGACGGAAGCGTGAAGTAAACATTTATTGTTATTTTATTTGACACCCAGGGCAGTTTGCCCTCACACGAAGCTTTAATTGCTTCTCTAAAACAAGGTTACTATATCCATAATAAAAACATTTGTGAAAACCAGGACTTTTATTCGATTGAGGCATTTTAATCAAATATATTCATCAGAAATAAAAAAGAGATACTCTGCCAGAAAATCAAAAATGTGGAGTAAGTCAAATTTGATTGCATGATAAAACAGTACGAGAAATAGCAAATAAAGGAGCACACATTAAAATACATCTTCAAAATGCACCCTGTGATGAAATCAAATGCTGGAAATGAAAGCATATTCTGAGGGTAAAAACCTAAAATATATTATTTATTAAAATAATTTTATATAATTTTATCCCCATACAACATTAAAATATAATTTTATATAACTCTTTTGGAAGGTATTTATAAACGTATAGTGCTTTGAATTTCAAATTTTAACTTTTCTATATCGCATAAATGTTTCAGTTTTAAATATTTGGCAACTTAAAAATTAAAATTTCTGTTATTTGTATTCTAAATTTCCTTTATAAATACTGCTGTCCTCATTTTTATTATATAAAAAAATAAATCAATTTAATATTTAATCACATTAGCTGCATCTGAAGAAACCAATAGTACATTTAAAATTAAGTTTCAAAAAGCTGAATTGATGTAATTTTAAATTTTAAATATGGCACTTTATTTGGATGTAAAAATTTAGTTTAACCCATTACCCGCTGGTGTTGCGTTCACGCAACAGTCAAAATAAATACACTTATTTAAGCTATTTACATACCCACCGCTATTTTTCAATTAAAAAATTGGCCTTACTTAAAGACATAAAATTTTAAGACCATATAAAGCGAAAATTATCTTTCAGAGTTTGTGGTGGCAAACGCCGTTCAGGTAAAAAGTTGAAAATTTCAACCTTATAGTTTTGGCGGCTAATGGGTTAAACGTTAAATTCACTTTAACGCAATAATTTGACTTAATTTGTTTTAATTATGTATGTAGATTTATATTTACTATTATTATTATATAGCATTAAATTATTATTTTAAATAAACTTTTTAATGTATTTATAAATTATATTAATCTGAATTTCAAAAATTATTTCCACCAAACGATATAATTATACCGTATAAATATTTCCGTTTAAAAATATTAAATATTCATATGTTTACTTATTAAAGTTTCTATTTTATTTGTGTTTTAAATCTAATTATTCAAAACTCAATCTTGTGTAATCTTGCTATGAAGTTGAAACGTAACTTATTATTTTTTAAACCTTTTTTATGGGTTTTTATCAAAGACATATCGAAATTATAATAATATTAGAATTATCTTAGATTTCAAATTGAATACCAATCGAATATTATAAATATACTATATTAAAAATTGTTAACAAAATATTATCTGCAGTCG